>JAFIRS010000146.1:0-680000 GCA_018342105.1 Gonioctena quinquepunctata
CTTGGAGAGTGAGTCCTTATCAACACACCATCAATACTCGCAGTTCACTCTTAGCTCTCTCACAGGATGAATGCCCCCTCGCTTGGAGAGTGCAAGGATTCATGAAGGTCATGATCACACATAATATGTATGCCTACACCACAGCTTCAGTCAAGGTCAAACAAACATCGAGATCAAATCTTTTGGTTGCCGAAACAATCCCAACATCAAAACTCAAGGTCAAATCTCAAAGTCAAAACTTAATGTTATGAATCTCAAGGTCATATTCAAGGTCAAGTCGAATCTCAAAGTCGACCAAACCCAATATCAAAACTCAATGACAAATCTCAAAGTCAAATCTCAAGGTCAAACACACACACATTGCACACCTGCAACTATTCAAGGTCACACGTGACGTCATAGTGGTGGGGGAGAGCCAGAACCGGCTTAAATCTCCTACTCATAAGTAGTGATGAAAAATTAAGAAAACTTCACTGGCATAAATAACTTTGCAATCTTCAATTCTATTGTCGAAATATTCGAAAAATATCATAGTGATAAGCGTATGCACAGATTAAACATTAGACAAAAAATTATGTTGCTATTAACTAAATTCTAGTTTGACATATGTCACATTGGGCTCACTATTTGGAATTACCCCAGATTTGGCTAAAACCTATATCTATGAAATGCAAAGACTGAAATTATGAAGAACATGCCAATTTGTTTCAAGGAATTTCAGGATGTAAGGGTCATATTGGATTGTACGGAAATTTTTGTGCAGACGCCAAAGTGTTTATGTTGTAGACTTAGGTTTTATTCACAATATAAGTCCAACTTAACTGTGAAATTTATGACAGGAGTTTCACCTGGTGGCCTAATCACATATATCAGTAAACCATATGGGGGAAGAGCATCCGATAAGTTAATATTTGAAGAAAGCAATATAATATAATTACTAGATCCTAACACAGATGCCATTATGGCTGATAAAGGTTTTTCAATAGATGACATTTGTAATCTATACATAATAAAATTAATAAGGCCACCTTTTTTGCGAAGTAAGTCACATCTTTCTGCAGAAGAATCTATCTTGAATGCCAAAATTGCATCTGCTAGAGTTCACATTGAACGCTCAAACCAAAGATTAAAAATTTTCAAAATGCTTAGTGGTAAATTAAATTGGGCTCTTGTTTCAATGGTTGATGATATTTTCATAATAATTTCTGCAATAACAAATTTGTCTTTACCCATTTTGGCAGACACCTGATTTTTATCAAAATGAGAATTTAGAGGAATTAATATTTCCAATTCACTGTTTACTGTATTTTATTTCATCTCAATTTGAATCTACATTTTATGACAATAAATATTATTCACAACAATGATGTGATTTTTCCAAAATATGTATGTTTAACATCTATTGACATTTTGCAAGTGAAATCAAAATCAACCTCCATTATGATAACACTATCATCGAAAGAAGCATATATAACAAAATATGTTTTCGACGAATTGCCATCCCCATCTGGCCATAATATTTGTGCTTTTTTTTAGTTGATATTGCTCATTTTCTTCGATTACCTATTTTTTAATCTTGATGGCTTCAATAATTGTCTTAGTTTTACCTGAAACAAAAAAAAATATACATAGATTATTAAATTAAAGTATCGATGTGTACTAAAAGAATTACAATTTGTTGTTTGAAATTTAATTATTTTCATTCCCAGTTAGGTATATCGTTTATATATTACAAATATGTGTACCCTCAAATATACACTTTATTTCAAGGAGATAAAGTGGCTGATTTTCAGAAAATATTATTCCATCAGGTGAATATCCCAACCAATTGTTGGCCAGCGGAATCACTAACCCACATTCCACAACAGGCATTTTGGATATCTTGATAAAAATATCTCGTGCCATACTCTCATACTTCAAGCCATGTTTCGTATACTTATTATTAACTTCAATAGGGTTGAAATATTTTATTGACTTAGTTCTCCAATAATCCTTCGAGTACGTATATATTTCATAGCAGCGTGCACCGTGCATGTATTTGTAGAGAGCTCTTCTCTACGACCTTCCCTACAAATTAAAAAGTTAAAATCGTATCAATTAATTTAAAAAAAACATACCTATGCTTAGCAATTGCTGAGGTAGGTAATTTACCGCAGAAAAAATTCACTACATCATCGCTATTTATATTAATATTGCTTTTTTCCATTTTATTTTCAAAACATGTCATTTTATCCACGGCTACTGGTTGATATTTATCTTTGGTTAGGTTCCTCTGAGTAGTCCATACACACTTTTTTCAGTTTGTGACATAGACCCCAATATCTCCACATCTTCCCTAAAAAAAAAACAGGCGTTGAAAAAAATAGGCAGTTATTGATTAAAATCATATCTGCATGAAAATACTTGGGACTCACCTTATACATCTGATAAGGAAAGCTGAAACATGTTTACATTTCCCGCTGTTTCCAGCTTTACATGAACATATCATATTGGTAATTTTGATGGATTTTGCAATAGTCAATTTCCCTGTGATTTCATGTGGATTGGAATCCAATGCACTTGACTGCAAACATAACCCATACACATCTATGTAGCCAGAACAAGAAGTTTCCTGAATTTTTCCGGCCAATATGAGATGTCCTGCGTTGAGCACATTTTCTCCTTCCACCACACATTTGGAATGCTCGGAGGCTCGGAGCCACCTAAATATTTCATGTACTCTATGATGCTCAGCTTCATGTCTAAAAAAACATGTCTCATCAACTTATGAAAGTTTGAAGTATTGGAAAGACCAAATCCCCAAAAAGGTTGATTCAATAACGCACCTGAACAATAACAATACAAATATAAACAGTCCACAAGAGATATTTTTCAATAAAATGAGACGAATCCGGAAATAACCCAATAACAATCATTAACACATGCATAAATACTGAAGTATGGCACTGAAGTGACTGAAGTAAACAAATTTAATGGCCCATAGCTATGTTCCAACTGTCACCACAGCAGCGCCGCGATCCTAACCAGAGAAGCGTATTGCCTGGATATGTTCTATTTCGTAAGGATCATAAGAGTCATGGTGGAGGGGTGGCCATATATGCAAAACATTCCCTACGCGCTAGCCTAACTAACAACTTACAAATCGTGGACACTGAACAAATTTGGATAACATTTTCTCTGAAAAAAATGAAATATTCCGTCGGAGCTCTGTATCGTCCACCTAATCAGTCGCCCCAAATATTTGTTTCGGAACTTGAGGATGTTTTGTCCTATGTTATACCTATAGTGTCATCGATTATGCTGTCTTTTGTGCTGGGGATCTAAACATAGATTTTTGGAATCCTGCTAGTAAATCTCACGTAGAATGTGACACCATTATCAATTCATACGATCTGCAACAAGTCATCGACAAACCTACCCGTTTCACTTCCACTACTAGTGAGTTACTGGATGTTATTTTTTGCTCTAAAAGTTTACGGTATACCGACCGTACTGTCGTTGACTGTTCATGTTTCTCGGACCATTGGCTATCTTCTTGCTCTTTGGGTCTCCCTACGAAGGCGAACAATGGTTTTAATTACACATACAGAGATTTTAAACAATTCAGCACCGAATCATTTCAACGTGATCTCCTCAATTCCGATTTCGAGCGTATTTACAGGATGGACAATTTAGATAGAAAAGTTGAAAAATTCAACTCCTTGATTTTAAACTTATTCAATACACATGCACCGTTGAGAACCGTACGTATTACCAAAGCAAAAGCACCATGGTTGACAGAAAACCTGAGACTGTTGATGAAACTTCGTGATACGGATTTGACTAGGTATAGGAAAAGCGGTCTGGCTCCTCATTGGAATTATTACAAACAACTGACAAATCTTACCAATCACACCATAAAACTTGAAAAAAAGCGTTTCTGGAATTCCGTCTTAATAATAGCAGAAATCTTTGGAAAGAACTCTCTGATTTAGACTTGCACAGTAACTGCTCGAAAAATGGTATTCCTGATCATCTTAGAGATGCCAGTAGAATCAATGAGTTTTTTTGTAATAACATCTACAACACTGAATTCCGGATGGTGAGCTCTTGTCTTTCTTTTACACTAATAAATTGAACATTGACTCAAGTTTTCACTTCCAGTTTACAGATGTAAATTAAATTTATGAAGCTATGCTCTCTATAAAATCGAATGCTGTCGGTTACGATGGTATTAGTATCAAAATGATTCTGCATTCTACTCCACACATCCTACCCGATATAAAACACATTTTCAATGAGTGTATAAAAAATAATGTATTTCCCTCAATATGGAAACAATCCCGCGTTATCCCACTTGCGAAAATCAATGATCCTCAAAATCTGAGTGACCTGCGCCTCATCAGCATCTTATGTGCCATTTCGAAAATTTTCCAGAAAATTATTAACAAACAATTTCGTAAATTTCTTGATGATTACAAACTTTTGCGCTCGTCTCAATCAGGATTTAGATGCGGCCATAGCTGCACGACCGCGCTCTTGGAAGTAGTTGATGATGTTCACAAATCGATTGACAGAAATGAAATGTCAATTTTAGTATTGCTCGACTACTCCAAGGCATTTGACAGAATATGCCACCAGCTACTGATTAACTTGTTAAAATTCCTCGGGTTTTCACACCCTTCTACTGAATTATTGAAGAATTATGCAGCGCATAGAACGCAGTGTGTCTGTCTGGATAGCGAGTCTTCAGATTTTCGTGGAACTTCTGCCGGAGTACCGCAAGGGTCAATTCTTGGACCTATATTATTTGTGATATATACGTCCCAGTTCCCTAAGTGCTTACCTCACACCAAAATCCATAGCTATGCTGACGACACTCAGATTTACAAACAATTCCCGGAAGCTTCCCTGAAAGGGGTGTGTCAACGTATTAATCAAGATCTGAATTCACTACTTGTTACCTCTAAAAAATACTGCCTTACTATTAACCCTTCCATAACGGTTGTCATGCTTTTTGGTCGAACTGCAATGAGAAGAAGTAAGAGTAAATGACGTAGACATCCACCATGATAATAAAAAACTGTCCCGCACAGAATGTTCTTAAAACCTAGGCCTCATAATTGACCAATCCCGCAGATTGTCTTCCCATGTTTCTTTGATATTGGAACAGGGGTATTGTAATAAAAAAAAACTCATACAGAGAATTATTGAATAAACAATCCAAGAAGATTCTATGTGATGCTCTGGTACTATCCCATGCCAATTATGCAGATATAGTATATGGTCCCTGCTTATCACAGTCAGACAAAAGAAGGTTACAGACTTTGCAGAACTCGTGTTTAAGACTCATAACTGGGACCAGGGGACGACTACCTGTCTCCTACCATATGAGCAACTTGAATTGGTTGAGTATGGAGTCCCGTCGTATATTTCATTCATACATTCTCTTTCACAAGATCATCACCACAAAAATACTTAGCTATCTCCATAATAAATTGAGTTTTAGAACAGACATCCACAACTTGAATCTGAGATTCAAAACCAACTCTCTACCTCAACCCATAATACCTCTCTATATCATGGCTCATTTACATATACCATTACCCGTCTATACAATCGACTCCCTCACTCGCTGAAATCACTTTCGCTTCCAAACTTCAGAAAAAAACTATTATCTGACTTACTCGGGTGCAAATTGCCCCAACTTGTGAACTGAGTTTCTCACAACTAGGCTATAAGTTATTTCTTTTCATTTAATGGTATAAACATATACATATATAGGCTTTAAGTTATCTCTTGTTATTTAGTAGTATAGACATGTTAGTTCTCTACATAAACTGCATTTATTTTCCATTGGTTGAATGGAAGAGCAGGGCATGATTGTGTCACTCTCGTGCCAAGATCAGAACCTGAATTCTGCCTTCTGATAGGTACGATCTATTTTCATGTAAAACATTCGTTCCTTTCAGTAAAATCTATTATTATTATTAATAACAAACACGCGGCTTGGAATGGGTATTGACAATGTGATTGAAGTCTATCGTTGATATATTCTTCTTCTTTCGGTAGCAACAGTTCTTTGATTGATTTGTGGAATAATTTTAGAAATGTTATTAATGATTAATGATTCTTATGTTATAAATTAGCATTCTGCTCTTGATCTATTACGTAAAATATAATTTATTTCTACTTTGGACAAGCATTACTTATTACAATGTACGTCTAGACGTTGTACCTTTCTATCAATTGTAGTAAAGTATAAATATATTGCGATACATCTTAAGCAGCAGATTTAATGAAATTTCCTCACACAGTGCCTGAAGGAACGCCATGTGAAACCACGAAACGGGAACCAGGCATTTGCACGGATATCAATAAATGTGACTACATGAGAGATCTGCTTCGGACCAAAAGTGAAGATTTGGAAACGGTATCTTACATACAGAGTGCAACATGCTGTTTCAACAACGAAACTCGCGTACTCTGTTGTCCACATCAGGTTTCAAGTAATGTAACGCACACTGGCCAAGGCCGCTTTGCCAAAATAAACGAAACTGAGGATGAAGTAGAAAACGGCACCCTGGCTAGACTTTTAAGTAAGCCATATTGTGGTTTGAGTAACATTTCAAATGGAAGGATAGTAGGAGGCATGCCGGCAGTTCTCGGTGAGTAAAATCAACACTATTAATTTGTTTATCAACATCAAGACAGTTTAGTTTTCAAAATACGTAGGGCCCTAAGCCCGATCCCCGTGGCACACATGGACATAACTGAGTGTAGGAATATTTCTTCCCATTTTTTTAAAGTTTCATCTTTCCGTTCAAGTGAAAAATGTGAGTTATCTGTTCAATAAGCCTAAGTTCACAGTTCAATTCAACGTAAGCTATTTGGAATGTAGTTTCTTTTGAATATTCTTATTACGTCATTTGGTTCATGAATGATCATTTTCTTGTGCCAGTATATGTTCGGCTAATTTCAATTTCTGAATATTTCATTCATGTGTTCATGTTTTCTAGTTTTTAAAGATTTTGCCATTGTGTAAATTTTATCACAAACCCCTTGAAGACTGCATAAAGCATTTTTTAACTTTTTTTTGTTTATTGTTAGTGTCCGGGCTAATTCCGATCCCAAGGTATTAGAGTTTTGAACCCTATTCGTATGTTGGATTTGTTGGAGATTCTTTTAAATTTTTCGGGGAGACCAGGAATGTATTGAATTATATTGGCACTAAAGGCTGTTGTTAAAGGTGTTGGTGGTTCTGTTTTTTCTTTCCAATTTATTGGATTCTATGGACAAAACTTAGGTATGCATATATTTTTCATAAAAAAATACTCTTTTCAGTTTTTTTGGTGTTGATGAAATCAGTTTGACTCTTGCTATGAATAGTTTTGATAAAATTATTAAAGTATCTGATAATGTATGTTTCTTTATTGAGAACACTCGTTGGATAATTTTTAATTAATATTTCCAGGAAATGAATTTGGTAGGATTCTTCCATTTCTTCGATCAATTTGATCGTGGGTTCCTTTTCGTTGATATAACTGAAAAACGTTTGTTATGCTTGTCTGCGATGGGGGCAAATTATGAAAATGTCTTCTACATACCTCCACCAAACTGCAGAACATTTTTGGTGGACTTATTTACTCTAATTCAAAGTTTTCCATGAATACATTACTTACTACCGGGGTTAGTGGAGAACCCATTGCCATCCCGATGTTCTGTCGATGAAAATAAATTTCCAATTGAAAATAAGACTAATTAAGAAGTTTCTTGATATATTTACGATTCCAGAATAAGTATCGGGGCCAATTTAAAAATTTGCCCTTTTTCAGTTGGTAACTGACAGCGGGAGAGAAACCCCAAAAAAAGGGAAAATAATATCAAGCCATGTATCTTTGTTTTTTTTCGTCGCGTATAATGCATGCATTTAGATTTCTGATTCCTAGTCTCTTTATATTCTTAAGCATTATTTATCAATTTTCCAAGGAGTTTTATCTGTTCATTATTTTAAATTTTTGGCAGATGCGTACACTTAATTAAAATCGTTCATTTGAGAATTATGTTTGGGAGAGGTAACTTTTAAAAAATTTCACAATGCGAAATCGGGGATTTTTCTCAAAGGTAGGTCAAAAAATATGAAAATTGTACAGGAATAAAGTACCCTTATATCAGAAAATTCAGCAAAATGTCATTAGAAAAATTTGTTTCAAATTGAAAGTTATGCCTAAATACCAAAACATATTTTTGAAACATTAATCATTTCCATTTTTTTTATGTTCACCATGTTACGCATAACTCTGTTCAAATTCAAGCATATTCGTAAAATTATTTTTTTAGGGAATCACAAACTCCATGTTTGTTGCAGCGATATTAAACACAACTTTAAAATTTGAAAACATTATTTTTAACAAGGTAAGACAGTAGTAATGATAATATGCCTATCAAAAAACTCTAATTTAAAGTGCAATTTTTTTATTTCAAATGTTTATTAAAAAACTGTACAAATTAATCGCCAAACATGAAATCCCACTAAAATATCGCTGATACCCATGGAAAAAAACAAATGAGGGTTAAAAGTAAACATTATGACAGTTTGCTTCATTAATTTTTCATTCTTTATTAATTATTGTTCGATTATTAAGTTATGCCTCCTCCAAGACAATTAACGTTAGCCGAGAAGACAGAATTGGTTTTAATATGTGGAGATAAACTAGTGCGTGAAGCAGCAGACATTTTCAATGAACGACATCCAGACAAACAAGTTCACTATTCAACTGTAAGCAAAGTTTTAATTAATTTCAAACAGGGTCTTCAGACTGTCAATATAAAAATTAACGTACCAAAACTGTATGTACTGAAGAAAATCAATTAGAAGTACTTCAGGTAGTTGTTGAAAACCCTAGAAGATCCTCCCAAGAAATTTCTGCTTATACGGGTGTAAAATAGGCTCTGTCAAGGAGATTCTTGCACGTTTCAAGAACGAGACTATGCATTTCCGTATGACTTCTGCATGTTGATTCAAGGACAGATAGATCAACGTTATTTCCATAGACACATTCTTTTTGGGGATGAATCCACGATTACAACGTAGTTAGTTGTAGTTAAATGAGAAATTTGGTGATAAATGGAAATACCGATCCACGGTGCCCCCCCACGTTCGCCAGATCTCACCCTAATCATTTTTTTTTCATGGGGATATTTAAAGTACAAGGATCGATCATTTAATAATGTTGAGGAGCTTGAAAATTCGATAAGATTTCAGAAATATTCCAGCAAATGTATTGCGACCTACTCTGAACTGAACGAGAAGGACATACAAGACGCTTCGATATTTTTTTTACACATATTTTATTGCATTTTAAATATTTTCTGATTTATTTTGATCTGTTAATTGTTAAGTTAAAAATTAAGCCGATAAAAATTGGCAAAACCATCGGCACCATATTCAAATACATTTAAAAATATTGTATTATTGCTTTTGAGATTTGGTTGCGTTTAGTGCATACATTAATAATAATAATGTTTACTTTTAACACTCATTTGTTTTTTTCCCATGGGTATCCGCGATTGTTTTAGAAGTATTTCATGTTTGTCGATTAATTTGTACAGTTTTTCAATAAACATTTAAAATAAAAAAATGCACTTTAAATTGTTTTTTAATATGCATATTATCATTAATACTTTTAACCTTGTTAAATATTTGCGAAATTTTAAGTTGTTTAATATGTTGCAACAAACATGAGTTTGTGATTCCCTAAAAATAAAGTTAATTTTACAAATATGCTTGAATTTGAACAAAGTCATGCGAAATTGATTTGATTTTGATCAATTTATGAAAGTGTTTAGGGTGAATATAAACAATGGGAAATCATTAATGTTATTTAGGTATAACTTTTAATTCTAAACAACTTTTTTTCACAATACTTTGCTGAATTATCTGAAATAAGGGCACTTTACTCTTGTACAATTTTTATATTTTTTGACCTTTCCTGTATGTCCTTCGACCGATTCTAAGTGCACCTAATATGATTATCATGCACCAACTTTCGACAATATTTGTATTTTGGTTGTGCAATTAATTTTAAAAATTCCCATATGTTGCACCCTTAAATTACCACACTGTATACGTTTCCAAATTTCATGGAAGTTCATAGAAAAACGAAATCCCCAATCAAATTCAACAAATACACATGAAAAAATTGAATGAAAATGAACAAAGGTTGAAATATTTTCAGCAAAGGGTGAAAGGTACAGAAGTTCTAATGTCCAGGGAAAAAATATAAAAATTCATTGTGCAAAAAGTAGAAACACATTTTTCCAGAACACTGTAGTACAAGCCTTGCAATTTTCTCCGTTAACTGTAATTTATTGTACAACGATGTACAAAACACAATGTACAAAATTATACCTCAAAATAAAATTGAGATTTTCTTTAAGATAAACTTTTGAATCATCAGATTTAAAAAAAACACAGGAAAAAAAAATTGAGTAATTTATTTATTAAATTTGCTTAATTAACAGCCGTCTTAATTTTAAGATATCGATGATAATATTGCGAAATGTCAACAAAGAAACACCAAAAAGTCCCAAACTAGCAACCCTGTTTTCACGAGTTTCTCTTTACGCAGTAGTTGTTAGATTATTGGACATATTCGGTGATTCAAATCACAAGAGAACTGTTATACCAAACGTAAGATACATCAAAACCTTGATATCGTCAAAAAACTCAATAAAAATTCGGCTAGGATAGATTGACACAAGACTTTATTTTATAGAATAGATTCCAGTTCATTGTTAATTCTAAATTGTTTTATTCAACAAGATAATTTAATCATATTATCTTCATAATTTGCAGCTTATATCTTGATAACTGCGTTGCATAAAAAAAGGACGATCATAACGCTGATATGTGATTCCCAACGTCATACACGCGTAATGTAATTAGTCATTTACATGCATATGGTGAAACCAAGAATGAATCGGTAATTGAGCAGTGAAACGAATTTCAATTCATGGACAAGTTTCATAATCGCTGAAAATACGTAAATGCACATCCTGGTTGGAGTAAGGGATCACATAAACGTCAAATATGTGACCCAATTTTGATCGAAGGCTCAAATTCAGCCATTCACTCTCGCTTACCTTGCAAAAAACGGATGCAGGAATTTCTGAGTGTCGGTAATTTCGAAATACCTTTGCTGTCGAGAATGTTTTCCATCGAACGTTACTTTTTTAATGTATAGGTAAATATAGCTATTCAAAGCTCAAATTGTTGAAGATGTTCCGCAACTTCAACAATAGACTATTGTTTTCTAATATTATTACTTTACTCCATTTATTTGTTTACAGAGCAAGGTGTTTCTTATTGTTCATTTTCATTTTACAATTTTCAGTTGCGTTCATGAAGATTTCTAAATCGACTGGATCTTTATCGTGCAGTTAAATTTTTGAAATTATGTTTTCGTAACGAAGCTTGCCTGAATCCGCCGTTTGGGCTGTACCAGGAAATATAAAAATGTACACATGCATATGAATAAAACTTTATAAGAGATGTGTCTCTGAGCAAACTCCACTCATGTGTCGAACCTTTACATTATCCTTACAATGTCGGCAATTTACGATCCAACTGGAAAACACCTTGAGTACAACCAACTGCACTGTTTTTGACACCTATATTTCAAAATCAAAGGCTTTCTCCTTCAATATCCAATTTCATCCCAAGTCTCCCATTTACTGTCACCCTTAATGAAACTCTTTAAAATCGTTGGCACTTATATTAAAATAATTATTTAAATTAAAAAATATATACCACGTTTTAAAAATTTACTGAAAATAATATAATAATTTCTACTAGCCCCATACAGATTTATAACCCCATACAGATTGTCCTGAAAATTTGTGATTGTCAATTTTTAGTAGCTATGCAAATACTTGTAAGATTTGAAACGAAAAACGAGGGGCGCATGCAATAAAATTGATGCGTGAATAGTTTACCTAATTCACTAACAAATTTATTGCACTGCAAATGATATGAACTGTTGTGTGAGTTTCCTCGAAGACTGCTACTCCCTACACTCCTTACGATTAACTATTTCATTGCGCCCCACGTTTTTTGTTTTGCATCTTACAGATATTTTCATAGCTATTAAAAATTCCAATCATAAATTTTCAGGACAATATGTATGAGGATAGGAATCTGTATGGGTTATGAATCTGTATGGGGCTAGGAGACATTATTTTATACTTTTTAGGCCATTTTGAAAACGTGGTATATTAAAAATATTATTTAAATAATGATTTTCTGCTTTTAAGTGTTGTGTGTGTGAAATTTTACAATCGGTTTTAAACATTTTCATGAGATTTTGACAGCGACATGCGGTAAATTTCAGGTTTATTTCACTTTCTCTTCACCTATCCATATAGTACCAAAATGTTCGGGGCCTAAGAACTAAATTAGATAGCTTGTATAATTCAATTTCGGTGAATGACTATGATATGTGGTTAATGTCTACATACCTCCTAACTCATCCTATATCCTACAAGAAACAATCTTCGATTCTATATGCAATGCTGAACAATTGAATGACTCTGAATCTATTAATCATCGGAGACTTCAACATACCCTATCACAATAAAACCACTTATCCTAGAATAATTTCCTGCCTTGTGAATTTTATGAATTTTTAAATTCAAAACTAATCACAATGGCCGTGTTCTAGACTTAGTAATGAGTAGAACTGAAGTTGTAGTCTCTCAACTAAATGAGCACCTAGTGACTGTTGATCTTCATCACGCGCTACTAGAGATATTATTGAAATTTGATATAACATCTATGTACAGTATCGGAAAGTATTTATCTTGGGTACGGTGGTTTCATGAGAGCGTAAAGAATAGCTTGCTTTATGTTGAGAGAGCATTACAATTTCTCCTCGACTCGCTCGAGGAAGGAATATTTACGTCACGACACAGAGATAGGAGAATCAGGGCGGTCCCGGCGGTCAACTCAGGACGTCAGTATCAGACCAGCAGCAGTCGGGAGAATGTGCAATGAAGAAGAATTATTGACGATAATTTCACTTCAGATAATTTGAACAAATTAAACTGAATCATTGATTCAATTTAATCTGTCGGACGACAGGTAGATCAAAATATCTTTGGTGACGTGGTGGCCGCGAAAACAAAAGAAAATTCTCAAACATAAAAAAAAGCAAACGATATTTCTGTAAGACAATAAAAACAAAAAACTTATTTCTAACAGAAAAACAATTATTTCTTGAATGGAGAGAAAAAAAAAATTTACAAGAAAAGATAAACCAAATTAAATATTTTGTGTACGGAATTATTTTATTAAATGTTCGAACAAACCACCATATTGGGCCAAACAATAGCCGAATCTATTGCACTTCCTCTGCGGTTGTGTAAATAGGCGGCATGTTTCAAAAGGTAATAATTATCACGATCTTGTGTTTTCGCAACCACGGCTCGGCAAGCTGTGCGCTGTGTCGCATTGCCACGTGGTCAGTTAATGCGTCGGGTGGGGTAACAGGAGGGGCGCACAGCAGTGCATATCTCTTGTTTATGTGGTATTATCATATCATTGCGTTCCTTGTTGCTCGTGTGCATTTATGTCTATACCCCAGATAAAATGTTTCCGATACTGTATAAAAATCGAAAAAAAAGTCTTTACTAACATATAACTTTCGCAAAGCAAACTTTCCCCAACTTCACGAGGACCTTCTAAAGACAGATTGGTCCTTTCTTGATCGTGCTGTCGATGTTAATTTTGCTTGCGGTGAATTTTATTTGCACTTAGATCAGTTTTTTTCAGAGCACGTAACCAAGAAACTCACTGCAAACTCTTCCTACCCCTCCTGGTTTACTGGTAGTATAATTGGGAAATTTGATAAGAAGAATAGATACCTTCGTAGATTCAAAGCAACCGGTGATTTAACTCATCAAGAAGAGTTTAAAGTTATTCGCAGGGAAGTTAAGAAGGACCTATCTGCAGCTCGAAGTAACTTTCCAACTTCCGTCGAAGCTAATATAAAAAGCAACCCTTCCAAATTTTGGTCATATTTTAATACATTGCGAAATGAATCTCGCATTCCCAATACTATGAAGTTCCACGGTCGAAATTTTTCTGATCCCGAAATAATAATCAATGCATTTGCTAACTTCAGCGTTCATCAACTCGACACCCTTCAATAACTAGTGGATGAAGAGCCTAATGTACCTACACTATCAACCCCTTATATCTCGGAGGAACTTGTAGTACAATGTCTAAAACGGCTAAAACACAAATTGACATCTGGGCCAGATGGTATTCCATCATTCATTGTGAAGGACTGTGCCATCATTTTCGCAAGTCTACTTACTAAAATTTTTAATCTTGCATTATCAACGTGTTCATTCCCTGACATCTGGAAAAAAGGTAAAATATACCCTATATTCAAAAAAGCGACAGAAGTTACATTGAAAATTATAGGCCCATCGTCATCCTTTGTAATTTTAGCAAAAATTTTGAAATGGTTATCTCTTTTTTATCAGCTCATGTCTACTCACAATTAGTGCATTATCAGCACGGATTTGTACCAGGCCGATCAACCTTCACGAACCTGCTCGAAATTACACAATTCATTTCAGATAATTTGGACAATTCAGGACAGGTCGATATCGTTTACACTGACTTCTCCAAAGCATTTCATCGGCTCGATCATGGTATTCTTCTCAAAAAACTTTCCAACTTTGGTCTTACTCACGATCTTATAATGTTTTTATACTCTTATCTATCCAACAGAATCCTCAAAGTGGAATACCATGGTCACCGATCATCTAAAATAACTGCAACTTCCGGTGTCCCGCAAGGCTCAGTTTTAGGCCCCTTGTTATTCATAATATTTGTAAACGACATCGGCATTGGACTGAACTGTAATCTTCTACTATACGCGGATGACTGTGAGCTACAAAAACAATTTTTCACCGGTGTTTGAATTCAGGGAACAACCGGATTCGAACAACGACCGAGATATATAAACAGCTGATATTTGTCCCAAAATACTTGAAGAGCATTATTTTGATTTATAAAATAAAATAGCCCGGCTACAAGGATTTTTCAGAATATTAGTCATTCCCCGATTCTGATTTTGTAAATATCCGTTTGTTGTTTCTTCACTAAGTGAATTATATTTTAATTTTTATAAAAAAAACTTTGATGCTTCGTAATTGGATTCCGAGCCCAGTAGTTCAAATAGGAACAGTTGTTTGAATTCATCTGTTGCTACCTCACTGCATGGAGTGAACCACTATGAAATCTGGCATCCGAGATTTAAAGTTGAGATAGGAAAATATTTCCTGTATAGAACTTCGGCGTCACAAGTAACGTACCCTTCCAGAGACCGTATTAACAGAAAAGGGACCGGATTAAGTTAAGTTGAAAAACAGCTCTTGCTGACACTTCGCCTTTCATCATTTTTAACTCTGTGTATTATTCCCTGCCACTCTGTACCTTCCTTTTATTTTTAACTAAAATGATAAAAAAGCCGCTTTATTATTATTATTATTATTATCATTAACAGTAAAATTCCTTACCCTAGAAAAACTCTTTACAAGAGTAGTTGTCATATAGTGAATGCATGTTCTACATGTGTATCTATTTATATCTAAACAATTTGGGGGACCTTGATAGTTCATATTCAATTGAAATGATTTTGGGTATCTAGTTCACTTGAAGATAGATCGATAAATATTGTCGTAGATGGAGAATCGTCCAACACTTTCATTATGTCACCTACACATATTGACGACCTGTTGAGATCTACCTACAATCCTTTCGCAGTCTATAGCACACTCCACCCGAATTCACATATAAATTGTCTGACATCTCACGAAACTGGCATGTGGGAACTGTGATCGAGGATCTGGAAAGAATTCTGAAATGGGGATCGGAGAACCTGGTGGAGTTGAACGCAACCAAGACCAAAGCTTGTGTTTTCTCCATAAAAGCCGATTAAACTATGACCAAAGTAACGATCTCCTATCTGGAAAACGTGAAGGAAGGGAATGATACGTCACGAGGCACACGCAGTTCTGATAGACCTTGACGCGTTTTCGCCAAGATTGCTCGACATTCTCTCGTTAGACGAGTCTAAAATTTGTTCAAATGGATAAGGGCGAGATATTTTGTGGCTCGAAAAAATTTATGTATTTTTTTCAGATCAATTTCCTTTTATTGTTGCTCTGGGCTACCGGAATCCGAGAAATCCAAGTCTACCAAAATGGCTTTGTGGTGGAACATTGATAAGTGACAGACATATTTTGACAGCTGCCCATTGTGTCCACAATAGGACAGATTTGTAGGTATATTCTTGTATTTTTTTTTAGTTTTTGTAATTGATTGTCATCGATGGCACTGCGAAAATGTTTTAAAAAACGGAATTCCATATTTCCCCCGAATACCTTAGGATTCGGATGCTTTAGCATTTGAGGCGGGATGTAATTTGGCAACACTGTACCAAGGATACCAACTCATGCTGTGTGGTTGCCGCTAAAAGCATATAATTTTCATGAAGAACACCTCGATATATTCGAGTGTAAACATTCGAACAATTTAATATAACTTTTTTACCTGCATAAAATGCAACAGGTAATAATTTAATAGTAATTTTTCAAGGGAATAAAAGTGTTGGTTTCGGTATTTCGCTGTATATTCGAAACTATTCCAACCGCCAGCTCAGTTAATAATAATGGTATTTTCTTGGTAAGTAAGATAAAATCAAAAGGCGGAAGTTCAAGGCACCGTAGTTTTTTTTACCACTTTACCTCAAAGCAACCCTCCGAAACACTACTAGGCTGGTAATTCGGGGAGATTTTGTCTTTTTCATAAAATATCGCCATTTCTATGGAAACCTGTTATTTAATTATAAATGGCTAAGAATATTAAAGTATCTTCCTAACAGTGAAAATGAAATGTAAATAAATCGGTTCAATAACAATTATATCATTAGCTAGATTGAACTCTGGAACGACCTGTATATATTTTTTGTATATTCAGATATTTTGCAAGATTGGGAGAGCTGGACCTCTATAGTAGTGACGAAGGAGCGGAACCGGAAGACATAAAGATAGCCAATGCCAAAATCCACGACAAATTCAATCCGATCCAGCATACTTATGATATCGCTATTTTAACCCTTGAGAGAAAATTCACAAGTGGTGAGTACCACGCTGGCTAAAAGCGTTCCAATGGAGCTGATAGTTGCAACTTGGGAGTTCTATTTATGACTTTATTATCTATTAAACGGAATTATGTTTATTCATCACTGTCTATTAAAAAAAAGTTATGTTTCAGTGTCGTTTAAGCCGATTTTTTACTTCACAACCTATTAATTTATATACATATGCTATTCCATAAATTATTTAAAAAGTGCAACGGAAGCATTTGCGATGTACAAAATTTTATTATACTAACAGTAAGTAAGCTATTATATTTTGTCTTATTTCTAGCCAGAGTTTGGCCGATTTGTTTGCCACATGAGGACTCATTGAGGTCTGATTCTTTCCTGGGGCACTCACTAATTGTTGCTGGATGGGGAGCTCTATATTTTGGTATGTACATACATGTAAAACATACAGGGTAGCATATGTAATCTATCAAAATTGAATGTTGGCAATTTATTCACATACAGCAACATTTTCTTCGAGACTCCACATTGAAGATATTATCGGTTCAATATTTCCCATTCCTTTGCAGGTCTGGTATTCGATATTTCTGGAACTTCCGTTGTTCGTAATCTTGGTAGTGCGTCTGCGTTATGATTATTTTATCCTTTTTTCACACGGATTCATCTTTCTTTTCTGTTTCTGATTCCAAACCTCGGGCTATATGTTTTTGCGGTATCAATAACTTCTTCTCTAAAACGTTCATTACTTGTATATGCATTTCTGTTTCATATTGCTTATCGACCGGGCAATCATTAATCCATTTATAGCCTCGGCATCTTCTATAACCATTGTTCTAGGAGGTAGAATAGTGTCCTTGGACAAGCAACTTCCTACTCTGTGGTTGTCATCCACGAGGTTCGTACGTTCTCTTGTGACTATCGTTCCTAGACCATCGGATTTTACCCTTGTTTTAGGGGGAGTTATGGCACCCTTGGATGAACCATTTCCTCCACCATGACTGTCATTCATAAGATACGTATGTTCTCTTGTGACTATCGTTCCTTGACAGTCGGGTTTTACCATTGTTCTGGGGGGAGGTATGGCATCCTGTGACTGTCATTCATGAGATTCTTAATTCTAATGACTATCGGTCCTAGACTATAGGATACTTTCGCTTTTGCGATTCCTCTTTCTGCTTTTCCCTTATTTCCCTTTCCAATTTTCTTCTTATTCTCAACTTCTGACAGGTTCCATTTCTCTTGTTTCATTTCTTCCTTGTTTTTTTTCTCAATTTTCCTTTTCTCCTGTTTCCTTTCTCCTTCGCTTTCTTCTGTGGCTTCCGTATTTCTGATAACTTTTCTCATCTCCCTTTGTAAGCGCTTACTTTTATTCTTTTTTCTTACGTGTGCATCTTCCTTACTTCCGATTGACTTCCTTCTTTGTGACTTCACTACTTTATTTCCTTTGTAAATCATTCTATAATTTCTATTGAATAGGGCTTTTCTTTGGAATCCCTCTCCATCCAAATTTCCATCGTAGTTGTCAATTCTATCAAACTTTTTTCCTGCCACATAGCATTTCTTTCATTTTCGGTTTGATAAGTATGCCTAGGTTCCTTATGTAAATCAATCGATTCTTCCATTAAAAACATCTGTTTTGAGCTCCAATCGAGTTTCACTTGATACCTTTGTGAAAAATCCAATCCCAATATCAAGCCAATAAGTAACCCTGTTATTAGTCATAGGCGGCGCATTTCTACAAATAATTAGGTCATTTTTTAGTCATATTTTAAATATTTTCCTTTTTTTTCGGTGAGGATAACCTACCTACTAATTTTCCGCATATTTAGATAAATCACTCTGTATTTCAAACAAGCATTAACGAAATCGGAAAAAATGGGTGATGGGAAAAACACAACCGACTATAGTCTACAATTTGCTGAAGATCAAGGAGTTATAGGGTATAGAGAAGATCTTGAGTACATGAGCCGAGAGTGAAACCTATAAGTTACAACTAGACAAGGGAGAAGAGATATCATATGAGGAATACAAATACAACATATATAACAATATCATCAGAAGTAGCCCAATGTATGCAAACATGGAAAATTACAGAGAGAAATAAACGAAAGTTAGAAGCAAAAGAAATGAACGCGCTGAGATCAGCCAGGGTTTCACGTAGCGACAGAGAAAGGAAATAAAATATCCTAGAACAAATGGTTATACTGATCATAGTCAAATTGGTTTCTCCAAGAAAACACAAGTAGGCCAGTAGAGATAGACATGATTTTTCCAAAATTTGATAATAATTACAAAAGTTTTGAAACTTCAGTAGAGTGAAGAGTACGTTCAAATGATAATTAGTCTGATTTTGCAACCCTTTTTTCTGAGCGGAAGATGTTGAAAATCAGGATTTAAAGATATTTTCACATTATTAGCGCGGAAAAAATTGCAAAAGTTCTGCAAATTTTCGATGATTTGAAAAATTGCAGTTCACATCCTCTGATAAATTTCCAACAATTCAAACAAAACGGAAATGTTTGTTTTATCGAAAAAAAATTGTTATTAATCCCAATTTTTTGATGAAAATTCCAAAAATTCTGCCTCAAACGGAAAGTAATTTTTTCATTAAATTAATTTTTTTTATTGAAATAAGTATCGGAATTATTACAAAAGCAAATAATGGTTGCAAGTGGAGATGTCCTGACGTATGATGTTTTCATTAATTTGCAACCTCGTCTACAACACGGAAATAAGGGTAAAATCAAAAGAAAAATATTTTCGTAATCGTACTCTACCAAAAAAAACAAAAGTTCTGCAAATCGGGCAGACAACTCATTTTACCAATTGGTGGCAGTATAATAATTTGCAAACTATATTACAATGCGGAACATTGGAAATTAACACCTGTGTTATCTGCATAATAAAGATTTTTATATACCTAATAAATGATATTCATTGTGTTACCAAGTTGAATATCGACTAAGAAGAAGCTCGCCAACGGTAGGTGAAATCATTCAATGTTGAAAGAAAATGTTTTCGTATGAATTCATAACATCATATTACAATTAGGAATTTGCATAAAAAATTCTCTGAGTACGTTTGATGGAGGATCGAGAACCTCTCGACACGTTTTTATAATTTTCTTGATTCATTACAAAATGAAAGAAATATTGAGATTTAAAAAAGACTCGTATAGTTGCATTGAAAGAGCAAACAATAGCACTTCACAGGAAACAGTCGAATTTCTTCCTCACCCTGCCCAGGTTGAGTCTCTAGGCATATATTTACAAAGAGTAGAAGTGCAGATAGTGAACTGTTTGAACATTGGCAACACAGCTTCTGTCCGTTCTCGATTTATTTTGGATTTGGGTATTCATTGGAATCGATTGATGGATGGAAGCAGTGGCGCCGACAAAAGTTCACACAAACCAAACAGCCGATTTATTTCATTATTTGTTTTTCAATGTTATTTTCTGAGGATGATTTAAATCAAGTTTTTAATGGCCATATAAATTATTTTTCAATTACTCAATGCTACAGACGAAATGTATTGCGAAAAACTAAGTAATTTCAAATGATACGCTGGGGTGTTTCGATCTCCCTTTGAAATTGATTCTCAATGGAAACTGGGGCCGAAGATATTATTAATTCAATGTCAAAATTAAAAGATGGCGGAAATATTTTGTGATTTATGTTGTGATTCTATCCAAAATTGTTATCTGGAGATTTTTGGGATCGCAATAAATTATGAATTACATGTCTACCACTTGTATCGTCTAGTGAACTTCTAAATTTCAAAAATTTTCCAGCCCCTTGCGGGTCTTTTTATTTGTCGCCGGTAACACCTCAAGAAGTATCGGATGCCATAAAATCTCTGAAGAAATCTAAAAGTCTTGATATACATGAACTCAACTCTCAAATTATAACAGATACTAGCGACATTATTTCAGTTCCACTTACTAATCTAATAAACTCTATCTTCATATCAGGAATATTTCCTGATTGCTTTACATTTTCCAAAATAACACCGTTGTTTAAAAAAGGTGACAGAAATAATATCAACAATTACCGTCCTATTTCCATTATCTCAGTCTTTGCGAACTTAATAGAAAAAATCTTGAATAAACGATTGAGGTGCTATTTCGAGTCAAATAATTTTTTTAGCAACACTCAATATGGATTTCGACCCAATCGCTCTACCGCTCTCGCTGTCTTAATGTCGTGAATGATATAATATCTACCTTGGAGGATGGAATGCAAGCTGCTATCACCCTGTGTGACCTTTCCAAGGCTTTTGATTGCGTATCACATGGTATATTACTTGATAAATTAAATTATTATGGGGTTAGGGGAGTACCACTCAATCTGATACAATCCTATCTGAAAAACCGCTTTCAAGCGGTAAGTATTGGAAATTCCTTATCTGATTTCAAACATAATGAGCATGGTGTCCCTCAAGGGTCTATATTAGGACCGTTGTTATTCATAATATACACAAACGACTTAAGTAACTATATGGTTTCAGTGAAAACTGTTTCATTTGCAGATGATACGACATTCCTTTATTCTGGAAAACTGAGATCGGAGCTGTACAGAACTCATGAAGAATTAGCTAATAAATCTGGAAATTGGTTCGCAGCCAATAAACTCAAACTGAACAACGATAAATCGCAATCTCTTTATCTTTCGTCCACGAATGCCACAGAAACTCATTCTGCAAATTTACTAGGAGTAACTCTGGATAGTGATCTATCATGGAAACCTCATATTACCAAATTGAAAAGCAAACTCTGTTTGTCCTACCACAACTTCAAAGTGTAACCAATTTTAATGCACTCAGAACAACATATTTTTCTTTATTTCATTCGCACATCAGCTACGCTACTATTCTTTGGGATGGTTCGCCTTATTCTCAATTTTTCGTTTACAGAAAAAAGCTGTCAGGATCTTATCCAGTGTAAGCTATCTGGAACACTGCCAACCTGTGTTTATTAAGCACAGAATAATGCCCTTGCCGTGTTTGTATATTTTTCAAGATCTGATAGAGATTCACAAAAACTCCTCGATGCTCACTAAGCAATCTGATATACACAGCTATGGTACTAGACAAGCAGATAACCTGAGACCAAACAGGTTCCGCCTAACCAAATCTAAGAGAAATTCACTGAATTATTAACTCTACAATATACTACCACCAGAATTGAAATCATCAAGTTCAAACTTATTCAAAATAAGGATAAAAAATTTATTTTTGACGCATTGCTTTTATTCCACAGAAGAATACATTGGACATTTCAGACTTTGTAGGGAATAGAATTCGTCTCGCCTAATTTTCATTCTTATGTTCACTTCCTATGTTTTTTTTAAATCTATTTACCACACTTTAGCACCATTTTTACAATAATTTACAATATTTTTACCCTATACGTGATGTATTATTATTATATATTTTAACAATGTATTATATTTTATATTTTAACAATATTTTATATTTCAACAATTTTCAGCTCTACAGAATTGTCGTTTTTTTATGACGTGCTACAAACATGTATTTGTAATGTAGTTAAAGAAATAACTCTACTCTAAATCCGAGAATTCAAGATGACGGATGAATTTTTGTGATCTATGTTTTCATTCGTATAGGAGTGTTCGATGTCGATGATTATGGATTTTTTGTCAACATTCAAGGTGGCGGACGGGATTTTTTACTAATGGTCCGATTGATTCTTTTGAAAATTATTATCCTATGGTTTTCGAGGTCTAGAATAATGGATTCCATGTTAAAATCACAAAAATTAAGGAGGTAAAAATAAAATAAATATAACACTAACATTTATTCAAATGTACTAAAATGGAACAATATTTTATTAGATGTGTGAGACAAGTTATCCTGTGTTCAAACTGAATTGGTCGCATGACAAACTTCCGAGTCTGTAATTACCGGTTATCAAATGAGAATATCATCACACATCTAACAAAATATGATGTTTTTCAGTGCATCTGAACAAAAGCTTGTTTTGGAAAAGTTTTTCATTTTTACAATTTTTTCAGCATTCTGTCTTAAATTTCCCGATCGTAAAATCGGTTTTTTGCAAAAACCAATGATTTCATGAAAGATATATTTTTTGTATGGACTTGGTGGTCCCATAAGAATTCGGGAATCTCTTAATTTCTCCCATACATCATGCAATATAACTTTTTTTCTTAAAAATCATCATAACCAAAAATCACCAGAGTTCTCGAATTATAAAAATGCGTTGAATCATTTGCTCAAAAAAAAATCGTTGAAAAAACTGAACTGAACGTCTTTTCTTTATTTTAAAATTTATATGAATCAAGAAAATGATTTTCACGTGTCGATTACATTTTAGTCCTCCATTCGAAATCAATGGAATTTTTCATGCAAAACCACAATTGGAGTAAGAAAGTCGAGGGGAAAGGTAAATTATAATTCAAGAAATAAATACTTGTAAAAATTAAATTTGAGATGTAATATCTATCTCACATTTTAATTTTTCAGCAATGTTTCTGTTTGATGAGGAAAATTATGTACTTGCGAGATTTACAATCGATAACGTTTTGATATCCTTACTTCCATAGAGCATCGATTATTCATTTTAAAATCTCTTCGATTGTTATATAAAGTCATGTTCTGACAAGTAAAAATTTCAAATGAAGTATGTCGTTTCTAATGCAATAGAGAATAAATGTCTTCCAATACTTTTTTAGCAGAATTTAGCAAAATTTTGTACTCCTTCGATTGTTGCATTCGAAACTGTTGGATTCAATTTATTTCGCTGATTAGTGAAAACAGTGATTGTTTCTAAGATTAATAATTAGTTTAAAATTTTGTAGTGGTTAACTGCGTAACCGTTTTATTTTTCGGATGCAATTTCAATTAACCAATACAAAATATAATAGATATACGCGATGGTTAATCAAGTATTTAACTGGACCACTGTAGACGGTCGAATATATATCTCAAACCTATTTGCACAATGTTTAGAATGTAAGGCCAAATTATAAAAAAAAAACAATTATATTAAAAAATGTTCCGTTGAACAATGACGGTTGCAAATCTCTTGCGTCACGTAAAATATCAGTCGAAATTATAACTGCAATTTGCAGAACTTTTGCAATTATTTCAGCAATTGTAAAAATGCAAAAAATGTATATTAGTGAATAAATAGGTTCCGTTTTTCGTATGAGGTTGCAAAGTTACAAATCCACTGAGACCGATGGCATCGTCGATAAAAAAGTTTTATAAATAAATGATGCGTTTTTCAGAAATGGTTGCAAATGTACGTGATTATGTTAAAGTTTTTTTCCATTCATTTATCTAATTTGCAGAACTTTTGTAATTTTTAAACAAATGACAATGAAAAACTTAAAAATATGACAAAAAACTAGGTTCAGTAACTTTTACAAGGTTGCAAACTTAATGCATGTTGCAAAACATCATTACTAGCGGTATGACTAGTTTGCAGAACTTTTGCAATTTTCACTGCAAAAATAAAGAATGAAAACGTTTTTTGCAATTAAAACAATGTTCCGTTCATCGCATACTTCTGCAAAATTTTAGAGTTTGTTTCCATTAATGCACTAACATACCATTGAAGTTTGAAAACTTTTGGAATTTATGTGAATTGATTGTCTATTTCTACTAGCCTAAAGCTTGGTTGCATTGATCTCCGTCAGGTTATCAGATCCCCAGTTCGAGTTTACTAGGATGTTATAAACTATTTATAGGTGATATTCGTGTCATCTGTGAAAGAATGGACAAGGTTGTAGCTGGATCTCAACAGTTCGTCAATATTTAGGAGAGGAGGAATGTTGCGTTGATAGGGAGAGTATTGGACGACAACATTTATCGAGCTATTTGCAAGGAAACTAGACAGCCAAACGCATAGTAGAGGAGGCAGTCCATAGGATAAGATCTTAGTGCCAAGCGCTATCGAAATCTTTGGAGATATATAGGGCTACAACAAGATATTTGAAAGGCTTTTCTATCGAAGCATGCCATAATTGTATCACGTAGGCAAGGAAGTCTCTGTAGAACCCTGGTGGCGGAAAACATGATATGAAAAAGACTAGAGGACCATTGGTGAAATTCCGTCGAGTTCTGTAGATTTATTGGCATCCAAATTACTTCAGGCATTCAGCTATCAACAGGGGTGCTTTCCCTTGTGGATCTAGAGATGAATTTTCTGCGAACATTTCGGCCAATAGTTCGTTTTTTTCTTCAGCAGGTACAGGTGGAAGGTATCTACTAAAAATATTGCTGTCCCCAACCCGCCATGTTTTGCTATATCCATTGAAGGTGCCACGTGAATTTGAAGGTGCTACGTTCCCGAATAAAAATGTTCATATTGATGCTATTGCAATTCATTGCAAAAGTAACCAAGGTTGGGTATCTCTCTTTTTGAACATATATTTGAATCCCCAAAAAATTGACGTTTTGTTCAAAAAGAAGGACAATCCGAGAGTTCCGTATAAGAATGTGCCTTTAGACTGTACGTAGACTTCGGCCTGGTACGCTAGGATAAAATTCAGGGCTGGTAAATTCATTTTCTCCGTGTATATGAAGTTCCTGAGACAAGCAATATAACATACATTGTTTCCCATTTCAGATGGTCCCACAAGCTCCACCCTTCAGTTAGTCGAACTCCCAGTAGTCAACCAAGATTACTGTGAGCAAAGTTTCGGGAACGAAACCGTCATCAGTGATAACATCATCTGCGCAGGCTATGTCGACAAAACCATCAAGGACAATTGCCAGGGAGACTCAGGTGGACCTCTTATGTACAGTGAGAGGGAAGGAAAAGTTTTGCGGTACTACCAAATAGGAATTGTGTCCTACGGGTTCAGGTGCGCAGAGACTGGATACCCTGGTGTGTACACCAGGGTTACAAACTTTATTGATTGGGTTAGAAAAAATATGGAATAGTGTTCTCTTCCTTTGTGATACTTTGCAAAATGAATGTGTTATCACTAGCTATGCCTTCAGATAAAATACATTGGAGAGGAATTCAAAAGTTGTGGATGAATTTCTCCAATGCCAAATAAATTATTACTTTTTCGAGAGGGGAAAATTCTCCCCCTGGAAATGAAAAAATTCAAGTGAAATGCTCGACATGAGTTATCTTAAACATTTGATCGCAATCTATTCGTAAGTTTATAGTTAGTAAAAAGAGAATATAGGTAAACAGCACTTCACGCTTCTTTTGACATTTAAGTAACTTATATTTATACTAATGTTTACAAATTCACCAACAAAATACCATAAGTCACTGTACTTCCTTCTTATCTGAATCATTTCGTTTTACTCAATGAATATATGAATGAACTGACTACGAGCAATGCACACCGGCTTTTCATAGAAGTCGTTCAGCTGGTTCTTGGAAAACTAAGGATCGGTCTGTCTGTAGTTTTGGGTAGCCCGCTGTGACGTCAGCCAGCCGCGCGACAGCATGCAGTGACGTACTGTATACGTTTTCGTAACAGTATTTAAAAATAAGCTACACTTAATTTTCAGTTAAACATAACATATATTGTAATATGATTTTTAGATAATAAAGGAGAGTGTGAGGACACTTCTGAATATATTGAAGTTTGTTTATCACTGTGGGGTTTAGAAAAAATATATTTTTTCAGTTCTTTTTTTAAAGCATTTATGTTTTTGACAGTTTTCGATTTATCTGGTAGATTGATGTACAATTTCAAACTCCACCACATATAGCTTTTTTGTCCGATGTTTTTATTGATTAAAATGATTTTATATTTGTGTTCTTTCAATTTCTTGTATTATATTTATTATCGATTCTATGTAATCCATACTCAATTGTATGCAACCTTATGTTTGCTATAGTGGAATAACTTATTTCTGTTTGATAATAAAGATCTTAGTTATATTTTTGTTGTGAATCCATTTCAAGTAGTGTTTTTGAGTGATTATTATTATGTTCAAGATTGTTTTACCGTTCAGTGTTATCGTACTTCTTTTATCAAGAATGGCTTTCAGTGTTATACCATATAAAAAATTGGAGTTTTTTATATGGTTAATCCATTTCAAATTGGAGTCTATATACATTTCCAAGTATTTTTCAAAAGGTTTTGATTTAAAAAAGGTTAGCAATATTCAGGTTTTTCGAAAGAGGAGAGTTTCTAGTATTTGTATATTCTGGTGAGTAATACGTTTTATTGAAAATTATTATTAAAAGTTTATGTGTCCCAGTTAACACAGGATATCCTATGGATATCCATTTCATGTCCAATTCTGGTCGGGATATCCCTGGATTTGAAATGGAATATCCGTTGAAGGATTTGAAATGGACATCCACAGCAATTTTGAATGTGTTTGAATTGCAAGATTGATTTTAATAGTGTCTATTTCTGGGGTTCTTCCATGCTTGTACATATATAGATTGAATTTTTTTTTTAAATCTCATCTTTCGTTTTTTACTGGATTTGAAATGGATATCCATAAGATATCCGTCGACGGATTTGAAATGGATATCCTTCAGAAAATATCATATGGATGGCCATAAGATATCCGGAGCAAATATGGATAAGTATAAATTGCAAGATTGATTTTTATTGTGTCAATTTCTAAGTTTTGTCCATGCTCGTACATATGGATTAATTTTTTTGGAAAAATCTCATGTTTCGTTTTTCTACTTGATTTGAAATGGATATCCATTGACGGATTTGAAATAGATATCCTTCAGAAGATATCCTACGGATGGCTATGAGATATCCAAAGCAATCATAAATGAATTTAAACATTCTCGTAGATACACAAATTGTACCTTTTCAAAACTTATACGTTGTCGCGGGGACCCTCTGCGACAGCCTGGCCATACTATACGCATAATTACTGGGACGTCTGTCATTTTATTTTGTTGAGGAAGGTCATAATCATAGCACTGAATCCAAACAAAAAAATTGTCTATGGCGTTTTGCATTGGTGTTATTTTTGAGTCGTGTTTTTTTTTCTATTTTCCTTCGTTTTTGATACCCTGTTGGTCTGGACATTATGGTTTTCATCTGTAGCCATTGATTGTTTCCAAAGGGAATTATATATTGGCCGAATACAGGTAAATATCAATTGAAAAGGACATAATTGCATTTATGTGTTTGCTATTTGAGTTTCGAAATTTTCAGAAATGCTGAAAAGCACGTTGTTACATTTGCCACAATACACGAGTTTTTCAAATGTCGCAGTGCCCAGAATAAAAATGGTCTGAATGCCTGCAACAGTGGACATGTGATGAAGATGATTTATCAGTAGATTCGAACATTTTCCTATTGATTGCACTGAAAAAATGAATCTTTCGGGAGAATATTTGGGAACTGGATCGAAATTCAAAGCTGCTGTAGGTAAGTTCTATGTTTTTCTATTCCTTTTTCTAGAACTCTTTTTTTAGGTACCTAAATGAAATCTCAAAAATAGGAGGAGGAACTCTGTATGACTTTGTGGAACGATGCCTTTCTTCCATGCTCACTAATATGTCTGCCTCCGAATATAGCTGGTATGGAGCAAAAAAAATTAACTGGACAACTAAAACTGGCTGAATTATCACTAGGTGAAAAGCCCATTCAGTTGTTCAATTTATTTGATAATAATTTGAATTGCCTCATAACAGACTGCTAGTTCAGTGAGAACGCAAAATTGCCAAGAAAAGTCAAAAATGCTTATATATATATATATATATATATATATATATATATATATATATATATATATATATATATATATATATAATAGTATACCAATAAAAAGAGAGAGAAAAACTATGGCAGTGGTATATATTATATCATCATCAGTATTCGAATTCAAGAGAAAGCATAATATTTCTCAGTATTTTTTTGTAGATTTCAACATAAATTATACCCGAGAATATATACATATCATTTCAGAAGCGGCTGACCTTAGTGATTCGACGGAAAATAAAAAAGCTACTGAAGAAGCCATCTAAGCTTGGCTGAGAAGGGCCATCTGTCATCTTCTAGAATAAAGGAAACACCTGATGGACAAAGCAAATAGCATTCTATTTTTTCTTAAACTTTATTTTTTTGTTTATTCTGCATTTAATATTCGAATGTTTTTATTTTAGAGTTTATATATACATTTTATTTGTTGATAATCCCGAAGTTTATGAGAATTTGTTTATACCAGAGTTTATTATTACTTTTTTTTTGTTCAATACCATTATTTCATTTCCCTCCAGATTGCTATTACTATATTTTATCTTCGATGGATATCCCCGAAGGATATCTTTCGAATATATCTAAAGGAATCTTTCAGATATCTTTTGAAGTATATCTTATGGATGTCTTTGAAAGATATCTTATGGACATATCTGGAGGATATCTTATGGATATCCTTGAAGGATATTCTATGGATGTACAGGTTGGTCCGCTTTGGACATCCATCGGATGTCCATAAGATATCTATGTCCATAGTACATCCATAAAATTCATGAAATATGTTCAATGGATATCCATTGGATGTCCATGTGTTATCTGGGGTGAAGGGTGCCTTCAGACTGCACCAGGCATCAACTGGAAATCTGATTGGACATCTGAAGATTCTGTAAAGTATTCGCCTAGAATCCAGGTACAAGCCATCAGATATTATGCCAGCTAGGCACGACTTTGAAGTGGTTATAAACAACACTATATATTCACAACGAGGTGGCCTCAACTAAAAAGGAATGCATCATTATAGTAGAGTGATGGTTCCAAGATGGACGACAGGACAGGAATGGGAGTAACGGGTCCCAATTTTAGTCTCTCAAAACCCCTAGGCAAAGCCCCAACAATTTTTCAAATAGAAACTCATGCTATAGAAATTTGCGCACAAGAATGCCTTGAAAGAGGCTCCAGGGGGATGAAGATCTATATCCTATCAGACAGCCAAGCAGCACTAAAAGCTCTAAAGTCACACACTTGTGAGTCTAGACTGACTTGGGACTGCAAATTCTCCCTAAGACAATTGGCTACGAAAAATCTGGTTACTCTGATGTGGGTGCCAGGTCACAAGGGAATCAACCACCATAAGGATAGCCTTGCCAAGGAAGGGGCAAACACTCAATTTTCTGTCCCTGGGAAGCTGACTCAATTAAAAATTAAAACCCACTGGAAGGTTCCAGGGCAAAAACAAGCAAAAAGGCTTCTGAGCCCATCGCCAAAGAGCTGTGCCGTTACTGCGAGAACTTCGCTGAAACCTACTTTGCGGCTGCCAACAGCTGTTTTGCAGAAGGCTTGAGTTCTTCGAAGGGGTTTCATTAATGCACTCAGACATCAAGAACTCAGCTCCCAGGTAACTGATTCACTTCGCAAGGAGTGTCGGAATCCTGGGTCTTGAATAGATGAAAGGTAATGTTCAAAAGACCTTATAGGTCGAGGTACGGAGAAGCTAAAGAGCCATATCAACTCCCCCACAATCTACATCTATCTGTGAACCCATCTTTAAAACATAGAAAATACTATAATTTTCAAGGTGGCCAATGTCGTGTGTTTGGTGCACAGAACTTAAACATAGAGGAGAAGGGAATTATCGTTCTGTAATAGCGTTCTTAAAAGGAGAAAATTAAGCAGTAGGAACGCATGCGCATAACGCGTATTAGGAGACCGTTTCAGATTATTTGTAGCCCATTTTATAGAATCCGAAAATAAGTTTGAACAACAGCATATTTGAACATTTGTCTCTTTTCACAAACTTTTATTTAGTTTTACTTGTTAGTTAGTTAGTTCGTTCGGTTGTTAGTTTGGATCAAATCTTGCAAGTTAATTTTGACCGATTTCTAGTCGTCCTATTAATTTGAAATTTGGCAGATGTTCATAATCCCGGTAACTATGCATTATGGAATTTTTGTTAGAGAAAAAACAAAATGGCGGCTCCAAGATAGCAAACGAGTCAGATTTGATTCAAAATTGGTATGTGGGGGTTTTTGGGGGTCGGAAATCATGATTTATTACAGGGAAGAGACCTTGTAATAACGATGCTCTATTAGAAATGAACAGATTAGGGCGAACTAACTGAAAAGCAAAAAATAAAATAACTAATAAAACATCTTTTTAAAGACAAGTTTTTATTTAAGCCGTGTACTAAAACCTATAAAATGAGTTTAAGTCATCGCAGACAATTATTTAATTTTTTTTTGTTGAATTATTTGGTTTCGAAAAGCTTGTCACGCGAAGTGTTCATGAAAGTCGGTACCAATTACATAATTTGATTGGGCAGTGATTGGTTGGTAATTAAAAACTTGTCGAAGTAATTAATTTTTATAAAGTTTTCATAAAAGTAGGTACCAATTAATTTCATTGGATAATGATTGGTTGGTAAGTAACAACTTGTCGAAGTATTAATTTTATTACAATTCGCGCGACAAGCTTTTTGAAACCAAATAATTCAACAAAAAATTATTAAATCATTGTCAGCGATGACTTATTTTATACGTTTAAGTACACGGCTTGAAGAAAAACTTGCCTTTAGAGAGGTTTTTTAATAGTTAATTTATTGTTTTATAGGGTAGCATTCAAAACTTCAATTCGAGTTCTGTTTGTTGATCATCTCACTGATATTGAAACTTAAATTTGACACTTGGTAGTTCATTTCTCTAGGTGAAATCTGAACAAGTAACAAATTTTCTCTTATTGATACGTATACACTTAGTTACTGTTAGATGTAAAACTTTAAGGCAAATCCTAAATCTAATGTACACTTACCGAACTGAAGTGTATTTCCTTGTAAATTAAACCATTATGTAACTGGTTTTCCGTATTCTTGGCAAAATTGCCAAAACAGACAGCCCCTTGGCTTTGCGGTTTCTTTTTGTTTATTTGCTTCTTTGTATTTGTAATTATTAATTTTTACTATTGCACAAATAAACATATATTATTATATCATTTAATGGAATAGTGAGAAACTTCCATAAGATGTGAAGAAATACATTCATAATGAAATAATAACAAGCGTTAACCATGAAAACCAAAATATTATTAAAAAACATTACAAAACCAAGGCATAGTAAATCTGGTGTAAATCCGTAAACTAACATGGAAGCAGCCAGAGTTTTTATCTTTTGAAATATGTCAATAAAGTAAATGAAAATTGTGGCATAGCAGACAAATTTTTAAATTAAAGAAAAAACCATCCTCGAGCAAGAAACGAACCTGCGACCTTTGGATTTCTAGTCCATACTCTAACCATCTGAGCTATCGAGGCCACAGATTCCACTGCATTTCGAGGATTTCGCGTTTCTCTAGAATTTAATGTTAGTTTTGTTGTGGGAATGGATTATAAAGCTGAGGGATCTCATGTACTATCAGTGGCCATCAAGAATCAAGACCAATTTTACCTTTTCCTAACATCGCCGTGGATTGACGGCTTCAGTAAAGGGTCAGGTGTTGATCTCCGACCATTGAACAAAGTTTTTCTTTAATTAAAAAATGTGTCTGCAATGCCACAATTTTCATTTACTTATATATATTCACAGACGCTATATTTCTCCTGTCAATAAAACTAGTAATAATAAAAAGTAATTTATTTCAAGTTGATAATTACAAAAAAAAAACATGTTTTGACACACACATATAAATTGATTAGAATTGTATTCCAATATCAAAAACATTATTGCCTATACATAGCAAAAAAATTAAAAAAAAAATTGTGCAGGTATGATATATCAACTCAACATCCAGATGAACAGTTTGGTGCCAATCCACTTGAAATCTCACCATTGAGGGAGAATTCCAGTCAAACCACTTGAGAGTCTGCGAATGCAAAATAAATCTATCAAATTCTAGTGCAATCTAGCAAATCCTATAAAACTGTAGGCAGAGTTTGTAACGTCGATTTCACATTTGTAGAGTTCTAGCAAATGTGAACTCCATATTCGATTGTTAATTTTTATACATTCATTGAGTCACCAGGCACCATACAATAATTTTATTCATTCAACGCTACATAATTGTTTTCCAATGCATTATTTGCAACATCAGATTATTTTTATGTAATTGGAAACAATGTTCACTTTTAGAAAAATTGAACACCTTTTGATATTCGATAATAGTGAAGCATATTTTTTGGTGAATATAAAGTTACTCTACACATATGCACTCTGAATATAGGGAAAAAACTGCGGCGGTCTCATACCGTTCCCGAGTTAGAGAACTTTAAAAAAAAATTAACCAAAAACCCTCAAAATGCCTCCTTTTTTACCAGCATAAACAATACACCCTAAATCACTTATTTTCAGCACAACTTTGCACAAAATATCTTCGTTTTTATCGAAAAAACCCTCCTTTTTACACAGTTCCAAATAAACAAATGTCACAGATGGAATTTAGTAACTTTGCCTTATTTTTCATGTTGGTAATAAATGAATCACCGCCCAAAACAATTGCAAACATAAATGAAGGGGAAACTATTGCTCACATTTGAATTCGAAAAGTTGGCGTTGATTAATTTATCACCAACATGAAAAATAAGGCAAAGTTACTAAATTTCATCTGCCAAAGTGTGACATTTGTTTATTTGGAACTGTATAAGAAGGAGGATTTTTTCGATAAAAATAAGTGATTTAGGGTGTATTGTTTATGCTGGTAAAAAGAAGGCATTTTTGTGCGAGAAAACGTTACTTGAAAATTAGGTTAATTTTTTTTTAAGTTCTCTAATGGTGGATTTATGCAGCACCAATTAACAATTATCAAGTAAAAATTAACAATTAGCAATTATAAGTTCAACCATCATCCTACAATGGTCGTGTTTATGCAGACAAATAACAATTATCAATTATCAATTAACAAGTAGAAAGTTGGCCAACTTTTAACTTTTTACTTTAATTGAACCAAATTTTATTCTAGTGCGCAACTAGTACGCAGATGACCGTGGATTAGTCCGTGCGATGACGAAAGCTAATCCAACTTTCACTGAATAAAATATTCTGGTTTGTTTTTGTTGTGGGTTGTGGCGTCTTTTGGAATTTTATTTGTTTGTGAAAATATACTGTAAAAATGGAAATTGATGATGCCATTTTGATCGACCTCGTTCGGCAATTTCCCGTGTTGTATGGACTTGTGCGCATGCTTACTTTTCTTCCTTAATTGTTAATTGAATGTGCATGAATGCCATCATTTTCGTTACTTGTTAATTGCTAATTGTTCATTGTTACTTGATAATTGTTAATTGGTGTGCATAAATCCACCATAACTCGGGAACGGTATGAGACCGCCGCATTTTTTCCTATATTCAGATTGCATGTGTAGAGTAACTTTATATTTACCTATTTTTTAATTTGTAAAAAAATACTTCTTGTTTGTATCTTGACCTATCAGTGCTATCAAAATGCCTAGAACACAGCTTATTTCTGCACAGCTTATTTCTGGGACTCATATTGTCCACTCCTGACATTCCCAAAATTTCAGACCATTGCTTTCTCCTGGACCCAGAACTGAAATGTAAAAAGATGATCAACCATTATTCTCGTCAATTATTTTCGAATATTTTCAGGCCGAGCCTGATGTTTGACCTTGAAACACTTCAACTTGCCCAAAATAATGAATTCCAGGAATATTACCACTGCTGCTACAGAACCCGATGAAACACTATCAGGCACAATTTCAATAGTCTCAAAAACACATGAGTTGAGGCGAAATAAAGGTAAAACAATGAAAAGGCACGTAAAATGCAATTGCATAAACACTTTTCTAAAAATGACACTTGTCAACGTCAAATGACAATATTTACGTTTCTAGCCAATGCGCAGACTCACCTACCGCTTATTCATTTCCCCTTGTAAGAACGTTTTCAGGACCATAAAATAAATCCTTTTTCCATTCTCCTCTGTGTTTAAGTTCTGTGGTTCGGTGTTATCGGTATACTCAAAGATACTTAAAGTTGCTATAAGAAATTCATTAAGATATATATTGATTAATATTGGGGTAGAATAGTGCTGCTCGTTACTTTGAAGTCTTAAATTTTCTGTTCTAGTTCAGATATTTGACATTTTTTTGCTAGTAATTTAGCTATATTTATGTTGTTTTCGTTGGAAACAATATCTCTCGTTTTTCCTCCTGTTATTATTATATATTTTATTTTAGTTGTATTACTCCTTTTTCACAAATTCACCCTACTATTTCCTTAATTTAGTGTTATCTGTTAAATTTTAAACAAAATTAGTTTTTAGAAAAGAAAATTTACCTTTGTAGTACTCAGGATGTAATTAGGTTTGTTCTTATAGCGTTTATATTTTTCCTTCGAAGTATGACTATAAGGATTTGAAGGGTTTCTTTGTATATTTTGTTTCTAGTAATTATGGATTTGATTAGTAATCCAGGTTTTTCTTCTTTTGTGTCTTATTTTTATTGTTTTTCTGCAGCCAATGCTGTAATTACTCACAGTTTCCAGGAATTCTTTTGTTGCAATAAAAAATAATTTTCCAAAATTCAAATTCGAATATCCCACTGAATGATTTTTATCTATGAAACATTTAACTTAAAATAACGGCAAAATACAACATTTTTGTTTTATCTTTTATTTTGAGTTTTTTTTTCCTTTCTAAAATGTGTTAATTGACTATTTGGATAAGTTATCTAAGAAATGTAAGTCCACAAGTTCATGGACCCATTATTCAATTTTGAAACCTACGTTATCTACATTAACGTTAACATAAAGTGGGCATATACAAATATCCCAAATTGCAGACATTATTGAAAAGAGTATAAACCCAAAAAAGCTGAAACTTTTTTTACAAATGAAATAAAGCAATGTATTGAAGAAGCCCCAGATGTTAAATATTTATTGTCCTAGGTAAGCAAATATTAGTTTTCAATGTAATTAATCTACATGAAAAACGGCGATTTTTATAGGTGGCATGTATGTTTTGGTATTATGGGATCTTGTCGAAGGCATGAGCTACAGAAGCTAGAATTCAAAGATATGAATGATTTTGGAACTACACTTTTAGTTACAAGTTTTTCAATTATGTTATTATATTTCGGTGTTTATGATGAGATTTCCATTATATTTTCTCAGTTATAACTTATAAATAATAAATTAGGTTTCATTGTGTCAATACATAAAGTATATATACGTTATGCCAACGAGCATTATCGAAGGTACAATTGACGTCATTTTATGGTGAATTTTATGTCAGATTCACTAGCTTTGAAAAAAAAAGTAATTTGCAAATTGAAAATGGGATATCAACCTCAATAATGGTCTTTCCAACCGATTCATCACCTAAAATCAACAAAAAGGAATAAAAAACTGCAGGTTGTCTAAAAAAGAAAGAACCTACAATTCCTTCATTCAAAAAGTCACAACGAGCATTTACGTTGAACCTATATTGGCCCTTGGCATGGCTTCAATAATAAAATTTGGACTATGTTTCGTACACCACCTACAATTCTGATTACTGAACTATCTGAAGATAGATACATCGATTTATTTGACCAAGTTATAAATATGTTTTTGGTGGCATTCAAGTAACTGTTATATAATGGAGACCCAAAATGGTTCTCTGAGGTATTCCATGTGTAATATTTCAGTACGTGATTAGTTTATATAAATTAACTAGTATTGGAAAAAAAATAAGGTGAAATTAACATTAAGGAATTAAAGAACTGCAGGTTAAAAGAAAAAATGTGGGATTTATCTTACAATTCATCTGTACTAATATGGATTGTTTTCAGGTAACTTACGTTGTGTCGCCGTTATTTGAAATATTTTTTACGGGTATATCGCCAATTTTTTGCACCGAATAACAAAATGGCAATAGTAAAAGTTCTTTTCATCGATAAGCTACCTTCATAAAATACCTATTTTTTATGTACCATAACTATCTGTTCAATAAAATTATTATTATTATTATCATTATATATTAATTTTCTTTTCCGGAAATAAAAACATCAAAAAACGAAAATCGAGAATTTTACCCATGACGTCAAGCTGCGTATGAAAAATGGTGTATTTCTCCAAACCAGAAATACCTACAAAAAACAATATTTTCGAACACACTGGTAAAACAGCTTTTTACCGGTTACGCATGAGAATTCATCTGCCTTCAAAAGGATTCCTAGTAGCGCAATCAATTACCATTTTTTTTCAACTAAATCAATCAACTTTTCCTAAGAAAATTTGTCACGAAATTCACGAACATTTTCAATTCCGTATGTATCAGTCGACCTTCTCTTGTTTCTTCGATGGCGGGGCAACTAGCCGACTAGATATAGTCATAATACAACAATCAGTGACAGTGGCGATCAAATTTGCCATCGCACTGGATCTGATCTCAGTATCATCAACTTTCTTGTGCGTGTTTATCAACTGGTAAATCTACTGATTTCGCGTCTTTACTTTTTTTTCTAGTTAGTGGTTTTGTAATAGTGACATTAGTGATATGTGGTCAAAAGTACTCTTGCTCTGCGGTTTTACTTTTATGGTTTTCTTTGGATCCTCCAATGGAGAGAGTAAGTATTCATTTTTGACAAAAACTGTCGACATTAAGGTAAAATTTGAAATAATTGTCTTGATATGCACCGGTTGATTCATTTAATAGTATTAATATCATTTAGATCCAAAAAGAATTGAAAAATTGGTGAGCCAAATGGGCTCACACCAAAAATATATATTTGAACAAATCGCCAAATTCTCGCCTGCCAGTTTCTCTGACACCAGGAGAATTGAAGTTTCATCTAGGTGTAAAGTGCCATTTTCAATTGTAAATCATAGGTTCAAAAAGTTACCAAATCAAACACCTTTTATTAAAAAAAACGAGGCAATGGTTTGAAAGAATTTTGCAAATTTGCATGCTTGTATCCCGAAACAGCTGATGAATGTTCTGTTCAAATTTGATGTGAAGTTCTTGATGATTTTGAAAGGAAATCTAAATTCAAATTTTCATTTTTCATATGACTGTATCCCGAAAGTTAATGTCAGAGTCCTTTGTACCGAAAAATCACATTTTACATCAAAAAAATAATATCGTTTTATAAAACATCCACATATTCGCCATATTCAAAAGTTTATACTAATTAATAAAATATTTCTCCAACTTGGTAGCACCTTTTGATTTTCAAAAATAACCAACAAATACTAACTTCTCGTAGAACAAAAATAACATAAAAGGTCACATAATTAACAGTTCTTTTTCGATGACTCTGGGAAGTACCATCATCAAAATAATACTCATCCAAATATTTGTTTATGCTAAACGATTTGAGAAACATCCTTTCGCGGGAATACCGAATAATGATTAACCATTATCTTCTTCTGCTTCGAAAAATAATTCGTTTTCGGATGTGACAAAGTTCAGATAACACAAGCGTGGAAGTCCTGTTCCTCATACACACTCCTCAATGTTTTTTCTAGATTACGAAATGAGCGTTATTTGCAAACAATGCTTTTCAAGTAACCCCATGAAAAGAAATCACATGGCGTAAGGTCTAGAGATCTAGCAGGCCAAGGGTTACTTTGATATCGACTACTCGCCAAGCTCATTGTTCAACCACTCTCGCACCTCGTGTGATAACAAGGTAGGTTGTCGAAAAATGGGACCGTTCGCTATTTAAAGTTTGTCTGAAATAGAAGGAACCTACAATTCCTTCATTAAAAATACCTTACTTACAAGACTACGACTGGGGCATACACGACTCACACACGAATACCTCTTAAAAAATAGTGAAGTTCCAACTTGTGACGTATGCGGAACGAATATAACCGTAAAACATATCGTAATCGAGTGCATAAAATTTAAGAGAGAGAGACTAACCCATCAATTAGGACGAACAATGATTGATAATTTCAGTGACAGCAGCAAATCAAAACAATTATGTGCATTCCTCTCTGACATAAATATTATCAATGACATATAGACTGTAAAAACCACATAGTCGCTAATAATCTTGTAGATTGATGCGACTTTAAATATTGAATAAAAAAAAAACCTAACCAAACATTTGCTTTGAACTTACATTGGGCTATGACTAAAATAATGAAATTTGGATTGTGGTCTGCCCACCACCTACAATTCTGAGTAATGGACCATTTCAAGATAGAAAAATCGATTTAGTTACAAATATGTTTTTGCCGGCATTTAAGTACTAAAATGATATAGTTGAAAAATATTTAAAAGTAGAAATGAAATATTAAAAGTAGTTCTGTTACAACAGTAACACACGGGCACCGGCCGGCTAGTCAGGATGATGAGAGTCTGGAGCAGCAATGCTGGGCGCGGTTAGTACTTGGTTGGGTAACCACCTGCCAGGGAAGTCTCGCGTTAAGAGCACCGAATAACTGCAGCGCAGTAGCATATTCGCAGCTGCAGGCGCTATATCAAAGATCACGAGATATGGCGATAGATATACCATCCTTTGGAGGGGACGTTAAGATGGCGGTCGAAATTGCATGGATGTTGGGCACGTTAAAGATCCCTCCTCACCTCTGGATGCGAACACCAGCAAAATTTCCGGTTGAGAGAAGTGTGCTCACCGGCGGCGGTGGTCGCAGAAATAGTCCAACGTTGAATAAAGAAATAAAAACAAATCTACAGAAAAACAAAAAAATGATATACAAAATTAGCACAGTCACACTCACTAAGGATCATTATTGAGACTACCAATTTTGTGATTTTTTTTGAGAGAATCCACCATAATGCAGCGGAAACAATACTCAACAAAGTTGTATCATCAACATAAGCCACACATTGATTTGCAAACATAAAAAGAAAGAGGTCGTTTTACGTAAATGATATATAATGAAAGCCCTAGAATTGATTCCTGAGGTATTCCATGTGAATTGTTCCGGTACGTGATTAGTTTATATAGACTACTTTATTCCTGTAAATGGGACTGAATCAGATCTAATGGTCCGTCCGCCTTTTACACCATAATAGCGCAACTTTTCAATGAGAGATACAATGAAAAAAAAGTGTCTCGATATACATGCTTTCTTCAAGACTTTCAACTATATCGGTAACAAAACATCCTGGGTTGTACTGCATTTACTCTTGAACCCAACTGATTACAATTGAGAAATATATTAGATTCAAGGTATTTCACAAGTCTCGGCTACAATATGACTTGAAAAACTCTGGAGAATATAGGAATGATAGATATTGGTCGATCTGTGATATGTCTTCTTTTTAGGGCGGGTTGAATCACCTCTGGTCATCTTTGGTATTGCAAACTGCAGGTTTTCTCTCTTTCTATTGTTTTGATCTAGAAAGAGAGAAAACGTACAGATAACCTTTACCAAAGGATGACCAGCTGTGTTACAACCCGCCCTTAAAATGTTTAAGTTAATTTCGTGGCCTTCAAGAAATGCAAACATTAGAAAGAGTAACTAACGTTTGTTTCATAAGTTCACTATCATCCCATAAACACCAGGATATTTTGAATTCTTGTTGCGAATACAGTTTCGACTACTTCAAATCTTGTTACCGGCTCCAAAAAGCAAGATGAACATGGTGTAGGCAACCCTTTTGAAAAATCTTCCGCATCAAAGAACTTATTGTGTTGTTAGAAGTTGTGGAAAAATAACTATTGAAAGAACTGGCTGATGTAGCGAGAAGTAAAAGTAGCGCGTAGTATTATAATGATTTAATAAATCCCGTTCAATACGTTAATAAATAAAACACAGAGAACGTTAAGCTATGATTTATTTCGTCCAAATTATAATTTTTGTTACTCGTTTTTTATATCACTTCGGTTGAATTACAGGAAAGATATATTTCAAAAGGAAGAAGCATTTTTAATCGACATAAAAAATAATAAAAAAGAAATTTTATATTTTTCTGTATTATGTATTTTTATTTTCATCTGTAATATATTTATGTTGTAATCAAATTTATTGTGATTTGTTTTTCGTAATACGAACAAGAAAAAAAATCAATTCAATATTCAATTGAAAATGTTTTCCTTTTCATATGTATTGTATAATGCCATTTATATACATTCTTTTTGCAGTTTTTTTACCACTTTTTGCATCGAATCGAGATAGTTAACATATAACTTAAATTTTTCCTTTGATAATGTCTCATCAATCAACACTACTGATTCAGAATGAGTCGCTTTGAAGAATTATGGTAATGGACATCTTACACCTAATCAGTCCGACTCGGTTCATTTCGTTTTTTATCTTATTTTTCTGTAGTAATAACTGAAAAGCACACTGTAGTCTGCATTGTTCCATGAATCACTTCAAATGACTATTGAAAAACAGCTGCCAAATGAAATAATAAAAGTGCTAATGATTTTCATTGTCGCATAGTTTCACACAAAAGAATATAAATGGTTTTCAATGACCTTAAAAATATTGAATGTAATGGTAATTCGTCGTTTCTTGATCTGAAACATCCAAATATTGATTCAGAGATCAAAAACCCTAATGAGTGTAAGATTTTTTTAGGGATCCTTAGAATCGCCAGAAAACCATATGATGATTTTTCTGACTGTTCAACGATTTCCATTATTAGTTATATATATATATATATATATATATATATATATATATATAAAGAAGAGGAGCAGTAAACATTCAAAATAAGTTATGCCAAAAATGTTGGATGCTAAAATAGTTCACATTATTGCAAAATCGAATATGAATAATCGATATCTATCGTCTACAGGATCATATGCAAATTATTCCACATCAAAAACAGGTTTTTCACCGCGTACATGACAATTAATAGCAATTACTCCACATTACTGAATATGAATCATCAAAACATGAACTTTTTTCATACAATCAGCGTAAATTCGAAAGGAAGGTTGCTGGAAATTACACACTATAGTGCGGAAGTACAGTTTTTTTGCATGCTCTTTAATGCTAATGCGCAAATCCTGAATAAAAAACACTGAAATTCTACCACAATAAATTTCAAGAACATAAAAAAAATCATTAAAAGTATTGGCACAACAGTGGCGAACACAACATTTCGGGACTCGGGAATTATTTGACAGTTAAATGACAAGCCATGTTTTTATAATTTCTATCAAAATCAAGTGAAAAACTTGAAGAAATATGAAATATATATATATATATATATATATATATGCTTCGGCACATTTGAGAGAATAATTTAAATATTTGTAAGTTGAAAAATGGTTTATAATGGAACAGGATTTGAAACAAAACATATCTTCCAACCTCAACTGTGATGATGAAGGTAATGAATTAGCTTCGGCACATTTGAGAAATGTTGAGAACTGGAATTAATGGCCAAAGTTATTTAATACAACCCATATTATTAGGAAAACCTCAGTGAAATTAACATCCTACAAAACATATTTGAATGTAAGTACCCTGCGTTGTTGTTGAGTTGAGCTGGATTCATTTCAGTTACTTTTCCAGTTATTGGTTGATTTGGTGAGACTACTATGTTCCTCCTTGCCATAAAACGTTTGTACAAACGTGTGAACTCGCGCAAATAAAATTGATTCAGTGAAATCGTTAAATGGGTTGTCACACTTACTTTATCGTTCTTACAGCAGCTATACATTTTTTTCTTTGCTCTAATTTCCAGGCAGATTTTGGAAAAGTATGAAATTTACACAAACAATTTTTTCACTTATTTGTACAGTTCATAACACAACGAATTTAACGTAAATTAACGTGGAATTATCAAAACAAATTTGACAGTCCCGATATTGTTTCACATTTCTACAACAGCACGCGCTGCGATCGATTTGACTGTCCCCACCAAGCACCTCGCACACAGCCAATAGGTATGTATAGTCGATTTCATTTATTCACTTGCTTTCTGAAACTTCTCCAACTATATTGTAATCAGTAGTATAAGGGAAACCAGAAAATCAAATAAAAAAGCGTTCTAGTGTGAGTTGGACCACATACAATTAGATGTCCTCTACTGGTACGCGGAAATAAAAAAATAATTTAGGGTAGCTCAATTAAGCTGTACTTTTTTAAAACTCGACTGCAGGCTAGCAAACATGTTTTTTCCCGATATAGGACCACGGAAGGCTTATCTAGTGAGTGGACGCTTATTTCAAAACGAGTTTATCATGAATCGTGGTTATCAATGCAAGACGTCTGCTTATATATAAATACGTCAACGAAAGACAAAATATGATTGAAATCCATTTTTATCTGGATGAATTGACTGTTATTGTTATCCACATCCAGAAGAGTTTTTCAATGTTCGCATTTCCTTTTGGAAGAAGTAGAAAGCCAAAACTTTCCCTTTCATTCTTATCATTTCATCTGGAAGCTGTTTCATAACATGCATTTGTTAGAAAAATCAGAAGAAATTTGGAGAAGGAACGGTGGACCAATAGTGCAGCCAAGATTTTTATGAAAAAAACCCAACATGCTCGTACGAAAAACGAAGGAGCATTGACTACCGATATAATTGATCTATTTCCACTCGCTTAGTATCAATAAACTATAAATACCAGGGACGTGTGAGCATATTGATTCGAATCATCCACGACTTGAGATTATTTTAAAATTTGAAATTCCGCTAGGAAATTCGAAAAAATTTCATTATTAACCTTTAATTTCTGCAAAGCAAATTTTCCTCGGCAATGTGGTGACTTTTTGGAAGTAGATTGGTCAAATTAATCTTGGTTTTGTTTAATTTTACCTTCTATTGGATCAGATTTTCTGACAACAAATTTCTACGAAACTCATCACAAGCTCTTCCTATTCCTCTTGGTTTACTAATAATATAACTAGAATAAAAAACTCCTTCGAAGATATAAAGTAATATATCCACATCTAGCCTTGACAATCAGCAACAATAAATGGATATTTGGCGGAAACATGAATCAATACTAATGAATCGAAGTTCGAAGATACATTCATGAGATTAATGCAAATATAAGTATTTGCAATGTGCGTTTGAAGAAATGGGCCGAACCCCTGCATGGGAACTATATTCTAGAACGGACGAATATGAGCTGAAGAAAGCGAGACGCTGTTGTGGCGTGAAATATTTTTTCATGGAAGTGGAAGCTAATTTCACGATGGTTCTGAGGTGATTGTTTTATGAAAGAGTTTTGCGGATATTTACTCTTAGCATATTGTTTATAATGTCTTTGGTTCGTGTCTATTGAAATACTGAACCAATTGTTGTCCACCACATACAAAACAATTATACGCTCTGACAATCAAATACATCAATCACAGTTCACTATTGAAATACCGGGCACGTGATTGTTGAACTTCACCTTGAATAAGTACTTTCTAACTTTAACTCATTCCGGAACAACTACTAACCCTTCGCCTCATGCGATGTTGCTTGTATAAGGTCATTAACTCCCAGAAAAGTCTCTTCGACTGCTTCTAGATTCCTCGAAAACTCTCGATCGTTCTCTGTTTGTTTGTTTTGGAAATCCCGTCGGGACGTCGGCGGTACGCAATAACAGGTAGTGGAGTATTGAATTCGTTTTCGTAATACTATTTTCCCCTCTAATTTTTATCGTCCCCATCAAAAGCCGTCGGTTTACCATGATAGGGTTTTAGTCTTTCCAGATGAACAACTTTCATCTTAATCCTAAGGCTCTTCTTTATCTCGTACGGCCCTTCTCAAAACGGTGTTAGTTTAGGAGGTACACCTTTCTTCCTACGTAGATTGTTCAGCTTAACCTGGCGTCCTCCTTAAATCCTTCTGAATTTGCTTTTGAATCATAACGAGCTTTCATCCGGTCATTGGCCAATATCAAACTTTTCCGAGCGGTTTCGTGAATTTTCAATATGCTGTCCCTTGGTTTATCTACATAGTCTCGCAATCTACCTCTTGAGTTCTTGGTGATCCGAACACCAAGTCGCAGGGTTATCGAAGTTTCCTCCCAAAGATAATCCTTGCCGGGGTAAGCTTAATTGAATCACGAACAACTGCTCTATATGTCATCAGAATAGGTATATCTCCTAGTCCCCTTGATGCTTTTCTACAACCTTGGAAATATGTTCTTCCGTCCGGTTGAATCTTTCAACCATGCCATGCGACTGTAGTTCTGGTCTTGCTGGTACCCATCAGCTCACAAACATTCTTGAATAAATTTGACTCGAAATTTCTTCCTTGGTACTCCAAATCTTGAGAACAGGTTGTCCACTAATAACTTGTGGGATGCCTCTCGTTCTACCCATTTGCTGAAATAGTCCATGGCAACAAGAATGTATTCCATAGTCCATGGCAACAAGAATGCCATCATTCGTCACTGGAAATGGTGCCGCTACATCCATAGCAATCCGTTCAAATGGAGCACCTACGTTGTATTTTTTAATTTTACCCCTTGACCTTGTTTTGGGTCCTTTAGTAGCTCCGCACTCTGGATATCTTATGCACCAGCTTTCTACGTCGTTTTGAACCCAGTAGAACCTCTGTCTGATCTTGTCCAAGGTCTATTTGAATTTCACCTATCCTCTTTCTAGGCAAAACCAGTTGGGAAATTGACGACCTTCCATTAGCTGACTCCCATACCCGTTCATGCAGTTCATTTTCCAGCCAAGGAACCACACATTGCCTTCAAGATGGGATCTGGGCGTGTCATACAAGGTGATGACGAACTTGGTAGAAATATTACCCTTCAATCTCTCTGCAAATGTCCACTCATACCACATGTGAAACAGTTTTCTCTTAACTCTCTAGCTGATCTTGTCCTCGTAGGTGAATAGGAACTTGAGAGGACCCTCGTAGGTGATGACGAACGTGGTGGCAACCCTGCAATCTCCCTGGGAATATTCGCTCCTACCATTTATGAAATAGTTTCCTCTTGACTGATTGTTGGCGCTCTGTTTTTCGAGGTCCAGTTTTTCTTATTTTTCACGTTCGGCCCAGAGGTGTTTAAAGCTGCTACCACTTGCTTATTGATGCCTTGAGAAACTCATGCGTTGATGGAGACAGTGTTGGACAATAATCTATCTATAACATCTATTGATCTGTGTGCAAGGAAACTAGATAGCCAAATGCATATTTTTCCGTAATTTTTAATAGCATATTCAAAAAGATATTCTGAAAAATGTGCAAAAATGGACCAGGGAAAAAATCAAGGAATATAACGCTTTACTTGAAGTTAACAGAAAAGTTATTACGAAATTCCTAGGTCTAGATATAGACTATTTGAAAGTGGAATTCGTGTGGGAGAGACTATTGGTGGATCTCAACAGGTCGTTAATATATAGGAGAAGTAGGTACCAGAATGGAGCCTTGAGGAACGCTTGTGTTGATAGGAAACTAAATATCCAAACACATAGTTGATGGAGCAGGTCATAGGGTGGAAGTTAGACGTGAGATCTTGGTGCCAAACTTTATAGAAACTTTGGAGATAACTAAGGCAACATCAAGATATTCCCAATGTTTTTCGATCGAAGCATGCTATACATTAGAGCAAGAGCCAGCAAAAAAACACGTATGATTAGCTCAAAGCTAAATATTTTTGAGAAGTAAGCCAGTGTTATAAATAACAGGGCAGCGCAAGTATGGCGGCCCGGCCCGTAGGTGTCGGCGTTGCACTGCGCAATTTTTTTAATGCGTCAAAAAACACGATTCTGTAGCTCAAAGCTAATTCTTGTTTTATCTTATACATAAGAAAGTATGAAGGAGTTGTATGCCATACCAATGCAGCGTCTAAAACTGTCCGCCATACTCAATTAAACGTGACATTTTTTATGCTCTCTTGAAAAACGAGCTCAAAGCAAATTTTTTCACCCAATGATGGAAAAAAATGTCTCATCACTGATTATGACCATGCCATACTGTTTCGGTGTCGCTGAAGACCCGCCATACTGATTCAAAAATGTCAAATTTTTCACTAATCATGTATCATAGGCATAAGTATGGCGGTCCATTTTTATGACCCCCGAGGTCCATTTTGATGAAGAGAAGCAATGCCATACTGATAGGAGGTCTTTAAATGGCCGCCATACTAAAAAACATATTTTTTTTTCAAAATATTCATAATATCATGGGTAAGCTTTGGAAAATAATTTTCTAGTCTTTATATTAATGGAGAAGTGATGTGAAATTACATTTGCAATGTTTTATGAAAAATTAGGACCTATATAATTTATTAAAAGAAATTAAATACAATTAATTTCATTTCTTTTAATAAATTATATAGTTCCTAATTTTTCATAAAACGGTCAAATGTAATTTCACATTACTTCTTCATTAATGTAAAGACTAGAGAATTATTTTCCAAAACTTACTAATTATATTATGAATATTTTGAAAAAAAAAAGTTTTTTAGTATAGCGGCCATTTAAAGACCTCCTATCAGTATGGCATTGCTTCTATTCATCAAAATGACCACAGGGGTCATAAAAACGGACCGCCATACCTGTGCCTATGATACATGGTTAGTGAAAAATTTGACATTTTTGAATCAGTATGGCGGGTACTTAGCCACACCGAAACAGTATGGCATGGTCATTTCTATCATTGGGTGAAAAATTTGCTCTGATCTCGTATTTCAAGAGAGCATAAAAATATTACACTTTTAATTGAGTATGGCGGACAGTTTGAGACGCTGCATCGCTATGGCATACAACTCCTTCATACTTTGGATGTCTTATGTATAATATAAAACAAGAATTAGCTCTGAGCTCATTCCCCAAGAGCATCGTTTTTTTTTGACAAATTCAAAAAATTGCGCAGCACAACGCCGACAACGCCATACTTGCGCTGCACTGTTATTTATAAAACTGGCTTACTTCTCAAAAAGTTTGAACTTTGAGCTGATCATACGTGTAGATCTCTGGTGGAAAAAGCATATTTCCTATCGCTGATAATACCACATTGTAAAAATTAAATCGAGTATAACAATAATAACGAACATTTTGTATTAGAAGTGGTACAGGAAAACAGTAAAACGAAGAAAAAACAGCATCCCATAGATTCTATCAAATGTGAGAACGGCAGAATACTTGAGAACAGAGAAGATATAGCAAAAAACTTCAATTTCAAAAATGGGCAGGCCAACAAGCTAGCCAACAGATTGAAAAATATTCCAATTTCGTTCCGAGAATTTCTTCTCTTCTTCATTATCTCGTTCTCACCACAGTGGATTCCGTTGAATTACAGAGTATTATAGAAACGAAACAAAAAAGAGGTAGATATCGACAATATTTGAGCTGGACAATAAAATACATTTCTTGTTTCATCCTAGGACCATTTGTGTATCTTGCCAATCAGCATTCAAACAAGCGGTAATTTCCTTTCATAAAAAAGGAAATGCGCAGGAAATTGACAATCACCTACCAATATCCTTAATAACGCACTCTCAAAAAGATTTGAAAAAACTGATTAGTATTCTATATAAACAAACTTGGGATGGTTTCTAAGAATGAGTCGGATTCAAAGAAAAAACATCAACCCAAGATGCAATTCTAGCATTACAAAAATAGATTATCTGAATAAAGGTAGTCCTTGTGTATATTTATATTTATAGTATTCGCCACCGTTAGTTATGATCTCCTCTGTAGTCGTTAAATAAATATTGGTGTTTGCTTGGAACTATCCGAAAGATCTTCAAATGGCAGAAACCAGTCTGAAAGTGTTGAAGGTGTACCCAGCGGTGTTGAAGCGATTGTCTATGGTGTACCGCAAGCTACAGTGCTGGGACCCATTTTATTCAGCTTATATATTAATGGTCTAGTTCCACTCGATAGTAGCGGGTCATATCGGATTTGCTGATGATTCAGCTGAATCTGGTAATTGGGAAAATCTCAAAGCAAAAGCTGAATCTGAGTTTCATTCAATAAACAATGTTACAAACTAATCACATGTCATTCAGCTGCAGCTCTCGTGGTTGAAAAATGTCAGTACTATTTCATGCAAATTTAGAAAACTCCATGAAAACATACCTTTCAATCAAATGAAAACCTTTTATATCTTTATATTTGGATATCAGGTAAAATGGAATCGATTTTATATACAAAAGAATTGAATGGCGTTTTAAAATTCTGGTATATTACCAGCAATTCGATGACGAGAACCAGCTAGATGAGCGAACTGCCAAGATTTTATTATTTTAATTGAAATCAGCAGTACTGAACGCATATAAACAATAATACAAATGATATAATACTTGATACACCTGTTACAACTTTTGAATGATCAATGAGCATAATTGTTTACCTCCCGATAAATAAAAGATGATACAAGCAGCGCTCACTAATTCTCATAAATAACGGATGAATAATTGGGTAATTATTGCAGTCAGATTAAAGGTTATCTAGGCAATTAATATTATTTCATCATGATATGGTTGGAAAATGCATTTGAAAATATCATCGAGGGAATCGGGTAAGTACAAAATTCAGTTGATTCAATGTTTTCGCATATATATAATTTGCGGGATTGCCTCAGATAATGTCAAGTATATTGTGAAACAGTAACCCCCGTATGTAAAAAATGCAACTGCTATTCATTCAGTAACATTTCATGCGAAGAAATTATTCTCAGAAAACATTGACATTGCAAACAAGGCCTTTTACTCATGCAAGTGAATCACGAGGTAATTATTAATGTTATAAATATATTCAGAGGCGACAATAGCAGCAAGAATCTGTGAAAAATCATTTAGATCGACTTTATCATTATTCTGTAGTCTGTATTCAATAACCGTATTGATTAATCTTGACATACATACGTACAAATATTGCGCAAGATACCATTGACCATTCCTCATGAACCTTATATCACTGGCGCTTCACGTTACTACAGCAGTTCCGAAAAGTGGTACTACAGTAACCTTTAGTGAATATCTAAGGAAATGTTTAAAACATCCTCAATCATTTTAGAACGCTAGCATCATTTGTTTATTATAGAAAAATTTCGATAGTTAAATTTAAACAAATTGCTCATGTTCCACAAAATTGAACGTATACTCTGATCATTTTATAAATAACCACGATATAAACACGATGTAATACACCTCAATGGGACAGGGCCGTATTAGGGATCATATGAATATAGACATTGGCATAAAGTTGATATTTACCTTCAAATCAATATTCGAAAGATTTATGAATGATAAATAATGTGAACTGATCACTTCAAAGTTTTTTATTATCAGTGCGCGAAAATTTGCTACATGACGCAAAGCTTCAACATTATTGATATAACAAAAATGTGTCACTGTTCATGGCACTCGATGCTTTCCTTGAAATTAAATATAAATATATAAAATCTTTGAAAACTCCAGAATATATTTTTCTTATTCACTCAATATCCTACTGATTCCGAATATACGACGTTTCAACCGAAAACAAAAGAAACAGTTTGCCTGGAATCCAATTTTCTGAAAAATGTATTTCAACTTTTCATCAATAAATTGTACGTTATTTGGGATAGCTGGTATTCAGATGATGATAACTATACTAAAGTTAAGATATTCGTGATCAGCGTACCCTTTCGTATATTTCCATGTAACGACTTGACTAACGAGGCTTTCGCAAACAGACCTAAATCCAAGCTGTGAGGGCCGTGGCGAATTTAGCTAAATTCTGAAAGTAAAATTGAGTACATTTGCTCCAATTTAACCGAAGACAAGGTTAATTGCTCAGTTATGTCAGCAAATATCTCTGATCACGAGGCGATTTTCTGTGAAGTAAAGTAAGTATAACATCATCACTAACAAATTCAAATTTGGTAGATTATTCAGCAAGAGTAATTATCAGAAATTTTACGATAATTGCCTGGTTGCCAAGTGGAATATGGTGCAGTTCGCCGATGATCCCTTTCTTTCGTATAATAATATACTATCCAACTGCTTTGAAAATTCATTTCCATTCAAAAAATTAAATTTAAAAAAGAAACAAAAAAGATTGGTTGACTAAAGGTATTCGTATTTCTGCTATTAATCTGAGAAGTCTTCATCATATTAAGAAATACTACAATAATGGTTTTTTTCATCACTATCATATTGCCTACAGGAGAATTTACAGTAATGTTATTGAGACAGCAAAAGAATGTATTACCATAACAGAATTTCCAATAGTAACAACATCACCAGGGAAACCTGCCGTGTTGTAAATGAGCTTCGAGAAAAACGTCCTGTATCTAATGATATTACTTTAGACCCAAACATTCCTAATGAATTCTACTGCTCCAGTCCACTACTCTTTATGAGTGATATTCATGTCTCTGACACATTTGTTCTGTATGATACGGATTTGGTTGAGCTAATGGACAACATATAAAAAATAAAACATCTTGCGGAATGGATAATATCTCAATAAGAATTCTCGAGAATATGCCCATATTCACACTGGAACTTCTTCTCCAATTAATCAACGAGTCTTTCTCAAAGGGTATTTTTCCGAATTTCCTGAAAATTAGTGTCGTTATTCCTCTTCAAAAAGGTGGAGATACTTCGGATCCTTCAAATTTTCGACCTAATTACCTTATTCCAACTTTGGGAAAAGTTATAGAGAAGTTGGTCAAAACCAGATTGATGAAGTTTCTATCCGCTCACAAGATAGGTACTGAATCCTCAACAATTTGGTTTCCAACCACAAAAAAGTACAGGTGACGCAGTCTTCTCATTTCTAAAAGAACTTTATAATAGAGTCAATCTTAAGGAGGTTTGCGCAGTAGTATTTTGTGATCTATCAAAAGCCTTTGATTGTGTAAATCATGGTCACTCTTGCGCAAGCTCCAGTGTTATGGCTTCTGGAATCAGAGCCTTAGTTGGATTGAGTCCTACCTAGATTGCGACTCTGACCACGGTGAAGGACTGGTGGCGCTCTTGGGTTAGGAGTCAAGTAAATGTGTAAATGTCATAGTCCTGCCGTTAATTACCGTGCTTTGCAAAAATAAACTGTTAAAAGTGTATTTTAATAAATGTTAGTGAAGATATCAGGTTCCTTCTTCTCTACGCCAGTACCCAGGCTGGATGACAACGGATTTGTCGGAAGAAGGGGCCCAGGACCAACCCCTCATTCTCTACGCCAGTAACCAGGCTGGATGAGGACGGATTCTTAGGAATGAGGGAGTTTGCATGATTTTTAATATAGATAAAAAAAACTGTAAAAATATAACGGATGCAGTATCGCTTAGAGCGAGGCTCCTGCATTCGTTCGACGAAGCCCCGAAGTTATGTAACAGGTTACGTAATAGGGGGGGAGCTGGATAATAACGCCGTATGGAAGTTACATCCAAGAAATCATATAGAGAGAGAGAGAGAGAGAGAGAGAGTCCTACCTAAATGAGCGTACCCAATTCGTAAGAACGAACACAAACTCAAAAACAAGCTGGGTTGAACATGGTGTACCTCAGGGCTCTGTACTGGGGTCTATCCTATTTTTGTTGTATTTCAAAGATTCGCCTAATTACAAGATTGATGGTGGATTTTCAATATTTTCCGTACGACACAACCATTTTGTGGGGCATAAGACCGATATAAATAGCCTCCACTCGAAAATTGCTAGGGATGTATACAGTGTGAAAAGATGGTTTAACTCCAATTTGCTCTCGTTAAATGTAGATAAAACCAATATCTTATCGTTCAAATGTAATTTACCAGATATGCATTTAAGTACTGAAGATTTTATTGAGCAAGCATATACTAGTAAATTCTTTGGAATCCATCTGGACAGCAACCTAGATTTTGAAAACCATGTGAAGTTCTTGAATGGAAAACTAGCATCTGGGTGCTATGTTCTGCGGATGGTGTCGAAAGAAATGGGTTCAGCCACTGCGAAAGTAGTATACCCAGCTCTGATTGAATCTCATATTAGAAATGGCATACCCTTCAAAAGCGTGCAGTTCGTTCCTTTGTAAAGTTGGACCCAGAGTATCTTGTAAGCCGCTGTTCCCTCAACAAAAATTCCTGACCCTCCCTTCGTTATTTATTCTCGAAACTGTGTGCCTATTTCATGAAAACAAAGCATCATATGAGGCAATTATTGGTATCACTACCGCAAGGTGTCCATAAAGGATTTCCTCCACTTTCAAAAAAAATAAGGCTGTGAACGAATTATCCATAAAAAAAAGATATAGTTATTGATATCTTATAAGAGATCCCAAAAAAGTTGTTTCAGACTATTATTAACAAGATCAATGGTCCTATTGATCTTGTTAGTAATATACAATCATAAAATACAATAACAAATTATGATAAGAATTTCAACACTTAATCAAAGATGTTTTTGAACCCGTACACGGTGGACGAACTCTTCGATTTATTGAAAATCAATTTGGGGATTCATCTTGGAGGTTATTGATATTATTTTCATTCACATAATATATCAAGTAAACAAATCCTTCAAATCAGGAAAATTTAACAAATTCCCAAAATTTGATAACCCTACTGTAATGAAAAACTACACACCCATCAAAAACCCTTGCAGTCCCTCCAGTAGTCTTTCTTAGCAAACATCTGAATTTTCTGGAGGAGTTTGAAGTTTTCAATGACATCAGTATGGATTCCTTCCAGAAAAATCGACATTAACGTCAAGAAAAATTGACATTATCAGATTTATAAATGCAGGCGAATACCATGCTGAAATATTTTGTGATTTAACTGCATCAACGACAGAAGATTATTATGAGATCTCTCTACGAGGTGATGTGTCATTATGGCTATCGTCCTTTCTCTAAAACCGCAAACAGATTGGTCAATTTGTTCAAATTTGGGTCCAGTATTGTACATCCTTTATACTTTTCTATTTTACCATTGTCCTGTTTGTACATTTTTGAGATGTGTTTATATATTTTCAAAGACAAAGGAAAGTTCTTGTGCAATAAAGATTTTTACGGGGGAAATTCGTCCAACTGCTCCATCAAAATTTCTACCTAGGATAATTTAACCATTTCACTTTTTTCACAACCTTTTTTTACACAGATGTACCGAGTCGATAATCGAGATACGAATCGAACTTCAATAAGTTCAAGAGAAAAATTGAATCAATTGTTAAAGACACACCCCGAGCAGAAATAAATGGACAAATATATTTTTTTTTTTTTTATGTTCTGGTTCTTACGAAAAGGGATATCCTGTAATGTTCAGAAAACATCGTGGGAACCAAGGGAAAGAAGGTAGGAGTTGGTGTTCTTCTTAAATTTCTGGAGGTTGTATGCCTCGGGGAACACCTCCCTAGGCAATGAGTTCCAAAGCCTCGCTGTTCGTTGGATGAACGAGTCTTTGGAAAGTGATGTTCTGCAGGTCTTCAAAGTGACCACGAAGGGGTGTGATGACTGAACTTGACAGGTTAATCTCGAAGAGACTGCCAAAGCAGGAACGATTGTTGATATTTCAGAAGAGCATCATGAGCATCATGAAAATATCTATAAAATAGAGACAAATCGCCAACTTTTCTACGGTGTTCCAGACAAGTGAGCGAGTTTGTAAGCGAGGCATCACCGACGAGACGAATTGCCCTTTTTTGGACAGAATCCAATAGCCTCAGGATATGTTTAGGTGCCGCGCTCCAAATATGGGAACAGTATTCCAGGACAGGTCGGATCTGTGCCTTATAGATCATAAGCAGCTGAGTGGGGGTGAAATAGCTCTTGGCACGAAACAAAAAACCAAGTTTTTGGGATGCACTTTTGGCAATGGACCTCACGTGATTTTCCCAGGAAAGGTTATTGCTGATAGTAATACCAAGCATCGATATGGATGACTTCAGTGGTATGGTTACTCCTGACAAAATTATGTTAGGCACAGTGAGATCGGCTTTTCTAGAGAAAAGACATGCTTGTGTTTTGTTTGCATTGAATTCTACCAAGTTATTAGATCCCCACTCGAGAATTGTTGCTAAGTCCATATTTATATTATTAACATTTTTTCCTCGTTCATTTCTGGTTTCACGGGCTGATATAGGGGCCCTGGAAGAGAAAGCGGTATGGAGGGTACTATCATCGGCAAAGCTGTGTACTGGACATGAAGTTGCTTTCAACAGGTCGTTGATGTGAAGTAGAAATAGTGTTGGTGCGAGAATAGATCCTTGCGGAACACCAGCATTTATGAGTAGAGTGTCAGATGAAACTCCATCGACCACTACATGGAGAGACCTGTTTGAGAGAAAACTAGCAAGCAGAGAACACAGCTGAGGGGGCAAGCCATAAGACGGAAGCTTGGCGAGGAGTCCCTGGTGCCAAACTCGGTCGAACGCCTTGGAGATATCTAATGCCACAGCTAAAGTTTCTCCATACTTTTCAATAGATAGCTGCCATATATGTGAGACGTAAGCGAGCAGGTCACCAGTTGATCTCTGATGGCGGAAGCCATATTGCCTATCACTGACAATTCCTGAGTCTTCCAGATATTTCATGAGCTCGATGTTGATGGCTTTTTCCATGACCTTTGAAATAATAGATAGCAGTGCGATAGGTCTGTAGTTGCTAGGTAGGGCCTTTTTGCCTTCTTTAGGGACTGGCTGTACTCTTGCAATTTTCCAATTGGACGGAAATACCCCCAAATTGTAAGAGTGGTTGAACAACTTGCAAAGAACAGGTGTTAGTTCGGGGGCACATTTCTTGAGAACAATCGGCGGGATTCCGTCAGATCCACAGGCTTTGTTGGTGTTGAGAACCAGCAAAATCTTTCTGATGGTACGTTGGCGAAAGGTGATCTCGGGCATGTGACTGTCAATAGGTGTAATGTTCAGGGGTTGTTTTCCCGATGAATCCAGAGTGGAATTTCCAGCAAATAGGTGCGCAAATATATTGGCTTTTTCCTGGGCAGTCGTTGCTAGTGTTCCATCTTCTTTGGTTAGAGGAGGAAATGAGCTGGAAGTGAAGTTTCTTCCCACAGTTTTGGCGAAAGACCAAAATGAACGGGATCCGTTAGGACATTCAGCAAATTTTGATCTTATTTTGGCATTGTGGGCATCTTTTGAGCATTCTATTGTCTCTTTGCATATGCCTCTAGCCTCGACATATGCTGCTCTGGTCTCAGGGCCCGGATATTAATCTACATCCTTATACGAATAAAATATGTGTGAACTTAATTACTACCCAACCATACTCAACTATGATTCCTCATATACCACTTAACCTATTTTATCGAAATCTCATATTGGTAATTATTTATCCAATTATTTGATATGTTGATTCTGATATATTGGTATTGGCTATGTGCACGACAATGGCAAATGCCACATTTCTGGATTCGGGAATTATTTGACAGTTAGATGACAAGCCATGTTTTGATAATTTCCATCAAAATCAAGTGGAAAACTTGAAAAAATATGAAACAATGTCGATATCTGAGAGCAATTTATTATATTTGTAAGAATGTAAGGTAAATTAACATGGAATTATTTATCAAAACTGTCCCCACCAAGCACTTTGCACATAGCCAATACATCTCTTCTCACTGTGTTCCTATTTGCTTGTGTTTATTGTAATCTAGAACCTTTCATTAATATTCCAAATTAGTTATTTAGTTATTTATCTAAGTTATTTATCATGTTGAATATACAAGTAATTACATGCCTAACACACAGGCAGATCATTTTGCTTCGTAAGTTTACTTCCACTACTTGTTCCTTTTGTTATTGTTACATATATGAACATATATTGAACATAGTTTCAATATTTTGTAATTATAAAATGAATAGAATAAACAAAAGCCTGCGTTTATGCACCATTGCATGTGTTCACATCACTTTTATATATATTTATCAATTTTGTGCTGAATGTTATCAAAGATATACATCACACACAAGATTTTGAAGTTTCCGTGATTTGTTCATGTTTATCTTAAATTTCCATATTTTTGTTTTGTTCTCCAACAAAAAATTGCACAAGTAACCCCATCACCACACTTACTCACTTCACACCTATATGCGAATTCCGATTACTAAGTTATCATCATCAGTAGGTTAAGTACACTAAATAAATTGTAACATTTTCTTATAATTTATACCTGGTATTTCTAATTGGGTTATTTTCTAGTAATTACTGTGCCTGAAGTCGCTAATGGGACCTTGATGGTACTATGGGGATCAAAGAAAACAAAGTAGAATACATAGGCCCATTATCGTCATTGAGTACATTTTTATTACGGTTTTTGTGGATAACTATACGCTCCAGGCAGTCTAATTTTCTAGTGTCGTCGACCGATTTGATCATTTTCAAATTATGAATATTAATTTTGTGACAAGATTCGAGCATATGGTCCGCAACACTTGAACGTTTTGTCTGACCGTAATAGACTTTGTCACAATTTATAGGGTTTGCCAAACATTCATAAATCCGGGATAGTATGAGACCAATTGTGTCAGGTATTAATTATTTAACTCATAACCTGTCAAAATGGATATCGGACGAGTTCAATAGTTTACCTATCCAGCCAAATCATTTCTCTATCAAGAATTCTTATGAGTTCATCGATAGAATAAAAACTTGAGAGGTGTCAAGGGACACCCGGATTGAACGAAGTTCCTTTCGATTAATTAGTGAAAAAATTGTATTTTTTTTTTTAAGTTATAATAATATTTTATATATATATATATATATATATATGCACTCTGTCTGTCTATTCTTCCGTACACGTCATAGATGCGCGGGACTTTGTAAACACAACAGAGTGTGTGTATATATATATATACTCTCTCGACTTCGTAAACACAACAGCGTATAGGTTAGAACACGCACGGCTTGCTAAATACATACGCATTGATATTGTAATATTAAAATATAATTTGCTTTTAAATTTATTAAAGTTATGACGCATACACTTGCTAAACACACAATAATGGAGAGATTATAACGCGTTGACTTGGTTAGCACAATAGTAAAGAGAGGTTATAATGCGTACTTGCTAAAAATACATAAGCATTTATTATTGTCTGTATAAAATCTCTACTTACCTAACTCCATCAGCAATATCCGGAACTTGTGCAGAAACACTGTCAGGATTCATTATTGTTATTATTTTTTATTATTTATTATGTACAAAAAACCTGTATACACTCAACAAAAATAATCGTCGCGACACCACACTGTTCAATGTGAAATAGAAAGACGAAACGAAAATAACTGGCTTGCTTTCTATGAGAGAGAGAGAGACAGACAGACAGAGAAACGCGCACGCCGCACGGCTTATAACCATAGCGAAAGTCTCGTTACAACTTTTGGTCTTAATTTATTCCGTCTAGCCCTCTTTCGCAACGCGCGATAAGGAACTACGTTCCAAAAACTTCACTTTGGTGGAAGGTGAGATTTTGGTTTCGTTCGATGTAAGCTCTTTGTTTCCGAGTGTACCTATTTGCAGAACTTGAAAGAACTTTTAGAGTCGAACAAGTTTGAAACAGAAAGAGTAAGGAATTTTTTAAATTGACATCCTTATACATGAATCAAAACTATTTCATATTCCAAGATAAATTCTATCAAGAGGAGGAAGGCACGGCCATGGGCAATTGTCCATCACCATTCATGGCGAACCTTTTTAAAGTGAATATTTTCAAAAAAAATTGGCTCAGGTATGAGGATGATGTGTTTGGTATTTTTTACACGAAAAATCAAAACATAGACGTCTTCCTAACATCCATGAATTCAGTGTTCGAACAAATTGACTTCATGGTAGAAATGGAAGTTGACGGACGATTACCTTTCCTTGACACTCTGGTCATCAGAAATAAAGAGCGTTTGGAAATAGATCTACAGAAAACCCATCCACTCCGACATGTTCATCCCAGCCGATTCAAAACACTACATTCAACACAAAATGGGTAGTATAAATTGTCTAATACACAGAGCCGTAAACTTACCATTGAATGCTGATCGTTTCCAAAATGAAATCAAGGAAAGAAGCGTTTCACACGTTTGGTGGATGAAACCACGACTCTGAGGAAAACGACGGAAAACAAAAGATTCGTGAGAATCCCTCTCCATCCAAACCTCACGAGAGGTCTCAACACTATATTCCGGGATGTAAACCTCCAAGCAGTTTATAGCAATAGAAAAAACTTGCAAACGTTATTAGGAAATCCGAAGGACAAAACTGACATATTAGATAAGTCGGGAATTTATGAAATCAGTTGTCAAAATTGTGACAAAGTCTATTAGTGTCAGACAAAACGTTCAATTTCCAAAAGGTTCCACGAACATTTGGCCCATGATACCCACCGAAGGAAGAATAAGTCAAGTGCTGCGGACCATATGATCGAATCTTGTCACAAAATTAATATTAATAATTTGAAAAAGATCAAATCGGTCAACGACACTAGACTATTAGACTACCTGGAGAGTATAGTTATCCACAAAAACCGTAATAAAATTGTACTTAATGAGGATAGTGGGCCTATGTATTCCACTTTGTTTTCTTTTATCCCCATAGTACCATCAAGATCCCATTAGCGACTTGAGGCACAGTAATTACTAGAAAATAACCCAATTAGAAACACCAGGTATAAATTGTAAGAAAATGTTACCATTCATTTAGTGTAGTTAACCTACTGATGATGATAACTTAGTTCTCGAAATGCGCTTATAGGTGTGAAGTGAGTAAGAGTGGTGAAGGGGTTACTCGTGCAATTTTTTGATTGTGTGACACCACATCGTCTAGTCAGTCTTCATTGTTCTCCATGTTTTATTATATTGTATTTGGTAAATTTATGAAATAAATATCATTATTATTATATGAGGCATTTTTCATGGGCATGGGAAATTATTCTACCGATCCTGAATACATAAGGTTTCAACAACAACAACAGTTTGCCAGGAATCTAGTCCAATCATCTGGAAAAATGTATTTCAACTTTTCACACAATAAATTGCACGTTATATGGGATAGCTAAAATTCAGGTGATGATGACTAAGGTATGTGGGCGGCTCAAATTATCTGCATTGAGGCATCTTGGCTGGGCCCATTATGCAACCACGACTTCTGGGAGTACGGTTCAGTTCTTGTGGAGGCCGATTTCTCGAGCGAAAAAGGCCATCCGTTGTAACTGACCTTCCGTACACACTCTGGGTTTGAGAAAACATCTTCAACGTGAGATTCCTTTATTGAGGCCACTGATAGGCATTAGTCGACCTTTTCGTTTGCGGTTATCCCTTTATATCTGGGAACCCATGAAAGCTCAACATGGCTAGTCGAAAATATCTTCTGTAGTATACTTCCCGAGAGCAAAACACAGTTTCACCTTCGGGGACTACCCGTAGACCCCTCGAATACCAGATAACTCCACTTTTGGGGCTGTGCCTATTCTGCTCCCAGTCCTCCCGTTTCGGGATAGTTGACCGGGACGTTTTGCTTAATCTGAGAACGGCTGTTGAATTGTCTCCCGCTTCAGGTGTTGATTACTATACTGAAATTCATGTATTTGTGTTCAGCATCTTTTTGTACACTTTGATCCGAGAACGAAACAGCTGGCAAGATGGTGGCTCCAGTATGGTGGAAGAATGTTGTTATTTGTGGTTCGATCCAACTCAAAGTTGAATATCTAAGGTTTCTGGGTTGAAAATTTGAAATTTTCTATAAACATTTAGGGATTCAATATGGTGGACAAATTTGGCCGTTTATCATCCTATCCAACTCGAAGTTGATATGTAAGCGTTTCTGGGATTACAGATTTGAAATTTTCTTTTTTTAACTTGACCTGTTTATATGTATCTGAAAATGTACTAAAATCTTGCAATTTTCACCCTCTTCTAGATACCGGTTCTGCCAAAACGGGTACCTGAGGGTGCTTATGGTCTTTGGGTTTTTGTAAACCGAACTGGAATAATACCCAATACTCAACTCGAAATTTTGCACACAAATCAAGAACCAATGCCAAAACAATTCTACAGGGTGATTCAAAAGTACTTTGACAAACTTCAGGGGGAAATTTCTCACAATATTCTAATATGAATTGTCCAAATAAATATATGTCTGGAACCGCTTTTTTTTCAAGATACAGGGTGTTAAAGTTTTATTTTCTTTGTTTTTAATAACTTTCGAAATACTGTATTGAGAGGTTTTTTGAGGTGACGAATTCGAACCTGATGTCATTATTGCTCTTACTCGTAGGGGGCGCCACCTACACGTCTTTATCTTTTTTGAAGATTCATAACTTTTTTGAGCGTACTTCTAGCACATTTTTCAGTAGAAAAATCAATTCCTCTATCATATCTACGTGAAAAAGCTAACTTTGTTACAAGTCGCTATAAGCAACCGTTTTCTAGATATTTGGACTTGAAAATTTCAAGTCGATTATTTGATAATCGATGCGTGTTGGAGTTATTACCATTATTTTGCATTTTTCACAAGAATGCTTAGGAAATGAATTTGACGTTTAAGTAAGTAGTTTTGGTTTTTTGTAGGGGGCACCACCTATTCTATTCATTTTTACTCTTTTGAAATAGTTATTTTTGTATTAAAGGTGCAAAATCTGTATTTGTTTTAATAAAATTTGCAAGAAATATCAACATTTTATTTCAAGAAATTTTGAATATGTAAAATAAAATAAAGGAAACTAAATTGTATTCAAATAAATTGTTCAAAGTGTCCACCTTCAGCGAAGATACAGGCATTCAGTCTTCTAGATATTGAATCTCGTACCTGCTCAAAAATTATTGGTGTGTTTCTTATCGTTTCACAGGCGCCTACTATTCGGTTTCTCAGATCTTCCTCGTTCGCTACTGGAGTTTTATAAACTAGTGACTTCAAATGTTCCTAAAAATGAAAATCTAGCGGGTTTAGATCTGGGGACCTTGGTGCCCACGCCTGGTTAGGTTCTTCTACACCCCTACCGATCCATCGATTTGGATAGACAGTGTTAAGGAATTCCCGGACTAAAACTCTAAAATGGGCCGGAGCCCCATCATGCATAAACCACATGTGGATACGAATTTCTAATGGTACATTCTGAAGTAGTCCCGGTAATTCAGTTTCTAAAAAGTCTCTGTAAGTTGCGCCATTCAGTCGGAACGGAAGAAAGATAGGACCTATCAAGTAATTATCAATTATTGCCGCCCATACATTGACAGAAAATTGATACTGATAATGTCTTTCACTAACTGCGTGCGGATTTTCCAGAGCCCAAACATGGTTATTATGAAAGTTTGTGATAGCATTTCGGGAGAAGTTTGCCTCGTCCGTGAAGAGTACATATCTTAAAAATTGAGGATTGCCAGCCAATTTTCTCAAAAACCACTGACACATAGTAATGCGTTGGGGAAAGTCTCGTGGCAAACGTACCCTTTGAATATGGTATGGATAAAATTGTTGATCGTGGATAATTCTCCAAACTGTGGACTGAGTAGAATTAAGAGCTTCAGCAATTATTCTTGTACTTGTTTCTGGATTCTCCGCGAGAGAGTTCAAAACAGCTTCTTCCAATTCTGGGGTTCGGACTGCTCGTGGTCTTCCAATATCAGCTGCTCTCTTAAAGCTACATGTTTCTGCCAAACGACGGTGGAGACTGAAGGCAGTACTCGATTAGGAAATCGCTCCTGGTAAATACGCCTTGCTTCACGCCCATTGCCATCCGCAAGGCCATAAACGAAATGCATATCGGCTAAATGAGCATTATTGTTTAAATATTTCAAAATTAGTGTATTAAAACTTACAAACAAATGAACAAAACGTTTAACCGTCACATAATATGTAATTACCAAATATCTAGAAAACGGTTGCTTATAGCGACTTGTAACAAGGTTAGCTTTTTTACGTAGATATGATAGAGGAATTGATTTTTTTACTGAAAAATGTGCTAGAAGTACGCTCAAAAAAGTTATGAATCTTAAAAAAAAAAAGACGTGTAGTGGCGCCCCCTACGAGTAAGAGGAATAATAACATCAGGTTCGAATTTGTCACTTCAAAAAACCTCTCAATACCAATTTTCGTTCAATTAAGGTCAGTATTTCGAAAGTTATTTAAAAAAAACGAAAATAAAAATAAAACTTCAACACCCTGCATCTTGGAAACGAAGCGTTTCCGGACATATATTTATATGGACAATTCATATCAGAATATTGTGAGGAATCACCTCCTGAAGTTTGTCGAAGTACTTTTGAATCACCCTGTATAACTAACTGTAAGTGCTAGCTCGAATTTTCATGGAAAAATAGTCAGTTGAAACAGTTGGAGAAATGTTTACGCTAGGCAGTTGCCCCTTTGCTTATTTTTACGTAGCCTCCATCATATTTATCCATAAAATAAAGAGTTCCAAAAATATCTACTCAAAGGTTAAATTTTGAGACTAAAAAGAATAAAATAAAATTATAATTCAATATAATAATTTAATAAGAATGGAAAGAAAGTTATTGGTGAAAATTAGTGTACATATAACTAAAAAACGTGGGGTGCTCGACATTTTTGACCGCCGTAAAATTAGAGTTATTAAAATGAGAATGTCGGTAAAGATCACACGACGCTTTTTTAAATTTAAGTAAGTTATATTTATACTATCTTTTACCAATTACTTAAGTTTCATTCTTCGCTGGATTTCGAAGGATAGGTGATGCTCTGTAGTAGCTGAAAAGCTACTTTTTATTTAGTCCATGTTGAAATGAAAGCTTTTTTATTAGTTTTTTTAAACTATAATTTTATAAGAGTTCATGTTCACATATAAACTTCCTTTCCATACTGTTCAGTACTCAGTTCAACCAATATACCTCAAGCAATCCTGTGTAATATGGATTTTTTTCGATTCATTTTTCAGTTGAAGAGGGGACGCCTTGTTACACACCAAGACAAGAATATGGCATCTGCATCAACATCCATGAGTGTGAATTTATGGTGAATCTCCTCCGCAACAGTCGTAAAAACCCGGAAACAGTGGCGTACCTCCGGACCTCCCAATGCGGCTTTGTGGGAGCAACAGCCACCCCCATGGTATGTTGCCCTCAAACGGAAACAAACAACAATGTTGGGGATGGCAGTGAAACCCGTAATGCAAACATAAGTGATGGTGGGGGCACAGATGTGGATGAAGGTGAAAGCAACACGGAGTCTAGGAATAACCAAATAGATAACAGTGAGGATAAAGAGAGGGAAACTGGACTGAGAAAATTCCTGAGCAAACCTGATTGTGGGCTGAGTAACATGACAAATTCCAGAGTGGTTGGGGGCTCTCCAGCGAAATTAGGTGAGTTCAATCAGTTGATGTCTCCATCGAAATAAAAAAAAACCGATGGCGCAGTCTATTGGAAAGGTAGATTTCAGGCTTTAAATATTCATTCCGAAAAAGCTATCAATCAAGAAAAAAATGGGACATGTATTCACTGGAAAACACAAATATCATTTCTATTTTTCTATGAACCTCAAACTCTACAATCAAAAATTGGAGTTTCAAGTTTAAAGTTCAAATCTCTCTGAACCCTTTTAAAATTTGTATGTATGATTTGTATGGCTCAAATAAAAACAACAGAAATTTTATTTTTGTATATACCTTAAAATTCCCAATCAAAAGTTGGTAAAGGGTCCAAGTCCCTAAATTCTTCCTAACTCAAATCAAAAGAAAGAAGAATAACCAGCACACAAGGATATAGACAGTACTTGCTTGGGTAATGGGTTTCAATCCTAATATCTAATATATAAATTTGAAATCCAGAAATGGCAGAAGGAAAACTCAAATAGTATCTAATTGACACGAGCGAATAAACTTCAAATAAAAGGAGCATACAGGGTGAACAAAAATTATTAATTCTCATGAATGGTAATTTACAGCGATTTTTTTATTTGTGTTTACATCTTGAAGGAAAAATAAAAAAAAGAATGAAAGTTGTAGAGCTCTATCAAAAGACCTATAGTTTGGCAATATTGGTATGAAAATGAAAGATTGAGATTCTTTTTAAATCTTTCAACAGCCGCCATTTTGAAACTACTAGACCGATTTTCCCATCTTCGAACTTATTTGAGACATTGATTGAGAATATTTTTGTGCAGAATTTAGTTCGGTTAGGTTGAAAAATATGGCCTCCACTTTGTTGACAAATTTCGTTATATCCCATTAAATTATTTAATTATTTTTTTAGAATGAATAATTTATAGCGGTCACTTCTGGGGGCTATATATATATATATATATATATATATAAGTGTTTTATATATATATATATATATATATAAAATAGAATAGAAATTTATTTGCTATTTTATGTACATGAATACATTTATAGCAGGTCACTTCTGGGGGCCAGTAGCCCATACTGAGTAAAATAAAATAAAACATATTTAAAATCACCTAACAGAAGGCAATAAAACAAATACACAATACACTTAAAAGCCAGATCGTTAATGAAAGGAGAAAGTAGTGAGTATGTTCATAAATCTAAATTTAATAATGTTGAAAATGTCCCAGAAACTCCGGGACTGAGTAGAAGCAACGCTGTAATAGGAATTGTTTAAGTTCTTTCTTGAATAAAGTGGAGTGAAGGGATTTGATATACGTTGGCAAAATGTTATAGAGTCGGTATTCTAAAGAGTTCCTCTGGGATTCTGATAACCTGAACCTAGGGATCCTTATTAAATCTGCGTTTCTCGTTCCATAGTTGTGAATTTGAGACTGAGTTACTAAATTCTTTGTTTGTTCGTGTATTTCGACCAGATTCTGATTCTATATATATATATATATGGCAGCGGGAGTATCTTGAAGTGAACAAATAAAGGCTGGCAGTGGTCTCTAAATCCACAGTTTGCCATAATTCTTAAGGCTTTCTTTTGTAGACGGAAAATTTCTAAGGATTTTGAGGAGTTGCCCCATAAAATAGCGCCATAAGTTAAATGTGAATGAAACATTGCAAAATTATGCATTTGAGTGTCTCATAATATGATTTTCACTTACGTAATAGGAATAGTGAGCTGAGAGTTTGTCTTCAGTTGGTCAATATGACAATTCCAGCTCGTTTGTCGTCAATTATAGTCCCAGTAGCTTGACTTTTTGTTTTCAAGTACAGAAGAGTTTTTTGAAAAAATAATGTTCTGAGTTTTGCCATCATTTAATTGTAATTAATTTGTTTGAAATCAAAGTTTTGCTTTATTTTGAATGCATTGTGACAATATTTTTAATTGTTCCGTATCCTTGTGCGAATATAACAGCGTTGTATCGTCATCGAATAAAATATTTTTCCGGAGCTAAAAATTGTGAAAGGTCATTAATATAAATAATGAAAAGTAACGGCCCAAGGACAGAACCTTGCGGCACTCCATGCATATTCCTGTTTAGTTCTGCTCTGCAGTTTCCCACTTCAACAGCCTGGAATCTTTTAGTGAGATATGATTTTATGAGAGTTAGTACAACTCCTGTCACTCCATAGAAACTTAGTTTCTCAAGAAGAATGTTATGAGAGACACAGTCAAAAGCCTCAGAAAGATCACATAACATGACTGATGTATGAGGACCGTTTTCCAAAGCCTCGATTATATCCCCCCATCACCTTCAGCTCGAGCAGTGGAGCAATTTTTCGAAATCCATATTGGGAATCGTGAAAATATCCATTCATTCCAAAATATTCAGCCAGTCTTTTCTTAAGGACTTTCTCTAGAATTAAAAAAAAAGGAAATAATAGAAATTGGACGATAGTTGTCCACAGACATTTTACAGCCTTTTTTATAGAACGGCATAATTTTAGTGATCTTCAATTTATCCGGGTAGGTACCAGTTGAGAGAATCAAATTCATGAGGTCCGTTAGTGGAACCAAAATTAAGTCAAGAGTATCCTTTACCATTTTGCTTTGCTATTTAGGCCGTACGCATCCAAACATTTCGAATTTTTTAAAACAGAAACCGTTTCAAGGATTTTGTCGGGAGTTACCGGTTTGAGAAAGAATGATTTGGAGGGGGGCCGGGAACTTTTTGTAGTGTTGTACATCAGATTCTGGTAGGTTTGGCAGGGAATTAATGATATGTTCAGCGATGCCCACAAAGAAGTCATTGAATTCATTTGGAGAGATTTCATTAATGGGTTGATTCAATTTCTTTTTATTTCTCTTACGGTTCACGATCCTCCAACTGGCTTTGGATTTATTTCCAGATGACATAATGAAATCCTCATTAGCAGCTTTTTTCGCACGAGTCAGCTGTTGTTTGTAAACTGATGTGAGGTTTTTATACAAAGTCCAATAATCGATATTATTGTAACGTAAATAAACTTAACTTGGTTTTAATAATTTATTTCACACTTAATCTACAACTTAATTTATATTACTACGCCATTGAATAGCTCGATCGTATGGGCTCGTTCAGACTGTTCACTCCCTCTTGAGGGCTGTCTATTTATCTCCGATACAGCATTCTCGATGTTTCGAATTCTTCCAGTTGGCGACGGCATGTTCCAATTGTTTCCAATATTGACCGTTGCATTATTAGGAAGAGGGACTGGATGGTTCTCGAATATCTCCGGGGATGATCTCATCGCTGTCGATGGCGACGCGGGAGGCGACAGGTCCGGCCTAGGTTCGTTACATTGCCCCCTTCTTAAAGACATTTCGTCCCGAAATTTCATCCTTGGAGTGTGACGATATCTGCATGACTCCCCATATCTGCACCGTGAAGTTCGATGGAAGTAACACTCCACGGTCTTCATGATCGGTCGTGGAAGAGGGTTACAGCAAACCAAAATCTTGACGCCGCTGGATCTGAATATCGCCTCCAGCATACTTCTTATGACTCTCCAGTCCAACCCATCAATACCACAGGATAATTTTGGAATTGCTAGATCCACCAGATTCTGGTCCACCATAGTATCTCTTAGTTTGGTGAGACTCTTCCAGACATCTTCATAAGACGGTTTATCTTGGGAATGCCTCTTGGTGACTAGGTAGTAGATGTTTCTCTGGCCTTTCTTCAACTGTAGCACCCCACCAACTTCTGGATTCTGCTCCCGCAGTGTTTGGAGTTGACCAAATTTCTTGGAGAACACTACGGCGATGCCCCTGGACATTCGAAGATCTTCTGCCACACAGTGCGCTAGTGCGTAGTCAGCAGGCACCTCGAAAGGTCTCGTGACTCCTCTCTAGTAACCCCATGTAGGACTTTCTGCCCGTTTGAATACAAGGACATAAACTTCTCGAACGTCATATCATCCTCCGGTGGCTTGAGGGTGCGAACTTGGTCATGGTTTCCAGCGTAAGGGGCCAACCTGTTGAAATGGACGACCCTTGGTTTCCCTCGGGTGGGTTATGGATTCGGTACACAAGGTCGTTTATCCTTTTCACGATCTTATACGGGCCTTCCCACGAGTTCCGCAACTTTGGTGATAGTCCACGACGACGTTTGGGGTTGTACAGCCAAACCAGGTCATCAACCTTAAATCCTCCAGCGTCGGCCTTGATGTCATAGGTCTTCTTCATTTTATCGCTGGCACTCTGGATGTTCAACCGGACTCGTTCGTGGATGTCGTCCATTCTCTGCCGAAGTTTGCTGACGTAGTCCTCTCCCGCAGTGTCTTGTCCTGGCGGTATCCCAAACTTCAGGTCACAAGGCAGTCGCAGTTCTCGGCCCATTATAATACTAGCAGGAGTTTGACCGGTTGACTCGTGTACTGCGGATCGATAGGCCATCAGGAACAAATGAAGATACTGGTCCCAGTCTCTTTGATGGTCAGAGACAACCTTGGACAAGTGGCGGTTGATCGTCCTGTTCATCCGTTCCACCATTCCATCGGACTGCGGATGTAGGGCCGTGGTTCTTGTCTTGCGGATGTTCAGCAGTAGACATATTTCTTGGAAAAGGTTGGATTCGAAATTTCTGCCTTGATCCGAGTGCAGCTCCATTGGAATACCGAATCGACATATCCACTCTTTCACCAAGACGTCGGCGACGGTGATGGCTTCCTGGTTGGGCGGGCATAGGCTTCCGCCCACTTACTGAAGTAGTCCATTGCCACAAGGATGTATTTATTCCCGTGGTCGGATACGGGAAACGGGCCGGCGATGTCAATGGCGATTCTCTCGAACGGGCTGCCTACGTTGTACTGACGCATCGGGGCCTTGGGTCGTATTCGAGGTCCATTGCTAGCAGCGCATACAGCGCACTTCCTGCACCAGTCCTGGACGTCAGCTTGACAATTGGCCCAGTAAAACCGTTGTCTCACTTTCTGCAGGGTCTTCGTCACTCCCAGATGTCCTCCGGCGACTCCATCATGGATTTCCCGCAGCACTTCCTCTCTTCTGTTCCTGGGAACAATTATTTGGCGTCTGTCTTCCCCACCAATATCGGCCTCCAACACACGTTTCAGGATCCCATTGTCCAGAATAAGAGAGTTCCATTGTGCCCAATAGGACTTAACAGCCGGCGAGTAACCTGCGACTTCCTGCCATGATGGTCTTCGATTGCCCTTCTTCCAGCTGACGACTAAGCCAAGGTCGGGGTCTCTCTTTGGTCTTTCTGGATCTTGCTGTCATTCCAGTTGTCATCCATTGCCGCGGTTCTACAAAGTGTTGCTTGACCCTCAGGATTTTTGACTGTAAGAGCAATCATCTGGACATGGTCTTCGCGACAAGGCATCTGCATTCTTATGGCTAGTTCCGGCTCGATGTTCGATCTCGAAATCGAATTCTTGGAGTCTCTCGATCCAACGTGCTACTTGACCCTCAGGATTTTTGAACTGTAAGAGCCATTTGAGAGCTGCATGGTCAGTTCTCAACAGGAATCTTCTTCCATACACGTACTTGTAGAAGTGTTCCACTCCCTTTACAACAGCTAACAGCTCTCGCCTGGTGACACAGTAATTGCGCTCTGGTTTGCTAAGCGTCTTGCTGAAATAACCAATGACCTTCTCCTGTCCCTCCTGGATCTGAGATAGGACAGCTCACAGTCCCACGTTGCTGGCGTCCGTATCCAAAATGAATTTCCCTTTGGGTAGGGGATAGCGCAGTATAGGTGCGTTGATCAAAGCTCCTTTCAGCTTCCTGAATGAATCTTGACATTCTTCGGACCACTGGAACTTTGTTTGGCCTGCCGTGAGCCTGGTCAGTGGTTTAGCGATGTTGGCGAATCCAGCACATATCGGCGATAGTATGTGCATAAACCAAGGAAACTTCGAAGTTAGTGAATGTCTTTTGGGATGGGCCAATCCTTAACAGCTTTGATCTTCTGGTCATCCACTGCCACTCCTTCTCCAGAGACAACGTGGCCGAGGTATCGTACTTCTTTTGGAACAGATGGCATTTCTTAGGGCTCAGCTTCAATCCGGAGTTCCTCAGTCGCAGGAATACTTCCTCCAAGTTTTTCACGTGGTCCTCAAACGATCTGCCGACCACAATTATGTCGTCGAGATACACTAGACACGTGTTCCATGAGAGTCCTTTCAGCACTGTCTCCATCAATCTTTCGAATGTGGCGGGAGCATTACAGAGCCCGAATGGCATAACGGTGAACTGCCACAATCCTGAGCCGATGGTAAAGCAGTCTTTCTCGATCTTCCTGAGCGAGTTCTACTTGCCAGTATCCACTCTTCAGATCAAGGGTCGAGAAAATCGTGGAACCAGCCAACGTGTCTAGGGTGTCATCTATTCTCGGGAGAGGTAACTGTCCTTCTTTGTGACATTATTAAGTTGGCGATAGTCTACACAAAAGCGTGTCGATCCATCCTTTTTCTTCACCAGTACGACTGGAAGGACCAGGGACTGTCAGATGGTTCGATAACTCCTTCTTTTCCCATATCGCTGACTATTTTGTCAGCCTCTTCCTTCTTGGCAGAGGAAGTCTTCTTGCTGATTGCCGGATCGGTCGGGCACCCCAGTATCAATCTTGTGCTGGACCACATTAGTTCGACCCCTTTTCCTTGTCCGGTATCGAAGATGTCTTGGTACTTTTGACTAAATCTCTTAGTTTGGGCTGTTGAGCTGGTTTTATGTCTTTGGAAGAGATGGCAACTAATTTTTCTAGTTCTGTGGGCAAGTTGTTGGGTTGGCTAATCGTACCTCGTACGCCCCGGATCACAGATGAAACTGACGAGCAGTGCCCTAAAATTGTTCCTTTCTTTAAGGTCACTGGAAAGTAATTGATATTCATGACCCTTACCGGTACAAATTTTCAGCACGTAACAGGGTTTTCCCTAGGGCAATCCCTCGTCAATTTTCTCATCATGAAGTTTGGGCTCGAACATCATCACGTCTCCACTGCTCGCACTCCCGTCCAGGCGAGCCTCCAGGATGGTTTCAGCCCTCTCAGGTACGCTTATATCTTCAGCCAACAGCACACGGATCAACTCTTCACTTCTCCCATGAAGTACCAGCTCTTCTCCGTTGACACGTAGGACGCCGTCTTTGAAATCCCAATTCAAACCCTCTGGAATTCATGATGTCCATTCCGATGATTGCATCGTCTTCGATGTCCGCTACAAGTGCCTGATGTTTCACTTTAGTGCTGCCCAAAATTATTTCAATCGGTAGCTCGCCATATACAGTAGCTGGCTCCCTGTTGCTGTGCGTAGCTTCAAGTTGTCAGTTCAATTCGTTCCGGTGTTCTGGCAAAGGAAGGTCGAGAATTGTCCTAGTCGCACCTGTATCTAGCAGCATGGTGCAAGGCTCGTTATTGATGAGACCGTCTACGAAAACACCTCTGTTCTGTCGTTGCAGGATAGCGACATATGCGTTGTTAACCAGGGCTTGCTGGACACAGGCCGACGATTGCCCTTCTCGTCGACCTTCTTTGGATTTTCCTGCATCGGAGTCGTGTTTTCGAATGTTGGACATTTGCTACGCACATGTCAATTTTGCACAATTCAGCATCTTATCTGTCTTTTCTCAGGGAACACTTCCTTAATCACTTTCCTTATGGCGCTTCCAAATTAGCAGGCTCCTGTGAGTCTTCCTCAATCATTCGGACTTTACTCTGGCTTTTGCAAGATTGTTTCGCTGCCTCGAATTCCAAAGCGCGTGCCAGTGCGTCTACGAGATGTGTTGGACGGGCTAGTGTCAACGCTTGTCTGGTTTCTTGGTCACGGAGTCCATCCAGGAATGCTTGAACCGCTAGTCGCTCCATTACATTTTCTGGTGTGGCTGGATATGCGAGACGAACCAAGCGTGCAATGTCAGTTTCGAATTCTTGTAAGGATTCGCCCGATTTTGGCAGCGATTTTTCAGCTGGGAGTGGTATACGTGTTCCAAATGGGCGTGGCCATATCGTAATTCTAGATGTTTAATCAGCTGATCATAGTCCTCCTGTTCTTGGGCGGTGAGGTTTGTAGAATATTTGTCGCTTCTCCACGTAATGCAAGTGTCAGTGCTACAGCTCTTTCCCCTGCATTCCATCCGTTTGCTTTGGCCGCTGCTTCAAACTGCCGGCGGTAATTTGCCCATGGGTTTTCCGCCGAACTGAGGCGGCTTCATGGAAAGCTTCCCTATTTCTGAAATGACCTTGACATCTTTTATACCCTCTTGAACTTTATCCACGTTCAAACTCAAGTCCAGCATTGCATTTTCGTTAACCATCTCTGTGGAGGACGCACTATTAATTTGTTATTCCAGCTTACTGATCGTTTCCTTTATTTTGTCCATTTCTGCCTCGATTCCGTCTTTGATTCCATCGCTGATTATTTCCTTCATCTTGTCCATCTCTGCCTCGACCCCATCTTTGATTTTATCTACCTCCGTGTTCATTTGCTCCCTAATTTTATCTATCTCTGTCTCAACGGTTCCCATTCTTTCTTCTAGGAAATTAGCCACACCACACAATTCTTTTTTTAGGCCTTCTGTGTTTTCCAGGAACTTCTCTTCCAGGCTTCTTGAATTTTCTAGAAGCTTCTCTTCAGATTTCTAAATTTTCTTCCAGGCTTCTTGAATTTTCTTGAAGCTTCTCTTCCAGATTTCTAGAAAGCTTCTCTTCCAGATTTATAGAATTTTCCTGAAGTTTTCTTCCATTTCTAGAATTTTCTTCGAACTTCTCTTCCAGATTTCTCGAATTTTGTTGCAGTTCTTCTTTCACGGATTTAGTAGTTTCTTCGAGTTTATTCATTACCAAACTCAAATCACCTCCGGAACTTCGAATAAAAATGTTTCGGGGTCCTCACCTTCTTGTATAAGTCCTTCTGCAAGTCTTTCCTGGAGATACTTGCTTTTACCCGTTGTTTCCAGTTCCTTTCCTCCAATTCCTGTTTCAATTCCGCTACCTTCAAGTCCGCAAGGCGCACTTTTCTTGAACACATTTTGTCTTTGACGAGGTATCAGTCTGTTTCACACGAAAAAGTTTATCAGTTTGTTAAAAATTCACTTCGCGAATTCTTTTCCACGGGCCACCAGTCTATTGTCTGTTTCACGCGAAGAGTGTATCAGTTTATTTCCCCCACAATTCCACTTCGCAAAACCGGGCCACTTTTTGGGCGTACAAAAAGGTCTATCAATTTATTTTTCTGACTATCCACTCCACGATCACTTGTTTATTTTCAAAATCTCACTTCCGACACCAATTGTAACGTAAATAAACTTAACTTGGTTTTAATAATTTATTTCACACTTAATCTACAACTTAATTTATATTACTACGCCATTGAATAGCTCGATCGTATGGGCTCGTTCAGACTGTTCACTCCCTCTTGAGGGCTGTCTATTTATCTCCGATACAGCATTCTCGATGTTTCGAATTCTTCCAGTTGGCGACGGCATGTTCCAATTGTTTCCAATATTGACCGTTGCATTATTAGGAAGAGGGACTGGATGGTTCTCGAATATCTCCGGGGATGATCTCATCGCTGTCGATGGCGACGCGGGAGGCGACAGGTCCGGCCTAGGTTCGTTACATTATTATACAAGTTGCACCTATTTTTTATTTCTGTTAATCTACGTCTCATTTCCCTAAGAGAATCATTATACCAGGATACTGGAGGTTTATTATTTATTTTAGTTTTTTTCAGTGGAAAAATGTTATCTAAATCATTGGTGTACGCAAGGAAAAGCCGCTCCACTAATATATTGACATCTAGATTTTCATTAAAAATATTCTAGTTGAAATTTGATAGCTCATTTCTCAACTTCCTCATACCTCTTTCCGTAAATCATCTTTGGGTTGAAACACATACGTTTTTCTCAAATTTTTTCTAGAATATACAAAACTGACCTAAATGGTCAGACATATATGGATTTTTAGTACCTGTATCCACAAGTTGAGGGTCTATATTCGTTAGAACATTGTCTAAGCAGTTTGATGAAATGTATGTTATTCTAGTAGATTCATTGATCGTTATCAAAATCCCAAAAGAACTCAGTAGAAGGCGTAACTCTTGCACATCTTTGTTGTCTTTAAGGAAATCAAAGTTAAAATCACCAAGTACAACAATTTTTTTATCAGGTATATATATATATATATATATATATATATTTATTTATAATACATAAACATTTGAATTGATGGTATTTTTGGGTTCTGGGGACCATGATCGGGAAGATATATAAAAATGTATTAAAAGTCTTGTTGTGATGACAGAATTTCTATTGAAATCTACCTAAAATGGGTTACAAAACGAAGCGGCTCTATGAGAATACTTGATTAGTCGTATCCCCCCTCCAAAGGTTGCAATTGCCAATATTTTCACAAGACCATTTGAATGATGTAAAGTGTGTTCTTCAAAGAATGGTCTGCCTTTCCATTTTGAGTCGCCATATTGAATAAATAAGACCGTTTTGGAACGCAATATGTGCTAAGTGATTTTTTGGGTGTTTTTGGTCGGAATAATCCAATATTTATTCACCAGTCTACTATATTCTTCAAGTAAATTAAATTTTATGAAATGATTATCACGGACAGGACAGGTTTTACGTAATACAGCAGTTGTATACCTGGCTTTTAAATCTAACCTTGAATTATGTAAATTTATATTTTGTTTCAATGGATTATGATTATCTCATTAAAAATGTGACAAATCCATAAAAATCTGTATTATCCATTTTCAATCATTTCGCCACTGCTTTATTGGCTCATAATGAGGAGAAAAATTATGAAATAGTGGTGATGCCTGCCATAATTCTCTCTTTTTTTGCTGAAATATATGGTGCCCCCAAAAATAGATTAGGACACAAAATATCAGAATTAACAATACGATAGCATACGTGATAATCTAACCAAGCAAGAATCGGAAAATTCTAGACAGGTAATTCTTGATAACACCAGCAAAAATGATTTCGTGTCACAATGAAAAATCATCAGAATCGAAAAGACAAGTGTTATAAAAAGATCGAAAATGTTATTCGTAAACACCTAAATTGTTAAAAACAAATTTTATCAAGAATGAAAAACCATAGAAACGTAAAAATAAAAAATATAATTCTTAAGAAAGGGAATCTTAAAATGGAGAAATATGATTCCAACGGAACATAACATTATCAAAAACTAATTTCATCACAGAACCAAACATCATCAGAACTGATCAAAATCCGTGTCTGAAGTCTGAAGGTGTTCGTTATGATAAAGTTCATGATTATTATTGATTTGTTTCAGATTTGGACTATGCCGAGGTTCGGTTATGATTATTTTAGTTTCTGATGGAAAACTTTGTTAGCAACATTTGGTTCTTATCATGTATGGGCTTTATCAAATAAGGTTGTGATCTATTTTCAGTTTTCCGTTTTTATTTTTGATATATTTCACTAGGTACCTTTTGCTTTGTTTAATTCTCATGTATTTATTTCCTAGTTGTTTTCAGTCTCACAGTTTCATGTTCTATTGAATTAAAGGTAATCATACATTTTTCAATAATGGAGTATTTCTCCTATGCTACTACATTTGTTTATTAACACTGCCTTCTATAATGACTTTTCGCTTACTGTTTTTTCCAATGAACGATTATCCGTGATTAATTTTCGTGATTATAATTTTAGAACAAGAGGTTTTTTTTTTAATGAATGACGATATTTTCCACATATGCATCCTGAATATTATATTTCTGCCTGCAATTCCATCAATATTAATACCATCAATCATCAGTGACGCTGGGATTTCCTAGGGACAATCTATCACAACTTCCATTATTCATTATTTCCTTTTTTTTCTTCTTTGAGGATACATTTGCATGTAACCTCGCCACAAATTTACATCTGGATGGTACTTATTTACTTGACTAGTTATACTGGTATTCCCCCAATGTCTTTTTTATTTTTTAAATTAAAGTGATTCGATCCTTGATGTTGAACATCATTGACCTTGAAGAATCAGGTATTACGTAAATTTATACAATTATGGAAAACCTACAGAAGTATTACAAGGGTTGGTAAACAAAGCAAGTAAACAAAATCAAAATATGTTTGTCCGGCCTCTTCATCTATTTACCCATCTATATATTTCATCTTCGTATTTGTTCGCCTGTAATTGTCACTACCTTAAATTAAAGTAACGATTTTCGCTTCCACTAGAACTATTTTATTTTCCAGGTGAATTTCCATTCATCGTTTCACTGGGCTACAGAAACCAGAGAAATCCCAGCGTACCAAAATGGTTGTGTGGTGGAACTCTGATAAGTGACAGGCATATTTTGACAGCTGGACATTGTGTCCACAACAGAAAAGATTTGTGAGTATTATTCTGGTTTGATTTTTCGGCTTTAGACGTGTAGTTGTCAGAAAGAGAGTGTATAGGATCGTTCAATAATCGCTTGTGATGAATAGGATAATTTCGTTTGTTTGTATTTTAAAATGGGAATTGGCCCCGGAGTGGATCCTTGGGATACACCTCATGGCCTGTGTGATATCTCTAGGAAAATATAACAAATCAGCCGTAGTGATAGATTAGAGTTATTTTTTATCATCGCATCTTAATCATTATACAGGATGGGGCACCACGTACGGTGTAGTCTCTGGATACCAAACGAAACAATTTTTTGGAAATGTATCCACTCCAATGTCGATTAGGGTTACAAGTGTAAAGTAAGTTTACTGGGTGTGTCAAGAAGCGACGTATGTTTTTTAATGTAATTTACTATTCTAAAAATATAAAATGAAAAATTATTGAATTTTAAATTTACTATCACTCAGACCAAAATAGCATAGGGTATTACATTTAATGATAATAAAGGTATTTATTTCCTTAGCAAAAATCCATAGATCATCAGACTATGAGAACTGAGCACAACAAATTATTTGGATTCAATCTCATTGAGTAACACATTTCGGCAAAGTTCATATACCTAGACAAGAGTCAAACCATGACAATGCAGTATCTCTAAACTCGTAGATTTGTAAGCTTTCACAGCAGTGCATAAGTCACAAAGTACTGATTTTTCAGAAAGGCAAAAAAATTATATAATTTCTACTTTTGAGGTTCGGAGACTAAACTGTTTGGAACTCAATACGATAAACTTCTTCAAAAATATTGTTACTCTTTTTTTCACCAGTGTTGATAAAATGGGTAACAAGAAAATCAGTCTGAAATTGGCGGTAACATCATGGTCTCCACCTTTATATGGTGGAATAATAGTTGCAAATTTTAAACACGACGGAAATGATCCTCTAGAGAAGGAAATATACTCGTAAAATGTTCACTACACTATCCGGATATGTCACACTTTTTTGCCTTATCCTGTATATGACTTCTGCTTCTGATCGACTTTTAACGAAGAATCCCATTATTTTCAGGTACTTGGCTCGATTGGGTGAGCTTGATCTTTACAGTGATGATGATGGAGCACACCCAGAAGACATTAAACTGGTCAAAGCTAAAATTCACGAGAATTTTAATCCAACTCAATTCACCAACGATATTGCGATATTGACATTGGAAAGAAAACCCTCGAATCGTAAGTATTTTCTATTTCATAACCATAAGTATTGAAAAAAATATAAAAGATAAATAAATAAGATAAAATTAGAAATCTACTGATCTCTTTTTTTTTCAGCACTTGTCTGGCCAGTCTGTTTGCCTCATGCGGAACCCCTGAGGTCTAATACTTACCTCAAGTATTCACCTGTCGTTGTTGGCTGGGGAGCACTCTATTTCAGTAAGTAAAATCATTTACTAAAAAACTATTTCTACATTTCGATTATATAGATATGATTCTGAATTGCTCTGTGAATTTTCGTTATTACAACTTAACTTGCCCGCCTGTATGATACAATTTGTAAGGTAATTTTTACACACTTTCAATCATCCGATTGAATGTAAATATGGCCTGTGTACATGGTGTACGCATCACAACATACTTTTACAAGATTACTCTCGTTTCAGGCGTCCATCGCCTAAATGAAGGTTTTTCACGGCGTTTTGATCGCTTGCATCTGCAATTGTCTTCAGGTGAATACTGACAATCTTAGGTGCTACTTGGTGTTTTACAGGTCTGTCGGTGCAGTGTGCGTGTGATTCCACGCGGTGCAGTGGTGTATATAGTTTCGCGCCTCTGCAGTTCGCCAGAACGAACAATAAGCGGTTTCCATACATTCCTGATCTCAACGCTTGACAGGCTAGAGGCGTCTTTGGCTTCGACATAGACCAACCAATGCGCTTCTCTATGTAGAATACTTCAATCTTCCCATATAATTCGATGGTGTTCAGTCCAGGCGTAGTAAAAAATTCCTCTGGTGTGAAGACCGCTGCCATATTCTAGCTGCCGTTTTTCAGATAGTTGCCAAATGACCAATGGCGTCGGATATTTTTGTTATTTCTGAAAAACAGGAAAACATTGCAAAACCCCTTTATCGTTTCATTTATGATCTGAAAATACTTGATTCACTTCGATATAACAGGAGTGAAGAGCAACTTTCCTGAATATAAAGTGTGGCACTTTGGGATAATATTTGACTTTTTCAGGTATTTTGTAAACATCCGGTTCATTCACTCGAAGAAATATTATTAATCAGCAACGGAAAGGTGTCTAGTTAGTAATTATAGAAAATTTTACTTTTGCCGAAATATTTAGCCAACTCCATATTCATGGGGGGATTGAAACGCTACAATGAACATCTATAAATATGAACGACTTGCGAGCTCTCCGACGGGGGGAGTTGTGGTCTCGAAATTTAAAAAAATATGTTTTAGGTATACCGAAATATTTAGCCAACTCCATAGTACTTCATTATTATTAATTACTGATAAGGATAAGCGCTCGACTGACCACTAGCAGGGACGTACTCGATACAATGAAATTTTCAGACAAGATGATATGTTTAATTGACGGCTTGCCTAATTATTTTAAGAAAATTAGTTCATAACATAATCCAAACCTAATATAAAAAGCTTGAAAATCAATCAAATTAGTCATAACTATCAAATTACGTGGAAAAAATTTAATTCGCGCATTAAAATGCAAGGGAGATAATTTACGTATTTTCAAATCCGTACCTAGAATCCTCAGCCCTCTTTCTATTTCACACCTCGAACAATGGGTCATGATAACGGTATCGGATTAGCATTTACAATGAGTCTCTTAGATCTGTGGCAAAGGTATACTTATGCAGTGACTAGAGTACACTACAATGAACATCTTCTATGGATATGAACGACTCGCAAACCGTCCGACGGTGGGAGAATTTCAATACAGTTCTCTCCATCGGACGGCTTGCGAGTCGTTCATATTCATAGGAGATGTTCATTGTAGTGTCTTCTAGTCACTCCATAAGTATGAAGTTTGCTGAATATTTCGGTGTGTCTGAAACATATTTTTTTAAATTTCGATACAACTTTCTCTGTGAGACGGCTTGCGAGTCGTTCATTTTCATAGATGTTCATTGTCTTCTACTTACTCAATAAGTATGGAGTTGGCTAAAAATTTCGGCATGCCAAAAACATATTTTTCAAAATTTGGATAGTTACGTACCTCCATTAGACGGCTTGCGAGTCGTTTATAGTCATAGGAGATATTCATTGTAATGTCTTCTAGTCACTCCATAAGTATGGAGTTGGCCAAAAATTTCGGCATGCCAAAAACATATTTTTAAAAACGTCAATACCACAACTCTCTCCTTCGGCCAGCTCAATTTTTTTTCCGTAAATTTGGAGTTGGCTAAATATTTCGGTATAAGTAAATGTTCCTAGAAATGTTCGTTCATTATTAACTAGACACATTTTCTGGTGAATGGTTGCTGATTATTAATGTACAAAGTTCATTCCAATCTTTATATTTGGTAATATTTCTTCCAGTGAATGAACAGGGTATTTACAGAATACCTCAAAAAGTAAAATGTTATCCCAAAGTACCTCACTTTATATTCCTATTATGTCGAAGTGAATCAATTATTTTCAGATTGTAAATTATCATTTGGCAGCTATCTGAAAAATGGCAGCTAGAAAATGGCAGCGGTCTTCACACCAGTAAAAATTTCCGATTTCGACGACTCCCCACGTTGAGTTCACTTTCTGTGTTCTGTTAATATGGTCTCCGATATAGGGATCTCCGCATTCACATAGGACTTCATAAATACATATTGTGCTGATTTCGGTTTTATTATCAGGTTTAGTTTTTGTAAAGTACTGCCGGATTGGATGCAATACCTCCTCCTCTACCTCTTCACATTGTACTTGTTTCCGATCCTTGTGATCTTCTCGGAGACATATCTGATCTATGGAGGGTAGATAACTGGACTTTGTTGTCGTTCTTCGAATGTCTTGATTCTTTAAAGTTGTTTCAGCACTTCTTTCAGGAGTTTTTGGGGTACCCTATTTCCTCCGATGTTCTTACGATTCCTGTCTTTGTCAAACTCGGATGATTGGAGATGTAGTGGAGATACCGTCCGGTACGAGTCTTTCTTCTATCAACAGAAGTGCGGATGTTGTGTCTATTTTTTCAACTCTCACAGTCTCATATCAAGAAGAGATAGGACAGAGTGTGTCATCCACGTATTTCAACCATAGTTTTGGTTTGTATAGCCAATTTCTCGAAATACTCCATGTATATGTTGGCGATTATGGGAGAATGGAATGGTCCCATCGGATGTCCGACGTATTGGGAGAAAAACCGATCATTTTCTTGGATGTATCACTTATGTAGGCAGCACTGTAGTAATTCCAATATCGTTTGGACGGAAAGATCCTTTCATGAAGTTAGTAATTCTGATGCCGAGGGATTTCTATATGATGTATTGATATCGAGGTTCTCCACGTCGAAGCTGATCTTCAGGTCCAAGTACATCTTTGATGGTGTCCGCAGAGTTTTCAGAATTCTTGGCTTCAGAAGCTTCAGAATATTACCAGGAGGTATTTCAATAGGTTGTAGGTTGGTGAAATGGTGATTAGTCTCAGTGACATGCTTTGTTTGTGAATTTTCGGAATACCGTAAAGATGAGATGAATTGTTGTCATCTGGCGTCAGGTGTGACCGTTCCTTGCCTGGAATGAAAGCTTTGTATTTCCTCAGGGTGTTGTAGATTTTCCTTTCCATAGTAGGTGTTGGATCCTTCTGTAGAGTTCACAATTTTCTGTTCGAAAAAATTCCAACCCATTAAAAGAATGGACGTCCGAAAGAGAGTAATCAAGGTACCACATCCTCTACATCCTTCAATATTGAAAAGGTTTGTGATTATCGAGCAATCTTCCATAAAACCATGTATAAAATATTATAGAGGATCATTTCAAAAACTCTGGCAGAACTGCAAATCATTGATATGGGTCTGAAGTTACCGACGTCGAAATTATCTCCTTTTTTGTATATTGGACGAATTTTGGACAACTTGGAGATAGTACTGGATTTTATGTAAATACTTAGGAGTATTGTCAGTTGACGAGCCAAGACATATGCTTAATCTTTGAGGATCAGTGCAGGAATATCATCTGGACCAGTTATCATTTTATGTTTATTATATTTTATAACTGACAATACTTCACTCTCGTCAAAGTGTTCTATATTCAAGACATGTAAAAAGTGATTGCAACCGCTTATTCACTTGAATTCATGTTGAATAATTTGAAAAAAAATCGGCAAATCCTTTAGTATGGTTAGTAAATTCGTTACAAAATAAGCAGAAAATTTTCATTATTCGTTATCGCCGGTATCAACAATATTATTGCCCACACTGCGTCCGATGTCGATGCAGTAATAACATTGGGGAAAATTTCATGATATTCGAACCGACCACAGTGTGCTGTTAATTGTTATCAACCAATTAGTGTGTGAGGAAAATTAAGTGGACTATGGTTTTCTTTTCAAACTTCCGTTTTTATGGCGGAAAAAATTTGAATGATTGGCCGAATGAATCACAAAATTTCATAGTCTTCAACAGTTCACTAGATTTGTCAAACTATTTTTGGTGTTTCTTCAATGTTAGGCCGATTGAAATTTCGAATACAATTTCACAATTATTGTTTTTATTTTTTCAGACGGTCCCTCGAGCTCAACGTTGCAAGTGGCCGAAATCCCAGTGGTTGGTCAGGAAAACTGCAAAAGAGCTTTTGGCAAGCAAACCGTCATTGACGACAGGATCATCTGTGCTGGTTGGATTAACGGAAACAAAGATGCTTGTCAAGGTGACTCAGGGGGGCCCCTCATGTTCGGAATAATCGAAGGAAAAAGCCTGAGATTCTACCAAATAGGTGTTGTCTCCTATGGGTTCAGGTGTGCAGAAGCTGGTTTCCCCGGGGTGTACACCAGGGTAACGAACTACATCGATTGGATTCAGCGGAATTTGGACTAGTTGCTTCTAGGGACAATGTTCTTATTACTTCCAAGGAACAAAGTAATGTACTGACGAGAATAAGAGCTCATTGCTCAGTTCATGTTTATTTCCGTTGCCCAAAAATAGATCACCACTTCATCATATTTACGACATACCTTGCGTTATGCTGGGTGGACCAATCGCATCTATCGACCTCCAATGTATCGACGACACTGAAGAATAAATCATTATCCATAAGCCGTTGTGTATGCATGAAATGGAAGAACTTCATACAAATAGATAGTCAACAGTTTAACAATTTCTTTCTAAAATAGATTATCTATTGCGGCCTAAGGAAATACTGAAACTCCTCACACGTTCAGCGAGTCTTGTGTGTGTATGTACATATCATATAAGGTATCATTGAGCAGTGAAAATAGACTATAAATACGAGTGGATTCCTTAAATAAATCTGTAAAGCCGTGTGCTTGTGGCATCCAGCGGAAAAATACAATTTTGAACACCCTGTTCAATTAGGTAGAAATTCTTAAGAACATCTGGACATCTACCTCTTCAACTGATTCACATACACCCTCTGATAAACGCTATCTGGTACTGTATCGGAGTGAAGGACTGATAATGTTTTCATGAGCGACATAATATCGTCGTGTAACATCAGGGCCCAACATTATGCCGACTCATCAGTATGTGATATCCTTCTGAACGAGATAAATGAACTGACAAAGTTTGCACGTCTGTCTAAACACTGCGATGTTACGGTATTCTGTTAGGGAGTGCTCTCTAGCTTCGAAACGATTCGGTGTTCTGTTGCCTATATTTACGCGTCTTAGCATGCTGTATCACCTCTGATCATCTTTGGATTTGCTAACTGTAGGTTCTCTATCTTTTTTTTGTCATGATCTAGAAAGAGAGAAAACCTGTAGTTAACCTTTACCAAAGGATGACCAGCTGTGTTAAAACCCACCCTAAGCACGTTAGGCATGAGATACCAATGGAAATGAGAGGCATGGTAACAATGCAAAATTCCTCTACCATGAACTATTATTCTGAGGCGAGGCATGGATTAGTTCTTCGGCAGTTTCGCTCAGTTTTGTCATTTTAGTAGTCTCTCCCTAATCTAAAATTGCATTCATTATTTAAAGACCAACAAATGCCCCATTCCTTGAATGTATATCTGTATGTCTGTCGTTTTCTCAATGGGACAACCATTCTAACTGATTACTTTTGAATGGATACTCTGTATGGAAGGGTAGTTGTGAATGGTCCACCAGGTACCTCCAGATTTCATTGATTAAATAAAAGATCACTTTCTCCTAAATATTCAATTTTTATATTTGGAGTTATAACGGAGCGATAAAAATAATCCTGGAAACTTACGCACCGAAATTTAGATATCTGGGGTAAAGCAACGCCGTACGCAGCTAGTACTTGGATGGGGTTCCGGCCTGCCAGGGAACACTCGCCTTATCAAGCCCCGTACAACTGCAGCGTAGTAGCATATTCACAGCTGCAGGCGTTATATCAATGAGCACGTGATATAGCGGAAGATATGTCGTCCTTTGGAGGGGAGTTAATGGATGTTGAGCACGTTAAAGATCCCTACCTCTGGTTGGAAACACCGGAGGATTCGACAAAATGTCCGGTTGGGGAAAGTATGTTCACCGGCGTCGGTCATTAGCCATGGTCGCAAAAATTGGCCGATGTTAAATAAATACATTTAAAAAAATTAAATTATTTTCAAGCTTCTCGTTAATATGACATATATGGGCTGTGATAATGTGATTTTATTTTTGGGTGAAAAAATTTGTACTTTAGTTCAAAATGAAAGAAGAAGTCGTTATTTACTTTGTTACTTGGAGGAATCCATTTTTTATTTTTTATTATATTGCAATAAAATCACATAGTATAAATTTTGCACTCATTTTGTTCGATACACACACATATATATATATATATATATATATATATATATATATATATATATATATATATATATACAGTGTGACCCGTTTAAAATGGAACCACCCCTGTAGAATACTCATTTTTCAGTCAATCTCAAATATATTTTTTTTAATATTAAGCATCAAAAACTGTATCTTGACACAAATTTTCATAACTTTAGTTTCATTTCCAAGGCACTCTATGGTTTTTTCCTTTGTCAAAAACGGCAAAAGTTTAAAAGGGAAACATTCTCAATATTCAATTGAGAATGTTTCCCTTTTCAACATGAATACCCCACAAGAGGTTATCTTGACGATGGAAGATAGTGACTAGAGTTTATCTTTCAGTCGCAGATGATTCCACATCTGATTTTATGAACATCCTGTTTATATTTTCAACAAATCAAGGCAAAAGTTTATTAGGCAATTTTTGTTTTCAAATTTGACTACACCACTGGATTCGTAGTCGTTATTAATGGAAACCATCAAAATTTCATGAAAAAATATTGGTTAACAACGAAGTTACAACAACTTTATTTTTGGAAACAAAGTATTTGATTATAATTTTTATTTAGATTATAGACATATTTAAAATCTGGCAACACTGCCGATACAAAGTAGAACACTAGTGAATTTGTACAGCGAAAATCCGAAGTCAATAGAGAGATTTTAAGCCCCTTAAAAAATCTCCTTATTATGGCGTTGTTGTGGTTATTTCTTCTAACCATAACAATAACCACGACGATGAAACTAAGAGATTTTAAACCCCAAATTTAAACTTTATAATTTGACAGGTGACCCTTATTTTGTTTTGGTTTTTCTAACCTCATAATTTCTGGTGTTAAGTTTGAAAAAATATATGTATTCATTTTGAATGGAGGATTTGGAAAATGTGATAAATAGAAGAGACCGTAATGCAGATTTGATAAGACAGATTATACTGAGAGATATTTTTCATATGCCTGAGATTTCTCTTACCATAGGTAGATATTTATAAAGAAGGAATTCTACTCTAATTTTCTATTCCCAGACAAAATATCCTGGAAGTATACCCAAAATATATTTTCGCAGGCCAGTCCTAAATGTCAAGTTTCTAAACATCATTTTTACACGTTGTCAGATACTCAATTCAAATTTTATAATCACGAAATTGCAAAAAATTCAAACTTGGTATTTGAACAATATTACGGCGATATATTAAAAAATATAACAAATTCTCCATAGGTTTAGGAAACAGATACTTTTTAAATAGTTTAATATTAAATATTTCAATCAGCACGTACATCACCTATTTCAAAATGATCTAATGCCCGAAAAGCTGGAATGTGTGGCAACGGTGTCCTGTTACACATAACGATAAACATAACCACAGTACACCTTTATTTTTCCGTAAGTAACGGAATCGGTTATCGTTAATAACGTTAAAGGATCGGCAAAGTTCCTTTGCGCATGATCACAATAACGATAACGGAAAAAAGGTGAAAAATTAAGGGGCTTAAAATCTCTCTAATAGCTCATTTTGTTCTACAGTTATAACTCCTGAAAGTATGGTAATGTGAGCGACTACGAATCCAGTGGTGTAGTCAAATTTGAAAACAAAAATTGCCTAATAAACTTTTGCCGTTTTTGACAAAGAAAAAAAACCAAAGAGTGCTTTGGAAATGAAACTAAAATTATGAAAATTTGTGTCAAGATACAGTTTTTGATGCATAATATTCAAAAAAAAAGTTTTTTGAGAATGACTGAAAAATGCGTATTCTACAGGGGTGGTTCCATTTTAAATGGGTCACACTGTATATATATATATATATATATATATATATATATATATATATATTTTTGAAGTTTTCTTGGGTTTCAGATTCGTTCAAGAAGCCACTATACCCAAAATATATATATATATATATATATATTTATTTATTAGTTCTAGTAGTTTTTTAGGTTATACGTGCAATATAGGTACGAAAATAATCATGACTTCTGAAATAAACGCCCTCATGATAACCTCTTCCTTCCGCTGTTAAATTAATATAGTAATGCAGATATCTACACACAAAATTTATATTATGAGTAACCCTTCAACTGAGAGGAAATTGTATTTGAATTGAAAATTCCAGAGTTGTGACCATTTTTTGTCTTCGCAACACGATATTTGTCCCAAAATGTACACAATAATTTTTATAAATTTAAAGCTGGACAAACAATCTTGCGGAAACTGATAGATAATAAAATGTATTTCAAATGTGTTTATGGCCGATGTGTAGTTTTTGCTCAATTAAGATTAACGCTCCTATGTTCATTCATTAAATTTTGCATCTACTCGATTAATTAAATGCCATAGAAATTCACAAAATTTAAATTTAATAGTTATTCATGCAACAGGTGCAAAAAGTAAGTGTTTATTGCACTCGACGTGTAGTTGTCCGACGAGGCCGAGTTGGATAACACGTCGAGTGCAATAAACACTTTTTGCACGAGTTGCATACAATATTTTTTCTACGTTCATGCAAAAACCAAAAAATGTTTTATTCAGATGACACTAAGTGTAGGAAAATAAAAAGCGTACTAAAATTGCGTCGATTTGACGTTTATGTTTGTCATGATCACAAATGACAAATGTAGAATGACAGATGAGTGCAATAAACATTTTATTGCACAGTGCAATAGAGAACCACTTTTTTCGCTAAATATAGTTCAATAAAGTTTTGTTTGTTGCATGAACGTAGAAAAAGGATATTAATGCATATTTTTGTTTTTATTACCACTTGTAACATTTTTGTATTATGTTAAACTTTAATCAGTTGAATCCATCCTCCGCTGGCTCGTTCCCCCACTACCGCTACTCGACTCTGCCTCGAGCGCACCTTCAAGCGTTTGACATTTTCAAAACATTTCCCACCTCTGAGGTGAAAATCCAAAATATACAAATTGTAGATATTTATCTCTGCTTCCAGATGCCGTTCACAGAATTCGAATACGACGATTTCCCTTAAAACGCCGCATTTCGCAATGAGCCCTTAAATTGTTTATAACGCGATTGTGCAAAAACTACAGATCGGACAGAAACCATCTGGCGCACAGTTGAATAACATGTTATTATCTATCATTTCCCCTCACGGTTGTTTGTCCATCTTTGAATTTTTAAAAATTATGAATTTTTTACAAATGGTCTATTTTTAGAGGCTTTCCCGGAATTTCTCAGTGGAAAGTGCACCGATCCGGTCGTACAAAAAAACATTCTGTAGATTTTTGAATTATCTACAAAAGTATGAAACGATTCTTTCAATACTATGTATGATATTTGTAAAAAACCAAAAAAGTGGTAATTTTTCACACTATTTCTTGTTAAAAAAAATCCTCAAATCGATTTTGCTGGGGCCGACACCAGGGTTTTTATCTACGAACTATCTTTCAAAAGGTAGTACAGGTTATTTGCGTCTTTATTTAAGTGTGAAAATAGCCTCTATTTTTTCTCTATACGCTCTAGATAAAAGTGAATAAGCGTTTCAAATAAAGTTTACTCCCTTTGGGTCATCTAAAAGCGCAGCAGACTATGTGGAATGTGGAGAACGAATTCTAGTTTTTAAGCCCATAACAACATTTCAACAATTTCAATTTTACATTTCCCGACTACGCTTTCCGCTTAGTTTGAATGTACCTACTCTAAGGATAATAGCATCATAACATAACCTCAATTCTGTGGTAATAGTTATTTAATCAACTAGTATATTAATGGTGACGATTAATGATCGAAATATTTTAACGCGGGAGCGAATCGCTCTCGCGTTAATGTTCGAGATCATTAATCGTTATTTTAATATGCGAGTTGATTACAAAAAAATTCCGTCGACCTCGTTCCTGGGATCCACGTGAAATTTTCGATATCCATTTGCTTCAACTAGGAGGAAACTTACAATATTTGTATTTGAAAATACATAAATTTGACCGCGCGAAGGTAATATGATTTGGAATTTGAATAATATTTGAATTCGTGTATGTTTAGTTGCCTATACCACAATGATGCATTAGAGAAATCGACCATTAATAGGTTATTAATGGTCGATTTCGGTGTATGTTTGGCTGCATATGTCACAATCATGAATTAATAGACAAATTGAACGTTGATAGGGGTCATTAACGATCGATTTCGTGTAAATTAAACAGACTCATCGTTAATACGAGGTCGCTGGAAAATCATTTTTATATCTGTTCGGAGCCCGACAACCAGATGTCTTGAATATGGGAGAAAGCACAAACATCCCTGGGATGTTTTGTGATGTTTTGAAAAAGTAAGCACACCGATGTTTTTTGAGTTGCATTATGTACTTCCGAAAGAGGTAAGTATTTAAATAATATTGAAAGTTTTGTTTTTGATTTTCTGTGGGATTTATGTGTATTGGCGAAGTTAGTTCTTGAGAGGTACATCAAATATATTTAATTTCAACGTCGTAAGTGGTGCAATCGCATAAATCGCTATAGTGTTGAGTTTATATTGTGAATTTCTGTGAATATTGTGCAAACGGTAGATCAAAAGTTTTTAATAACTATTTTTTCTGGTAGTTTCCGTAAATTTGTTAAATATAGATATAGGAGTATTTCTAGTGTACCCGACGAATGTTTCAACATTAGAAATTTGGCGTTTGACAAATGTCATACATTATACTCATACAACAATGCGCTCCACGCCGAAAGCATAAATTAACCTAAATTTTCCCGACTGCTGCGTCTCAATCCATAAATCCAGCTTGAGTTGATCAGGTGGAGAAGTTGTGTACATTTAGTAAAATACAAACCTTGCTGAGTAATCTGGACATCGATTCACAGATCTGTGTAGTGGCGACATCTATGATTCGTAGGTCGAAGTTACAAAATGGTGACACTGGATGGAGCTTTCTGGTGGTCATGGAGAACTCGAATTTAATAATGGAAATAGGGAACACGCATGATTTCACTTTAATTTTCCAGTTCGGTCCCCAATAATTACATTTTGTGAATATAATTTCTCAAATCTCAAAATTATGTCAAAATTTTCAAATTTAAAGGTGCTCCTCAATTCAAACTCGATTTGACCTCCACTTGAATAACTTCCCCCAAACCTAGCGTCAATTGTGGTTGTTTCAGGAATATTGATAGACAATAATATTTCTTACAACCCAAACATAAATTCAACCTCACTTTTGATGTGATGTTTCAGTAACAAATGAAAATACTATGATAATAAAAATATTAATACAACATATAAACGAAGGTAGATGAAATTATAGTTGCAGTTCGAAGGAACTAGCGGTAAAAGTTTGAACTGTGTGAAGTAACGATGCATACGTTTATCAGAGGCGCTAGGAGTAGGTTTTTGAATGTGATGAAAAAATTGGCGTTTTTAAGTTCGAATTATGAAAAACATTAAACATTTTTTCAATTTCTAAGTTTGGTGCTGAGCTTTCTAAGTGGTAATCCTTATATACAAATCAAAATATTCTAGAAAAGGGTCAAATGCGTGTTCCCTATTCTCTTGATCGATTACTTTGACTGTCAGAATTTTATTAACTCTCAAACAATGGATAAGAGTAATTATTTTCATCTTATTCAAAAAAGCATTGATTGGGAAAAACTTGTGAACTGTATCGAATTATTTTCCTTGCAATTAGACAAGATAATGTTATTTTTTACTATCCACAATTATGGTTCGGCATTATTATAGATGCTCATTTACTGTGGACACAAGAAATATTTTGAAACTTTTAGTTTTTGCCACAAGTTGGAATATAGAGGAAATGTACATCTGGATAGATTGGGTGCAGAAACAAAACTCAAAGAAAAAAATCACACGTTTAAATAAAATTCGTCAACAATAGCTACAAGGGATTGTACTTTACATTATGAAAATATACCTAGCAAAACTGTTGCTTGAAATAACTTACAAAGTATCAGTCAACTCTAACAATTCCAGATAAAATATTAGATAAATCACAGTATTACAATGTGTTAAAAATATATATAAGTAAAGAAAAAACAAATGGTCAATCTATTTCGGCCCGATTTTCCCTAGCCTCTTTGATTGGCGTCAGCTGGGGAAGGATTGCTGAAGACATGGCTAATGCTGGATTTGCCACAGCTATGATATTGTCCCCACTGGCGGCAATTATTTGAACCTTGGGGGAGTATTTATTGGAATCTTCATCGTCCTCCATTTTCCTCTATAAAAAAAATGACAGTTTAAAATGTGTTATTTGAAATACGGATGAATTTGATAATCTATCAGATTTCATGGAACTGCATACCATCACTATTCAGTGATCAACTGATGAGAATAAAATCACCTAGGATTTTCTGAATAACAAATTATTTTCTGAAATGGGTCGTTAACTGAAAATATTAGCGTTTCAAAAATTATATGCTTTGGAAAACTTTCGAATAAAATTCAAGTGTTATTTCAATAGTAATACATGCTTTGTCTCAATATACAGTGTGTTCCAGTTTGAGTTTTAACATCTGATAAATTGAATATAAATAAAACGCTAAAAACATTCAATAAATCTGAGGCACATGTTATAGATGATATTTACCTGAGGACTACAAGAATTACTGTATGGGTACTGGGAATCAGATTCCTCTAATTCTGCTCCGGTTGAAGATCTTCTCGACATATTTCCCCTAAACATATTGAAAAGTGTTAAAATATATCAGCACAGAAACGAATATTTTCACAAAAGACAATAATTTATTGTTTTTGAAACTGCTCATGGTAAAATATTACGAAATGAACTAATTAGTGGAATTAAATACTATTCTTCTAGATCTAGATAATCAGGAATCGAATTTTCTTATTTTGATTCTGCTTCAACCCAGCAAACATATTTGTCAAAATGAGGTAAGAATCATTTTTATTACACCCCCGCGATATAGAGACGATGTCACGTGCGATGAAATAACATTGTTGTGACATCACAATGGCTTCTCAAAATGCGATATCTCATGTCACCATTCGACATCACAGGGACATAGCCGAGGCTCAGATTGAATATCTAAAATTTTATGAAGTCAAAAAAAAAACAAAAGATTCCTGCATATTGTGCGTTGAGGCAACTTGATGATACGTGAACTTTCAAACATACCTGACGTTGGAATGGTGGTTTTTGGTATTTTGAAACAGCGAATGTAGCGATGATCTCATAATAACGGCGTCATCGTAATCCTAGAATTGAATTTTCGAAAAAATGAGTAATCAGTTGATTTGGAGAAGGTAACAAAACATGCAATGCGGTTTGCGAAGCGATCTGCAGAGTTGCAAGTGCCTTACCTGCATGCTACAAAAGCGAGAAGCTAGATATAGTATATATCATTGTATTTACATTTTCCACTATATTAATTAATCTCTAGGTATATTACAAAATATTAAGAAGCAAATATTATTCCACTGAACTGAACAGTGATAGATTCCATATTGGGGTAGGAACAACTGTTCTGATACAAATTGGCACTATTTACAAGAGATTATTCAGCGGTCAAAACTTCCTACGCCACTGTGCCTCCATGAGCAAACTTATTGATGTGGTGTGACGACCTCTATTAGACATATATTCGTTCATCGGAGATGTTCTATACTAGCGCCACCTATACACAAGTAGCTGAAGTTGTAATGGTAGATTCCTAAATTTCATATTACCGGCTTCAATACATTAGCGTCATCTATGGAATAATAATTCAAGTTCTAATAGAAGCATCCTCTGTTAACAGCGCTAATACTACAAATGTTCTCACTGATCACGAGATGGCAACATCATTCATACATCGGACTATCGCTACCATTGTTCAAAGATATATAGTCAGTCAACATAATTATCACGAATTATATTTTACATTTTTCCTTACCGTCTTTTTCTATAAAAAAACGGATGTATAGTTTTAAACAGTTTGAGTTCCCCTGAAAGTTTAATAGAGGGCCCACGTGGATTGCCTCCAATGCTTTTTCCACAGACATTGACTGACTATATATCTTTAGACAATGTCGCTACTTTGACGATAAATAACAGGTCAACCACGGTTCCCTGTACTAAATCGCTTGAAAGAGAAAAGCAAAAAGAATCGTTGATAAATCAGTCGAAATTAAAAATGTAGAGCTAATCCGTATCCAGAGGCATTTATTGTGAGTCATGGAAACAAAAACAGACTACCTACCGATTTCAAGGGAACATTTACCGAGAGGAAGTGACTAATGGTACGCCCGGAATATGTTTCAATCCGACGAACTGCTAGAAGACCATAGACAAATTCAATTTTTAGTTTCTCTATGTAGAAGACTGAACGCGGTGAAAATGAGATTTGCTTAATTTAATTTAGCCAGCTGTAGAGAAATTGGTCCAAATTGTTGAATGGCTCCTGCAAATGAAGTAACACTACTGCTCAAAATCGAATTTCAAGTAACATTCGTTTTCAAATTCAACAATTGGATACTTACCCCAGAATGATTATCGCTATCTTATGCCAAGTTAATTGTTATGCACTATTTTCAGTGCGAAAAGCACTTCAATGCCAAACAAACATAAGATATGCGTCAGTGGTTTCTCTATTCCAAGATCAATTTGTATCTTTCGAATATTCTTAAGATGTTCTGGATGGGTACATACACATATATAATTCGATACATTGAGAAGTTGCTTTTTTCTTTTTAGTTTGCATCAATGTTCCCGAAATACCGATTACGTTTTAATTTCTTGGAATTCCTACACTTGCTTCCTTAATGAAGTTGATATGACCTTCCTGTTCTCTCAATTAATATTCCTTTCATTTATTCCTCTCCATTTGCTTTAAGTTTCGGCTCCACGAAAGGTTGTCCTGAAATGTTCATGAGAATAGCATAGTAGCCATAATACGGTTTAAAAAAACATTCTATACGTGGAATAAGAAGTATATGTTCGGTAGAGAACATTAGGGTTGGGAAGTGGAGATATTCATCCTTCTTGATGTTTCATCCTTCTTGATGTTTGGAGCCTTGATGCACGCTTGCGTTGATGGAGAAAATCAGTCTCTCTGCAAAGAAACTAGGTAGCCAAATGCATAGTAGAACTCTAGTGACGAATCGAATCGCTGATAATACCTGATAGTTTCAAGATATCACATAAGCTCGATATTGATGGTTCTTTCATTTACTTTTTCGATGACAGGCACTACGGCGATAGTCGATATAGTTTTTGGAAAGAGCATTCTTTCATTATTTCCTTCTTTGATAGACCTGTTTTCCAATTGGATGAAAAGTTGCCGACATTGTAAGATTGCGTGGAGTCTACGCAATATTGGAGTTGGTTCGGGGGTACATCTCTCAAGGACCTGAAACTTAATTGGAATGTTTCGTTGGCGGAATATTACTCCAGGCATTCGACTATGCCAGGTGATGCTTTTTCTTGTGGATCTAAAGAAGAATTTTTGGCAAGCATTTCTGCTAGTAGGTTGACTCTTTCTCCAAGAGTAGTAGGGAATGTTCAATCATTTTTTGTAGGGGTTCTTCTTTTCCCAAATGACCAAAATGAACGAGACCCTTTTGGGAATTCTGCCAGTTTGCAACTTGTTCTAACATTGTGTACCTCCTTTGATTGCCTCGTTGCACGAGTTTCTTAGTTTGACATACTCTCTTCTTGTCTCCAAGCACGGATCTTGTCGCCAGCGATGGAATGCTCTTTGTTTCGTCGTTACAGATCTCAAACATGTCTTGTAAACCAATGTTTTTCAAAGGCTTGAATCTTGGTGTTGCAAGTCTGTAAGTTTCCATTCCCAGCGAAATAATATATGTGGTGATCTATTGAGAGCACTGAGAAGGGCCCCACTATAGAAGGTAAGGCTCCCGTTATCTAAACTCGTAAAAGTTTCCATCAAAAACTTCAAAGAGTTAGTAAGACAACTAATATAGCGGAGAAAAAACACACATGCATCCGAACTGCAATCACTTTTCAGGAGCCATGCACTGTAATATCAGCTACAACGTATTGTAAACCACGAACATACTACAAAACACTTTACTACACAGGATGCTAGTGTCATTTAATTTAGTCACGAGAACTTTCCTTCACTATCTTACGTCTCTGGAATGTCTTTTAGCATCAAATGTTGAACTGAAACTGAAAACTAAACAATAGTAAAAAACAAAATATAAATTTATCAATATATACAAGGGATTCGAATTTTTCTCTTTCTAATACATTTTATTCAACAGTATAACAGGAATCACTATAAAAATAGCAACTGGGATACTTATTTATATATTGACTAGAATAATTTTCACCATTATTGATTACTCTCAGGTACGTCCAGTGGTGAATTTAATGTGAATCAAAACTTTGCAAAGGCAATCATAAATTCATATATTGATTTCGAAATTAAAGAAAGAATAACAGATCATTTGTAATATTTTCCCGTTCAAAATAATGCTTAAAACCAAAGATAGTTTTCCTTGACTATTTCTGGGAGAGATCATTTCACAAATGTTCCAGTTAACTGTTACGGATTTGTCTAATTGTGCATTAGAATAAACCCATATAGGAAACTATTAATATGTAAAATGAGTGAATTTATAAACATTTCATTCGTCAATCTTGAAATCTGGGGCAATCGCAACAATAATTATAATTTTTAAAATACTCCAATTCCATCAGTTAAAGCTTTTACAAAATATCGCTAACAGACTGAGTTTTTAATCAATTCAATTGGTTCTAAAATGGCACGAAATGAGAGAATTTTAGTGGTGTCTAATGATCCGACTTTTTTGTAATGGCAATGAACCGACTGTTTGGAGGTAATGATCCGATTTTTTGGTTTTGGCTAACGATCCTTTCTGGTGGTGGCTAATGATTCGATTTTTAAATGGTGTCTAAGTGTGGCTAACCGTCCGACACTTTGGTAGTGGCTAATGATCTGATTTTCAGTATTGTCTAATGATCCGACTTTTTAGTGGTGGCTAATGGTTCGACTTTTTTGCAGTGACTAATAATCTGACTTTATGTTGTTGCAATGAACCCAAAGAGAGTAAACGTTATCTGAATAGGAGGTACTAATAAGCTCTAGCCACTCAGAATCTTGTAGCATTAATCCGTCATAGTGACCTACATGGATATGAGTACAGGTGGCCCACGTAACATACAGAGTGGTCCAATATACATTCAAGAGCCTGTAACTCTCAGTTACCAGAGTGCAGAGTGCGCTAGTCCGCCACTGTTCAGAGAGAATGGTGGCCATGACATATCCATATACGTCACTATGACTCACAAATGATCTTTTATCTCTTTCTGTTAGTGTCACCATTGTCTTATGGGGAATAGACTCTCCTACTAACGTTTACTCTCTTTGCAATGAACCGACTTTTTCGGTTGTGAATAATCCGAATTCTTGGTAGTCGCTAGACCACGGAAAAAGTAGGACACAGCCACACCAAGAAATCCGTTCACTGCCACAACCGAAAAAGTCGGACATTAGCCACTACCAAAAACGTCGAATCATTAGCCACAACCGAAAAGTCGGATCATTAGCCATCAATCTCCGCAATGGAGGTTTTTGATTATGAACCCTCAATAACCATAAGGCCTTCAATTAATGAGTTAGATTAGAGGAAAAATGTGCTTTTGAGCATATTTTCAGCAATATCTGTAGAACAAGCAAAATTCACAAAATTATGAAGATTTTTTTTTTCTTTTGAAACAGGGAGCCCCATTAAGCAGCAATCAGTGCCTCCATCCTTGGCTTTGGGTTGATGAAAATGCTCATTATTTTCAAAATAAATATAACAGAACAGCTAATGCAAAAAAGCTTAAACGGATTCCGAATCGATTCAAGACGAGGTTGAAATGAAACCGCAATCTTTTTTGTCCTCCTTCATGTCGTCAGGTATCTTATTTCAATGGAACATAAAAACAACAGGAGACTCGTATTTTGCAATTCACTAAAAACTCAACAGTACGGAGAAGGATATTAAAAATTAGTTGGCGTTTTTAGGTGAACTCGCAAAGGTAATGACACCATGGGCGTAACGAAGCAGGGCATAAATGAAATTATCCGTAATTGTTCGGATACTTTTGAGAGAATTAGTATACGTGATTCCGTGCTGTTCAAGGGAATAAACCAGTGGCGAGTTTGCCAATAGGCTGGTAGTCCCAGAATATACCGCCAAATTCAAAAGTTCTAAAATCATAGCTACACTGAGAAAAAATATCCAAACAGACAAATTGTCGCATTGTAATATTCTTTGGTTTGAAAATATTCAATATTTCAAATTATGGCTATGGTCAAGTTCGTTGCGTCACTAGGAGACGCTAGAGCGTATGTTAACAGAGCGACGAAAAAATCGAATCTCTAATATTCCTTTGATCAAAAATCAATTGGTGATGAAACATTTAACGGGAAGATACGGGAGTGTTTCCATGAGAAGTGAGACAAATTCGAATTTTTCAGAACTGAAAATTTTTCAGCGAAAATATGGATTGGTACTGAAGTTGATGTCCTGATAAGAATCCGTAAGAATTTTGGGCCTATCTTGCCCTCTAATATTATTTTTCGCAAGAATCGGTATATCCATCGCCCCTGGCGCGCAGTATATGTTACTCAGGTCAATTCTAGGAGAGATTTAGACTCGCCTCCGGTATATCTACCGATCGTGAGAATTACAGAATTTTCTTCTAATAATTACGGAAGATACGGGGGTGCTTCCATGAGAAGTGAGACACACTGTATATGAAAAATGCAAGATGGCGGCTTCAAAATGGTGGACGGGTTTGGTGATTTATAGTAAGAATCATTCAAAATTAGTATATGAAGGTTTTAGGGGTCGGGAATTTTTGTCAACATTCAAAGTCAAGATAGTGGATCCAATATTCCCCTAGAATCCAGAATCCATCAGATATTATGCCAGCTGGCACAACGTCGAAGTGCATTTTGAAGTTGTCATAAACAGCCACCAAATATGCTCAACGAATGGGCCTCAACTAGGAAGGGATGCATCAGTTTGGTATACTGATGGATCCAAGATGGAAGAAATGGCTGGAGTGAGAGTAACGGGTCCTAGTTTTAGGCTCTCAAACCCCTAGGCAAAGCCCCAACAATTTTTCAATCAGAAATCCATTCTATGGTAATTTGCGCCAAAGAATGCCTTGCAAGAGGCTCCAGGGGAGCAAAAATCTAAATCCTATCAGATAGCCAAACAGCACTGAAAGCTCTAAAGTCAGACACTTGTGAGTCTAGACTAACTTGGGACTGCAAACTATCCCTAAGACAACTGGCTACGAACAATCAGGTCACTCCGATGTGGGAGCCAGGTCATAAGGGAATCAAAGGCAATGCAGAAGCAGACAGCTTTGCCAAGGAAGGGGCAAACACTCAATTTCCTGGCCCACAACCCTTCTGTGGTCTCTCCAAAGCCCACATTAAGGAAGAATTTCGGCGCTGGGAAGCTGCACAAAACAGAACCCACTGGAATAAGGTCCCAGGACAAAGACAAGCGAAAAGGGTCATCGCCAAGGAAAGCAAAACAGCTTTTGGAGTTGGACAAGAAAGACTTGAAACCACTAATGGGACTTGAAACCACTAATGGGACAGTTAATGTGCCGTTACTGCGAGAACTTCGCTGCAGAACACCTGGTTTCCGACTGCCAAGCGCTATTTTGCAAAAAGCTCACGTTCCTCGAAGGGGTTTCATTAACGCTCTCAGACATCAGGAACTTTGCTCCCAGCAAACTGATAAACTTCGCAAGGAGTCTCAGAATCCCGGGTCTTGAATAGATGAAGGCTGGAGAGCCATATCGACCCTTCTACAATCTTCAATCTACACCTAGTAGATCCAAGATGGCAAACCAGTTTTGTGACTTATGGCCCAAATTTATCCAAAATTGTTATTCAGGTGTTTTTGAGGACAGAGATTACGAATTTTGGACAAACAATTGCGTTTTCAAGATGACGCACTAATTTTATGATTTATGTTGCGAATCTTTTCATAATTGGTATCTAGGGTTATTTGGGGTCATATATTAGGAATTTTTTGTTGTATTTCAACAATTAAATATAGCGATTCCAAGATGGCGGGCGTGTTTTGGGATATGTGGTCAGAATCTATTTAACATTTTATGTAAAACTTCACAATGTAAGTTGGCGGACAAGTTTTGTGATTTATAGTCAGAATCTATTCAGAATGATTTTCTGGGAGATTTTGGGTCGGAGATTATGAATTACTTACAAATTTCAACAAGGGAGATGACGGATAAGTTATATGATTTATATATTAGTCAGGAATTCGACACCATAGAAAGTCTCATTCAAATACGACGAAATATGGACAGCATATCAGATTTTCAGGTAAAAAAATGCTTACTTATATTTTCAGGAAAAAACTTTTTAATCATTTTCGTGCCACTATTATAGAAAAAACATACCTTCACGGACTTGAATGAAGTCATAGTTTTCACGCATTCCACTTTTTTTCTACTTGAATATATTCATTTTTTTCTCGACAAAACAAAATAAAAAAATACTAAAGAGAAAGATCAGATTTAACTTGGAAAAATATTGAGTATGATGTATCGTTGGATTGAGAATTTTATGTAGAATCCACAGAGGCAATTTAAAAAAATGATGTCGGTATCACCGCGCCCTAACGGAAGACGCCTAGTGATGGATCTCTACGTGAATAAGAGAACCTGAATTCGTTAGCTTTCATAAAATATGATTATTCTCCTTCATTTCACAGATAGCTGCGTTGAGTTAAATCGCTATACACATATCAACAGGGTTAAGGTCAAATATAGCTTCTGCTGTCAATTCACCTTTTCATATATTTATTATTATATATATATTATATGAAATTTCAAAATAGAACGTTTATGATCATTTGATGATTTTATTCCAATTTTGCGAGTACTTATAAACCATTATCTTTCACGCTACTCTTCTCGGATACCAGATTGTGATACGCCACTGTGTTACAATACAATACCACCTGAAATGTGTAAAAACACATCGTTTTTCAGAGTATAATTTGAAAAAGTGGAAGCACTCTACCGTGACACTTCTAAATTAAATTCTGATAAAATAAGCCTTACATAATGAATTTGTTTTTGTTACCAGGTTCTTTATTGAAATAGCTTCTCGTATTCGGTTGCACCGAAAAAAAAATCACGTTCGGTAAAAAAATTGATTTAGAACACGTTTGAATGAATATTGAAATCTCAAAACTAGAAATGTTTCACTAAACACTCAAAGTGAGCTGTTTGAAAATCTAAAAAATAAGTCCAAAGTTGTCAAATGTGAGTGTAATCCACACACTAAATGTTCCGTAGCAGGAATAATTTCATTGCGATTTTTTTCAAAAACTGTAAGACCTAGAATCATCCCTATTTTCATGTAAACTTCAATTGAACTTCTAACAAGCAGGTAGGGGAACAGTTTTGATGGACATTTTCAACAATATACCGGGTGTCAACGAATCTATTAGACAAGTCATAACTTCTAGAATATTAGGTGTATCAAAATGAGATATAGTATAGATAAATGGTATGTGAAGAGGAGAGTTTTCGCATATTTTTCACTTTCAGGTCACTTCCGGTTTCATTGGAAATTCTGGATCAGAATGTAACATTTTAAAAAGTTTTTACGCCTACTTAATTTTTTTAGTCATTTCTAATATTGTATCTAGGTGGCCATGATCGGACGTAAACTAATCTGAGGACCTCAGGTGATGTCAGAAAATTACAATCGCAAAGTTTTAGTGACTAGTATGATAGATAGGAATAAGACAAGTTGGCAAAATTAAATTTTCGTGTCTAACTATTATTTTCAAATGAGACCATTTTTTGACAAGCCTTTCCGAAAAAGGATTTTTGACGAATCTAACGATACTAATTTATTTGCGATTGGATTAAAAATAAAACATAAATTAAATATTACTAAGGAAAATACTGGATAATAATTTATTTACTTTTGTCAAGTGTGCCATGGATAGCCATGATGCATAATATTTTGCAGTTGATAAAAATCAAGTCTTCTTTGGAAATCAAAACAGTGACATAAGCTTTATGAGCAGACAGTAAAAGTTTCTTAATTTTCGTTAAATTTCAGTTTAATTTTTCTGCAAAATAATGTATACTCAAAGTGAAAAAGTGGATATGTTATTAATATTTGGAGAATGTCATAGAAATTCAAGGAATGCTACTGAGTTGTATGCTCAGAGATGTCCCAATCGGCAACATCCAGCCCATCAGTATTTTCCGTTTGTTGAGAATCGTTTTAGGCAAGAAGGAAATCGAGAAGCGGAACAGAGGTTTATCATAAATGAAGAGACTGAGATTAACGTTCTTGCTATGGTTAAGATTGATAAAACGGTTTCTTTACGAGAAATTAGTCGAGAAATGCAGATAAGTCACGAATCAGCAAGAAAAATACTGAAAAAGCACGGATATCGACCATTTAAATATCAGTTACATCAACATGTATATGCTGACGATGGCGATAGACGCGTAGTGTTTTGTGATTGACTGCTTCAAAATCAAGTTAACCCAAATTTTATCAACTTTTTCCTATTTTCCGACGAATCACGATTTACAAATAATGGTATTTTCAATAAGCAAAATACTAGGAACTGGTCCCAACAAAATCAACATGCAATGAGAGAGGGCAATTTTCAAGAAAGGTTTGGCGTCAATGTCTGTGCTGGTATCGTTGAAAACATAATTGGGCCAATATTGTTTCAAGGTCAGTTAACAGGGGTTAGGTACTTAGGTTTTCTTCAAAATGAAATCGAGGATCATCTTAATAATCTACCTTTAGCAGTTTCACCGCGAATTTACTTCCAACAAGATGAAGCACCCCCTCATAATTCCAGAGAAGTTCTTAATTACTTAATAGAGCATTTCAATAATCAAGTTATTGCAACCAATGGTCCAGTACGGTGGCCTGCCCGCTCACCGGATCTCACTTTGCTCGATTTTTTGTTGGGGACAATTGCAAGAAAATGTTTACTATGCAACAGTCCCAGCCACTCTTGAAATCTTAGAAGAAAGAATTATACGGACGGGCATTTAGAAGTATAACGCCTCAAATGTTACGAAACGTGTTGAGAGAAACAATTGAAAGAGCTGAAATGTGTCTTGAACAAGGAGGAATGCACTTTGAAAATTTACTACAGTGAAAGTAAATAAATTATCATCCATGGCACACTTGACAAAAGTAAATAAATTATTATCCAGTATTTTCCTTAGTAATATTTAATTTATGTTCTCATTTTTAATCCAATCGCAAATAAATTAGTATAGTTAGATTCTAAAAAAATCGTTTATTCGAAAAGTGCTTGTCAAAAAATGGTCGCCATTTGAAAAATAATAGTTAGACACGAAAATGTAATTTTGCCAACTTGTCTTATTCCTATCTATCATACTAGTCACTAAAACTTTGCGATTGTAATTTTCTGACATCTTCCGAGGTCCTCAGATCAGTTTAAGTCCGATCATGGCCACCTAGATGCAATATTAAAAGTAACTCTAAAAAAATGAAGTAGGCGTAAAAACTTTTTAAAATGTCACATCCTGATCCAGAATTGTCTCAGAAATCCAAAAATGTTACAATATATAGGGTGTTCCATTTGCAAGTTCAAAACCGGAGCCATTTCCGGTGAAACAGAAAGTGACCGAAAAGATAAAAATATGCAAAAATAAATTTTAACTTTTGGGATCAATTCGGCTTCATTACTATGCTAAATTAATAAGGGTTTTTTGAGGTACAAAACACCATTAATGGAATAGATACATGGTGACTCACTGAATATGCACAGTTTCTGAGAGAATCTAATCCCAATAAATCTCCTTCATCAGTCTATAGCATCTGTGCAAAGTTTTGATCACAATAAAACCCCAGAAAACGTACCAAGAGGCTTTAAAAGCACCGCAAAGCATTCGAAATCTATATATACAACATGCATTTAGAAATAAATTAATAATATTATATTGTTAATATTGCTGCCGAAAAGCGATGGCAAAAAGCGAAAGAAAAAGCGAAGCCAAGCATTAATCTTCTAAATTGATATAGACATGTGAATGTGTGAGTAGCTTTTGTCTTGGTGTTTGGCTGACCTGCCGGTCATCGCTATCCGACGTCGATTCCAGCTTGGGCCTCTTTAGCATTGGCCCATCGCAATCAGATCCGGTTATCCTCGGGCTCCCTCTGGCAGACATGGTGATTTCAGCCTCCCGATCGTGGCCCATGTTCATGTGTTTGTTCATATATACAGTTGATAGCCTGAAAAAAATATCAAGTAATACAATATTAAGCAAGCACTGGGAGATTACATTTCACAACCACTTGTAGGCCATCTGTAGTAATGTGTCCCAGTACAAGAAACTATGGAAATTTCAGAACCATTTCTTGTAGACCCTGTTCAACTGGCGTCATTTTCTTGCACAGAGAAACAATACTAGAAATGGTCTATAAGGATGTGGTTCTTTATATAATACAGATTGAACTTCCTCAAGGTAAGTAGTTTAATCTCAGACGATATAAAGAGAGATAGAGGAGGACAAGATAGAAACAGAGGAACCTACAAATGAGGAAGTACAAAAAGCAATTATAGAAGAATAAAGTAGAATGAAGTTGTCATAAAATAACTACAGTATTTGTAATATGAGGTCAAGAAGAATTACACGAGAAAATATTCAAACTGACAACGAAAATTTGGGTGAATGTGTGGGAATAATGGCAGACATGCGTAATAATCCCAATACCACCAAAAAAAGTTGAAACAAAACTAGGCAAGGTGCAGAAACTTGCCTGCGTAGGCATTACAGCGGCAATGAAATCAATGCCCACTGCAGCCATGGAGACACTGTTGGATTGCCTTCCCTTCACTTAGTGATACAAGGAGAGGTGCCTTCAGACTGAGAAACACACTGGACAACATAAAAGTTGGGACAGGACATATGAGCATCGTAAGCATTGTACCCAGGGACGTGCTAGACCTAAAATCAGTCCACATTGCGAAACGATTCTCCTTTGACAAGTCAAACAGGGTATCTATACCAGACGGAACTGTATGGAATAACACAGAACTCAATACGGGCCAAGACGGGTCTAAAGTGGGTCTAAAGTGGAGAATGGTGCGGGAGAAGGTGTTTACTAGAAATCCAAGGACCGAGTTTAGCTACTCACTTGGTAATCACACTTCTGTATTTCAGGTAGAGGTCTACGCAATCCTCAAATGTGCGAAGGAAAACAACAAGAGAGTAATAGTAGAGCTGCAGATCCACATTCTCACCTGTAAAGAGGAACTATCAATACTGGCAGAACGAAATCGCGGCAAACTGATTTGGGTGCCAGGACATCAGGGATTTGCAGGGAGTGATAAAGCCGACGAACTCACTAGAAGAGGATCGGAAAACGAACCAGATCCAGGAGAGACCCTCGGGTTACTGAAGCGCACGGCACGAGCGTCTGTAGAAGACTAGATCCAGGAAAAACACAAACAATACTGTACACAGACCCCAGAACTCAGGGACATCCACAGTACCGTAAGGTGTCCATAAAGGATTTTTTCCACTCCTCTTTCCCCCAAAAATGTATAACGATTATATTAATGAACGATCGCAAGAATACACAAAAAATATAATGGCAGACTATCAAAATTGATGTAGAAAGGGAAGAATATAATATGGTATATGATCTTTATAGATTTCAAAGAAGCGTACACCAACGAAAAGGAAACAACCAATGAAAGATGAAAGAGTAAACAAAAATATAAAATTGACAGAGTCTACGCAGTTATAAACAAGAAGCAAGAAACCAAAAAAAAAACAGTAAAAATAGGAGTGATACAGGGAAATTCTCTGTCTGCCCTAACATTTTCCAATTTTGGAAAAACAGGATAAACGGGAACATAAAAATGGAAAAACAGGAACAATCAACCAAACTCAGCACGAGTAATTGCCTAGGTACGCAGGCGATGTAGTGATTATTTCAAGAAGTAGAGAAGAACTTAAAAAAGAAATATCGGAATTGGATCTAGAAAAGAAAGTTATGAGGATTAAACATAAATGAAGAAAAACTTAATACATGTGCTGTAATAGAGATGAGAAAGCAATGATTGATTTTGAATGCGAATAACACACATTTAAAGGAAGTGAAAACTTTCAAGTACCTAGAAATATTAATAAATCAAGATATACATGAGAGAATACAAAAATGATACAAGGCAGTTTACTGCAACAAGCAAATATTCAAGGATAAACTATTGAGTATAAGCAAATTGAGAGTTTACAGAATATTAGTGAAGCCAACGATAACATATGAAATTGAAACAATGATAATGACAAAGAACGAAGAAGAAAAAAGAAATAATGTAAGATGAAATCAAGAACAACAATGGACCCCAAAAAATAAGTGAGAACGATCACAGGCAGTTGATGGTTGCATAACTGCCATATATTAATAGTAAATAGCCGCTTTTGACCCCAGGATTCAATTACTCTCATTCATTTCCGAATGATGCATACTTAAAAATTGTTAACAAAACAAGACTTTTCAGTAAAGAGGTGAGTACCAAAATTTGAATTAGTTTCGCCATTAATAAAAGTGTTCCTATGTTCAGATGTTCGTTTCTTGAGTATTATGCCTGTTTGGCCTATGTAAAAACTTTTGGAAGAAGACAAGTTTTTTACCAAACTCCAGACCATCGTTGGAAACATAACTTCCACCAATTTGGGTAACGACGTTAGTGCATTGATTTGGTGATGGACAAATACTTGCATCGACTTCGATGTCATGTCCCAAGTAGCTATGCTAAAAAAGTTCAGCTTTGTGAAATCATTCACCACAAAGCGGAGCTGCAAAGTAAGTGGGTACAAAACACCAGTTCGGAGCTAAACAGAAACGCCATCAAATGGTACACAGATGACTCTAAAACATCAGAAGGAACTGGAATAGGAGTATATGGGTACAAAACCAAATACTAAGCCTAGACAAATCCGCAAGAATTGTTTTAAGCGGAAATACACGCTATTGAAAAATGCGTCCAATTCAACATTAATAGAAACTACCGCAGACAAGAGATCTTATAGTCAAGAAGCCATCAATGCGCTGAGCTCTCACATAATCAGCTCAAAAATAGTCTGCGACTGCTTGAGAAAACTGGGCCACCCTTCTGTAGGTTCCGGTGCACACCGGAGTGTAGGACAACTAAAAAGTGGAGTGGATCACAAAAAATTCAGATCTACAAGGGATGAGACAAGAAAATATAGGAACTCACAGCCAGAAGAGATATCTACCGAATACATTACTCTCAGTAAAAACAAACTGTGCATACCAACGGGAATCCTAACAGGCCACTGCCGACTGAAAGGACAACTGAAGAAACTGGGACTAGTAGAAGAAGCAGAGTGCAGATTCTGCCAGGAGGAGGACGAGATCTCCATCCACATCCTCTCAGACTGCATAGCATTGCGCAACTCCAGAACACTACACCTGGAAGCATATGAGATAGAAGAGGAAAATTCACGAAACTTGTAACCATCCTACATCCTCAACTTAACTAGAAGAATAACACTAGAAGATCAGCTATAAACGTCCTAAACCGCATAGCAAGAAAAGGAGACACGATAGATCTCACAGGCCACATACATACAAGCACAAACCTAGTCGAAGTATTTTCCAAAATTCACATCCGAACGAGATATTTCTATCTTTGAAGGTTCTCTCCGTGTATGGGACTAAAAGACCTCGTCTTTACTTACTGTGTCTTGGAGTAGTAGCATCCAGAATCTTTCACCACCTGCCTAGCAAGTGGAAACAGCTCGTCTCTCCTAGTCAAAAGGGCTGGGATGAACCTGCAGATTTGAGCTGCTGCCTCGTTCACAGAAACCTCATGCAAAGTCAAAGGCTTCTCTGGTTTCCTCTTGCAGTCGAATCTACCATATATCGCCGCATACCTCCTTATTTCGTCCATCCTACGCGGATCATTCTCAGACATTGACATCACCAGTTCGAGTTCTTTGCAAACTTTTTTCTTGTTATTGTGGGGCTTTGGTTCGAATTGGGGGAGTTGCTTGCTCAGTCTTTCGGCGGCTGCGGCTAGCTTTGTTATTTGGCTTTCCATCAGACTTGGAGACAGCTGGGCAGACATGCCACCGCCTGGACTCGAGCTGGATGAGGGGGGACATGCTGGATCTAGTGGGGAGTAAGGCCTAGAAAATGGTTGGGAACGGACCATGTTAAACGGCATATGGTAGAAGCGATTATCGCTTTATGAAATCGAATTCTAATCCTAAAGTTGCTTGGTTTCTAACATAACCCCTTACAATTTATTGGGATTGTTTTCTTCTCATACTTGATCGAGCAGAAGAAAATGAGAATATTTATTTTTAATAAAGACCACAATCATCTCAAATTATTTCAAATTTGGTGTAAGGGGATATTTGATGCTGCGTGGAAATGTGAAATCCAAATTGAAACAAAAATTTATCAAAGTACTTGGAAATTTTACCAAGAAAATTTGAACAGTAAGAGAAGTATTTCCTTCGTTTGTGGAAAGTACCCCTAGATTTGATGAAGTGTGCATTCAGGGTGAGAAACGGAAGAGAAAATTGTCGAATAAAAAACAGTATTTCCATTTTAAACTCGATGTAGTTTTTAAATACAAAACACTACTACTTACCTTTTGTTACTGAGTGATAATCCAGGGCTAGAAACGGGAGGTAAGGCACACAGATCACCAGGAGAGGGAGAAAACATTGGTCTACTACTATCACCACTATCAGCATAAAACACGTGATTACTGGTCACTCTTGGACTAGATAGTTCAATTTCGAAATCTTCCCCTGGCACAAGTGGTATCTTGAACTTAGTTGGGTTGGTCACCCACTCTTGCAGTGACTTCTGGAGCCTTCTGACGTGCAGTGGTTTCGAAGCCATTCCTACCAAGGACATTATTTCGAGAAATTCCTCCTCTCCGGCGTCGCAGAGTTGCTGGACGTCATCACCGCCCATTTCCAGGAGCGTGTCGTAATACAATAGTAACGACGCGTTTTGCATCACCCTGTATAGTTGTAGTTCGGCCTGGTTGCTTGGGTACGAGGTGGGGAAAACTGAAACAAAAAGCTGTGTTGAATGAAACTGAATGTAACGATATATTCAGGGAGGTTTAATAACAATATTTTTCTGGAATTATGTTTTATTTTCAATATTGATTAGGATAAATGAGTTCTCATCACAAAAGGTCTTTCAAATAATGAGCAATGCGAATACATTTCCTGAAAAACATCGAATTCAAATCAATCAACCTCTACGGTATAATAATAATAATATTTATTCACAGAAGGATATTACAGAGGTGAATAAAGAAGCAGTAGATCCTGCTTGTTTGTGGACAGTGGTGCTTATATTACTAATCTTATAAAACTAAGCTAGGTCCATATTCACTTAATACATAAATTATAATAAATCTAAATGTAAAATATGAAATATGTAAAATCTATATAATATGTGATACACTATTATAGGATATAAGGACACAATTTAATGAGGGTTACATGATTTAAAATTAAAATTAAGATTAAAATTAAAAACTAACAATTAAAATTTAAAAATTAAAATGTAAAAATTAAAGAGTGGAGAAGGTAAAATGTAGAAATGTAGCATTTTTTTGAATTCGGAGTGTTTAATATATTTAAAAAAGTGTATATGTAGATGTATGTATTATATTTATTATAGTCATAAGATATTATTATCCTCATTATTATATCTATTATTTCATGTATTTTTTGCCGAGGATTTTCGACGACATATTTTTTTATTTGTTTTTTGAATGTTTTTATTTGTTTCTCGTTTCTCAGGCTTTCTGGTATTGTATTGATTATTTTTGGTCCTAGCTAACTGTGTGTCCTCTGGCATATTGATTTCTTAACAAACGGAATATGGTAGAGGTTACGTCCTCTTGTGTCTTGTTCATAATTGATTCCAATCAATTCTTGTTTATTTGTGAATTGATTCATTGCCAGACTCAAGAAGTATAGTTGTTTTATGTCGAATATTTTTGTTTCTAGGTATAGGAGTTCTGTGGGATAGTGCGGTGGCTTTTAATATATTGTTTTTATTATTCTTATCTGAATGACTTCGATTTTCTTTAGGTGTGCATTTGTTCCTGCTCCCCCTCCGATGATTCCATAGTTCAAGTGGGGTTCGAAGAGTGTGTAGTTTAACATTTTTAGTTGGTTTTCTCCGAGTATTTTTGAGACTTGTTTTATCTTATACATCACACATCTTAGTTTCTTGGGGAGAAAGGTAATTTGCTCGTCCCATTCCATCTGGCTGTCTATTTTTATCTCTAAGTATTTTATCGAGTTCGAACAATTCATTTGAAAGTTATCTTGGAAACTAATTCTATTGTAATTCGGAAGTTGTGAACTATAGCTGCAGAAAGGCACGTAGAAGGTTTTTTGTACATTAATTGATAGTAGTTTATTATCGAACCATCTTTTGATGCCAGGGAGATTAGATTCTACTTTCTTTTTAATTTCGACCATGATTCTCCTTCGTGTAGGACCGTGTCATCAGCGAAACTTATAATGTTCCCTTCAGATTCCACCAAGAAAATTTCACGGTGGTAAATGATGGTGCAGAGTCCCCGTACACAGCGTCCAACTCCTCTTTGATTTGCGTACGCCTATTGCCTTTCAAAAACAAATATTTAATGACAGCTTGACACTCGATTTTTTCCATTTTCACAAAATACCCACATCCACTCACGGAAACGATTGTCAAACAACTGCGCGTACAAAATGGCTGAAATTTTGGTGAGTACCTTTAAAAAGATGCGCAAACACAGTCCCTAGCTATTGTTGACGAGTGCTGCCATTTTCATGTTTAGGTCGGAAACTTTTCAGACTACCCTCGTACTTTATCGAATTTGAACTTCAGTTCATGTAATCGATCAAACTAGTGAGCATAAGATAACTGTTATCCAGAAACAAAACCTTCCAGTTATCTCGTACAGAGAGGTCGAATCACCAAAATACCACAAAATTCAGTGTAATCTTCATATAAATAACCCCCTGATTTTTGGAATTTCGGAAAACTAAATAGAGGCACTTCTAGATGAATGTTCAAAACTTCTTGAGTGAGATGGCCTAACGGTTTGGTCTGAAGGGATTCGTGTACACATAAGCCAACCCCAAAAAAGGAAGGACCTCTTTCCAAAATTGTAGCCCTATCACCTGCCATATTACAAGTGATGGAAAGGGCCATAAATATCGAGCTCTTGTGACATATTGAACAAATAGGTATTATCAGCGATAGGCGATATGGTTTTCTAAATCAGAGATCTACGGGGGACTTGCTTGCCTACGTTTGTGTGCCATGCTCCAATCAAAAATTCATATTGTCGTCCAACACTTTCCCTATCAACGCAGACGTTCTTCAAGGCTCCATTCTGGCACCTACACTTCTGCATCAATCCTGTCCATTATTTCGCAGGTGATGGCGTACTCTACATAGCAAACTCGTACTGCACGAGAATCTGGAAAAAATCTGAAATGGGGATCGGATATCCAAGACCCCAGTTTGTGTTTTCTTCAGAAAGCTGATTTATCTATCATTCAGCGCGCAGTCGTCAATATCTATGCTTGTAGTAAACATTAGCAACACTCGTTAGTGGAACAATCATGTCAGAACCATCGAGAAATCAGATTCACAGAAAATTGACTTACTTTTCCGTGCTAAGAATTATTTAACGCCTTAACAGCGTCTCATTATGTATAAAGCTCAGATTCTCCCTGTTATAGAATACTGTTCCCGTGTACGAGGAATGTACTAAAAGCTTTCGATACTTCTATCACCAAACTTTTAAAGCTGTTTTGAAGTATGTCGTCTATAACGAAATGCTACAATACTCAATATCTAAGCTAAGTTATACAAAAGCTCATCCAACTATCTGATTAACTGTTTTCCCATAACTTGGACTATTATACTATTTATCACAAATATCATCATGATGATACCGAATTATACTTAAACTTTTATCCAGATGAATAGGCTCTTAATCATGATCTCAAAAATTCATTCACTTATTCTATAAAACAGTGTTTAGTATTGAATAAAAAAAAATACTGCCACATTATTTGGGAAAAAATTGATCCCTCAAAATGAAATGAATCAGACATAAACCACAGAAAACAGAAAACAAGTGTGGGGCTTTTCCATCGATCAATCACTTAGCGAAAGAAACATTTCCAAATAAGTCATAAGTAAAATCATTGTTTTACTTACTTGACTCTTTTCAACGCTTTGATCCCCTTTGCTATCTCTTCTTTTCTCTCCCTTCATTGGCTGTCTTCATTACGATGACTCATACCAGCACCTCCCCTTTTACGTAACCTCTGTTACGTAATCGGGGCTTCGTAATAGGGCACCCTGGATGTCTCACTCGAAGTGATCCCACGAATGCCCGAATAATTTTTAAATATCAAATATGCAATGCACGTTAAACGGCAACTATATTGTTACAATGTCTTCTGATTATATAATTAAAGACCCCTTCTTCCGACAAATCCGTTGTCACCCGGTCTAGGTACCGGCGTAAAGAAGGAGTAGCCTGATATCTTCACAAACATTTATTGAACCCCTTTGCTTTATTTTCGAGGTTAGCCTGGAACACAACAAGTATTTATAGATCGCTTAGTTTTACCCATGTTTTATTTATAATTGGAACACTTTATGAAATGATTACCATTTTCACTTTTACAGCGCTTACTGGCATAAACGGAAAATGAGAGTCCAAAGGTTGCAATGATGCTAACCACGAGCGCTCGCATCGTTATTATTTCTAACTCCACCCCCTTGCACGCTCCCTGTTGGTTCAATTTTAAGATTAGAAATAATAAAATGATAGTTTGAAAAACTAAAGAACAAGCTTCTATTTTAACAAGAAAAAAACAAGGTAAAAGATAATGTGGGAGTCGAACACACGACCTTATGATCTCTAGTCATACGCTCTAACCAACTGAACCATTCGAGGACATAGGAATCAACACACACTCGCGAATCCTTTCCATAATTTAATGTTCATGTTAGAAATGAATCGAAGATCAAACGTACTTATCAATGGCCGTCGAGATCCGTTACCTGTCACTCTAACATCATCGTCAATTGACGATTTCAATAGTAGATTAAGGAAGATGATCACCAACCACTGGTAAGATTTTAGCCAAATATATAATGTGAAAGTGGAAATATTGTGTCCGAAAGAAATACATGAAAGAAGGGAATTTTGTGGCATAGTGGACAAATTATTAAATTAAAGAAAAAAGCATCCTCAAGTGGGAGTCGAACCCACGACCTTATGATCTCTAGCCATACGCTCTAACCAACTGAGCCATTCGAGAACATAGGAAACGACACACTGCGAACTTCTTCCATTATTTAATGTCTGTTGTAATCACGTATTCAGACGTCCTTATATTAACTCAGTAATGACGATTCATAGAGAAAAAGATGATTCAACCACTGATAGTTTACCATTATATAAGTAATTCCGAAGTATAAACATTTCATTTTTTTTAAATTTGAAAGTCTCAGTTGAGTGAACTAATCGACTCAATCTATACATATAACTCAAAAGTAATAAAACGTGAGGTGCTCCACAGAGCTGTTTAACTAAAATGAGGATATACCTGAATAGTAGACCACGCTTTTTATATTCAAGTTATATTTATACTCATTTTTACCAATATTTGCATTAAACATTATTTTTTATTTTTATTCCATGTTGAAACTATAATTTTATTTACCGTTCACTCTCATCTTCATAATTGACGTCTAGTAATGCACCACCACTGCGTTTTTCTCAGTTCTTTCGGTCAATCCTGACCTGCAATTTTATCGATTTCTCAATTGTCGTTGCAGTGTCTGCATTTCTGTTTAGGTGGTTTTTTATCGCGAGACCTGCGCATCTGAAAAGAAGTTTATCCATTCCCTTTTTTCACCTCACGGGAAGTATTATATTTTCTAAGGAACGTCAATACCCGATGCCTACGTGAACATTGATCATATTCAACAGATGTCACGCAAAGTGAAAAAAGTGCTTTTATACGCATGGATTTCGATCAAGTTTTTATCGCTTTAGAAAGACGATGCAAAAAGCAGTTTTATTAAATTTTACTGGTACGATAATTGCTCCCCGTTACGTTGCCACATGGAAATTTAATATGGGCTTGATTTATTGCATGTTTGCCATCTTCAGAGATACCGACGCACCTTTTATAACGCTGGCGACAGTTACTTTTATCATTCGTATCGACGTCGAAGGATAGGAGATCTTTGCTCAAAAACAATCCCATTCTCTCACGAACGTCAATCTTCAAGACTGAAAAGTCATGCTTCGCACTGTTCGAGCTCACTGGAAACAAACATACAAATCAGTGCCACCAAATGCTGTTATCTTTTATGTGGAGCCTAGTAGCGGGAGAACTACTCGTGCTGCTAACTAACATGGCATCACTAAGCAGGCAAAACAAAGTCACCCTCCTGTGGGTTCAGGGACACACCGGATTTAGAGAGAAACGAAATAGCAGAAAGGAGCTAAAACACCATTCTTGGCACCTTGCAATATTTGAAATAATTCAAATATTGGAAAGATGTACAAGGGATGAGACGATACTTCTGGGAACTCACAATCAGAAAAGAACCAGAATGTATCACTCTAAGCAAAAACAAACTCCGAATACTAACTGGAATCCTAACAGTCCATTGTAGATTGAAACGACACCTGAAGAAACTGGGATTCGTAGAGGCGTCACATGTTGTCATCATGGGCACATGAAAATTCGAAGGAACCCTCTGTGATCTCATGGTCAGAGGGCTTGAAATTACTAGGTGATGGTGACTCCCAATAGGGTTGAAAATCAATTCAACGAGAACCGCAATGGTACCCTCCACTAGAAGAACAAAGCAGGTTAACCTTCACAGGGCCGACCTAGAATGGAAGCAAAAAGTAAAGTATCCAGGACTCACGCCAATGGTATTGAGGGGAAAATAAGGGGCTCTAAGCCATAACTACTGCCGTTGATGGATACCATGACAGTGAGACTAAAGATCACCTACAGAGCAGTGTGGGAGTAGCCCTAACAGAGAAAATCTTGGAGAAAGTGCATGCCTTTGCATTATAGAAGCAATCAGTTCGACTCCAACAACAGTACTAGTAGAGAGAGCTGCGTTGTGAGCTTATCTTGGGTAAGTAAAGGTAAGAAAATGCACTAGGTAAGGGACTTACCCCCCTACTAAAAAATCATACCTGGCTAAGTAATGAAAGAGAGAGGATATAACCTATCCACACCACACACTACATCATCATATGGTACACAGACTAGTCTCAGACCCCCGAGGGAACTGAAGCAAGCCGGCTTTGGGCCCCGCACCAAATACTCATGGGCAAATCCTCAAGCATATTTCAAGGAAAATACACCCTAGCGAATGATGCGCCATCAAGGAGTCGAGCTGCCCCAATATCAACTCGAATATGGTATGGGAATTAATTAGGAAGAAACCACAAAGTAATCCTCTTCTAGGTGCAAGCGCACCTCGGAGAGGGGGGAAACCAAAAAAAATCCAAAGCATTAGCCCCAGCACGAGGAGTCCTCAGCCGATAACGAGATTTCTAACAGGACACTCAGAAAACAGGAACAGACTAAAAATAAAGAGTACCTTCGATCTGTCGCAGACAATTATAGTATGAGGCAGTGTTAGTTCAATTTAAATGTTAAATGGCGAATTTCGACATTGTCACCTCGCAATTTCATTACTCGCGGGACAAAAATGGTTTTCTCCCGTCAATCGATTCTTTATTCATTTCCAAAGGGATTGTTATTGCAAACGAATTTATATTAAACCCTCATTACAGCATGCCTTTTTTTCGTGCCTATTTTTGTGCCTATTTTCATGACTATTTGTTGGCTAAATTTCCCCAAATGACTGGCACTATTATACCATGTCTTTTTTAATGATTGTTTCAGGCAGTAATTTCAGAGCTACAAACATAAGGAAAATTGACATTTTTCTTAAGTGATTAAGTAATTTAATGTGCCTGGATTATTTGTTTCTACTTTTTCCTTACCTGGTACTGGATTTCGTCTTCTTTTCTGTCATACTAAACAAAACGAAATTTATGTGATTTATTGCATTTATTTGTTGGTTATGTCAAGTTCAACAGATAGATTTGTTGAAAATATGAACAGGATGTTCATAAAATCAGATGTGGAATCATCTGCGACTGAAAGATAAATTTTAGATTTTTTCTTTTGAGTTAGGGTCTTTCTATCAGATGTAGTTCAATGTCCAGCGTGGCTTTAGCCGGGGAAGTAGTTGTTTTCTGTTGGACATTCACAAAAAATAACTTCATTTTTATCGTGGATTTTTCAATTCACAGAAAAACCTTTTTATCAATATCCAATTGAGAATGTTTCCCTTTTCAACAGATAATTACTGACATTTCCACCAACGTCCTTGAAATCCCCTCGATTCAGTGGGGAAATTAGAACCAGTCCTATTTCATTTTTTATTTTCATGCCTGAAACAATCAACAAAATTGACTCGCGCGCATGCGTTTTTGTTTTAAATTTCAGCCACTGGTAGTCAGGCATACAAATGGGCACGAAAAAAGAATAGTGTAATAAGGGTATTCGAAAATTGACCAGGAGATCGTCGGCCATTTTTTTAATAATTTGTCTTCCGAAATTATAAGGAAAGCGGTTCGATAAAAGTGTTGTGGTTTAGTTGAAGATAATTGAGTTGCTTCTATTGAATTTTGTTAATTTATTGACACTATTTGAGAATTATTTTTACACAAACAAAACCAGAAAACGCGGAAGAAAATTACATAGGTATATTCAACATGTTCTTGCACAAAAAAATTATCGATAAGACATATATAAAAGATATATATATATTATATATATATATATATATAAAACGACAATTATATCTAATGAACCTTATGATAAAAGGAGGTTTTTAAAATAGTCACGGGAAAATAGTTGTCAACAAATAATAGAATCGGGGTTTAAGGACAAACTTTATATTGACTGGTTTGGAAACGAGCTAATGAAATAACAACTATAAAACATTTTAACAATTATTTAATACTATTAACGTTAAGTGGCGAGTGCAGTTTGTTATTGATTCCCATGAAAAAAAAACTAGATTGTGAACACCTCATTTTAAATTGCAAATCGATGTTATCTTTCTAGAAAAAAAAGTTTGAAAATATTTTCTCGTACTGTGTTGTCAAGGTAAGTACAAGTTTTTTGTGCGAACCCATTGTCACCAATCAAATGATATGGATATTTATAATGAGCACACAATGTACAGGGTAAAAAGAAATAGGTTTAGAGTCAACGAATGTACATGAGAATGACAAAAAACATTGTTGAAGTTACCTACAGTTTTCCTCTGCAAATACTAGGATATTCCTGGGCACCGGCGGCTGGTCAGGTTGACGAGAGTCTTATCGATATCTGAGCCAAGCAACACCGGGCGCGTTAGTACTTGGATGGGTGACCACTTGCCAAGGAAGGTGCGCGTTAAAAATGCCCCGAACAACTGCAGCGTAGTAGCATATTCGCAGCTGCAGGCGTCATATCAATGAGCACGAGATATGACGATAGATATGCCGTCCTTCGGAGGGGACGTTAAGATGGCGGTCGCGAATTCATGGATGTTGAGATCGTCAAAGATCCCTACCTATGTCGGTGGTTCGCCTAGGTAGCAGAAATAGGCGACGTTAAATAAAAAAGAAAATACTAGGACATTCTTCCTTGAAGAATACATTTCTGTTTCCGGTTTCACAATCACGACATATTTCGTACTAATACATTACATGTTTGGAAAAATACAGTTCTGAAAAATTCAAATGTCTCACTTCTCATGGAAACTATTATTGACTGGAGTCATTTTGAATTATATACACTGCACGCTAGCAGCGATGTAATAACCGACATTTCCGGAAAATAATATTAGGATACCACATTGGCTTATAATCTCTCGGATTCGTAATCAGAAAAATTCACACGATCGAATTGTTTTCAAAACATGTATTAAATAATGTATGAATAGGTTGTCCAATAATAATGTATGAATAGGTTTTCCAATAAGACCAACGAGAAAAAACCTGATTAGGATAGAAAACATTCCTTAAGGGTACTCCTAGAACATAATTTTTTTAAAACAAAAAACAAAAAAATTATGGTCGCGATTACCAATCCGAAGCGGTGCCCAGCGTATCTTACCTCCAATATTTTTTTTCTATCTTCTATCGATTTTGCGAAGTTCACAATTCTACATCAACAATTACGGCTTCTATGAGGAGTGAGACACACTGTATATACACAAACGGGCTTTGGAAAATAATCTTGTCAGTGCTTACTACGAATTCAGAAGTCAAGTTTGACAATTAGTCAAATTATATTAACTACATATGATCTCGGTACTTATGAATACCTATTCTGTTTCCTTATTATTTTTGGATTGTGTAACTTTAAAATTTTGACCTGTCAAAACACTTGTGGTGTTTTTCAGACAAATAAAATGTCTTTTTTATGTAATACGCGGTAATGAGGCATTTTTCAACATTATGTAGAGCTCAGGCGATTTTACAAAAATAACCAATATAAAAATTGCAAAATAGGGGAGATAAAGTCAATAATTATTCGCGGAGTAATGCTGAATCAATCAGAAAACATAGCGTGAGCCAGCTGACATATATCTCATTTGTTGTTTAGGGTTATGTGAATATTTGAATTTTTGGAACAGAAACGTTTACGAAAACAAAGAACGCTGAAAGGTTTCCTTTGAAGGATCGCCGTGTTGTTTGACAAGGTTCAAATATGTCCACACCATTATCGAAGGGTGTATTCACGAAAAGAAGTGAATCATTTTCGTAATACCCTTGTTTGGGCAGTAGAAAATCATCATGTTGTACGACGAATACATAGGTACTAAAAGTGTAAAATGAGTAATCCGTGACACATGACGCCTTTCCTCAAAAAAACATTTTTAGCACGTCTAGTTATACATACACATACCAGGACCGTAATAGGACCAATTTCTTCGTTATGTTTTGTACCTTCGTTATTTTGCAACTTTTATATGTACGATTTTTTGTAAAATCACATACTTTGACGAGTTCCAGATCCTGTTAAAAATATGCCCCCATTTCGGAAACACCCTGTATAAATATATAAACTATTTTGGCTTCAGTGATTTCTTAGGTAAGATAGGCTTTTTAAGGTGCATTTTCAGCCATCCAAAATGGAAAAATGTTTCAGAATCCTCATAATTAGCCCTTTCAAATTGTACTTCATTCAACTGACAAAGAGGAAAAAAGTAGGCGAGTGCGAGTCCGACTCGCGCGCAGAGGGTTCCGTAAACGAAAAGTTTCTAAAATTAATTTCTAGAAAACTATAAGACTTTATATTTTCAAAATATTTTTCCTGTAAACCTCAAGTAAGGCGTTATATTCCCTGATTTTTTAAAATTTTGGGTCCGTAGGTTTAGAGATAAGCAGGGGAAATGGTCTATTTTTGCATATTTTTCAGAATATATTTTTAAATATGCTATTAAAAAATATGAAAAAAATAATTTTGTGCTTTTATAACAAGCACTTTTGGATGATATACAGTGAGTTCATAAAGTGTGGAAACGCTCCATTATCTTACGAGTTAATCATTTTCGGAGGTAAAGCTCGAACAGGTTGATTTTGCATTTTAGTTTTCCACTTAAAAAAAAAAAAAACCCCACCATATGACGTCATCGTTATTTTTTTTTTTATTGAAAGGGTTTATTTTTATATCAAAATTTGAAAGCCCATATTTTTCTCAGTTCAACCATACCGCATACGTCATACATGTAAACCCTTCAAGTTATAGTATACTGAGTATAAAGGAAACCAGTGTTCATAATGAAACCCTGAGAATTACTCAGTTAGTATGAATAAATTGCCAAACTTGAGTAGGCTACGAGAACAGCTGAAAGCCCTTAGCAACCAGACAATAAGTTCTTAGTTACCATTGCATATGTCACTATTAAATTGATTTGTTGTGTAGCATATCTATTTATAAGTCTTCAATAATACCTATCTGAAAAATAGTACCCTGAAAGAAATTATTTGAAATTACGATGGTGGTGATGAAAAACAGCGAATAGAAGTTTTGATGATCTTAGGTTACGGCGATCGTAAAAGAAGTATGCGACATCTTTAATGAAAAATATCCTGATCGAGAACCAATAAGCAAATCGACGGTAAGCAAAATATTACATAAATTTAATGAGATTGGCAATATTAGGAATAAGCCTACCGTTGCCGAAGACACTCAATTGAATGTATTACTTGGAATTGAAGAAAATCCTCCTTGTTCAATTACAACTTTATCTGACAACAATGAGATCTGTCGTGGTGCTGTGCAGAAAATTATAAGAAAAGCCAAATTACATCCATATAAAGTTAAACTTATACATGAACTTAATGAAGACGACTTCGATAGACGCATGGAGTTTTGTGAAATTATGCAAGAAGTGTGTAATCAAAATAATGGATTTGATGTAATGTCTTATTTTCCGAGGAATCAACTTTTTGTATAAACGGTACCGTGAAAACGCAAAATTGTCGATATTGGGCAACAGAAAATCCCAATTGGATGATGGAAGCTTATACCCAATATCCCCAAAAAGTAACTGTGTGGGCTGGGATTCTTAAGAACCATTGTAGGACCATATTTTTTTTACGGTACTGTGACGGGCGAAAATTATTTGGAAATGTTACAAACTTATGTAGTTCCATATTTAACTGTAACATTTCCATACATTAATCAACCTGGTCGAATAGTTTCTACTATTTAGTTCCATCAGGATGGAGCACACATTATGCTCGAGTGGTTAGAGATTTTCTCAATGAAACGTTTCCCAATCGTTGGATTGGACGAATCGGTCAGATTGAATGGCCTGCTAGGTCCCCAGATTTAACTTCCATGTACTTTTTTCTCTGGGGTTACTTAAAAAGTAAAGTGTACATAAATTGACCTAACAATTTGGAAGACCTTAAAGAGAGAATTCGAACTGAAATTCAACGAATTACACCAGAGATGTTGTCAAACGTAACTCAAGAATTCATCAGACGTCTTGGATATTGTCAACTAACCCAAGGAGCTCAGTTCGAGCATTTGTTGTAAATTTGTTATTTGTTTATTTTTACTACTTACTTATGATATTTTCATTGCAAAATAAATAGTTAAATGAATGTTAAGAAATATGAACACTGGTTTCCTTTATACTCAGTATACTGAAATTTAAAGTGTTATTTATATATGACGTATATGTTATGGTTGAACTCAGAAAAATATGAGCTTTCAATTTTTGATATAAAAATATACTCTTTCAATAAAAAAAATCGATGGAATTAAAAAAAAAAAAAGAGGAATACGAAAATACAAAATCGACCTGTCCGAGCTTTAACTCCGAAAATGATCAACTCGTAAGATAATGGAGCGTTTCCACACTTTATGAACGCACTGTATAAAATATTATGAAATCGGGTACTTAATTTGCCGCCTCTTTAATTCCTATATGAATATTTTAAAGTGTGGGATAATAAGATGTATTACTGTTCCTGAGTGCATGTTGTACGTTGTATGGTGAGTGATCTTATAAGGGTTGTTTTTTTCTTTTTGAGGTAAGGAACTCACGTGTACCAACATTTTCCCACCCCCAAAATTGTTAAATTAAGAATTGTTTATTTCTGTGGTTAAATATGCTTTTTCATCATTCCAAGCTTCAACTTTTTACGTCAAATAGTTTCAGAGAATAACAGTTGTGACGGAGTAAGGTTCAGGTTCGGTTTTGTCCTCCCCAAGAAAGATTCAATATAAAAGTTGAATTGAAGTCATTGGTTTCATCTTGAATATGAAATTATGACCATTATATTTTTCACTCGATAATGTTCTTATTCATTTTTTTTCTGTCGAATTGTGCAACCACATTATGCAAGAGCATGTTTCTTTTCATGTTTTTTAATTCCATTCGAATATGCCGGAAGAATATCAAAGAAACCGAGCCACCAACAAAAAAATCCAAGAATACCATGTGTAATTAACCCTTCTGGTGAGAACGCTATCTACGCAGGCATGGAAGCCCTTCATTTGTTCTCATGATATTTTCTCGAAAATCACGACGATGAGCAAAAAAACCAATAATCCCCCAAGCAAGAGGCCAGAGCCATCATCATTTGCGTGTGAACTGAAGAAAAAATCATTCATGTCAATCTATTTAATATGCGAGGACACGGTATGTCAACATGCCTATTTGAATATCTAATACAAAGCGCCCACGAAAAAAACATTCCAGGTACATCGCAAGACCAGAAGACGCTTTGTTTTTTTTTCGGACCTTCCGCAAAGACTTTAACCCTTTTCTCACAGAGGCGAGATGCCAGATCGGACTTTTTTATCATCCGAGAAAAAAATCACGATTCGTGATTATGCGAAAGGTCATAAAAAGTGCACAGGTAGCGGACGACGTTCTTTCTACCTATGGCCTGAATCGCACAAAAGGGTTGGGCCTCTTTTCCTGTATTCGCTCATTATGAATTCGAATTTATTCCGCTGGTCATACTTGTAATTGTAAGGTAATTGCTTTTTATTGAGAGAGTTTGATATATCGTACAGTAAAGTAAAATGTTCAAATGTATGTGGTCATTAAAAGTTCTTATTTGGAAAAGGAGTTGTTTTTGGATGTATTGATAGGATAGATATATTGTACAACTTTACATTCACATGTTTGCTGTAGGTCAGGCGTATATATATATATATATATATATATATATATATATATATATATATATATATATATATATACATACAGAGTGGCCACTTTTTTAATGGGATTGTATTGATAACTTTTAAACCATAAGAGTTAGAAGGTCGGTCAAATGGAGAAAAAGTTGCATTCATAGAAGCATTGTCAAGCAGTTCAAACAAATCGAGATTATCAGGGCCGGTTATTGAGATGTCATAAGAAAAGTAAATTCTGTCATTTTGATTTTTCTTTTTTTCCCACTTTATTTAGAATATTATCAAAAAATGTCACGGGAGTTTTTTATTCGACAGTAAATTATCCACAATTTGACATACATAATCAGATTTCGTATCCAACGTTTCGTACGCTCTGGGCCACCCTCAACCTCATTTTTTTCAATACGGACCTGCATATTTTATGACACTTTTCGGAATAACTTTCAACGCTGAATTCAACGATATATCATACAATGTCATTCAAAGTTGATTTTCAGGTGATTTCGAACCTTATCCAAATTTCTTTGGGTCGGATCTGTATTACATTTAGGTACCTTTAGTTTAATTAACAACATGCAATACATTTCGATAAGAACATCAACTTACTCATCTTCAACTGAATGGAACGTAACAGAATCAAAGCAAGAAACAAGTAATAATTATTTACAAATTTCAAGAGGTGAAAAACCTAATTCATAATAATTAAACGAAACTATCATTTAATGAAAGAAAAATCAAATGATTATTCGAAAGTAAATGATGAACATTAATGAAGTAAGTGTTCGAAATGTCCACCATTTTGTAAAATGCACTTTGCGGTTCTGGAACCCATACTTCTTATACATTTGCATATATCGTCTCCTTGAATACCTTCCAATACATTCTCAATCTTCTCGCGAAGAATCTCTATTGTCGGGTTCGTAGTATCATAAATTTTATTTTTGAGATATCCCTACAAATAAAAATCCAGCGGATTCAAATCCGGAGATCTGGCAGGCATGCTACTGGACCTCTTGTTCCAATCCATGAATCGGGAAAAGTTCGATTTAGATAGTCTGTGACTATTCTTGAAATGTGTGGACCACATTCGTCTTGTTGGAACCATGGACTATTACGCCGATACCGTATAGGAAGATCATCCAACATTTCTTCTATAATTTCCACATATTTTGCTCCGGTTAGGTTGCCGTCAATAAAATAGAGTCCCAGTAATTTATTTTTCAACAAACCGCACCATATGTTCAAAGAAAAACGATATTGATGTCTAACTTCATGAATTAAGTGAGGATTTTCTGTGGCATAAAAATGTTTGTTCCTTCGATTGAACATGCCAGAATTTGTGAATGTCGTTTCGTCTCCCCAAATGATATTGTGCGCAAAATTGTTGTTATTCCGCACCTTCCGTTAAAACCAATTACAGAATTGCAACCTTCTCTCAGGATCATTGCGATATAGTTTTTGCACGGCTTGGTATTTATAGTCATGGTATCCGTGTCTCTTGAGTATTTTATTAACAGCACTTTTTGATAAATTGCATTCACTGGCCATAGTTCTCGATCCTATTCCTGGATTCATTCGAATTTGGGCCAGAACATTGATGTCATTGATAGGCTCGTTTCGTCGTACATAAGGACCTATCGGTTTGATGAATGAATTATGTGCTAGTAACGTTGTAGATAAACGTCGAAACATTTTAATATTTGGTGTTGTTCTTTCAGGATATAATTCACCATACCTTTGTTGTGCTTTGAACGAATTTCTATCGAGAACTGTGGCCAGTGAATGCAATTTATCAAAAACTGCTGTTAATAAAATAGTCAAGAGACGCGAATACAATGATTTTAAATTTGAATACCAAGCCTTGCAAAAATTATTTCGTAATGATCTCAAAATGAAGTTCGATTCTGTAATTTGTTTCAACGGAACAAATGACAATCCAACAATAATGATTCCTCGCGAGAAGATTGAAAAACAAAGAATGTATTGGAAGGTATTCAAGGAGACGAAATAAGCAAATGTATAAGAAGTATAGGTTCCAGAACCGCAAAGTGCATTTCACAAAATGGTGGACATTTCGAACACTTACTTCATTAATGTTCATCATTTACTTTCGAATAATCATTTGATTTTTCTTTCATTAAATGATAGTTTCGTTTAATTATTATGAATTAGGGTTTTCACCTCTTGAAATTTGTAAATAATTATTACTTGTTTCTTGCTTTGATTCTGTTACGTTCCATTCAGTTGAAGATGAGTAAGTTGATTTTCTTATGAAATATATTGATGTTGTTAATTAAACTAAAGGTACCTAAATGTAATACAGATCCGACCCAAAGAAATTTGGATAAGGGTCAAAATCACCTGAAAATCAACTTTGAATGACATTGTATGATATATCGTTGAATTCAGCGTTAAAAGTTATTTTGAAAAGTGTCATAAAATATGCAGGTCCGTATTGAAAAAAATGAGGTTGAGGGTGGCCCAGAGCGTACGAAACGTTGGATACAAAATCTGATTATGTCAAATTGAGGATAATTTACTGTCGAATAAAAAACTCCTCTGACATTTTTTGATAATATTCGAAATAAAGTGGTAAAAAAAAAAAAATCAAAATGACAGAATTTACTTTTCTTATGATATCTCAATAACCGGCCCTGATAATCTCGATTTGTTTGAACTGCTTGACAATGCTTCTATGAATGCAACTTTTTCTCCATTTGACCGACCTTCTAACTCTTATGGTTTAAAAGTTACCAATACAATCCCATTAAAAAAGTGGCCACTCTATATATATATATATATATGTATATATATATATATATATATATATATATATATATATATATATATATATATATATATATACAGTACGTTCATAAAATGTGGAAACGCTCGATTATCTCACGAGTTAATTATTTTCGGAGGTAAAGCTTCGACAGGTCGATTTTTTATTTTAGTTTTCTACTTTTTTTAACAAAAAAATTATTTTTACCTCCACTACCTTACAAGATATGTCGTCATCGATATTTTTTTTAAATGGAAAGGGTATATTTTTATATCAAAATTTAAAAGCTCATATTTTTTTGAGTTCAACCATACCACATACGTCATATTAACATTTTAAGTTACAGTATACTGAGTATAAAGAAGACAGGTGCTCACATTTCTTATTTATTACATTATTTATTTTGCAACGAAAATATTAAAAGTAGTCAGTACATGGTAAAAATAAACAAATAACACATTCACAACAAATGATCGAATTGAGCTCCTTGGGTTGGGGATATTGTCAGCTAATATCTGATGAATTCTTGTGTTACGTTTGACAACATCGACAATTCGTTGAATTTCAGTTCGAATTCTCTCTTTAAGGTATTTCAAATTGGTAGGTCGGTTTAAGTATACTTCACTTTTCAAGTAACCCCAGACAAAAAATTCATAGGAGTTAAATCTGGGTACCTAGCAGGCCATTCAATGTGACCGCATCGTCCAAATCCAGCGATTGGGAAAGGTTTCATTCAGAAAATATCTAACCACTAGAGCATAATGTGTACCAAATAGTAGGATCTATTTGACCAGGATGATTAATGTCTGGAAATGTTACAGTTAAATATGGAACTACATAAGTTTGTAACATTTCCAAATAATTTAAGTATTGGACCTATAATAGTATAGTATTCCTAGAATCCCAGCCCACACAGTTACTTTTGGTGGATATTGGGTATAAGCTCCCATCGTCCAATTGGGATTTTCTGTTGTCAGTAACGACAAATTTGCGTATTCACGGTACCGTTCATACAAGAAGTTGATTCTTTGGAAAATAAGACATTAAATTCAAAACCATTATTGTGATCACACACTTCTTGCATATATTTACAAGACTTCATGCGTCTATTGAAGTCGTCTTTATTAAGTTCATGTATAAGTTTAACTTTATATGGATGTAATTTGACTTCTCGTATAATTTTCCGCTCACCATCACGACACATCTTATTGTTGCCAGATAAAGTTGTAATTGAACGATGAGGATTTTTTTCAATTCCAAGTAATACATTTAATTGAGTGTCATCGGTACGGTAGGTCTGCCACTCTTAAGCTCATTCTCAACATTGCCAATTTCATTAAATTTGTGCAATATTTTGCTTTATGTCGATTTCCTTATTGGTTCTCGATCAGGATATTTTTTTTCATTAAAAATGTCGCATACTTCTTTTACGATCGCCGTAACCTAAGATCATCAAAACTTCTTTTCGCTGTTTTTCTGATTATATCGTAATTCCAAATGATTTCTTTTATGGAAATATTTTTCAGGAAGATATTGAAGACTTATAAATCACACAACAAATCAATTTAATGATGATATATGCGATGGTAACTTAGAACTTATTGTCTGGTTGCTAAGGGCTTTCAGATGTTTTCATAGCCTACTTGAGATTTGGAAATATACTCGAACTAACCACTTAATTTTCATGTATCCACTGCAGAATATATGATGAAATAAATATTAAGACATATGAGCACCTGTTTCCTTTATACTCAGTATAGTGTAACTTAAAATATTACATATGACGTATGTGGCATGGTTGAACTCAGAAAAATATGGGCTTTTAATTTTTGATATAAAAATATACCCTTTCCATTTAAAAAAAACTATCGATGACGTCATATCTTGTAACGTAGTGGGGGTAAACATGATTTTTTTGTTAAAAAAAGTAGAAAACTAAAATTAAAAATCGACTTGTCCGAGATTTACCTCCGAAAATAATTAACTTGTGAGATAATCGAGCGTTTCGACCCTTTATGTATATATATATATATATACCCGCTGATACCCGAGACTCGTCCGCGTGGAATTTGTATTTGTTCCTGTTTTTCTGTGTTGTTAAATCTAGTTTATGCGTGTGGCTTTGCCCGTTATTACGTTATCCGGTTATCTCATTATCCAGTTATCCCTTTATCCCGTTCCTCGTCGCAACTTTTTAAAAAGTTGAATTAAGGGCAAGTTACTTAATCATCAATATACAAAATAATTTTTTTTTTTAATATGAAAAAAAAGTTCTAAAAATACAAATGAAACTCCTAAACAAAGTACCTAATTTGAAAAATTAATTTAAAAGAATTATTAAACAATGATGAACAATGATAGAAACATGTACATACCTCAACTAGAATCACATGTGAAAAACAATACCAACATATATTTCAATACGGACATATAAATAAAAACACATGGTTTCCCAAAAATTTATGTATACGTTCGTATTCTAATTATATGTTGGTATTGTTTTTCACATGTGATTCTAGTTGAGGTATGTACATGTTTGAAATTGAAATTGAAATTGTTTATTGAAATAGGAATCCTAATATACATATATTTTTACAAGTCCTAATTAAACATAACTATGAATAATTACGAATTACGACCAAAGTGAATTGTCTAGTAATATTTATTCCTCTATAAACAGAACTGTTTATTGGGAAACAATAAGTAGAAACATACTAAATAACCAAATAAACCATATAGGTATAAATACAATAATAATAATAACCAAATTGAAATAATAATAATAATAATAACCAAATTGAAATTATATGAGATTATTCTAGTAAGTAATAAGGTAAATATCAAGTGGTACACTGTTCAAGTTGACCTTATCTGTTATTTTGATTTCAAATACTCAACCAAAACATCCTTGAATTTTCTCACCGAACAAGACTGCTTAATTTCTAATGGAAGCTTATTAAATTCAAGCAAACCTCGATGGAAGATGGAGTTCATAGATTGGGAATACCGTGTACGAGAAACATAAAGATTGGTACTGCCTCGCGTAGGATAATCGTGAATTTCACTGGTGAATGTGATAAACTGATTAAAGTAAGCAGGTGCTTCGCCACATAAAATTTTGAAAATGAAAATCATAGAGGAATAGAAAATTCTATCCTTAACTGGGAGCCAATCCAAAACTTGATGCATAATTGTGATGGGTGTAAATCTGTTGCATTTCAAAATAATTCGCATTCCTCTATTTTGCAACTTCTGCAAAGATTCAATACTATTACCATCAAATAATGATAACAGGCTGGCACAGTAAACATAGTGGGGTTGGATTATTGTGTTATAGACCCTTATACACGTTGGAAAGCTGAGATGGCTACTGACACGAGTGAAGAAAAATAATTTTTTTGCTATTTTACTGTGAATGTATTGACAATGATCCTTGAAGTCTAATGTGTTATCGATCATAAAACCAAGGTATTTGATTTTTTGAACAATCTCAATGGGCTCATCATAAATTTTAATTATAACTGAGTCGATGTCAATTTGATTGATTTTATTTTTTGTGGAAATAATCATTGCTTTAGTTTTAGAACAATTGAGTTTGAGTTTATTTGTGTTGGGAAAAAAATATTTTATTCAAAATATGATTGACTTTCCTAACAGCTTGAGATATTTTTATCATTGATTATCATTGTTTAATTATTTTTTTATTTTTTTTTTAAATAACTTTGTTTTGGGAGAACAAAAACTGTTTTAAATTCAATAACCTTTTTTCCATATTGTTTTTTTTTCTATTTTTTATAGTTGTCCTTTTAGGCCCTGATGAAGTTTAGGCGGTAAATAAACGAAATGTTGGCAAAAAATTAGAAAGTCCGTTATCCTCGTTAGTTATCCTCATCCGACAATCTTATCAGCCTTCCATTTTTAAGGACACTTGGTTGAGAAAAAATGTATTGTTATTTCTCCCTTCATCGTAGCGAGATAGAGTTTTCAAGTCTTATCAAAAGCTTTCAAACAAAAAGTTTAATCAAAATCGGTGCGGTAGTTTTTGCGTGATGCTCGAACAAACAAACAGACAATTACAATTTTATAATAGTATAGATTAGCATGATGAAAAAATCAAAAAACAATATAAAATAGTTTAGAATAACAGATTTGAGTTAGGAACCGCATCAGTTCTCTGAATAACATTTTTCAAGTATCAAGGTAAATATTTTTAAAATCGGTTCAGTAGTAAGTACCATAGATTACTATATACAAACAAATTTTACTAATATTAGTATATATTTCTAGCTCAACAAGTGTAAGAGTTATGTTCAGCATGTTCATCTTAGGACTTGAAATCGTATTATTGAAAACAAAATAAAAATTGTCATCAATACCATGTTGAGGAAAAAAACGTGTTTTATGTGTACATTAAATGATTTTGGAGATTTTTAGCTATAGCTTTTGCAGAACTTCCATACCGCCTATAAAACACTAGTTAGAAATTTATTCAGGTGCATACTTGAAATGTTTGCTAAGGAGCATTTCCGGAAAATATTTTCATATATTCAGGGAGCTTCAGAAAAGTGTGGCAAGTCAAACTCGAAAAATAAATTTCAAACTTTGTATGATAGGAATTATGAGCAAACACACACAATCTTTCCACCGAAGATGGATACTCTAATGATGTTCGGGAATTTTAAGTCAATTTCTATGCAGTTCATCGAATTATGTAATGGACATCAGTCGTTTGTGAAACGGCTCTTAGTAACACTCTTGCATGGAACGATCACGTCAGAAGCATCGCGAAATCAGCTACACAATAACTGGGCTTCCTCTTTCGTGCTTGGAATTATTCCTGCCCTCAACAGCGGCTCACTATTTATAAAGCTCAGATTCGCCCCGTTCTAGAACATCACTGAAAATTGGGCTACATTTTCAGATACTTTCATGGCAGATATTTCTCAGAAATCACATACCTTTTTCCACTTCGAGCAGTTTATGTCAGATAAACTCGACAGATTCATTCAACACACCCTTACATTGTTAAGCTCGAAACTTGCCGAACATCGCTTTATCACTATTTTTTGTGGCACGTCAAAATTTTGGAATCCACTACCTGAGGAGGTTTTTTCCAACCCTAATATTCTCTATTATCCCTAAGCACATACGATCCATGAATATTTTAAGGTGTATCGTGAATTCATCTGCTTTCCTATCCCAACTTAACTCTTTCCGAAAATACATGGCTACCACAGTCTTCTCAAAAAGTATACCTGCTTACACAAAAAAGTTCAACCGTAAATCCGCATTTGCATACAACATGCTTTTCAATCGTAACCAGTTGTCTCACCCACATTTTGAATCTTATGTAATAGGTAAAAACAACAGCAAACAGGTATACGTGAATTTCTAATTCATTACAGTATACGTGAGGCAACTGTCTACAAAATGATCAAAAAATTCATCGACATCTGACATTTCAATGCATATAAAATACAATCAAAAAAATATAATCTCCAGATACGAACTGGCTTCTCTTTGAGTAATATTTTCCAACAGGAATATATATTCAAAAACATCCTTTCATTCGAATACAAAAATTCAAATGTGCTGTCACGCCAACAAGCCTATCAAATTTCAAGTCAATCGGATAAAAGGAAATATGTTACAAAATCCTAGTTAGGTTAAATACATTTGACGAAACTTTTGGCCTTCTACTTCTCCATTTTATATGAAAAAATTAAAATGTCGAAAATAAAAAAAACTCTTTCAAACGAGGAAAACAAAAATTGCTTTCAGAAACAATTTTGTTTTCAATAATGTGTGTATTTTCTTCCGTTAACAAAAATGAATTTTGAAACAGCATTCTTCCACTAATCAGAAATATCTATGGTAGCACATTATTTTCAGAGCTTCGGAGGCAGGGCCATTGGAAGCTTCGATGCATTCAAACGGAAGGTATGTATTGTTACGAAAATAAGTACAGTACGCCATCTTTCTCGCAAGCCAGACGAGGTAACGGTCGGGGATTTCCGAGACAGAATTCCAGGAATATGACTACGTCGCGCTGGGCTTTTTCAACGAATGATCTCGATGTTCCACGAACCGACAAGAAGGTAGCGGAAGATTCTAGAAGCCAAGACCGACGATATAAGGTCGAGCGGACCCCAAAAGATTAGTCATTGAGTAATTCATATAAGCGAGTTCAAGGTGAATATTGATTTAGTGCAGTGCTGTATGCGGTAAATTTTAGTAGTAAACTGTAATTGAGCATTGTATTGTCAGAGTGCATTATGCTGTTATGTTTTCGAAGTGTAATAAACGGACATTAATTTATTCGAGTATTTTTAATAAAAACGGACCCAGTTTCGTAACAGTATCATTTACCCAATAGCCAGTCCCTAGTCTCATCATGCAAATCCGAGTGGTGAGTGATTACTGGCTTCGTATATCATGTGTCCTGAGCAGACGATGTATCCGCTCTGCAATGCGGCATACCGGCACGATTTTTTATTTATGTTTCATAGATGAATAAATACGATTTATTATTATTATTATTATTATTATTATATTGAAATCAGAGATCCGCGGAAGGCACGTCTCAGATTAAGGATAATCTGGATTGTGTAGTTCCATTATATTTGGAAATGATAATAACGTTGAATATCTATCTAGTAAAAACGACGAAGTTCTCAGCTCTCTTTCATCAGAAATGTAATTTTAGTACGAGCGTTTTCGCAAGAAATCTTCAAGGAATGAAAAAATTACTCAGAATTGAACAATGTATCTATGTAACCCAAACTGACAATACTTATATTTTTTTTTACAATACCTACCTGATTTTGTCTATACTATTCCTAATTTTGCGTCGAGCTTGGTCCGGTCCTGTCCATCGATCCAACCATACTAAATCTAGCGGTTTTTTAACATTCACGTTATTAATTTTTTCATCAAGTGCATCGTCAATCGAATCTAAATTCAATCATAAAAACTGAGCTCCGGTTGTAAATCATCGATGAAAAAAGTGGGTTCGATAATAATAAAATGGAAAAAGCACCGCTAGTGGTTTATCTTCAAATTTTAAATTGGGTCTAGACAACATTCAACGTTGTTATGTAAATTATTCAGATACAGCTTGGAGTGTTTTTGTAATGATCATATCGAACCATTTTGAGTATCGAGATGTCAGTTGCATCAATAAATGCCAGTGATTGTACAATGTTTTAGTTATTACTCTTAATTTTGAGAAAAAAAAATCACCTTGTGGAAGCCACTAATAAATCACTCATACCACCTGCACCAGTCATTTTCAACGTAACGGATCTAATAATTCTCATAAAAAATTATAATAGACCTAATATTGGTGTATGGCATTAATATATGTACAGGGTCTAATCTAACCTCTTGCACAACCGCTGACAGTCATTTTTCCTTGAAATGTTTACGATAAGTCCTTAATAAGCGAGAAAAAAAATATTAAAAAATGTTTAACTTACCAAAACTTGGTTGTTCCGCGGTTCTCAATATTTGGAAGAATTTGTCAAAAAAAAGTTTTTTAATTCTTTACAATTTTTAACCGCCGTAATGGCATTATACATCCTATATAAAATAAAAGCTTCATGTTTAAATTCATGTTCAGTTCAAAAACTATAAATGAGAGAAACCAACATCAACATCATCAATTGTAAAAAAATCAAGAGTTAGATTTCTACCGAAATTGTTGCACCAATACTTATATATACAGCTTGATAGGCTGAAAACTGGGAAAAAAGTATCGCAATTTCGCCAGTTAGGTCAATTTGAATGAAATTCCCATGAAATAATAAATTCTTTTACTCACTTTAGAATCGAGAATATGAGCTTGTTGATAGTATAAGTCTAAATAATACCCAAAGAAACTAATTTTAAATTTCCTGCATTTCAACGTCATAGACAGCAAACTACACTTCACACTGGAAATAGACAATATATGTTCCAAACTTGCAAAAGCAACCTTCGCGATCTTGAACCTGAAGAAGGAAATAGATATGAAAAATCTAATAACAGCTTACTACTCCTTAGCATACTCGGTAATGAGTTACAACATAGTCGTTTGGGGCCAATCAACGGATGTTTCTAGAGTCTTCACTATGCAAAAAGAATAATAAGAATAATTTTCAACATGGGCTACAGAGATTCATGCAGAACAGTCCTGAAAAAACACAAAATACTGTCCCTAACAAGCATCTACCTATTCAAAATATCATGTTATATGTACACAAATGAAAATAACTTCCTTAAGAATAGCAACGTGCATAATTATAAAACTAGAAATGCTGAAAAGCTACATCTCACTAAATGCAACCTCAGTAAATTTAAAAAATCACCAAACTATGCAGGTCCAGAAGTTTTCAATAAACTCCCGGAAAATATAAAGAGTTTAAAATCATATCAAGCATTCAGAAAAGCATTAAAAGAATACTTAGTAGAAAAATGTTTTTATAATCTTGCAGAATTCATGCAATAAATTAGCTACTAAGGGTACTGTCATTTCCAACCTAGGATTAGATAACAAATAACAAATGATTGGCAGTTAATCAAGATACTTCACACCACTTATTCGATCCAAGTGTATATCCATAGCTTTAATCTACTCTCTATCTTAACAAGTATATATGTAATATTATATGAAAAAGCAAACATACTCATTTATACATGAACGTGTCAGTTTGTATTAACTGTATTTGACGAAACCTACTTTGAGTGTTCTTGGTAAATAAAGATTTATTATTATTATTATTTGTTAATTGATTTGATAAATTATCTAGTTCATATAGGCATCCTCTAATTTTGTTCAGAATAACAAAGAGAGGTTGATATTGTAATACAAGTTTGGAGATAAAAAACGATTCATTCTTTACTATAAATTTTGATTTCACTTGCTTTGTTGTCTGTTTGCTACAAATCTTGCACAAGTCGATTTGACGCACTTGCCGTTTAGGTTAAAATTGTGCATACATTCGTCCCGATGACAATACACTTTAACGATTTTATGAGTTGCAAATTTAAAATGGCAGCTCCAATAAAGCGGAAGAATTTTATCATTTATGTTCCGATCTAACTCAAAGTCAATATCAAGGGATTTCGGTATTATGGATTTCAAATGTTTACCAAAATTTATAAATTCAAGATGGTGGATCCAATATGGCGGACGAATGTTGTTATTTATGGTCCGATCCACCTCTAAGAGTTTTCAGGGTATGAAGAGTTTTCAGGATTGCGAAATTTTAATTTTTAATCAAAATTCAGAAATTCAGGATGGCGGTTCCAATATTGCGGGCCAGTGTTGTTATTTCACTGGAAAGAAGAGTTGTAATAATGATGCTTTGGCAAATATGGATTGTAGGCGAAATAATTGGTGGATTTAGTAAAAATGGTTAACAAGCTCGATATGTGCGATTAAATCTGCACAATCTGGTTGGTACAAAATGTACAGAGCCTCTAACCATGGTGATAAATGAAATCATTTCATTTCCGTATCGCATCACAAGGCAATATCTACAATTCCAAACTTTTCATTGTATTTCATAAAATCATCAAATCATGTGTATTTTTTATAAGTATTTAATTGTTCAATTAAAATGTTAATTCAATTGTTATCGCATTCATTACTCTGACTGTAAGATGTACATAAAAAATTATATATCTTGAGATGGTGAATAATCCATTACAAAACAAAATAAGTAAAAAATGAATAAAAACGATTTTAAAAAAGCTTTCATTAAAAAAACTACAATGTTTTGTTAATCCTCTAAATTGATCGCTGAATAGAAAACAACTGAAAATTATTTTTTCAAATAATTAACATTTTTTAAATTCATACATCTGAACTTAAGAACCTTCTGGACAGTCTATAAAAACTATTGCACAGTTACTTTGATCGCTCCCAAATTTTTCAGTTTCCAGATGTATGAATTAAAACATGGGATGTGTGAAAGAAAAATGTTCAGTCGGTTCTGCGATGCGAAATTTCATTTCTATTTAACGATCAATGTTGTTCCTTTATAATTTTTAATTTTTCTGTAATTTTTTAAATATACGTTTTTCTTTAAAAAAATTATAATAATTCTAGTACTGTTTAGTATTGTCGAGTTTGCAGCCGGAAGTACATAAGATCACTGTGCAATATTGCATAAATTAGCGTATAACTCATTTGTATCTCACTAAATCAAGAGCTTGGAGTGCATTATCTTTCTAAACCCAATATTTTTTATCGTAAGACAATCCAACCTCCGAGCTCAAAAAAATATTCTCACGTTCAATGATCCCAGTATAAAAAAGATCATACCTTCTAGCAAAAAACGCATATTCCCATCTCCAAGACGTACATCTACTTATTCATCCACACTGACCTTCCTCGAGTTAAAAGGGGTGAGTTTTTACAACATGGCAAAAAAAACGCCCCGCACCTAAGAATTGAGGGTTCTTAACCACCCTTAGTAATAGGCACCCCTGAGGTGGCAAGCCCCACCCCATTAAAAACCTCACCCAATCCTAGACGACCGGTACTATGGTAAATTTGGCACAATGCAAAACCCGCCCTGTAACGGAACTATTGTCAACTTTGGGGGCCATCATATAATTCGACCCCCTGCGCTTTTTTGTGCCATTTTATGGTGGAAATAATCGATAGGTGATTCAGTTTGTTCCTAACGGAGGGAGGGTGAAGGATTATTTTTTTTTCGATGGACTGACAGAATGACCGAGAGTGGATTCAAGGTGGACTTTGAATAGAACGCAATTCAACGTATTTGTAGGGGACGGTGAAGCATATGGGGTGTTCTGGGACAGCCACGCTTTTTTCTTCAATCACATACAGTGGCTTTGTTCGGAACATTTGCGCCACTTTCCGTTGATAAACCAACTACTCCTATCAGGCCGACTTTAAATTTTATTATATTCTTTGCACACAATATCAGGATGTTTATGGTAATTTCAATTTATCAGCCCGTTCAAGTTTTTATGAAGTTATCATTTGAATTTTTACAGGGGAGTTTAATCCGAAAATCAACTACAATTTGAAAAACAAATCAGAAGTTAAAATGAAATTGAATCACTAATTTTATTATAACTATAGAACGTCACGATTTTGAAATTTATTAAACCACAAACACTTTGCTGAATGCAACAAATTCATGAAAATCGATCAGATACTTTAATCATGGAACCTCAGTGGCTAAGTTGCCCATTATGCCAGTAGATACATTCATGAAAACAAACTATAAAATTTTGCAGAAGTCTGCGATGAACCGAACATTGTTTTAATTGCATAAAACGTTTTCATGCTTTATTTTTGCACTGAAAATTGCAAAAGTTCTGCAAACTGGGCATACCGATAGTAATGATGTTTTACAACATGCATTAGGTTTGCAACCTTGTAAAAGTTACGAAACCTTGTTGTTTGCCATTTGTTTGAGTTTTTCATTGTAATTTGTTAAAAAAAAGTACAAAAGTTTTGCAAATTGGGTAAGTGAACGGAATTTTTTTTAACATATAATGGTTGCAAATGTACGTGACATTTGCAACCATTTCTGAAAAACGCATCATTTATTTATCAAACTTTTTTCTCGACGTTGCCATTTTCAATCACACAAGCATTGAAATAATTACAAAAGTTTTTTATTGTGGTTGCAAATAAAGAGAATATCGGCTCAGTGGATATATAACATACAAAAGACGGAACCTATTTATTCACTAATATAATTTTTTTGCATTTTTAGAACTGCTGAAATAATTGCAAAAGTTCTGCAAATTGCAGTTATAATTACGACTAATATTTTACGTGAGGCAAGAGATTTTCAACCGTCGTTGTTCAACGGAACAGTTTTTTTATACAATTGATTGTTTTTTTAAATAATTTGGCCATACATTGTAAACATTGTGCAAACAGATTCAATATATATATTAGACCGATATATGTCTACAGTGGTCCAGTTAAACTTGATCATCCATCGGGTATATCTGTTATATTTTGTGATGGTTGATTGAAATTGTATCCGAAGAATGATACGGTTACGTAGTTAACCACCACAAAATTTGAATCTAATTATTAATCTCAGAAGCAATCACTGTTTTCGACTAATCAGCGAAATAAATTTAATCTAACATTTTCGAATGCAACAATCGAAAGAGTAAAAAATTTTGATAAATTCTGCTAAAAGACTATTGGAAGACATACATTTTTATCGCATTAGAAACGAATGCAATCAATCATTCTTCATTTAAAATTTTCACTTGTCACATGATTTTATAGCAATCGAAGAGATTTTAAAATGAATAATCGATGCTCTATGGAAGTTAGGATATCAAAATGTTATCGATTGTAAATCTTGCAAGTACATAATGGGACTTGCAAGTACATCAAACAGAAACGTTGCTGAAAAATAAAAATTAGTGAGATCGATATCACATTTCAAATGTAATTTCTACAGGTATGTATTTCTTGAATTAAATAAAATTATATATGTATAATGTACCTTTCCACTCGACTTTCTTACTCCAATTGTGGTTTCGCATGAAAAATTTTCATTGATTTCCGAATAGAGGACTGAAATGTTATCGACACGTGAGAATCATTTTCTTGATTTATAAAAATTTTGAAAATAAAGAGGGGAAAAACACTGTGACATAACATAGTTGTTGGTTAATCGTACTAATGTACAACTGTTTGACGTCCATTTTCAATAAATAAAGAAAATTATGAAAACGTGTCGAGAGATTCTCGATCCTCCATCAAACGTAGGCACTCAAATAATTTTTTTATGTAAATTCCTAATTGTAATATGATGTTATGAATTCATATCGGAAACGTTAGCTTTCTACATTGAATGATTTCACCTACCGTTGACAAGCTTCTTCTTAGTCGATAGTTAACTTGGTAACACAATGAATGCCGTTTATTAGGTATATAAAAATCTTTTTTATTCAGATAAAAGTGTTCAAATAAATATTTCAATTCTAATGTTCGATTTGCAGAACTTTTGCTTAATTTTTTTTTTGGTAGAGTACAAATACGAAAACATTTTTCTTTTGATTTTACCCTCATTTCCCAACCCATACCCATACCCAACATTGTACATCAGGACATCTCCACTTGCAACCATTATTTGAATCTTTTGTAATAATTCCGATACTTATTTTAATAAAAAAAACAATTTCATGAAAAAATATATTTTCCGTTTCTCGCAAGAGGTTGCAAATTAAAACTCTTCTGAAGAACATTATTTCAGTTATTTTTTCGAGTTTGCAGAACTTTTGGAATTTTCATCGAAAAATTAGGATTAACAAATATTTCCGTTTTGTTTGAACAGTTGCAAATTTATCAGAGAATGCAAATTGCTATTTTTCAAAACTTCGAAAATTTGCAGAACTTTTGTTAATTTTTCCGCGCTAATAATGTGAAAATTCATTAAATCCTGATTTTCAACATCTTCCGTTCAGAAAAAAGGGTTACAAAATCAGCCTAACCATCATTTGAACGTACTCTTCACTCTACTAAAGTTTTAAAACTTTTGTAATTATTATAAAATTTTGGGAAAATTATGTCTATCTCTACTGGCCTATATGTACAAATACATCGAATCTTCAAGTGATTTCGGGAAAAGTATATGGGAAGCATTTCGAAAATTGAAACTTTAGTGAAAGCGGAAGTTTTCTTTCTCCAATTCATCGATCTGAATCGTTGAATGGATGAAGTATATTTTTCACAAGCTTTCATTTAACTTCACATGTATGCGACGAAAACTGCTTAATCAGAAGAAAAAACACTAGATGAAATAGGTCAGTGTGAACAAGAAGGTGAAGAAATACAAGAGCCAGAAGAGGTAGAACGAAATGAAGTTTGATAACGGAAGAAGAATTATGTACAGCAATCGCGCAATTGAAAAACAGTAAGGCGCCAGGGAACGACAATGTCACGAAATAGATGATGAAGAGTATGGGAGAAAAACCTAGCCTATGGATACTACAAAATTTTGAATAGAAGAAAAGATACCGGAAGACTAGAAAATGGGTTTGATACTACCACTATATAAAAAAAGGGACAATAAAAACTGCAACAACTAAGGATGAATTATTGTATCTTAAATGATTCTAACAAATGATAAAAAGATACTAGACGTACGAAAATCGAACCAACATTAACAGAAAGGCAGAAGCTCGTGTCTACATTGATATATAACTGAAAATATAAGTAGAAATTCAACAAGATGGTTAAAGTTCCGCGAAAAAAATGGTAAAGCCTACATAGAATAAATATTAGCAGCAAACTAGCCAGCGTTATAAAGAAACAAGAAACTCTGTAATAAGTAAGAATATGAAGTCAGAGACATTCACAACACAAGAAGGAGTGAAAAAGGCAGGAAGTTAAGTACATTGCTATTCATTACATATAAATATATTAACCAACTATTTGTATTTGTACCTATGTTTTTTTGTGTTGTTCCACCTACGCCTGTGCTTTGCCCGCTTCCCATTATCCCGTTTCCCGTTATCCCGTGACCCTGTTTCCCGTTATCCCGTTTACCGTTTCCCGTCATACGTTATCTCGTTTCCCGTTATGCCGTTATCACTTTATCCCTTGGTTTTATTGTTATATCTCCGTTCCAGTTATCGTAGCGACATAAAATACATACCAGTTTTTAAGTCTAATCATAATCTTTCAAACACAAAGTTTCATAAAATATAGTATTCCAATCTTAAACTAATTCAATACCACACGAGCACCGTTAGGGATATTCAAATGACTTTAAATTTGGATGTATACGTCGTTCAAGTGACAACACATTTTGACAATTTTATAAATGCCTCCCATTCTGTTCAATACACAAAATGAATGTCTCCAGGAAAGATCAACATCCTCATCAACTTTAACATCAATGACTCTTTATTGCAGATTCATGTGAGTTGTTAGTAGATCCACGCGCCCCCACGAAAATATGTCAATTCCGGTTTGATCAGGTGATCTAGCTGGCCACCTGGGTGGGTCCATTTCTTCCAATCCACCTATCAATTAGTTTCATGTCAATCACTGCAGCTCTAGTATACTCTTAACATTGTACCATGCTAACTTCCATTCACACCTTCGATATGGTATTCTCAACTGGGGTATGAGTGCCTCTGTCCAAAGGTTATTTCGCCTCCAGAAATATGCTGTTAGAATAATTGCTAAGCTAGGGTATCGAGATTCATGTAGAGATGCTTTTAAACAGCTAAAAAGTCTTACAGTTGCCAGCACTTATATCCTAGAGGCTAGTTGCATACGTTTACAAAAATAAATCCAATTTTCAGTCCTCTCGTCACAATAAAGATCTAAAGATCTAATCTTACCAAACGCTCATAGAACTTCTTTGTATGAAAAAAGCATAGAGTAAGAGTACAGTGGGTGTAAATTATACAATATGCTTCCAATAACTCTTAAGAATTCCCCAAATATTAATGTATTCAAATGTCAGCTGAAAAAAATGCTACTTCAAAGGACTTGTTACACCATTCAAGAATTCACTAATCAACTGACCTGAGATCTTCAGCTTTAGCCAAAATTGGGTATATATAGTGCCTACTCTTAAGTGTCTCGCTTTGAATCACCGAATACTTGAGAAACTGTGTGTTGTTTATATTATATTGACTTTTTTATAGTCTGCAACTATTTATATTTATACTTCTATCACTTATGGATGTTTATCAATACTTTAGGACTGTTTTGTTATTGTGTTGTTTATATTATTTTGACTGACTTTATAATATGGTTACATGTAGTTACTTACATTTATACGTTTTTTATATTTACCTTTGGACTTGACATTTTCTTTGTATATTGTGCACTGATTAAAAAATTATTTTTTTTTCTCAACTGTACTTTTCAACCAAAGAAATAAATAAATATTATTATTATTATTAGTATCATGTAGGTGTTCTCGTACATTCCGTAAAAAGATATTTTCAATCAAACCAATAAAAGTTTTCAATATATTCATTTCATTCTCAATGTAGTAGTGTTTATATCCCACATACGAAAATCATTCTTGAAATATTCAATGGATCACGCTATTAATATAACAGGTATTTCGTACTTTCTTCAGACCTCGTATGCCAAATGTCGGAATGGAGTTTCTCATGAATATGGCATGCTCACTTCTGTCGATCGAAGAATCCGAGTGTTCATTGTTCCTTTAAATCGAAGAGGGTTATAGAGAAACTGCTATTTGAGAATAATTTTCAAGGATTTATACGTCTACCGTAGGAAAATTGGAATGATAAATTGATTCATTCAGCGAATGTGAGGGAGGAATTTTGCCGAACACAGAAGAAACATTACCTACACCTTTGAATTGCTATACTTATTCAAAAATGAGGTTGAACGGTTATCTATCGTAGCGTGGCCCATTTTCCGTCCAATTTCATGAAATCAGAGTTCTGGACTGAAAACACCAGAAGTTTCAAAGGCTGAGGGATTAATTATTTCCAATATCGGATGTAACCCTGTTTTTGATCACAATCCAAGTTTACTCCGATTGAAGTGTTATAAGAAAAAAAACAAGTTTCTTTTCGAAAAACGTCTGAGCGATGCATTTATTTTGTCCGAGGTTTGAATACTAAAAAATAGTTATTCTTGCGCGACAAGCAATACTTCCTGAACACAATAACTTGGGTCACACATTCAACAAAAAATATGTATCTTTAGTGCAGTCGAATAAAAATTCGTTAAAAAAAGAGAGTATTATTTGATGATTTGGAATTAAGGCGAGATGTGTGGATCCGGTCTGCTTTCGAGGTCAAAAACGAATGACTGCATGATGTGAAAGAGTACAATTTTACGTTATTTATTAAATTCGTTATGCCTCGAGAGCCTAAGAACGAATGCCACAGCAAGAAAATAAAATATTTCTCTCCAACAAAAACTGGCTCCCGTCTTCGAAACGTACGGTATCCTCGAGCCACGGCAAATGGGATGAGTTTTTTGATATAGTAGACACATCGCTTTATACATCGAGCAACTTTTTGTGCGTTCTTTTTTCTAGAGCGGAATGCCCACTTCAATTTCGGTAGCGCTATCAAATCGATAATTTAGACTTTTTCTGGAGCTCGAAAAATTTCCAGGGCAAAAACTAGTCGGCAACGAGTTTGTCGGTCTCGAGGAAAAAAAGCGACGGTAAAAAGTTCCCGAGACAGTTTTTCATCGCCGGTTCAGACAATTTCATAGCGGAATGGAGTTTCACAAAGTACAATCACACACAAAAGTTTTATCGTATAGTCGGGCTTTTATTCCACGTACAGGCCATGCCAATTTTATATGTTATCTCTTCGGTTCGTGAAAGAAATATTTTCAGGAAATAATGTGGGAAAATATGGCATGATACGGGGCTTGAAGGAATTTAGAATTAAATGATTCCATCGGCACATAAACAGTAAAATCCGCAAAAGCAGTAGTGTGCATACCTATAGTCAAAATAAAATAAAATCAATATCGTCCTAAGGTTAAACTGTTACGCAGATGTAAATAGCACGTAAAAAAATATAATCAAGCGAAGATGACTTGTAAAAATATTTAGTTTATATCAATGCTTACTTTCGATTGAAAAATAAGTATATAATATGTATTTACGTTGCTAAAATATTTTAAAATGCGTGACTCATAAGATAGTTCAAAATATATACTACGACGGATAACCGAACAAAATATAGTTAGTCTTTGTCTGATAATTTTTATCATTCAAAACTCTGAATTCAATATATATATACTAATATAAGAGAAATACTGGTCCGATTAAAAAAAACACTTGGCAGGGGAATAATTAAATCGTTATATTTATTAATCAAATCTCAGATATTTTTTTGTTTTGACTGCAGGTTGGTGAATCTATTTAGCCAGTATCATTTGTAAATAATTTACACTTACTTGAAAACTGTCATATCCAAGAACTGTAAGATCCAATGAAAACCAACTAAAATACTCATAAAGTGTAAAGGTTGGATACAAAATTGCTTAAGCTTACCAAATCGACGATTAATCAAAATATGTATAAAGGCACTGCAGAAAAGTCCGCCTTAGTACTTATTAATCGTTTAAAAGTCTACACAGTGGTTATCTACAAATACGACAAAGCCGGTGTGCATGATCTAGATTATTAATGCTTCCAAACTATTTTTGTTTGAAAGCGATAATAGCTTTAGATCATGCACACCGGTTGTGTAGTATTTGTAGATAACCTCTTAAACCTAGTCTGTAACATTCATTCAATATCTAAAGAGGAATTCTGAAATATAAGTCAGAATTCCATAATCTAAGTCGGTGTGCATGATCTAAGTTATTAATGCTTCCAAACTACTTTTGTTTGAAAGCGCTAATAGCTTTAGATCGTGCACACAGGTTGTGTAGTATTTGTAGATAGGCTCTGCGGATAGGAACTCCCTCTTAAAGCTAGTTTGTAACATTCGTTTGATATCTAAATAGGAATTCTGAAATGTAAGTCAGAATTCCGTAATCTAAGTCGATTTATTAAGAATTCCGAGATATAATCGGAGTTCCATGATCCGGAATTCGGAGATCTAAGTCGGAATTCCAAAATCTTGAGTCAATTCATGAATCTTAGTCGAGATTCCAGCGAATGTTTGTTTATAACCAAAAACAACAAATATAGGCTTAGATTTTGTACTTAAGTCGATCTTCCCGCTTTAAACCCCGCTTGATACTCCCCTACTTGCTTATTGTGGCCGATTCGAATCGTAAACTGTTTTTATTGAGTCACTGGTATTCTATGAAAGTTTCATTCAAAATTGTTTGATTTACTGTTACACTGTTTTTTTATAAAAAGTTTCTATTACTATTTGTAGATGCATTTACAGTAAAAAATTGACGTACTGCATTTTTGTTAACACTACATTTCCACTTTCAGTAGTTTTTGCAATTGTAACAAATCGCCACAATTTACCAAAAGTGTCGCTGATGCTCGCCGAAATGCATGTCGGTGTTAGATTCAGGTTTGAGTAATTCTTGAAAGGTTGTTTATTCCTGCAACCTGACTTGTGCATTTACCATGTTCGAATTACAAAAAGAAATTATTGGTGGGGACGTTTTTTGGTCGACATCTTTTATATTTTCAATAAATGTCCAGGTAATTTAAATTGTTAATGAACGTAATGAACAATAACTACAAGTCGACGGTCAACATGAGTTTTTGTATCATCAGGCGATTTTCAAGGCTATATTTTGGAAAATAATCCTGTCCATTCTTCCGCAGACGTTAGCACACTTCACATACGAAGTTCACCTCTTAATTGTCTATGACATTCAGAAAACTCGAACATCACGAAACTGGCAAATGGGAACTATGGACATGATCTGGAAAGAATTCTGAAATGGGGATAGAATAAACTGGTGGAGTTCAAGCAACCAAGACCCAAACTTGTATTTTATCCAGAAGTTGTAGAATATATGTGCAATCGAAAAAGGGATTGTCTTTGAAAAGTTTTTTTTTTCAAATTCTAGATGGTGAAATCGTCCTCGATATAACCCTGTATACCCTGTTCTATCTCCTCCGAACATTCACTCCTGAAAGGCCACAAAAAATGTGAACCCATATTTTTCATGGCAAACTGAAACAAAATCGATAGAAAGCCGTGAGATTTACAGAACTGACCATCACCTTGCTTCAGAGAGTGTACATCAATATAGCCGCCATGGCTGAACGGGGAGCTTTTTGCTACTGTTAACTTGATCTTACCTGTGTTTTTTTTGACAAATACCTATGGTTATGTGGTTTTAAGCAATTATGTTGACAGAGTACAAGATATTCTCGAGAAAGCATTTTATGGGAAACAATCAGCGTGGGGATTTAATTAATACAATTACCTAATTATGTCAGAAAGCTGATACACAACTTTAATAAAGTGGTTTGAGTAGATTCGCCTTTGCATGGTGTTCTGAGCACTATCAAAACTTCAAACAGGAATTTCCTTAATTTCCACAAATGTAGTATAACCTACCGACAAACGTGACAAAAAGTATAAAAATTTACGTCGTGTGCGACGAATCATTCGATTTTATCTAGAATCCAAAAAACTTTGATTTGATGGTGGAATCCTTCATGAGGATCTTGACAAATGAATTATAACACAGTGAGGTAGTGAAAGCAGTCAAGCGCGAGACGAGCCTCACAGAATGAAGTGTTCTTTATGAGTGCAACGTACGCAGCTTTAAAGTTGAATACCGATTTAGATTGATCCAGCCCATTTATGTTAATAGCCCCGTTATTTTGCTCAATGCCGCTCTTGGGTTTCCTCTTAAAGGAACAGTTTTGTTTTTTAAAATATAAAATTCGACATTATATCAGCTTTCATTTGATATCTCACATTGATTTGTTTGAAAATATGAACAGGATGTTCATAAAATCAGATGTGGAATCATCTGCGACTGAAAGATAAACTTCAGTCACTAGCTTCCATCGTTCAAAATAACCTCTTGTGGGGTATTCATGTTGAAAAAGGAAACATTCTCAATTGAATATTGAATAGAAATATTTTTCAGTGAATTGAAAAATCCACGATAAAAATGAAGTTATTTTTTGTGAATGTCTAACAGAAAACAACTACTTCCCCGGCTAAAGCCACGCTGGACATTGAACTACATCTGATAGATATTCTGAAAGGACCCTAACTCAAAAGAAAAAATCTGAATAAAATATTCAATTACTGAAAAATTTTCTATTCAATATTCAATTGAGAATGTTTCCCTTTCCAACATTTATCTATGTTTACTCAAATTTCTACATTTTCAATATTTTTTTCGCATTTCTCAATTAACTAGATATATGGAGGGAAAATCATTTTGAATAGAGTTTTTGTCAAACATAGTTTTTTTTTTCATATGTATCCATGTTTATTTGATTCAATTTGATATCCCACACGTAGGGTCTAAAGAATCTTATTTTGGTGGCTAACTTGGCCCCTCTATTTCAAGACCCAAACTGTAGAAATTATGTATTTTTCTACGTCACAGTATCTTCTTATGATATTTCACATTATATAGAATTTGATGTGGTGCCCAGTAAGCACAACTTAATAGTTATCCACAATTTCCTTACATTTGAATTTTCAAAAAAACTACATTTTTCTGGAATATTTGTCCAAAGGCATCATCTCTTGAAAGCATTCTTGGTAATACGAACCAAAGCAGCGGTAAAAATTCATGCAAAATTAAATACCGGAACCGGATGCAAAAATGACATAGGGTATTATAATCAATCATAGCGTTTGTCTTTGAAAAATGAGCGCCATTGTAAAGAGCAAAGCAGTTATGAGAGAATGTCGCGTGGTATTCTCGATTTTACACGTGTTGGAGCATTACAGATGTACAGGATGATCGAAATAAAACTTACAAAATGGATTTTCAGCGGAAAAATGATATTGGACAAATAATGTCTGTATTGCAAACTCGCAGATGTCCGTGAGAGACTTTTTAGAGATATCCTCCAAAGAACCTAACCTAATCTACATTAGATTTGTTGTTTGCGGCTTATGGGCTAGAAGCCTCTTCACTGCGACCTTTTCAGATCAGGTGAGACTTTAGTCCATGTATTGGGGTGGGGAGCTCAGCCAGCAGCGTGACGTCACCACGGCACCACTACGGTTGGTTCGCCATAAGAGCCCATGCATTTTTAACGATTTTTAAAACCTTTTATCTTGGTATTTTTAACTTGAACCTGTTGATTTTAGTGTGTTCTAGTTAGTGTTTATTTACTTTAGCTCCATTGAAATTTTAGAAATAAGCCATCCTCATATGTATGCAAATGGCAGCAAACCACAATGGTTTCTAAATCCGATGTTGTTCATGTGTTTTTTAAGTCAGTGCTCTGTTAGGGAGGGCAACTATGATCCTTGTTGAACTTCCATTCTGGCTTAGTAGATACTCCCAGATTGGATTATTTTTGTAGGTGTTGAATCCATATCAGCGGGGGGGGGGTTTGGTTGAAATCGATGGGGTCAACTAGGAGAAGGAGTTTTTTTTTCGCGTTCAGACCCTCAAATGGTCCCCCGTCCTTCTTTAAAAATTCCCCTGGCACACAAGTCGCATTTCTCTACGACCCCCCCTTTAGGCTGTGCGCTTCCCCGTGGACTATTTTGAATAACGAGAGTAGTTTTGATTATATCTGTCAAACTAGATGGTCAATCACTTTGTTTTTTTTTCACAATATCTGTGATATCCTCCTCGTTTTTCATAAACTTCTTAATTTTAGTACTAACGGTAGAATTAATAATGTGCTGTTTGCCTATGCATGGTCCATATGTTACGTGTTAATTGAGTCAACTTCAATTACATATATCTCGGGTTCGGGACGGTGAAACTTGTTAAAATTTCATAGAGGTGTTGTTCACATGTTAAACAATACGTGCCAAATTTTAATAATTTCCTAATTCAACTGTCTCGTGGCGGTACTACCTTAAAATCCTTTTCTCGCTTTTTTGCAAGAATAATGTCGCAGTTGCGACAGAATTCAGAATGAAAAAAATCAGAAGGGCAATTCTGTTGATAACCATTACATTTGTAGAACATATATTTAGGACATTTCCTTTGTATATATTCTATTCTCTCTATTGCATTTTAATATGGTGACTAGCATATTTCAAGAACAACGTCATTTACTCCGAAACTGTTAGCAGTTTGATATTGTTTTCTTGAGAAAGTTACATTTTTGTATTAGGAGATATTGAGTTTGCGACAGTTTACAGTCCTCTACTGCCGTTAAATTCTTTTGGTGCATAGAACAGTCTTGAGTACAGGTTATTAGACTGTAGATATTTAAATCATTAGCAAATATATGGGTAGTACTCAGTTCGAGTGATAAGTCGATGGTAAAAATGAGAAACAGAAGTGGACCTAGATCGGAGCCTTGGGGGACTCCTGAACAAGTTACTTAGCGATTTGACGTGTACCCATATTCTATAAACTGGATTCTACTGTGCAAATAAGAATTCATCAGTTCAACTAGTGATTTGGAAAAACCAACTGCGGTGAGTTTAGCCAACAATATATAATGATAAATGGTGTCAAGTGCTTTCTGGTATCAGTGTATATAAAATCTACACTGATATCCATGAAATTATATGGTGAAGTACGTCGGTTAATACTAGGTTACCTACTTATCTATTCTTCTCAAACTCAGTGTTTGTTGTTTTGTATAATCGGTTCATTAAGCATCTCAAGATCCAGCTCGGAGTATATTATCAGATCAGATCATAGGTAAAATGATAAGGTATGCATGTATCAACAGACAACAGAAAATGGGAAAAATCAGTCACAGAAATTTGGGTGTCCTTGTCGATAATTTCACCCTATTCCTCAATTTTGTTTGTATTACATGAAAAAACCAAAACTCAGTAAATTGTCATTTGGAAACATACCCTCACCTTCCCAATTGAACCGATAAAATAGAAGTTTTATTATAGTTGTTTCATTTACGACATGCGGTTATCAAACTCCGTAAAAAATGTGCAAAAAAGCATTCCAGTCCCACACATTCTATAAAGTTCCAAATTAAAAATAATCAGTTTGGTACCCATTATGATGATAACTACTTGGTAATCGTTTATTTTTGTCCTTAGGTTTTTTCGAAAACACATTTGCTCGGGTAGGTACACTATACAAGTAATTTCCGATATACAGAATTTATTATGGGGACAAGGTTTCTCATAATTGTTGAATTCTGTGTTTCATTTTCAAAATATATTTTTCTTCTACTCATATTTTTTCATATTTTGTTACTGAGATTGTATCACTGATTTCTTTATTGATTCGAGTAAAAATTCATTTGTCGATTGTTTTTCTTGAAAAATACAGCTGAGTGATGTTCACAGGATCTTCGTTCAAAAAACATGTTAACACATCAGAAGTAACAACTTTTCTATGGATGGTAATACCTTATTGTTGTTTTTTTTTCGTCATTCATTCCCTTTGGAACAACGTGGATCACGATTAATTGCATTTTTAGAGTAATGTGCATCAAATAGAAAACAAAAACCTATGTCCGTCGGACATAGTCGTTTTTATCAGAGACATGGAAACTCAAAATGCAGCCTAGTGGTAATGAAGCTTACAGATCCGGATATTTTTCCAGGGTTGAACTTAAATAATTTTGTTAAACATGTTGGAGGGGACACATTTTAACGGGGAAACATTTTGGAGGGGAAACTTTTTTCTTGATAGTCTGTTAAGTGATGTATCATTTCAAAGGTCTACTTTTTTAGAATTTTGAGGTTGTGCGACAAAAACAATGCTCTTTTTTATTGCACTCCTTAATATAAAATTATTAAATCTACGGAATACTCAGTGTATGAGTCGTATTCGTTCTTAACCGCTTTTCTGTGAGTGAATGGACACACGCATTATGAAATCAATGACAACAAATCTTTCTTCGACTTTTCTCAGCATACATTTTATTTGATAATATATCCTAGTAGATGTATACGTATTCTAAAATTGCAACTAATATTAAAAACTCTTCACTTCATAAAAAAAAGTGTAGCAAATTCAAATTTTTCGTAAACACCTAAGTAATTTTCCAGACTCTGAAAAATGTTTATATAGTTTATTGATTTTCTTCCTACTTCATCAGGGTTCCAAAACTTTTGGAATTATTGTTAAATAACCTGTCATGACTCACAAAAGATATTGACTTGCTCAAAAATCGACCAATATTTGTAGAATAATTGTCGTAAAATTTTCGTGATTAAAAAAAATATGTCGCGCTCTCAGTTATTTTATAGGGGGTGCCAGTACAGCAAATTCATGAGTAAAAGTCGAATTTCAAAAATATTGTTATTAAAATTGGTCGTATAATTGTCGAAATCCATTTAACATAATAAAAATACACTAAAATATACATATTTCTAAGAAAATATATGCTTTCATATAATTACATCTGATTTGTGCATTTTTACATATATAGGCGAAATATATTTGTCAATTTTGAATTAAATTTTTCCGAAGTTTTTTTTTAATTAACGATGATTAATTCTAGAATTCCATTTTTTTAAATAATGCTCACTATATAGCAATTGAATATTTTTTCTTACAACCGAAAACTTACCTAACAATTGTATGTGAAGATGAATAATTCTAGAATTCCAGTTTTTCAACAAACAAACAAAACAACTACTTCCATGGCTGAAGCCACGCTGGACATTGAACTACATCTCATAGATATTTTGAAAGGACCCTAACTTTTCAATTTTAAGCAAAAAACAAGGTTGAGGACGAATAATGAATCGGAAGTACCCTTTTTCAGTGATACACCCCGTATCCAAGTTGAATATTTTTTCTCCCAGCCTTAACATTCACTTAACAATTGTCGAATTATAAAAACATAATTGTTGTGTAGTTTTTGAATTTCCTGAAGAAAAAGAACGGCACACATTTTTTTCCTGAGGGGTGGCAGTGATAACCCCGTTGGCACTGCCACTACAGTAAATTGACGAATGTAAGTCGTAAAAATGTGAGCATTGATGAGAAAATGGGATTTTAGAATTAATCATAGGTAACAAAAAAAACTTCTGGAAATTATAATTCAAAATTGTAAAACAAAAATATATCGCCTATCCATTTAAAATGCATAAATCAGATGTACTTATGTGAATGCGATGTTGCCAAGAACTCGAAATTTTTACAAACACCATGAAATATCATAAAAAATCCTATATTTTCTTTAAAATATGTTTTAGTGTATTGTTATTATGTTTAAAGTATTTCGACAACTACACGACAAAATTTTTAAATTTCACTCTCACTCGTACTGGCACTGTACTGTAGTGGCAGTGTTAACTCGATATCAAGTTAGCACAGCCAACCCCTATAAAAAACTACAATCACGATATTTATCTTTTATTCACGACAAATTTACGAGAATCATTCGACAAATATTGGTAACTGGCTTTGGTAACTTTATAGGGGTAAGATATTGGTATGCAAATATATCAATAATCAGTGAGATGGACAACAGTGTTACTTGACATATAATGTGAAATAAAATCGGAGAATTTATATAATTCAGGAGTTGTCAGAATAATTCAGACGCTGATTTGACTAGCGCAGTACAATGCAATGCACTTTAAACAACGGGAAGACGCACGAAGCCTGTAGGTGTCCAACCCGGTCCATTTAGTCTTGCAGAGGTGTCTTTGTTGATAAAATGTGGGGCGTATTTTGAGATTTTTTGATCATAAGTGCGAATTGTGTTTCTCCATATATTCATATAGGAAATATCAGAACATAGAACTGTCATATTTATTTGACTTTGCAAATCAGGAGAAGGTCAAGTAAATAGGGTCATCCAGGATTTCCACGAAATTTTCACAGGTACTTTCACATGATAAAAAATATCTGAATTTCTGCGCGAAAAAGATTTTCTGATCATTCTATTCTCCTGTAGACCGTACCACGATACGTCTTCGGCGTGAGATTTTCTTTTACAACTAACCAGAACCAACCACTTTCTCACATGAAAGAAGGGGACACAACCTAACCTAATTTAGCTAATATTGATATCCAACTTGAAAGCAACCCTACACTTTTATTTGGGGCGATTCTTATTAGATGAATGTTACTGTGTTATCACCCCCACCCCCCCAAAAAATGGTTAAATTGGAAAAAGAAATGAAAGGAGAAAAACTAATATGAACATTATGAATTGCGGCAAATATGTTAGAGATCATCATTATTTAAATTCAGATAGTTCCACTGAAGAATTGTTCTAATAATTAAAACGCAATGCTATGATGTGTTTGACTAATATTGTTTTTATCTATGAATCAATTCAAAATATTTCACAATTTTTTGATATTTATGAGTAAATAATGTTACAATCTTATATTTGTTTTTGTACTAATTCTATTCGGCAAACCTGTGAATAATTAATCCAAATCATAAAAATTATTGCATGAAGTTAAATTGATGAATTGGCCATCTGTATCTTAATATTATACAGGGTGTCCCACACTCGATTGCCTATTAGACGTTTCTGGAGATCGGGACACCGGATAATTTTAAAAATTCGGTTTCTTGGGTAACTAGTTCTGCTCTATGGATCTGAAATATTTTCAGCACTGCGGCGTTGCCGCTTATACTGAAAAGTAGCAACAACTTTGATATTTTAAACGAGACCCCTGTATATTATTGCATTTTTTGCTTTGCTATTGCTTTACGATCATTTTTGTATATTCTCTATACCTATCTCAAGCGCGGTTTCGAGAAATTCATTGATTTCCTTATTTTTTGTGCAAAACATAGCATCAATTAAATGTTTATTACTGCGGTATTTGGATTCGAACAAAGCTGAAATTCTGTTTAGTTTACCAATGTTCTGTGCATTAGTTACGTTCAAGGAATTCGTTCCATTTGTGATTTTTCCGATAGATACAAAAATGGTGAAAAGTACATTTTTTAAATGGAACACCCTGTATATTATCGAATATCCTGAAAGACAATTGAAGTTCCTTTCAAATGATGTATCATGTTCCTATACCTAAATAGTCTGGTTTCCGAAATAAAAGCAAGTTTCTAAAAAATCGGATTATTTTGCCATATTTTGTATTAAATGTCATGGAATATGTCATTATGAAAATTCGACAATTAGTGCATCAATAATAAAACGTTTGCGGTTCATTACCAAAAATTTGATCAGAAAAGCATCAAAATGGAAGGCAACAACTATTCAAACGAAGTTTTGTTGAAATTGTTTATCTTCATGGTCAATGTGATTAAATTATAGCAGAAGGTTCTGTGATGTATTAAAGTGTATGAATTATAAGATGACGAACTGATTGTACAAAGAATGATTAATATACAGGTATTCCAAACTCGATGGACGTTTCTGCAGATCCGAGATATAAATAATGCAGTGTTGCCACATGTACTTCAACTAATATCAACTTTCGAATTTCAAATGGAACACCCAGTATTTCATTCTGTTTTTGGGTTCTACTGACAAATACAAATAACTTTTACTGAACATGTCGTATACCTACCTCTACCGTTTATAAAGTCCCAAAGTGCAGCAGAACCCGCAGTTTTCTTTATCAGAAAAAACCTTGAGACCTGAGGTTTCATCGCACTTTTGAAGATACAGCTGGAACTTGAATTTTTCTCTAACTATCATTTGCAATTCAGTTTTGGCATAGATTAATTCAAAAAATAACTGAAGAAATTTTGGAAATAGATATGAAGTCATACTAGAAAAAAGTCAAATTAGGGAGTAGAAACTGAAATGATATATACAGGATGATCTGAAAAATAATTACTAATGGACGTTTTTCAAGTATGAATCAAACCTATGTCAAAATTTTCCTGAGATATGTTTTTAATTAAACTTTGCTAAAAGTGAATTGCATCATCTGAGAGTTAGAAAAAAACGAGTTTCAGCTGTATATCCAGAAGTATGAACATTTTTAAGCGAATCATTACAGATTGATTTGATTTCTTAATCAGATCATTTCAATTGGGTAATATTTCGATTTGTTATACTGGAAAATGGAAATAATAGTAGTGTGCCGTGACCAGAAAAAAACAAGACAATCTTTAGTTTGACAAGCAGTGATTTTCATAGTGTTTCTGTCAAAATGGATAATAATACATATTCAAATGCAGATATTTTAAATTTTTCTAGAAACTTGCTTTTATTTCGGAAACAAGACTATTTAGGTATAGAAACATGATACATCATTTGGAAGGAACTTTAATTGTCTTCCAGGATATTCGATAATATACAGGGTGTTCCATTAAAAAATGTACTTCTCACCATTTTTGTATCTATCGGAAAACATCACAAATTTTGAACGACCCTGTATAATGGAAAACGAATACCCTCAATTGTAACTAATGCACAGAACGTTGGTAAACTACACTCAAAATTTCAGCTTTGTTCGTTGTCCAAATACCGCAGTAACAATTAATTGAAGCTATGTTTTGCACAAAAAATAAGGAAATCAATGAATTTCTCGAAAACCGCTTGAGATAGGTATAGGGAAGTATTATACAAAAATGATCGTGAAGTAATAGCAAAGCAAAAAATGCAATAATATACAGGGTGTCTCATTTAAAATATCAAAGTTTTGCTACTTTTCAATATAAGCGGCAACGCCGCAGCGCTGAAAATATTTTAGATCCATAGAGCAGAACTAATTACCCAAGAAACCAAATTTTCAAAATTATCCTGTGTCCCGTTCTCCAGAAACGTCTATTAGGCCAACGAGTGTGGGATACCCTGTATAGGTTTGGTGACGTTATGTTTATCATAGAGCCGTGTTTCCTTTTTTGAGAAAAGTGAGATTGTTAGTTCAATTATATTTAACATGAAATAAATAAAAACAATTTCAATTACTCGCAATTCTAAGTGAGTTTGGACGTTGACGGGGGAATAGCAACTGGACATCAAACATACAAGAAATTGAGATGGTAAGTATTTATTTTGTAACCTTCAGGAAAACGTTCTCTTCAACTAATCTCGGAAACGTGCCCGTAATAATTCCGGGGAGCTCTTTTCCGAAAGTTTAGTTACCTTTTCAAATTCGGCGACGTCATTCACAGCACAACAAATGAGGTTTTCTCATCACTACGCCACCTACTGTATACTTATTTGGAAAATAGAATATATTTATCAGTATAGAATAAACATTTATGAAATTGGAAAATAAATAGAGGATTCGGAATATTTTTGTTGATTATTGAAAAAATCCTCTCTCGAACTTATTGTGTTACGTTTACTGAAGAAAAAATATTGATTTATTTATTTGTCTTTTTTATATTGTGCGAATAAAGGATAAGTAGGTATACTGATTTCGACCATGTGTGCTGAAGAGGTAAAGCGATATACCTACATGTATTCCCATACGAATATTTTCAGAAGAGCATCTCAGATTCCAAAAATATATGTCATAATATATGCCACGTCCTTCATCATAAATGTTCTCTATACCAAAACTATACGTATTGGTACTTGAAATAAACTGACATTACCGGATATTATTCTTGATATCAGTTTGAAAACCTTCCTCTAATTCCATTTGACTGCGACTTTAAAGTGCGGTTTTTGCATCGATGAAAAAGAAATCCTATGCGGTGAAGTAAATTACCCTCATACAAGCCATATATAACTGGAAATCTATTTATGAATAGGTTGAAGTATTGCCATTAGATATTGGCTTGTAATTGTGTTAGAAAGAAAAAGTTTAGGAACAATTAACGAATATATTGCTGTATAATCGTATGGTTAAAAATATATAAATATATTGACCAGCAATTGGGTACTTTACCAAAAGGACCACTTTTCCTTCGATGCAAAAAATGATGAGAATCTCGATGAATAATGCTTGTAATTTTTGCGAGGAAATAATATAGCTAAATTTTTATCCGCGATTTCAAAATTCAAGAGTTATATTCCATTGAAATCGGCCCAATAACAACTGAACTTGAATTTTTAAAGGCTTTTAGTTTAAAAAATATATTCAACAAATGAAGAACAACCTTCCAAAATAACGTGGAAATTAAAATCAGAATTATTTTCCTACATACTTACTGAAACCCCCAGTTTCAAAAATAGGAATGTACCCAAGAGAATAAGTAGATCGTGACGTCTGCAACTAGGTATCACATTTATGACAATATTGCAATTTTTCTGGGGGTAATTTAAGCGGACCAGTTAAAAAAAAATACAAATGGGATGGTAAGTTTTTTCGAAAAAAACCGAGATTTTTAAAAGATTGCAAGAATGAATCAGGGGATATTTTAGACCCCCAGGATTATAAAACTAATATTTGGAACTATGTAGGTCGCAAGCTTTTTGCCAATTCGATCCAAAAATAAATCGCGATAATCATGGGAATCACATACTTTATAGATGGAACATAGCATATGTCCTTTCTAACAGTGAAACACTAGAACACATACGAATATAGAATGAGACCAACTCAAAGTGCATCGTTATTAAATTTAACAGTAAACAACTAAGTAAGTACTTCCCCATCAGTATTTTTACGTTGATTAAAAAAGTTGATTGAATCAGTTCAGAAAAGCTCATTAATAAGGCCCCTTTGTATAATACGGATTTGCATGAAATTGTGACTGAATATTTGTGACAAAATAATTATGTTTCAAAAGAATTTGGAATGTTTTAAACGCTTATTGCAAATACATATTGCAAATACATATAGCAAATACGAAACTTTAATTTTATTTTACCAAATTTTAATATATTATATTTTAATAGTGTACCTGTATTTATTAGAAATTGTTCAATGTATTGTTTATAAATTACTTACTTATGCGAATATACATACTTCTGACCCACTCTGTATATATGTATGACATGAAAATAGGCTATGATCTTTCTCTGGGTCTGTAAGATCATTGTACAAAAAATGACATTCAAATCCGTAGGATACTTTTCGAGAAAATCGCGGACATACAAACACATACGTGAACATACAGAATATAATTTTTTCGAAGGGATTAATAACACTCGCATACTTCTATTCACCCTGTTTAAAAAAAGGAAAGGGGGTTATTATGCAAAAATTTAATTGATCTTGGTTGAACTTCTAACTCATCCTGTATACATAATGTCTATTATAAAATATTTTCTGGGTCTTCAAGATCACCATACAGAAAGCTGCATTCAAATCGGTTAAATAATAATCACAGATTGCTGACTCATCCTGAACGTTTAAATACACAAAAATATCCTTCTCTGGGTCTTTCCTAGCGACCACTTGAAAGAATTATATTCAGAACAGTTGACCCTATTTTTAATCGATTTAAAAAAAGAAAATTCTGTATGTTTGTCTGTATGTTCATACTTGATTTTCTGGAAAACCAGCTAAACCAATTTGAATGCACTGTTTGCGAGTGTTAGGAAAGACCCAGAGAAGGATATTTTTGTGTAGGGTCAACTGTTTATTTATTTATTTATTTATCCATGACATTGTCAATTTAACAAAAGTCTTCATACATTATAATCACAGTACAAATTGCCATACTTACTACTTAATTCTACAACATAAAAAAAATATAAAAATACTATTGAGAAAATAAATAAAAATGTTTCTATAATGTTTTTACAACTCTTTTGAAAGATGTATTTGACATATTGAAGAAATATATTTGCTTATTGGCTTGGTTCAGCATTTTAACAATTGACTCGTTTTACCCATAATTTGTATGGTAAAAGGGAATATTAAATATTTCAGAATTACGTGTCCTTCTCTGATTCACATTAAATGTTATGAGCTCTAAGATTTCTGGTGAATTCATATGTTCTGAATATAATTCTTTCAAGTGTGTTTAGATAATTTAAAAAACACGTTTTGGGGTAAGGAGGCCACATTTAGTCCTGTTTCAACAACTTTTTCCAGTGAAATTTTGACAATTTAAAAAAAACATTACATTATTCACTCAATTTTTTTTTGAATCTGCTCCGTATAGTAGGTATCAGATATTTCTGCAATCTGATGACAGAATTAAATTCTGAATAATGTTAAGTTTTAACATTTGAGAAATCAGTAGGAGTTCGTTTTTGCTCTTGGAGTAAAAGCCGAAATATAAACATGCTCCACGTGGTGCAACTAATGAAAAATCTAAGCTACAAAACTAACTTGTGTTGTTGTTATTCTTGCTCATAACTTTTCTGGGCACAGAGGGCGACAGAGAGTTCCTCTGGAGGAGAATCTGGGAGGGAGTAACACAAACTTTTGGAGATTGTCTTGCACTTGAAGCACCACTGGCACAGTTTCCCGAAATGACCGGAGGATTTGAACCGGAGCTCGAAGCGGGAACCGGAGACTCGTCGCCAGTTTGATTTGTGGTACTCAGCCCGTCCATATTTTTATCCTTCAAAGTCATTCAACTCAACATAAAATAAAATAAAAGTTCGTGATATGTTGCAAGATGCAACTGGCAGACCGTTCTATCTACAACTGCAGCAAAAGGCGATTTTATTTTGTTTCCCGCCCCACTCGAGCGAGATAGCGCGCCTCCCCTCTACTATGCTTTGGGGTATACGCGGAAGCACAGCACACTGATATGATATGACTACCGGACTCCGGACTTGTCCTGACGTTAATCTTGAAGGGTTCCGAGGTGTTCCCTCTCTCTCGCTGCCCTTACCTAGTCGGTCTATTTTGTTTTCGCTAGGCGATTTTTTACGCTGTTTCGGTTGGGATTTTAAACTCATTTGCATTTTCTTAACAACCCTCGCACTGAGTTAACTCAACGGATTTTCAACCGACTCCAAATTATATCTAGAGTATTAAAATTTTCCTAATTTTTACTACATTTTCGTGGAAATCGTTGCATTCGTCTTGACATGATTCGCAACCCAGCAGCTAAAGACAGGGGCGGCTTTAGCGGGTGGGACAAGTGTTCCTACAATCGTCTGAAACATGTTCCTCGGAAACGGGAATTGAATATTGGAATATTTTCATTATCGGTGATTGTTTCAATATTATTCAAATAGAATGCTAGAATATTTCTTTATTTCTTGGTGCCATTCAAATAACTATGATAAGAATATGTTTTTGGAACAATATGATTTCTAGCGAATCTACCTTAAAACCCAGATTACTAAAACATAAATAATATTACCTGGAAATAACAATGTTATTTCTGGAACTCAATGTGGATTCAACTAAGAATAATTCCAATGAAATCATTATAGGTATTTCGAAAAAATCTTTTTTTTTTAAATATCATTATTTCATTTCAATCAACTGAATACGAGATAGGTATTTTCAAAAGACTATTTCCCTCATTATTTTTGAGCCGATCAAATGGCCGAAATTTCAAACAGAGAACCAATCAGATCAGTTTTATAGTGATAAAACGTCTTCTCGCTGTTTTATACTAATAACACCACTAGTAGATTCGATATTGTTTTTCCATAAAACCACACTATGCCCTGTCATTATATGTCAACGCATTTAATTCCTATAAGGAAACAGGAAATGCAAAATTAATTAAATAGGAATTTGACGCTCACTACATACAGTAATTTGATATTGGAATTCAAATATATACATTTTTCAGATTGTTAAATGAGCCAAGTAAGGCAGTGAATCATATATTTCCCATATTCTCATACAATCAATTGGTGTTGTGGAGTAGTGTGTAGATAACCAATCCCAGAAAACATGGGGGTATGATTTATCAAAAATTAGATCTATTCCAAGAAGAACGATGATGTTATAATAAAAATTTTACACTCGCACAATAGGTAAGGATGAATTCATAAGCCTTGAACAACCATTCCTTATAAAGCATCGAGTGGTGCTGCCCTATAATGCCAGCCCACAGTGCAAGAGGTTTAATTTTGAAATATTTGCATTAACAACAAAAATGCAATAAATAAATAACAAATGGATACTAGATTGTATTTAAACAATTTTCACATTATCAACTTTCTAAACCGGGTGTTTTGGGTTTTTCATTTTCCCGGAAATAAAAATAAATATCAATAGCCAAAGTCCTAGTCATTTCAAATATTTTAAAGTAATCAGACCAGAGTGCTCGTACCTATAACTGCAGGAGACGAGCAAAAATAGATTTTCATAAAACCATATCCTATCATATTCCTTCCTATACTGTCACCACCAGCAGGATGGCTTCTGCGGCCCCATCTAAGGGAACAAAGGAAATATCTATAAAGCATTGAACACATTAATTATGCATTGTATATAGTAGAATTAGTTGTATATATTAGGATTAGTTAACTGTAACCATTTTATTGAATAAACATCTTTTGATTAATTGACTGTCACGAGGAGTCAAGCAACGTCGGGCGCGGATCGTACTTGTCGTCGCATCCTTTTGGCCATTTTTTTTAATGATCATAGATAAAATTTTTAACTATTCAAAATTTCTATAATCAATGAGAACCACTTTTAAACATACCTTTTTTTTCAGACTGTCACGTGAAAGGCTCGGATTCGATTCCTAGCAGTGGATTTTTTTTTGGCAAAATCCGTTCCAGCTACAATAATATTTTATTTCATAGTGAAAAAATTATATACATTTTATGTTTTTGAGTGAGTTCTTGAGCAGTGAATATCAGTAAGATGAAAAAAAACGATTTCCTCGATTTTCAAAAATTGATAACTTTCCACGTTGAAAATTCGAATATAACATGAATTCTGGTAGTTTTATTCAGTTTTAAATGTGATTCGTGAAATATTCTCATCAAATATCATTCGTGCTGGAGGATTTTTTCGCAAAATTTTTAAAATTATCCCATAAGCATTTTGCCTGTAGGAAAGTTAACTAGTGCAATTTGCGGTCTCATTTTCAAAGATTAAACCACTCAAGCTTCGCTTTCGTGGTTTCCAGGCAAAATGCTTTCTCGAAAATTTCAAAAATGTTTGAGCGATAAAGCACTTATGATGATGTGAACCAGATCCACAGATATAAGCAAAGTAAAAAGTTTTCTGTTTTGAATGAGGGAGTTACACTGAATACATTATTCAAATCAAGCAACAATATACAGGGTGTAAATTAAATTGCTGCACAACCGCTTACCGTTGATTAGTCCATCAAATACAAAAAGATTGTTACTTTGAAATATTCCCTAACACGTTCGCTACCAAGCGTCCCATATAATATGAGCTACTTACGATTTTCTGCTGGACCGCCGTCTCAAATATCAGCCATTAGCAATATTACTATTTTGTTCGATTTTCATCAGAACCGTCTACTGTAAAGGATTCATAGTTTGCAGTAGTCTTTAGGGAGGCCTGGTTCGAGAGTGTGTCGGATGGACTCTCAGTTAAATATAATTATTGAAAACTTTGATTGTTTATTTACAGATAATTGTATATACAGGGTATGTCGTAACTATCTACCTCTGTACTCAATATATTACTTACATTATTTCATTGGGAATGTGTTTGATGATACAAAATAAAATTGTTTCTTTACAGATAATTGTATATACAGGGTAAGTCGTAACTTTTAAGTTAAGTTAAGTTTATATACTTTTTTATTATAATTACGATTTTTGCTCATTTTCATTTATGTTGCATTTAAAACACAACAGTACCTAATATTAGAACCTTATTTCACTAATAAGAGAGGTGTTGAACTAGAGAACCCAGATGTCATACTAGACTACAACAAACATATGTCAGGCATAGATCGAAGTGACCAAATGGTCGCCTTGGAAAACCGTTCGTTGGAACCTGAAAGTGTGTTTCCACTTATTGGATGTTTGTATTTTAGTATAGCACATACATACAACAAAGTGCAAAGAAAAACAAAATTACCTATTTGCAGTTTACAGAGTTGCTCATATTACAATATTTGAAAGTAAACACAAACACACGTGATCTACCAGTCAAAAAACCGCCATATGTGCAAAAACGCCTCTATCAAAGAAGATAGAGAAGAGGAAAAGATGTCGTGTTGGCTCTTCTAAAAATAAGAGAACCCAATCGTATTTTGTCTGGAGATTGTAAGGACAAATATGGAGAAACAGTTGTTTTCGTAAATACCATGAATCGATGATAAAATTTCCCATTTTTTATGCTCGTTTTGTAACAGTAGAAGGGAAAAATAAAAAAAAAACAGTCGACATTTTTATTTATTATATTATTTTATTCAATGAGACACACGGTCTATCAAAGAGAAATTCATGTAATAGACCAGTGTCTCATATGAGTCGGGTTCAAAAGTTCTTTCAAATGTCCTTTCCCTATATCCGATATTTACTACATCGATTTACAGCACAAGTACCTACGTACTCCCTCAAAACGGCCCCGCCTCAAATACTTTCGGGGCGAATTAATATCCAGGGTTATTTTCGGCTACTGAAAACATTAAACATTCGATTTTTTTCGACCAACCGTTGTCCAAAACCCTTCGAATGCATTTTAAAGCCAGAGATAAACCCTATGAATCATGCAATTCTGAAAAAAGGTATTGTAAATCTTGTCAGATCAATTTGGAGCCTTAATATCGCGATATAATTTTAAATATTTGTCAGTGTATCACAAAATGATTCATATTATGTTCATATATCTAGTACGAAAACACCAGAAATGTCTCTGACACCTGATGTTATATAATAATTTTTTAAAACAAATAGAAGAGTATAACAGCATTTTGCGTTTGAAACAAAAATAAATTCCCTAACTTTTTTCAGACTGGTATTACTCAGATGCTATGCTTCTTTTTAGTTTAACACCTCTGAACCAACAATCATGGGTCAAATCGTGTAATTGAACTTTGACCCACCAATTGACTTGAAATCTGATATTTATACATGGATTGCGTGACAATACATTTAAACAGTATTCCAAAATTAAAAAATCAATATGGCGGCCGAATTTAGTGATGTATGCTTAGAATCGATTTAACACATATATATATATATATATATATATATATATATATATATATATATATATATATATATATATATATATATATATATATATATGAGCATGCTGATGTATGCTATGAATCGATTCAACAAAATTTTCAAGTTGGCGTTTCCAATATGGCAGACGATTTTTCCATTCCAAGTCTTATCAAAATTGTTATCCAGGGGTTTTTGACGTCGAAGGGTATGATTTATGGTCACACACAATCCAGAGTTGGTTCCTGGGATTTTTGTAGTGGGTCATTATTATTTTTCTGTCAAAAATTCAAAATGGCGGGATTAATACTAGATGTGTGATTAATTAATGTTCAGGAAACAAACTTCTCACTCACATAGTAGTGAGTAATTATTAAAAGCATACATTATCCCAACAAACCTCATGTTAGGTGAAATTGACTCATTTTGGCATTTGAATGGGTCGACGCTAAATTTAAAGAAGGTGAATTTTACGTCATAATTCTAAAAAATTAAGGTAATGAGGAAGTCGAAAATTGCCCATTGATATATATATATATATATATATATATATATATATATATATATATATATATATATGCAGTGTGTAATCCAACCTCTTGCACACCAGTGAATGACGAGTGGTTAAAAATCCAAAAAACAAAATTATTTTTTTGTTGTTTAATTCGTCCAAATTTTGGGAACCGCGTAACAGCAAAGTTTATTAAGGACTTATACTAAAAATTTCAAAGGAAAAATCTCTCGGACTATCAACTGTTAGCGATTATACAAGAGGTTAGATTACACCCTGTATATATAAATATATTGTTATGATATGAAATATAGGTTAAAGATCAAAAGAATAGAAATTTGATATAATGATATTTATACATCACATATGGATACCTGCTATGATTGTTTTTACAATTTTTCTGTGTACTCAGAATCTCTGAAACCTTTTTCCATCTATAGTCAACGCAGATGATCCAAGAGTTTAGCAGTGGAGCTTTTTAATTATCATCAGTATGTTTCCAACAATCTATTTCATTTGCACAACCTGTAAAAGTATAGAAATCAAAACTCACAAATAAAATCTTAGAATTCAATTAGCCAAAATTAATCTACTAGCTAGAACATCCTGTATATATGCTAATCTTGAATCACAAGGAAACATGACAGGGACATGTCAAACTATTTTTCATGGAAAATCATTAAAATATGATGTTTGAGAACAGAAAATTGTTAGGTAAGAATTTTTAACAACTCTGTATAAATAATATTATGTATAGAAATATAAGCTGTATATAAAATAAATATCATAGTTTAGAATAAGAAAAGGTGTTTTAAAAAGAGTGTAAAAACTGAAAATTAGTGCCTAAAAACAAAAAGTGATGGTTGCTACGGAAAAAGGAAAATAAAGGTGTCGAAAAAAAGAAATTTTAGAAAAGCCGTGATGAAAATTTGATCACCAAAAATCAACGAAAATACAATAACAACATAAGTGTATCTGCTATTAGACAAGTTAAACCAAATCGAAAAACACCAGGCTTGGAATCGACCTCGAAAACCACTTACCTCCAAATCACATGAGATTTCCTATGCAGCACGCAACCAACAGCTAGGGGGCCCAACGTTAGCGAAACATCCAGTTCCAATAGCCACACAACACAGCCAGGATTCGCGAGAGTGCACCAGCAGAACAAACATCAGGTAATTTTTTCAACTAAACTAAATACAGTAAGAGTATTCGTGTCAGTCACTTTTTACGGTTCATTTAATAACACCTATTCACCGTATTGAACTTTATTTCTTATTTATTCTCATAATCTTAGTATAACCTACAAACATTTATTTGCAAGTTCATTGATTGCGCATGAGCAACTTATTTGACATTTTCAATTTCATTGGCTGAATATTATATACAAATAAAGTAGATATCGCAGGCATAGTTAATTTAAGGATCCTATTGAATAAAAGAACAATCATTTGATTCTTTTCTGGACTCATTATTCATCTTTTGATCACATTAAAAGCTATATTTCCATTAAACAGTATATTGACTACAAGAAAAACAACTAGATGGCGCAACTGCAATCCTCCTGAGTTAGAGATTATCATGTCTCCCAAGGCTTACCGACTGAGCTGGGAAAAGGTAATAAAAGAAAGGTAAATGGTATATTGAGGAAATGTAAGAATATCATAGTCGGAGTTTATTGTTGTGATGAGTATTTGAAAAGCACATAAAAAAAAGGAAAAAAAAAATTATAATCATTGCCATAACAAATAAAATACTCATAATAAAACATCACATATATATATATATATATATATATATATATATATATATATATATTTACGGAAATTGTAATAAAGAAAGAGAGCCACATAGAGGTACAAGGTAGAGTGTATTTATATTTTTGTGAATTGTGGTGAAGGATCCGGTTAATACTAATAATTCATTTTGACCTGCGAAGATCGATGATTTCCACTAGAAGGTTCATAAGTGAAGGAATATTTTTGCAACCCTATAACTCCGCTATACGGAAGATATAAACTAGTTTATGTAAACTGATGATAAATTCAAAAGTGTTAATTTTTTATGAATCACGAGTGAACTTTTTTTTATGTGATTCAAGGGTAATTATGGTATGATGTTTGATGTAAGGCCACACTGATTATTTATATTAGTATACAGTAGTTCTGATAGTTACCTCATATATTTTGGAGTTATAAAAGTCGGCAAAGTGCGAGTTTATGTTAATTTTTTATGAAAGTTTTAGAAGTCCCTGTATATTCATTTTTCCATTATCTCCCAATAATTTCTTCCTAATAAAAAATAACTTCAAGAATTTATGTTAATGTTTTATGAAAGTTTTAGAAGTCCCTGTATATTCATTTTTCCTTATCTCCCAATCATATCTTCCTAATAAAAAATAACTTCAAGCACAAATTAGCATTTCCCGACTATGAATAGAGTATAAGAGTCTCATAAAAAATTGAAAAATTATAAATACAACTCCTTTAATGTGAATATATACATTTTTCACCAATTCTCACCATCACTATTGCAACCTGAATGGTCTACGATGACTGTCATTGAGTCACGTTTCTTGAAGGGTTGCAAGATTTTCGCGCTTAGAGCCACCCTACCCTTTACTCTTTGTTTTCGGTAGCCTAGTGTTTTTTTACTAGATTTCGGTTGGGATTTAGATTCATTTGCATTTTATTATTCATAGGAAAGAACTGAAATTCAACGTCCCCAAGGAAATTCCTTGTATATTTTGTTGAATAAGAAAGCACTTTTTTTTTCAATTTTTGTGATTTAGCGAACAAGTCGAAATTACACTTTTGTTTTCATTTGGAAACAAGTAAAACTCGGTAAAAAATGTCGTTACTTGATTCGGAATCCACCATTCAGCAAAAATCCTTGAAAGATTTATAAAGCTTTAATTTAAATACTATTGTTTCAGTTTTAGCATAAGCTTTTATTCAAGTTGCTTTGTTGTTTGTGTCTGCTACAAAAGTCGATTTTAACACACTTCCGGTTAACCGATTGGTTTGAAATTTTGCATACACATCTAGTTTCAATGAAAATACAATTTTGTCATTTATGAGTCGATGTATAAGAGTTTTCGGTGTAGCATTTTTTTTTTTAATTTGGAAATTCAAGATGGCGGTTTTAATATGGTGGACCAATTTGGTCGTTTATGGTCGGATGCTAGGCAAAGTCAATATTTTTATTTTTTTTTGGTGTCAGAAGGGTTTTTGAGGTTGCGGATTTTTAATTAAAATTTAGAAATTTAAGTTGGCGACTCCAATATGGCAGACGAATATTTTTATTTGTGGTTTGGTCCAACTTAAGTAGACCAGATTGCAGATTTTTATTTTTTTATTTAGAAGTTTGAGATGGCTGCTTCAATACGGTGGCCATTTATACTCCAACTCAAAGTCAATATCTAAACGCTGAGCTGAAACCGCTATATATATATATATATATGACAATGAAACTAGGGCCATGCCTATATCTCCTCCACTTTATCAACCGATTTGAATGAAATTTTGTAATAGATATGAAACACAATTTCGGATTGACAGACATATGAAAACTAAATGGGCGACTTCCGGTTTTCGCCAGAATAGCCACCAACTTCGATTTTTGATGTTTTTCGGATTCTACGTCTCAAATTACATACGACAGTGTTGCTAAATTTTTATTTTACAATTGAAAAAAAATAATTTCTCAATTTTTTTTTAGCCCAGGAGGCCTTGATCAGGTTAAAATCTATACTAATTTACATCAGTAACTCAAAGTAATAGTCATTTCATCGATAAGATCAATAACAAATCCTACAGCAGGAATTGAAATTTTCTGAACGCATTTCAACGAAAAAAACGTTTTTTTAAATGCTACCTACCGAGGTCCATTTTGCCATTCGATAGAGAATTTAATTACCAATTCAACGATATACATTATGTACCACTTTCTTTTTGTTCAAACGATCAATTATTGAATTTGTACAATATTTTATACGATGCCTACAAATTCCAATGAGTTATCCGTTAAGGTTTGATGAAATGAAAGGTAGCCGTGGAATCATGGGAAACAGTAGGTGATTAATGTCATGTCAAAATTGAAATACCAATTTAACTTGTCATCTCGTTTCGTTTGTAAAAAGTTTTTTTGAAATTGAAAATAATAATCGTTATTCTCGAAACGAAAAAATCGATATGATATTGATATACGGAGAATGTCAGAAGAACGCTGTCAATGCTAGTATGCTATACGCTGTTCGTTATCCGATAAGACGGCACCCATCGAAGACATATTTCAATTAATTGGAAATTATGCTACGGAAAGAAACAGCTGATCAAAACCACACCCACTTTATCGTCAGTGAAGAAGTGGAAACTAATGTTTTAGCTTATGTTCATTTTTATCAATCTGCCTCAGTGCGAGAATTGGAAATTGAATGTGGGAACAGCAGGGAAAGTGCCAGAAAAGTATTGGAAAATCATAAATATCGCTCCTATAAATACAGTTTGCATGAGCATCTATATGAAAATGACCCAGAACGGAGACTAATTTATTGTAATTGGCTTTTGCGTCATCATGATTTGAATAATGGTTTTGTCTTGAAGATACTGTTTACAGATGAGTCTAGGTTTACGAATAATGGTATGTTCAATAGGAATAATACAAGGTAATGGGCTCAAGATTTTCTTAGGTTGCTGAGAGAAGGTAATTTTCAAGAAAGATTTGCATCCAACGTCTGGGTAGGAATCATATAGGGACAAGAATCATTGGACCAATTCTTTTCGACGGACCTTTGATGGGCCAAAGATATCTACAATCCTTAGAGAACGATATTCAAAATAATATCAACGATTTACCTGAGAACATCAGGGAAAATATGTTTTTTCAGCACGATGGTGCAGGACCACATAATGCTAATATTGTTCGGCAATATCTTAGTGATACCTATGGGCAGAGATGGATTGGAACAAATGGTCCAATCAGATTTTTATTCATGGGATCACATAAAATCCAAAGTATACTCGAGGAGACCAACTTCTTTGGAGGACTTGAGAGATATAGTTGAGCGCGCATTTCAGGAAATTCCTGCTCACGAACTGTTAAATGTGATGAGGTGTACAATAGTCTATGTGTTAGGAAAAACGGGCAACACTTCGAACATATCATTGGTCATTAATAAATAAAATGACTTTTCGATGGTTGTGAAACTCTTCTATTGAAAACAGGACAATGGTATTGTAAGTAATAATTTGTACGTTGAATGTTTCACTGTTTCAGTCGTTAGATTTATTCAAACTTTTTGATTATATTGGAATTATCTTTTCTGTAATGGGTTTATGAACATTACATATTGTCAAGTCGACTATTTTTGGTAATTCATTGTTACCATTCTGAAGTAAAGTTTGAAAGAATGAATAGATGTCATGTTACCTACCAATTTTTTCAGATTGATTTCATTTTGTTAGATTGCTCTCTACGTTTTGAACAAAAAGAAGGTGGTACATAATATATATCGTTGAATTGGTAATTGAATTATCGAATGGCATAGTCCCATTGTCACCCGCTAAAGCTATGAATATGAAGAATAGGAAGTATATTTGAAATTCGAATTCTAAGGGGTTAAATATACCCCATGAATATTTGATCAGTTTTTATTCATGAAACATGTTAATTTACCTAAAAAAATCAGCAAAATATATCATTTCTATTTTATTATTTGCTCAAGAGTTTTTTTTTTTCTGAAATTTACACCCCAGCCGGTAAAAACTACCCCTATTATGGAACAGGTCATATCCCAAATAGTGCCGGTAATAGGAGAATGAAATTTTAAATGAGAGGTACATTCCAAGGGTAGGAACGTGATAAGTGTGGTTTTTCCAAAATTGGAATCCCAAATGGTTAAAACTATCCCGTGAATATTTGAATAATTTGTATCTATGAAACTGTCGATTTAAAGGAAAAACGGCAAAACGCGCCATTTTTGTTTTAATTTTTTTCTTGTAAATACATATTTTTCATGTCTGAATTTTGCAACACAGCCGGTAAAATGTACCCCTATTAATAGGTTATATCTTGAAGAGTATAACACATTTTTGAATGAGGGTTACATTGCAGGAGTAGGGAGTACCAAGAAAGGATTTAACAAAATTCGAATCCTGAGGGGTTTAAACTTAAGTAATTTTTTTCTTCATATCCGTTATTTTTTCAAAACGGCAAGATACGCCAATTTCATTTCATTTTCTCTTGAGATAAAATTCATGTCTGAATTTTGCTACCCAGGCGGTAAGCACCCACTATTGGCTATGTGCGAAGTGCTTGGTAGGGACAGTCAAATCGATCGCAGCACGTGCTGTGGCAGAAATGTGAAACAATATCGGGACTGTCAAATTTGTTTTGATGAATAATTCCACGTCAATTTACGTTAAATTCTCACAAATATAATAAATCGCTCTCAGATATCGACAATGTTTCATATTTTTTCAAGTTTTTCACCTGATTTTGATAGAAATTATCAAAACATGGCATCTAACTGTCAAATAATTCCCGATTTCCGAAATGTGGCGTTCGCCACTGTCGTGCATGTAGCCAATACATCTTATTCATCAAACAATATCAGTAGTAAGCAAATGAAATTGTGCAGGAGGGTAACATTTCAGGGGGAGGTGAGTAATAAGAGATTATTTTGCAAAATCAGAAACCTAAGAGGTGAAAACACCTTCGAAATATGTGAATAATTTTTATATTTGAACTCATGAGGAAATCATGGTTACAAAACAACACATTGTAGGGGTAAAAATACAATTTAAATACAATAAACATGTAGGATAATAAAATTAAACAAGTACAGACAGTTAATTACACACATTTAAGCAGTATATCACTGAATTAGTGAGTCGATGAAAAACTCATCCAAACTTGCCATCAATATACAAGTTGTAATCAAACCTCTTGCACATTCGTGAATGACGAGTGAATAATGCCATTTCATAACGAATTACAGTGGTTAAAAATCTGGAAAAAAAAATTGAAAACATGTTTTGTTCTTTGTAAAATTCGACAAAATTTTGGGTAGCGCCATCCGCATAATTTCAGGTGACCTACTCAGAGGAAAACTTTGGCAATTGCCGACTGCAATAAACATTCAACTCGACATTTGAATAATGTAGAATGTTGAACTGATTGGTTTTCGATTGACTCGGCCGTTACTAGATGGAAATCCATAGTAATTTTAAATCACAACACACACGATTAGATTTCCACAGATTTTTTATCAAATTTACAACATGTTTCGCTAGCACAGTAGCTCCTTCAGGTGAATGTACAATTAACCTTCAATAAAAATTCTGTGGAAATCTAATCGTATGTGTTGTGATTCAAAAGTGAACTGATTGTGTGGTAAATGTACACATTGCAGGCTGCCTGATATAGATTTTCAATTTCAAAGTGAAGAAAACAACTAACCTTGTTATTTCCAAACTTATCATAATTATCACAGTCACTTGTAAGAAACAAACGACACAAACAGTATTGAAAAGGGAAACATTCACAATTTAATAATGTATTAAAAAATAATATCACGACCATTGTAGCTATTCAGAACACGTGAACTGGATACGGTTTACAAAGCTGTCTACAAACGAGATTTTTAGATTCTACAAATGTTTTCAGATTGGCTGGTGAATGAAATATCCTAATCAGCAACCAATCAGAAAACAGTACGCGATGTGCAGGAGAATTCATTTGAACATTATTTTCTTTGTCTTTTGCTGGTTCTTAAAACTAAACACCGAGCTGTTCCGTGCGTATTTTGAAGAGTAGAAGACAAGATGAATCACTCGTCGCATTTATGAATGAAGTAGTAAATTTCAATTCTGGTTGATTTCTTGAGTCGCCAATCACTGTGCGGGCGTTTTCGTACTAGATATAATAATATAATATAAATTATTATTTGATAAAACGGCAATTTTTTTAAAAGGTAATAATGTTCAAATTAATTTTTGTGTACATCGCGTACTGTTGTCTGATTACTTGTTAATTAAGATCTTAAGATCTTTCATTCACCAGCCAATCAGAAAACACTAGTAGAATCTAACAAACTATCGTTCGTAGACAGCTTTGTAAACCGTGCATGCGAGAATCTTGCTTGACAACAGTGTTCAGTTCACGTGTACTGAATCACTACAAACAATGGTCTCGAAATTATTTATGACACAACATTCAATCGCGAATGTTTTCCCTTTTCAATATTGTTTGTGTTGTTTGTTTCTTACAAGTGATTATTATGACGAGTGCCTCAAAGCAGAGTATGAAGTCAACTAGTTATGACTTTATCACCAGTTTCGCTAAAACAAGGTTTTAATTTTAATCTACGATCTATGTAAAACCCAAGCATTTTGTGTAACGTTTACTCTCAATCATTCCTGAACTAGACCTAAGTCATCAAGCTCACATTTGAAAGTTAGAAAATTTGTTTTATTGATGTTAAATGATAGTTTATTGGATTCACACCAGTTAGTTACTTTAGTTATATCTTCATCAACAACTTTATTTAATTCGTCAGTCTTTTTGTTGTGCCATGTGATGGTCGTGTAATCGGCAAATAGTGTTATATTTATATCATTTAATATATAGTTATATCATTTAATATATAGTAAAAACAGAACTGGATCCAGGACTGAGCCCTGAGGAACCCCAAAGTTTATCTGTCCTAATGAATAATGTATTATTTTGTTTTCTTTCGTAGTCTCAATTTGAAACTGAAAAAAGTTGTGAAACAATACATGAAGTATGCATTATCTCAACGAGAATTATTGTTTGCAAAATTTTGACCATCGAATTGGTATTGGAAAAAGGTAATTTGGAAGTCGTTAATTGGGATATCAAAGCAATTTGTCCCACAGGTCGAAGGCATAAATAAATAGCTATAAGAAATAACAACACTGGAAGATGAAATTTTCTTAAAATTCCATCTGCACTATAAATTAAAATTAATTAATAAATTCCATCTGGATTATTATCAATTGAATTACGTTGAAGAACGAGAAATATTAGCGCCATATTTATCGAAATTTTATTCCGCAAATTCCTTGCATCGAATTAAAAAAGTCTATAAGTCTCGAAATCCAGGCGGGCAAAGCCGCTGGCATGAACTGGTTCAAGTGCTACCTCGTATTTTTATTTATAGTCAATTGACACAGTCGAAGAAATATGTACGCTATGCGGTTGTCTATTGAAGAACTTGACTGCTCAAAAATTGTCAGGAAACATTCCGTGTAATGGTTGACGCGTTAGATGAAATTGGCGATCCCATTATCCTTAAGATAAATAATATTGAGAGTCATTACTTATACGTTCAATTGTAAGACTGAAAAAAAAATTAAATTGAACTATAATTCAAAAAAACTAATATACAAGCTTTCCTTTCAGCATTTACTAAAAAGAAAAAAAAAATTCAGTGTTATAAGCTTTTCAGCCACGCCATGTCCCACTACAAAGCACAACCTATCAAGCAAATAATGGAAATAAAGTTATTGGCAAAGATTAGTATAAATATAACTTACTTAAATGTAGAAAGCGTGGGGTGCTCGACATATCTGGTCATCAAGCAAATATTGTGGCTTTTTCATTATCTCCTACCACTACTATTGAATTCTATTTTTTATTACATTAATAAATATATATATACTTTTTTCTCAATGTATATTCCATATTTTCACTTGATTTTTTAACTCTTATTTTTACTTGTGTATTTGACGATTTCCATGCTTGTAAAAAAGTCTCAGGAAAATAAAGTATTGATTGATTGATTGATTGATTCTGCATTTATTGATTTCCAAACTCTAGAAAGTTTGGAAATCAATAAATGCAAAAAGCCAGGTCTAGTTTAAAACTGCTCTTGCTATGTGTAGTGTTTCGAACTCGTTAGCAACACAACGTCAGTCAAGAGGTAGGTAGCAAAAGTTGAATTTGTTTTTCCATTCACGAAACAGTTTCTACAGTGTGACCCGCTTAAGACCGGAGCACCCTTATAAAATCTGATATACCTTTTCCAACCGATTGAAGTTTTTCTTTTTTCAGCAGGAAGAGTTTGACCAAATTTGCAAAATATAATTCCAAATTTCAGGGCATACTATGATTTTTTTTTATTTTCTAAATTGCTAAATTTCTTTAGCGATTTTTTTCGTGAAATTTCGACTCCACCACTGGTTTCAGCATCCTTGATTTAGAGAAATCCTTAAATTTCATTTGAAAAAATTCATTGGCAACAAAGTTATAACAATATTAATTTTGATAACATACCATTATTTATGAATATTTCAGACAAATTCTGAGAATCGGCAACACTATCAACACAAACGTAGAAGATCGTTGGGGTTTCTGGTAGAAATTCGAATTCATAACACAAATTGTTCTCGAGTTATAACATATTGTAGAATGGCATTTTTGGAAAAAAAATAATATCCATAACGTCGCGAAACTGGCTCCTCATGATATCCATTATTGGATCAACCAAGAATTTTCGAATGAAATGAAAACTTGATTTTGATTTTAATTCCAAATTTTACGATGGCTAACAAATGACTTCGATAATACAACATTGAGTAATCTTGGTCCATAATTATATAGCCCTAATCGATACATTTCAAATTTTTGTTGCTTCCACCAAACCACCATTCAATTCTATACATTTTTCATCTCTTTCGAATATTTGTTACAGTATTTTTGAGTCCTTCGGGTGTTATTTCTCTACAAGTTTGACGTATTCTTTCACACAACTCCTGTCTAGTTTTTGGGCAGGATTTGTAAACTTTTTGTACAAGAAGAACCCACAAAAAGAAGTCAAGTGGGGTCAAATCGGGGGACCTAGGTGGCCATCCAATCAATTCAGTGATGAGGAAACTGTTCATTCAGCCAATGTTCAATAATTCCAGCATTATGCACAGAGCATCCATCTAATTGAAAATGTAAGTTTTTTCGCTCAACAATAGGAAGATCATGATTAGCATTCCATAGTTCAGTTCTGAAAAATTCTAGTAATTTCATGGAATTTATATTTCCTTCGAAAAAAAATGGGCCTTTGATTCGTTCATTCAATATTCCGCACCATACATTAACTTTTTCCGAATATTGTCTTTTGCAGTTTATAACCCAATTTCGGTTGCCCAAAATCTAGTGTTTTGAGATGAGACAACACCGTTGGTCGTGAAAGTGGCTTCATCGCTGAATAAAATACACTCTAAAAAACGTCTGTTTCTCAGGTATTCTCCTTGTGCCCACAAACAAAATTCTAGTCGTTTTTCTTGATCTCCGTCTTCCAGGGTATGCAAAAACTTGGGTTTGAATAGTTTCATTTTGTATTTTTCCCTTAGTGAATTCAAATCTAGGCTTGCCAGTCAAACTGGCATTGGGATTATTCCTAAAGTAATCCAATATAACCTGTTCGTGTCCAATCCTTCTTCTCACATTATTCCTCAAAATATTCTTCGATACAGCTCCTGTTTCATTGAAACTTTTATTTATTCTATGCACTGTATGATAGGGGGGCGATCTGGATGTCGATCATTGAATATTTGCATACCTCTCTTTTCACGAAAAAAATCGCTAATGAAATTTAGCAATTTCGTACATAAAAAAAATCATAGTATGCCCTGAAATTTGGAATTAAATTTTGCAAATTTGGTGAAAACGTAGACTTTTTGGTACTCTTCCTGCTGAAAAAAGATAAAATTCAATTGGTCGGAAAATGTAGATTGTATAAGGGTGCTCCGGTCTTAAGTGGGTCACACTGTATGTTTCGATATTCGGTATTTGAATGACCTGTCTGTTTGGTCTATGTACAAAATTGTACAAGGACCGCAGCTTAATTTATATACTCCAGTTTTTCAGATTTCTCGGCTTTATCTTTATTGTTCTTACTCTACTTTCAAGAAAGTTTGGAAATCAATCAATGCAAAATGACACAATAGTTGCTTGGTGACCAGATTATTATAAATAATGTTAAATTTCTTTCTCTCTGTAAATTCTTGGATATGAGCTTCCAAACGGTGCTTTCATCCAGCGCTCCCCCTATCACGTAATCGTAATATAATTATAATAATAAATGTATTCAATAAGTAAGCTTATTTACAATTCATGTTACTGTGAAAATGTTCAGTAGATATACCACAATACTTATTGAAAAAGATCATATTCAGTTCCACAAACCAACCAAAGATTGGATTGTGTCCCTGTTCTTCCACATGGCCTTGTAAAAAACTAAGAAATTCTATCAACTAAAGTAAACTAATTACTAACAAAACTAATATCTAATATAAAGAAGAACAAGTCGGTGATTTCCTACAAATAAAGTTGTTGTCTATATTTTGAAATCAATAGCTAACCTGTCTTCTAGTAACATATATTTTAGTTTCTTTTTAAATGAAACTATGTCAGAAAATTCCCAAGGTAGAGCATTCGCTACCTTGCAAATGACATAAGAAAATGATCTTTCAAATAGAGATGTCTTGTGTTTAGGAATCGTCAGTCAATCTTTACGTCGTATGTTGATGTTACGTACGTCTGCGCGAAATTTCAGTTTTCGGTATAAATATACAGGTGTTTTAAGTACGTTATGATGAAATAAACAGCTACTATGTAGAAATCTCCGTGTTTTAATACTCAACCACTTAAGCTCGGTAAGTTTATGTGAGATATATAAACAAATCTTCAGAGTAATTCACAGTTTTAAACTGAGGTCTATGTATGCGTGACTTCACGATACAACACACAATAACCCACGTAATAGGGGCTTTGTCGAGTGAATACATTCTCGTCTTGCTCGAAGCAATATTCAAATTGTTTCAACTTTACAACACATATTATATTTTTGCATTGCACGTTAATAACGGCAGGACTAACACAATAACATAAACTGGACAACCATTTTCCACGTGGCATCCTCGTGCCCTCCTTGCGAGCAGCACCGGTCGCACGTCTGCTCGCTACCACGTTGAAAACGGGAACCCTAATATTAAATTTGTTTTACTGAAAGTAATGGATATAATCTCCGTACTACTTAATAACCTATTGGAATATCCTTAATTATATTTTCGCTTATTTGTCATGACATCGTGATTGTTGAGTTAGTAATAACTTCACCTGAAGGAGCTATTGTATAGCGAAACACGTGTCGTGGTTTTGTAAACCCAATGTGGTAAAAATCATTTAGTGTCCGCGCCAATTCAAAATTTAAAAGAAGCTTGTAACTACAATGAATATTTTTTAATTTCTTGTATAATAAAAGCTTGTTTTAGTTTTTAAACTATTATTTTAGTTAACTTTGGCTCCACAAAAGGTTGCCCTGTAATGTTCGTAAGAACACCGTGTACGTTTGGGAAAAGTTAAGCCATTTGAAGTTCTTGAAAGAAATTCATTTAGGCGGAATAAGGAAGGATGCTCGTCATACGGTTCAGCTTTACGCCAAAATGATTGTCACTGCCTACCTACAACGTATGCAAAATAATTGCCCTAGGTTTTCTTTCGGCATTCGTAAATAAGACCATATAACCGAGCCGATGAAGAAATCAGGTTGGCTGAATCTAGATAAACTTAGGAAATTACACCTCCTAACAATTACCCACAAAGTCCTAATAATCCAACGACCAGTTTACCTCTTCAAAAGGCTAAAAACTGTTTCGGACCTGAACAGATTTTCCACTCGTAATAGAACAACTCTCATCATTCCAAAGCACAAAACTTCATTTTTCACCCGTAGCTTCTCGTACAGCGTTCCGAAACGTTATAACTCACTACCCATTGAATTTAGATCCTACTCATTGGGTAATTTTAAAAAAAGACTGAAAGTTCATCTTGGCTAATAGACTGTTTTTGTTCGAACTGACTCGGCTAACCTCATCCACTGATCTATTTATTACTGGAAAGTTATTACTAGAAAGTTACTACTACTATTTATTCTGTTCTTGAGAGCATTTACTAGCTTTAGATTTACACACTGCTACTTCACTGACTTTCATATTGTTAACATTTTGTTCATATTTATTCTTTATATTATTATATTATTATATTATTATATTATTATATTATTATATTATTATATTATTATATTATTATATTATTATATTATTATATTATTATATTATTATATTATTATATTATTATATTATTATATTATTATATTATTATATTATTATATTATTATATTATTATATTATTATATTATTATATTATTATATTATTATATTATTATATTATTATATTATTATATTATTATATTATTATATTATTATATTATTATATTATTATATTATTATATTATTACATTATTATATTATTATATTATTATATTATTATATTATTATATTATTATATTATTATATTATTATATTATTATATTATTATATTATTTAATTATTATATTATATTATTATATTATAATAATATTATATTATTATATTATATTATTATATTATTATATTATTATATTATTATATTATTATATTATTATATTATTATATTATTATATTATTATGTCATTATATTATTATATTATTATATTATTATATTATTATATTATTATATTATTATATTATTATATTATTATTATTATATTATTATATTATTATATTATTATATTATTATATTATTTATTTTATTATTTTTGAATAAAGACGAATTATTATTATTATTAATGTTGGACTTGTAAAATATAAAGTATGGAGATAAAAGGGAACATTAGGTTTTTAACATTCTTCTTGATGTTTGGAAATTGTCGTTTGGGAAACACCTTCTTCAGCCGTGAATTCCAAAATTTTGACTTGCGGCAAAAAATAATTCCTGATAAGGTGATGTTCGGCAAGATTCGAGCTTAACATGTAAGAGTGGACTTACTGAGTCCGCCTAGTTTGTCTGACAAAAACTGCTCGAGGTGGCATGAGAAATTTTATTTCGGAGGAAAATCTGGAACCTGGAAAGTATCTGTAAGAGAAACCGTAAGTGAATATATTTCTAACCGTGTTTTTTGTAGTTTCTAGATACCTTTCCTATAGAATTTTATCAAATTACCATATGCCTTAATTTTCTATAGATTATTGTTGATAAATTCAAAAAGTTCTTATACAACTCCGAAAATACAGTTTCTTTTAAACGCTCATTTGTTTAACGATTTATTATTTTGCCAAGAAATCACGAAAATGCGGTGCTAGCTTAACGTTGAGCTAGCAAAGTCTCAATTTTTCTCTAACGCCTAGAGCAGCAAAAAATCTGATAGGAAAACAAATGAGCAAAAAATAATTATTACAAAAAAAAAAAATTATAGACAAGCTTTAATTCAAATGCGCTAAATAGTAAAAAATAATTGCTTTGGATGTGCGCCGTAGGTTATTCCGTGAGTTATAGATTCAAGAGCACATCCAAAGCAATTATTTTTTACTTTTTAGTGCATTTGAATAAAAACTTGTCTTTAAAAAAGTTTTTTTTTATTAATTATTTTATTTTGTGCTATTTAGTAAGTACGCCTTAATCTATGCATTTTTGTTAATGCATCGTCATTATGAGGCCTTTTTCCTGTTAGTGCTGAGCTATCTAGTTCTTCAATGAGGAGACCATCTAAAGATTAACTCCTCCGCTATCCTGGAGCTGCCATCTTCAATTTATGAATCCTGACAGAAAATCAATAATCTTCGACTAAATTCATAATATCCGACCCCAAAAACCCCGACATATCAATTTTGAATAGAATAATGGACCGTTTCATTATCACAAAACTTGCCCACCATCTTGGAGCCGCCATCTTGAATTTATGAATTTTGACAATAAATTCATTATCTCCGACCCCGAAAACCTCCACATACCAATGTTGAATAGAATCGGACCATAATTTCAGAGATCATCCGCCATATTGGAGCCGCTATTTTGATTAAAATCATAATCTTCAACCCCGAAAACCCCCACATACCAATTTCGAATAGAATCGAACCATAATTACAAAACTCGTCCGCCATCTTGAATTTGTGAATTTTGAATAGAAATTCATAATTTCCGACCCCGAAATCCCCCACATACCAATTTTGAATAGAATCGGACCAAAAATCACAGAGATCATCGGCCATCTTAAAGCCGCCATTTTGTTTTTTTTTCTCTAACAAAAACTCCATAATGCATTGTCACGGGAACTTCACGTAATCGGGCAATTTAAGGGGGTCAAATTTAACTTGCACGATTTGATTACAGACAGACAGACACCGGGACAGTTGAAACTAAATAAAAGCTTGTAATAATAAAAAGCACTAAATTATGGTATGAGTTTCTTTTTATTCAAGTGGTGATGCCAGCTTGACATACATCACATACAGACCTACCCACACGAACCTGTCGTTCTGTCCGGGAAGACTGCCGCGTTTACTAATTCTACATACATACACTCGACAGTTTCAATAAAATAATTTTTAGTTTTACCTGTTCTAATATCCAAGTAAAACCTTCGTGATCAACGACAGTTTGTGTTCTCCTTAATAAGATGATAAGAAAGAACATTGGTTTCAAATCGACCCATCTCGTTGCTTGTAGAAATACCGACATTCTCATTAAAGAATAAAAGGGTTAGAAGTTGAACGATTAAGTTCATAAAAACTGGTCTTGCCGTTGTGCATGAATATGCTCGTCGGTAATCGTAGAATGGGTACATTTTGAGTTTTTTATGCACACACCGTCGTGTCGTAGTAGTTCATTATCTAAGACTAAGATTCAAATCCACCCTTATACATTGTCTTGACGTGTTCTAATGGGGGGTCAACGGTCTGAGGAACAACTGAGATGACCGGTTGAGACCCCATCGCATGTGAATCTCCCAAAAAAACTGTGGCACCTTGGTTGTCTTCCATTTGGGAGTGGCTCCCGGAACGCCAGCTCGGTTAGCAAATTTGTTTTTGTGCGTAATTACGAAAATTGTATACGTGTCTAGCCTTCTGGAAAAAAATAAGTGTTGAAAAAGTATTTCGATTTGCGATTCTAAAGTTCAGAATATCTTATACTAAAATATACTAAATTCTTCAAAATGGAGAATTTCGTTAAAAAAATACCTTCGTAGGAAAAAGGGGTCTGTGAATTTTTTCGGTCATTCTGCCTGCACAAATTTAGGTAGTAGCTGTGTGAGACAATTGAATAAATGTTATTTCCGTTAAATCCCGTGTAAATTGTGTGAATTAGAAGCCTTTTAAGATAAAAATCGAGTAGATGTTTTTGGTTATAATTCTCTGAAAACCCGCCAAATTTGGAAAACTACATCTGATTGATAGATATAATCACTTTTTTCTGTTGACATAAAAATGAGTGCAAGCAATTTATTATTCTGTAAGCTTCCCGATCATTCTGAAACTATGAATGATGAATCGTTTTTTCACATGGGAAATAGAAGCTTGTTTTGGAATGCAATGGCTCCAACGATCAGTAAATACTATGACAACATCAAATCAATAACCAATCGGACACCACGAACGAAACAATTCAAAATATCTAAAATCAAAGTGGACACCAATTCGAAGTGCCATAATCAATCAGATTGTTTGGATTTAGCAACAAAAAAAACAAGCCATGATGTCACCAGTGGTTATAAGATTTCTCTAAACCTAATTCTCAATTTAAGTATTGAGTGATTCAATGAGGATGAAATAAATCACGTTGCATTTTTCGAAAATAGATCCATGCCTGTTAAAAGTTACCGACAGTGCGGGGTAGTAGATACTACCATTCCATATGTTCCCATTGACCTGTAGGTACTGGAAGGCCTTCCCCACTCTTTAATCTTACGGTCTCACTGAAATTGTTTATTTTTTTGTAACCGAATATATTGTCGCTCGACGTTGATATAAAGAGTTAAAAGTGAAAAAACGCGGAAAAAAAACATGAGTATGGTGGGAAAATTCCTGAATGGAGGTTGTAATAGGTATTCATTTGATGTTCCGAAGGTTTGCACATTCGAATCACTTCACATGACAATTATGTACAAAAATGCCTTATTTTTGTTAACGAAACCCAATATGCAAGCTATATAAATATGTTATTAAAAGAAAACCGTTCGTTCCTTTGATATCTCCATTTGAACGAGAAAAATCCATCGAAATCAATAAATTTTCTTTTGATGTTTGCTGTGCTGTGCAGTGCAGTGCCCGGAAAAAATAAATTAATGGATTTTCGAAAATCATGTTGAGTAATGCTTATTAGAAAGAAAGAAAATGGAGGAACCAATATCTTTTCAAATTCATAAAAATAATTAACACTGTTTCTGACCCAACATTTTTTTCTCAATAAAACATTCTACTCAAAATGCAGATTTATATGAAAAACTGTCTGTGAAGCGACATCTAACAGGTATCTGTGAAGGGTTGATGGATTAAATTTACAGGTACCTGTTCTCGTATAAATTGGTTCGCTCAGAGGATAACCAACATAGTTGCCAAATAATCTCAAATGAACCCGTCTGCGTTCGGAAGTTATGTTTTAGCGAAGTATTCTTGAAGCGGCAGTAACTCATTCGTTTCGGATTTTATTTTTCATACAAATTCTCAATTTTGCTAACCTTAGTCAATTTTCCCCCGCATTTATGATTGAAAAACCCGCCCTTACATTAGTAGTTCATAGAGAAGACGGAAGTTTTTATTTTTTGAAGTTTCTGCATTAAATCTCAAAAATTACACTTTGTGAAAATAATTCCCGAAATTCCAAATTTTTTCGGTAGTTTCAGCTTTGAAAATTATCTTCACCAGGGGAGTCCCTCAAAACTTCTGCCTCTCCAATGGCAATTGTTTGACTTTGGTTGTATTGAAAATCGCAGTTGGATATACTCATAGACAAATTAAAAATAAAGAGACTGTTTGAAACATTGGCGATCTTGACCACCAAGTTTTCAGTACGGCCAGTCGCGCATGGAGGCGCTGCCCGCAATCAACAGACGACTGACATGATAACTTTCCAATTTCGACATTTGTCAGAAAATGACAAACCACGTAATAATTTCAGAATAATTCTACTGTAAATTGTCATCGAAAAATTAATTATAGAAATTATACTATGGACTTGAATTATGAACCCAACGTCGAAAATGGAATGTTTTGTTATTCGAGTTGACGCTGAAATTCTTCGAAATATTCTTTCACGAGGTAAAATATAAGCTGCTTTTCACAAACTGATACTTATTTCCATCCATCAGTTGCAGAAATTTTTTCACAAACTGATACTTATTTCCGTCCATCAGTTTCCATTTCCTATCACCATTTGAGGAAGTACGAAGATTATCATCAAACTGGAGTATTTGTTAAGTATACCTACTCGTTCTCCTTTGTGCTAATAAATGAACAAACTTATTGAAGGTTTGTTGTAAATGTAATTTGTTTTTATTTTGGTTGATTTGATGATAAGACTAAAGAATATTTTTAATTTTGTTGTTTTTCGGAGTTTTATTATTTTTTGTCTGTAGTTGTACCTTGTCCTAGATACAATAAAATGTGTTTTTATAGTGTTCAACTTATTATTCTTGTTTTATAAGATCTTTAATTTTGTTCTTGATATCATGGAATAAAGATTTACTTTGAAACTTTATTTCAACCACGAACGAACTAACAGATTCTACAAATCGATTACTGTATATATTTTATTAGTGATCGATTTGCCATTCCTGTATTTCATATGATACAACCATTCATAATTCATATGGAATACAAGAATGGCAAATCGATCACTTATAAAATATATACCATATCAATCATATAAAAGTAACACATTTGAAAAACCCGCCTTATCTCAATCGGTTTTACCAACTGTGTTTAGTTCGGCCAGTTGCGAGATATGTCGCCACTGTCTAAACGTGGTGCCAACTTTTACTGCAGGTTTGACAACTCTCTTTATTTTTAGTTTCTCTATGGATATACTGATTCAGTTACTTTTGGTCATGAAGCGTTTATATATATCTTATATCAAATGTGTCATTCATAGAGATTTTGTGTCTAAAAATGTGAACAGTTGGTAGCGCAAAACAATGTAATTTTTGTAAAATTATTTTTTGTTTCTACTGATGAAGAAGAGAACTTTTGAATCCCCTACACTCAAGACATCTCTACAACTGAAAGACAATCCATCCTGAAGAATCAGGATCCAGGAATATGTTTAGGGAGTAAAGTCGTCCTATTTTGTGAAAATTTATTGAATAAGAGAATAAACTGATAACAACGGAAGTCAAGCAACAAGAGAAAGAAGTGACGTTCTTCGGCTTCAAGGTTCAAATGGCATTGTGAAAGTGACAGATGAGAGTCTATAATGCATGAATTAGACTGTGACGGGCACCAACACTCGAGATATAGACACAAAATTCCCTATTAATATAACTTTTTTATATACAGAAATATAAACACTTTAGGACTAAAAATGCATATTCTCTACCACAGAACTTAAACACAGTGTTTAAGTTCTGTGTTCTCTACACTAACCTGATGAAATTATCACAAGAGAGAGATAGGCACAAGTTATTGAAATTTTGAAAGTTGGCTACTTGTGTGGAACTCCCCTATCCTAACTCGATTTGAACTTCAGTTCCGAATAATCTGCTCCAAACACTAGTGCTACTTGAGGTTGTTTCAGGAATATTCACCGACAAGAATGATTTTGACAAGTCTTAGGGTTAAACGTACCAATGGACGTTTGCATAATGCAGGATTATAAATTATTGTATTCTTAAAAATTCAATGAGATTTATAGTGACCAGATCAGAGGCAAATGTTAAATTCTTGAATCTGGCGTTTAGGAATAACGATCTAACTCCAATAGAGGCGATAGATGTATTCTTTGAAATAAACTGTATGAAATAAGTTTTCCACTCAAATTACGTAGATAAAACGATTGCAAATTTTGAATATTGCCTCTTCAGAGGTAACGTATTTAGACAATAAAATTCCGAAAGGTGACATAAGCTCACAGAGTGACTTTTGCTATTCTCAAAAATGTTCCACGTCACACATTCTTTCTGTTTTTATGATTTATGATATCTTTTTCAGAACATGTGTACTTACCGAATAATATCCCGTATTTGCGATAATTAGGTACCATTGCGATAATTCGAAACCTTAAAATTATCGGATAATTTAGATTTTTTAATACAAAAGTATTGATTTTAAAAGGTTTCGTTTCTATTATGGACATAAATTTTTTTGCTATTTGTATCGAGTATATCAGTTACTTTTAAATCACCAGAAATTTAAATCAGCGTCAAAAACTAGCCATAAGTAATTGCTGTCTGACTCTGCACAAACTAGTTTTTATTTCACACATTACACGTCAAGTCATTTTCAGCGTTTATGGTAATAAGCAAGCTGTACTCGATTAATATTGAATGTAATTTGTCGTAATTTGAAAGAACCATTAACGAAGATTTTGAATGACGCGCCGATGTCTAATGAAAATCAATAACTCTAAACACCTACGATTTTCATCTGATAATTTGTTACAGAAAGACCGCTTTATACTATATTAAGAGAAAAAATCTGAAATTGAAAGATTGATGCATATTTATTCAGATAGTTATTATTTATCTATTGAAATACCTATTCGTTCAATAACGGTTGTCAAAACTCAATTTCTTTGGCATCTAATGAAGTGTTTATTTTTAAAATGAGATCAGCATATCTTTAATCAAGCTTGAAAGTCACTGAAAATTCAATTTCCTAGAAACCATTTGAGAAGGATCAGAATAATTAATAATATCTTTCACGGATGTAGAAATACAAGAATCACCCGTACATAAACAGAAAATAAATGAAAATTACTTCCAATTATTAAAGTCCACATTGAAAGTATTCATAAAAATTTAGTACTAAAAATTAAAATTAAGCATCGAATATAGACTATAGGTTAGTCTATATACAATGGTATAACTCATAAGCGGTACGCCACCTGTTGGTGATTTTTTATATTGTATGGGTATTTCTTTTAAATTCAATTGCTGAATTACAGGGGGGCCTTACATAATTTGGATGGTTGATTAAGGGCGGGTTGTATCACCTCTGGTCATATTTAGTTTGGCTAACTGCAGGTTCTCTCTCTTTTTATTGTCATGATCTAGAAAGAGAGAAAACCTGAAGTTAACCTTTACCAAAAGATGACCGGCTGTGTTACAACCCGCCCTAAACAAACTAACCAGTTCAGAAACCAAATTTCAGAAATACTACTCAGAAAGCTTCAGCTATTTCTCCTATTAGTACCTTCGTACCAGATATAGTACTTTTTGATGCAATCTGGTACCTTCGTACCTGTATGGGAAAAACCAACAAAATCTAGTACTTTTTAAACAAAAACAAACACGAAAGATTCTCAATCATAGAACGCCAAATAAGTATACATTAGTCAACATTGTAAATCATTTTTCTCTATTAAATCAAATCCGTTTGTTTGGTTTTTACTCATAGCTTTCCCAAATGCATATGAAGCCCTATACAAGTTTAGAATCCACACATATTTTTAATCTGGCTTCGTTGTGAAGTTGAGAACGAACAAAGATTTAGAATCATTCATATATTTTAGTTAGTCTAGTATGTTTTTCCTAGACAGCAGGTTTTTTCTAATGGGTACATGTACAGTTGCAAACCTTGAGACATCGAAGTGAATTATTATAAATTAGGAAAAATAAATCTTAAAAGGCAATTTATAACTTCTGATCTGATCTATTATGTTTATTGCCACATTTGTTTATTATAAGATACATTGATTTGATATTCAAGAATATTACTTCTCAACTTCCATAATAGTTCTTTCTAATCAACAAACTTTTTTTCAGGTCGAGTATTTACTAAAGGCAAATTGAAAAGGCTGAACTTGAGCTGCCGTTAAACGGTAGCCTACTAAAATGCCGTTATTAGATATGACGTCATTGAAGTGACGCTTCGGACGGCTTTTTATTGGATTTGCTCAAACTGCCGTCAAACGGTAGCACACTAAAAATGCCGTTAATCAATTATTGCGTTATCAGACAGCTTAAGGCTCAAAACTTAAGGCTGTCTGATAACGCAATCATTGATTTACGGCATTTTTAGTATGCTACCGTTTGACGGCATTTTAAGCAAATCCGATAAAAAGCCGTCCGACGCGTCACTTCAATGACGTCATATCTAATAACGGCATTTTAGTGGGCTACCGTTCAACGGCAGTTTGAGTACAGCGGAAGAAATATTTGATTGAGAGTTGTTTTTATAATTTTCAAGAATTTTATGATTCGTAATATGTGTTGTATTTTGTTGAGGTTGTTTTATTATCAACGGTGTTATTTACACTGTGAATTGTGCTGGCGTGGCTTTGTATTTACTTTGACGATTCCAATACATATTATTTGTGTCTAATGGAAAATAAATATTATTATTATGACCACTAAGGTCGCTCATGTCGAATTACAATGTGTGCCACCGACATAACCTTAATCTAGACTGCTGATTCCGTATGATGAGAATTCATCCAATTACAAGATATCAAAGAGCTTTTAGAGCATGCGCATTTTGTGTCTGTGACGATTCAAAATCACATAATGGCTCCTCGTTAGATGTCAATGTCTGAAATGACATTATTTGTGCTTTCTGCGCTTTGCGCAGACACGTGCACGTAAATTCTATTTGGATGAATTTTTCGAGTGGTGGGTATATGACCTCTAGCGGTCTAGATTAAGGTTAGGTTAGGTTAGGTGATGTGTGCCAACAGCCGCCATATTGCTTTCGTTTTGACAGGTCGATGGATTGCCTAATTGTGAGTTTCCTATCATAAAAACCCTCAAAAACTCTAAATTTTACAAAAATGCAAAAATGAAAAGAAGCATACTTTATACCTTTATCAATTGTTGCGATGATTATGCTGTTTCTAACTAAAAACTACGAAGGCGTAGAAGGGACACTGATTTTTTTATAATACAATTCCGACTTAATAAGTCGGAATTCTAACTTAATATCTCAAAATTACCTAATTCCGAGACACTAAGTCGGAATCCCAACTTAAGTCCGAATTAGCTAATTCCGAGATACTAAGTCGCAATTCAGACTTACTAAGTCGGAATTAGCCAATTCCGAGATACTAAGTCGGTATTGTAAAAAAAATCAGTGGCCCTCCAATGCCTTCGTAAAACCAATGCAATCTAAAAAAAAATCCATAATTTTTTTTTCAATCGGATAATTTCGTATAATACTCGGGTAACCGTTGGATAATTTGGGATTTCGAGGCTGGCAACACTGTTCCAGAATTAGACGAGTTATTCAAAATGTCTGCTGACGCCTCTCGTGTTTGATGGTGTACGTGGATATCACGAGATAAGTAAGGCTTTATTTATAGCTACATCACGGGGACTTGGGTATCTTTGGAAATATGTCTGAGAGTGAAAATAAAAAGTTGTCCGATCTGCGAGTTGTTGATCTGAAAGCGGAACTAGAGAAGAGAGGACTGGACAAAAATGGCGTGAAGCAAGTATTAATGGACAGATTAACAAAGGTGAGTTAAAAATATTACAAAATTGTAGGTATGTGCATTAAGATTCGAGAAAAACGCCGTTGAATTCAAAACTAATTATTGAAATAGCTACGGTGGTAATTACTCCCTCTGATTTTTCATATCATTTTTGGAGGAAATGACGCCATTGCAATGGAAGATTCCTGTCCTATATATTGATTATATGGTATGATTAGAATGACCGCAAACGTATATTACGCACATGTTTGCTGATTCTTGATGAATATATACCCGCAATATTTGTTCTTAGTTCATATTGGAATTTAATTGAGAAATCATGTTCTACAGAATAAAATGTGTTTTCCCAAAAACCTATAACCCCACAATTTCCTAACATTATAATAGGAAACTCCCAACAAATATATATATATAAATGCAGTTTAGGAAAAATCCAGATTTGGGAAAAAAAAATTTAAGAAATAAACAAGCCTCCTTAATCCAAAGAAAATAAAAAATCTGGCGGTCAGTCTTGACAAAAAGAAAATGAAATTGTAAAGATCCATTATTTTCGCGACGGTAAATATCCACTTATTAGACATGTCCGTCAGTGAAACTAATGTATTTTTGCCTCCTGAAAACGAGTCCCAAGTCAAAACGTGGCGCTCTAAAATACAGGGTTGCCCACCCATCTGGGAAACCTAGAAATGTCTGGGAATATAATATTTTCAGAAATGCCAGGGAATTCGGGATTAAGTCAGGGAAATTTGTGAAATTATACAGCTACAAATATTTTGCATTATAAAAGTTCTGGACAAAAAAAATCACTGGATAGTAAATGAATTACTCACATGACTTCATTGGATTTTTAAAGATTCACCAGTCAAGACGAGGACAGTTCACTGATATTACAGGTGAAAACAGGTTTCCTTAAAAAAATGCAAAACGAGATGGGTGGAAAGTTCAATCATTGCTCTGAGAGTTAAGACATTTTCCACAGTGTGGACAAATATAATAAGACAAATAATATCAAACTGCCAACAAACATTTCATTATCGAAGTAAAATCTGGACTGCAAAATAATCTTGTGAAATGCAAACTATCATTTTTTTATTGGTGTGAAGTTATCCATAGATTTCTAGCCACACATGCTGACGTAGTAGAAATCTATGGCTGGGTTACATATTTATCAGCACCCGGACTGAAAATCTGTGGCCGGAAATATTCCACATACATATGTGATCTGGAATTCAACAGCTTTCGATATCATCATGATATCAGTCCATGTAGTGGTCGATGGAGTTTCATCTGACACTCTACTCATAAATGCTGGTGTTCCGCAAGGATCCATTCTCGCACCAACACTATTTCTACTTCACATCAACGACCTGTTGAAAGCAACTTCATGTCCAGTACACAGCTTTGCCGATGATAGTACCCTCCATACCGCTTTCTCTTCCAGGGCCCCTATATCAGCCCGTGAAACCAGAAATGAACGAGGAAGAAATGTTAATAATATAAATATGGACTTGGCAACAATTCTCGAATGGGGATCTAATAACTTGGTAGAATTCAATGCAAACAAAACACAAGCATGTCTTTTCTCTAGAAAAGCCGATCTCACTGTGCCTAACATAACTTTGTCAGGAGTAACCATACCACTGAAGCCATCCATATCGATGCTTGGTATTACTATCAGCAATAACCTTTCCTGGGAAAATCACTGAGGTCCATTGCCAAAAGTGCATCCCAAAACTTGGTTTTCTGTTTCGTGCCAAGAGCTATTTCACCCCCAGTCAGCTGCTTATGATCTATAAGGCACAGATCCGACCTGTCCTGGAATACTGTTCCCATATTTGGAGTGCGGCACCTAAACATATCCTGAGGCTATTGGATTCTGTCCAAAAGGGCAATTCGTCCTGCCGGTGATGCCTCGCTACAAACTCGCTCACTTGTCTGGAACACCGTAGAAAAGTTGGCGATTTGTCTCTATTTTATAGATATTTTCATGGGCTATGCTCTTCTGAAATATCAACAATCGTTCCTGCTTTGGCAGTCTCTTCGAGATTAACCCGCCAAGTTCAGTCATCACACCCCTTCGTGGTCACTTTGGAAACCTGCAGAACATCACTTTCCAAAGACTCGCTCATCCAACAACAGCCAGGCTTTGGAACTCATTGCCTAGGGAGGTGTTCCCCGGAGGCAAACAACCTTCAGAAATTTAAGAAGAACACCAACTCCTACCTTCTTTCCCTAGGTTCCCACGATGTTCTCTGAACATTACAGGATATCCCTTTTCGTGGGAACCAGAACATAAAAAAAAAAAAAAAAAAAAAAATATGAAACCTGGAATCATGTCAATTCATATTATGAAAGGGACCTCTTAAGATGACGTCACTTTTGTACGGAAATGTTTTTGTCACTAACAGATTATTTTTTCAGTGGGGATCGCGTCAGTTCTTCTCACCCTTCGTTAAATCAGTACCACAAGAGGTGCGTTCATGAAAATTATAAGAATTATAGAATTTCAGTTTGATTCCAAGGAATTTTTTTCCCTTTTTTACAATTCTTTACACCCCTCGTAAAATCAGAACCACAAGATGTGCGTTCATGAAACTCATACCAATTATGAAGAATTTGATGATGTTTACCGTAGTGAAATCGTTTTTCTTGTCACCCTCAAGGTTTTCGAGAAAATGTTTTTTTTTATTATGCATCGTTAATTCTTTACATATCTCGCAAAATCAGAACCCCAAGATGTGCGTTCATGAAAGTCATACAAATTATGAAGAATTTGATGATGTTCACCGTATTGAAATCGTTTTTCTTATCACCCTCAAGGTTTTCGAGAAAATGATTTTTTTATCGGGCATCGACAATTCACATCCCTCGTAAAATCAGAAACCCAAGATGTGCGTTGATGAAAATTATACGACTTATTAGAATGAAATTGTTTTAATCCGTAGTGGAATCGTTTTTCTTGTCACCCTTACAGTTTTCGAGAAAATGATTTTTTCATCGAGTAACAACAATTCTTTATACCCCTCGTAAAATCCGAACCCCAAGATGTGCGTTCATAAAAATCATAACAAATATTAAGAATGAAATTGTTTTCTCTGTCACCCCCACAGTTTTTGAGAAAATGATTTTTTTATCGAGCATCGTCAATTCTCGAAAACTGTAAGGGTGACAAGAAAAACGAGTCCACTACGACATTGAGCATAAAATTCTCTATAATTTAGTTTTCTGAACGCGCATCTTGAGGTTCGGATTTTACGAGGGTTATAAAGAATTGTTGTTACTTGATAAAAAACATTTTCTCGAAAACTGTGGGGGTGACAAGGAAAACAATTCAATTACGGCAATCAACATTGAATTCTCTATAATTTGACTTTCGTGAACGCACATCTTGGGGTTCTGATTTTACGAGGTATGTAAAGAATTGATGTTGCATAATAAAAAAAATCGTTTTCTCGAAAACTGTAAGGGGTGACAAGAAAAACGGTTCTACTACGGCAATCAGCATGAAATTCTCTATAACTCGTATGATTTTCATCAACGCACATCTAGGGTTTCTGATTTTACGAGGAATGTAAAGAATTGACGATGCCCGATAAAAAAATCATTTTCTTGAAAACTGTGGGGGTGACAAGGAAAACAATTCAACTACGGTAATCAACATTTAATTCTCTATAATTTGTATGACTTTCATGAACGCACATCTTGGGGTTCTGATTTTACGAGGTATGTAAAGAATTGACGATGCATAATAAAAAAAAAACATTTTCTCGAAAACAACTGTAAGGGTGACAAGAAAAACGATTTCACTACGGCAATCATTTATGAGGGGTGTAAAGAATTGTTGTTACGAGATAAAAATATCATTTTCTCGAAAACTGTAAGGGTGACGAGAACAACGATTCCATTACGGTAATCAACCTGAAATTCTATAATTCTTATAATTTTCATGAACGCACCTCTTGTGGTACTGATTTAACGAAGGGTGTGAAGAACTGACGCGATCCCCATTGAAAAAAATCATTTGATCAAAAAGTCTGTTAGTGACAGAAACATTTCCGTAGAAAAGTGACGTCATCTTAAGAGGTCCCTTTCATAATATGAATTGACATGATTCCAGGTTTCATATCGACTGATATGATGATATCGAAAGCTGTTGAATTCCAGATCACATATGTATGTTGAATATTTCCGGCCACAGATTTTTAGTCTGGGTGCTAATAAATATGTAACCCAGCCACAGAATTTAATTTTCCACTACGTCAGCATGTGTGGCTAGAAATCTATGGATAACTTCACACCAATCATTTTTTTCCATGGTAGCAGGGTTATCAATCTTATGAACCCTCAGCACCATACTGAAGAAGCTATTATTATGGAGAGAACATGGATCAAAAGAAATTTTTGTATTTCTACTTTTCCATATGAAAAATTGAAAATCTAATCGAAAATTTGCTAAAACTCTTTCAGATGTGGAAATCTCACATAAGTTGCTTTCAGATACAAAAGGATTTTTATCACACAAACATGAATTAAAACAAAATAATGTGATATACAATCCTTTTGTATCTGAAAGCAACTTATGTTTGAGATTTCCACATCTGAAAGAGTTTTAGCAAATTTTCGATTAGATTTTTCATATGGAGAAGTAGAAAACCAAAAATTTCCTATAATCTTTAGCACCATGCCTTAACAAGGTTTTAGAAAAACTCATCAGAGCTCTTATAGTTATTCTAATCCCAATTGGAACGGCAATAAAAATAAGAGCACTACGAGGAGTGTTCATATGCACTGCCCGGCAAATGGAAAATTTATATACTACCAGTGTTTGTACTTTCAAAGCGTTCCTGGTACAAGCATAAAAGAGTTCTGTCGTGTGGAAGAGAATTCCTTCTCGAAACTTTTTATGTCGGTCCAATTGGGATTAGAAATACTATACAAGAAAATTTCAAAATCATGATCAGATCAAGCCGACAAACAAAAAAAATTACCAGGGATTTTCAGCTATTTGAAGCTACCTGAAGAATTATAATGCATCAGAAAAAGACAAACTCCTTTTTTTCCAAGATTGCCAAATGTTTTCAGTTTCGGTTACTGAAAATATTTTAGGGCGATGTTCCTTGAAATATAAAATTGTCAAAGATTGACCTTTAAAGCCACAATTGAAGGTAGAAAAACCAGTAGATCTTCTAGTAACAATTATAAAGAGGCACTGAATCCACAAAAAAAAGTTGGAAGTTTCCTTTTTCTGTTATGAACAAATGCTAAAGAAAAGTGAATGCTTGTATAGAAATACTCTCGAGTACTTTCCGAGATACGGACTTCCAAAAGTATAAAAGGCTTCATTTTTCGGTCACTGAAAATACTCATCCCTTGTCCTTCTTTTAACAAAAAACTACACACACACACACACAACTTATTCACGTGTTTTTAGTAAAACTACCGTTTTCTGAAATATCCACTCTTCAGAATGTAAATACTTTTACCCACCAAAAGCATACTCAATGCCTTAACTCGTTGGTCAAAAGTCAAGCGCTATCATAGCTGCATTCTGTTGACCCCCAATCTGTAGTCTACAGCCTAAGACATGCCTTGGGTGTTGATTTTTTGAAGGCATTAGGCGTGCCTCTGTCCGGTCTGCAGAAAAATGAACCCAGTCAATATAGGGAACACAACCTAACCTGGCTAACAATGCTATCGAAATTGAATGCAACACAACCAACCTTGCCAAGTCACGCTTCACTCCGCTTGCGGACACTTCGTTAGCAGCGGTGACTTTTCCCGTTTTTTTCCGAATTATTATTTAGGCATTATAGTGACAATCAGTCGCTAGATGCAAGATCACGCTACTTCACTGACGTCGACCAGTAGATAACACCTAAGCCAACCAATTGAAACCACATGATTGGCCGTTTCTTCTTCCACAGACACATACATTCAATCAAAAGGGGACATTTTAAAATTGAATAATTTCTTCAAAATATGTGACTGCCCATATTTTTTGTTAATTTAAAACTTTAACATAAACCCATACATTTTGGTGATACGCTAATTCTCCCTAATAGTCTAGTTAACAAGTGCTTTTTGGACCAACTTTTTTCAGCAGTCTCCGAAAATTATGATCGAGGTGTCATTCGATTCGGAATGACATCTAGATGATTTTTGAAAAAAATGAAGTTCCGCTTGCAAAAATTGTAAAAGGTATTAACAATTAACTAAAAAAAAAGGGGGCTTTGGTTTTTTGCAAATATCTCAAAAACTAATAAAGATTTTTCAAATCTGAAAAAAGATTCAAAAACAGGAGGAAATTTCCTAAAAAAAGTCCCGGAATTGTAGGATCAATATTTATAATTTTTCCAGAGGGATGAAAATACGGCCGAAAACAGTTACTCTACTCTGGCTTGGGCAAGCCGCGCCCACTTTGGACACTTTAACAATAAAAATTATTTAAGCATACTGAATATGAAAATAAAAAATTTAAAAAATTCAGACACTAACTGAACAGATGCATGAACAATAATCCGCTTGAAAAAAATGTTTATCACAATTTTTCAATTAGTTATTCAATAGTTAATTAATAATTTTTTTCTGCTCGAACATGAACATTGCAAGTGTGATAATTGTTAAACTATAAATTTAAGATTTTTTTCCTCTCTTGGAGCAATTCTTGAGAGGCTTCAGAATAGAACCCCGTTGGAAAAATTAAAAAAATTTCATTTTTCAGTTTTTTATTAATAATTTTCGTTGTTGCAAAATTAAATACTTAAATTAATCATTGAAAAAAATGTTTTTTTTCAAGTATTATTAACGATCCGTTTTTATGTTATCAGAAACTGCATAGAAATAATTTTTTTCTCTAATTGTTTGAAAAATTGTTATAAACAAATGCGTTGTTTATAAGATAATTGCATTTTTTATGGAATTTCAATCTTTGATACAAATAATGATTTTTAAAAGAAAAATTGTTCCATAAAAAAAAATTTATTGCTTAAAAAGTGGGCGCGGCTTGCCCAAGCCAGAGTACCCGTTTTCGGCCGTATTTTCATCCCTCTGGGAAAATTATAAATATTGATCCTATAATTCCGGGAATCAAGACTTTTTTTAGGAAATTTCCTCCTCTTTTTGAATCTTTTTTCAGATTTGAAAAATCTTTATTAGTTTTTGAGATATTTGCAAAAAACCAAAGCCCCCCTTCTTTTTAGTTAATTGTTAATAACTTACAATTTTTGCAAGCGGAACTTAATTTTTTTCAAAAATCATCTAGATGTCATTCCGAATCGAATGACACCTCGATCATAATTTTCGGAGACTGCTGAAAAAAGTTGGTCCAAAAAGCACTTGTTAACTAGACTATAACTGCATTTTTACCAAATGAATAACAGATTCATGAACTAAATTTCATAAAATGTTCCAGTTGGTCCTAACGCTTTAAAGTTTATATTGGAGTCCCAACTAGTATTCAATATCCCAATTTCCTGATAACGTTATCTATATGATTTTAGTTGTTAAGCACGTTTTTTTAAAAAGTATATTAAATATGCAGGTATGACTAGATTTTTTAATATGTGAAATGTGTTATTGAGATGAATCTAAAGTAATAATTTCATGTATTGTAGAAGAGTGGAATATTTAAATCACTTTAAATCTGAATGGACTATGAAAAAAGGATTCGTTTCCTAGCTCCAACGAGGAATAGATCAATAGTAAATATTGGGTAAGAGCACTCCTGCTCCCAGAAAATAGTTGACTTTTCTTACGTGTTTTTGCCTTATTTATTATACGCCACTTTCGACACTGGGTCTCTTTGATTCAAAGCTTTTACCCGCCGAATTACAGACACAAATGGGGACATTTGCGACCGAAAAATTTAAACTATCGAACTTTGTAAACACCCTTTTTATCAAAGCGGTAAATGCAGATAAGTGACACTATACGGACGAGTTCACCCGATTCTGTCACTGCGGCGCTGCACGTTAAACTCTTTCCCCATGCTCCAAGTCCATACTGGTTAAAAGAAGCAGGCATTTTGGGTGATTTTTGCGCGGAAAATGGTGCTTGAAAATCACGTGTTCTACAAGAAAAAAGGGCTCTATTTTCCGGGAGCAGGAGAGCTCTTACCCAATAGTATAAACATCCGTTGTTCAATAAGTTGATGCTTAAAGACAAATTTTAGTGAGAAGTAGTATATGCGGGCGCCAAATTTCAAAATGGTGATCTATTCACTCCAAAATGGCTGCCCGATAATAATCTCTAGAAACTGGGCGGTGTAGCTTTTTTTTTGTGATCCGTCTCTAACTATGAGTATAATTCCTGTACATTGTCAAAATTTTAAGTAATTAGTCCAAAGTTGAGGTTTTTGTCATTTTTCAGGCCCTATCGAAGCTGTTTATGTCTAATTCTGGACATACTTAGTCAAAATGAGGCCAATATAAATTTCTACAAATGGTCACTGGTAGATTTTTTGATAATCCTCACAGTATTACCCAAGTAGAATACAATCTTGTCAAACAATATAATGAAAATATTTGTTAAATTTATGAAAAATATCAATATTATATATTTGATTAAACTTAAAATTGTCAAGTTCAAATTTAATAAATTTAAAATTTCAAGGGCCGCGAAAATGGAACACTGAAATCTCTCATTGAATATTTCTACAAGATTTGCGTAAGGTTACATGGACATTTATCCTGAAATCTTGAAAGGTTTTTGCAATATTTTATGGTTGCGGAAATGGGACAATGAAATCGATCGTTGAATATTTCAGCAATATTTTTGTAAGGTTACAGGAAAGGTTTTTGCAATATTTCCTGTGTCGCGAAAATGGGACACTGAAACTTTTCGTTAAATATTTTTGTGCGTTTACTGGGAAATGTTTCCTGAAATCTTCTAGAATGGTTTTTGAAATATTTCAAGAGTCGCCAAAATGGAACCCTGGTCCAGCCTGCGAACAATCACCAAAATGCGACACCCGCAAAACCCCCTACATTATCCTCCAAACAATCTCCTTTACCAACGCACTAATGTACAACCAATCGTCGAGAGACTGAAAAAATTATCCCAGAAGTTTGCCAACAATCAAAACAATATTCAAATTATCCAAACCCAATCCATTAGTAGAGCCCCGACAGTGAACCCAAGATTCAAGTTTCCAGCAAATACCTTGATGGAATGCCTCAACACTTTAGCAGAAAGGCCAGGAAATAAAAAAATCTCGATTTTTTTTTTTTTTGCAAATTAAAATATATATATTTGCATATACAAAATAATGTAACTATCACTGAATTACGAATGTATAACAGGCTGAAGGACTCCGGTCGGTAGCCTATTGGGTAACCAATAAAGTACTTTTATTATTATTATTATTTGGGACCCTGAAATCTTTCTTTAAATATTTCTGCAAGAATTGTGAATGCTTACAGGAACATTTTTCCTGAAATCTTTTTGAAGTATCTCTGTAAGATTTGTGTAAGGTCGCAGACATTTTTGCTTGAAATCTTTAGGAAAGGTTTTTGCAATATTTTAAGGGTCACTTGAATGAGACAATAATATTTTTCGTTAAATATTTCTGAAACATTCAGCAATACTTCAAATTGTTGTTCAGTTATCACGTGATGTTTATTGAAAAATTCTATCAACCTTTTTTTTTATGGAGTGTTCAAATAATTTTGCGAAATTGTTTATTACAGTAATCGGTCGGTAATTATTAACGACATTACGTTTGCCACTTTTATATACAGGAGTTACTCTTGAGTCTTTCCACTGATGTGGAATATTTCCGTTTTTGTAGCACAGGTTTATTACATGAACAAGTGGTTTCAATATTTGGACTTGAATGAGTTTTGACGATATTCCGTCTGGTCCTGCCGTACAATTGTTTTTCAGTTCTGAAATAAATAAGGTTATTTGAAATGAAAGTATTGTATCACATAACAATAACCAATTTTTCCCATATTTACAAATTGAGAGCATGCACTATTGATTGCTACCAAACAAATACTAAACAACATAGCGTCGTCAAACTTAAACTTTATGAGCTTGGTACTTTCTACCATAGTCATTCCTTTCAAAAAAACAACCACCATCTATATGTCGGTCGGGTACTTCAACAAGCCCCTGAATATTTGAATTATTTTGCTTAAGAATAAAAAAAAATCGTGGAATTTTGCATCCCAGTGGTAAAAACTACCCCTATTGTACTATATCGCAAAGAGTATTCCACAAGAGTTACATTCCAGGGGTAGATGCCTTTAGGGCAGGATTTTCCAAAATTCTAATCTTGGGGTTAAAAGTACACCCGGAATATTTCAATAAATTTTATCTTTGTATCCTTGAATTCATTGTTTTTGAAAATATAACTACAATCACAACAGACCACCTGGTGTGCTCTAAAACTCTGAGGTGGATTTTCTAAAATTTTCAATAAAAGTTCAGTTATGCAATTTCAAAATAAATCATTATTTGTGAAACCACTTATATTAACTATTAAAAAAGATGCCTAGTCTCTGAGAACATCCTGTATAATTGTTATATAAATTTGTTCCTAGAAATTTTTTTTTCTTTCAGGCTATAACTGACGAGGGTTTAGACCCTGAAACACATTTATTTGAGATATCTGACAAAAGAAGAGCATCTACTCGTGAGTATATATTTTTTTTTTTTCAGGATATTATGTCAGTGTGCACAAATGATTATATTTGAGATTATTCCATTGCTATTATCATTTAATTAGGTTTATCTGTAGAGGGAACAGAGGAGGATAAGTCTGAAAAGGAGGAAAAGGTTGCAGAAGAGAAAACTGAGAAAAAAGAGGAAGCACAACCTATACAGCCAGAAAAGGCAAAAGAAATGGAAACGAAAAATTCTCCAAGTGTTGCTAAGAAAAATGCTGAAGCTGAAACCAAGAAAGATACACCAAGTAAGAAAGATAATTTAACTAAGAAGGATTCTGAAATAAAAACAGAAGAGACGAAGCAACAAGCTGAGGCTAAAAACGACAGTGATGCAAAAAAAGCAAATGCTGCTGCTGAGAAACCTGAAGCAAAAACAGTTGAGAATGGTAAAGAAGATAAAGCTGCAGATGAAGAACATGAAGGCCATGATTCACCAATACGTCTTACACTAGAAGATGATGAAGCACTTATGGAAGTAAATGAGGTATGAATACACAACTACAGAAACTTCTGTTTGCCCCTTTAAAGTTAGCAAAGCCACTCAAAAATCGATGAAACCTACGGCAATATTTGTTGAATAATTGTCATAATTTTTTTGTGAATACAAAAAAAAAGGTTTTGTTCTTATTTTTTTTTGTATGGGGTGGCTGTGCTAACTTGACATCAAGTTAGCACTGCCACAACAGTAAATTGACAAACGTGAGTCGAATATCGAATATAATTTTATGAAAATTAGTCGAATAATTGTTGAAATACATTCACATAATAAACATACATATATATTTTATAGAACATATAAGCATTTTTATGATATTTCTGCAATGCTCACTGTGAATCAGTTGAACATTTTTTGTTACAGCCGAAAACTCGCCCAACTAACAATTGTCGAATGTCCAAAACATAATTTCAAATTTTGAATTTCCTGAAGCAAAAAAAAGGTCTGATGGATTTCGTCAATTATATGCAAATTTTAATAACAATATTCCTGAAATTAGACTTTCACTCGTAAATTTACTGTATTGGCATTGCTAACTTTATATAAAGTTAGTTGTTTGGTGCTTGTAAATCAATGCCATTGTTTGAGTTTACTTTTCATTCCCAAGCACTGCCAACAGAAATATTTTATTTTAAAATTGTATTTTGTGGCCCTATCGAAGCTGTGTATGTTTAATTATGAATATACTTAGTCAAACTGAGGCCAATATCAAATTTCTACAATGGTCACTGGTGGATATTTAGATTATTCTCACAGTATTACCCAAGTAGAATACATTGCCATCTTAGATAAATTCCCTGATTTATCCAAACTTGAAGATTGGTTATCAAATCACAAAATTTCCTCATAAGAGATAAAGTGCTTCATTTATTAATTTTTAATACTATCAATTAAATTAATGGATTTTTGAGGTTTAGGGAGGGAAATCTGGAATTATTTATTTAGAAAAAGATGAAGTGCTTGATGAATTTTTATTTACCATCATTGAAAGAAGTAAAATTCTGAAGTTCAGATACGGAAATCTGGAATTACTTTTTTTTTGTAAGATATATGAAGTGTTTAGTTTATTTTTTTATTACTAGCATTTAAAATGCTGGAATTTGAAAGATTAGCAATGCCACGGTAGAATTCTAGCCTTTTGAAAAATGTATCTTCTTTGCACAAGGTGACAATATTCTTCAGCGTCAACAAGAAATCAAGGACCTTGGAATCTATATGCAGGGCAATCTGAAATTCACTACACACTATGACTTTATCGTTAATAAAGCTTACCAAAAACTGGGGTTTATAATTCGCAACTCCATAAGTTTTGAAAGCATCAGCACAATAATCAAACTGTATAAAGCTCTAGTGAGACCTCACCTAGAATATGCCTCGATAATCTGGTCACCACTGGCCCACTGCCATACTGAACGTATCCAAAAGAAATTCCTTCGCTATATATATGTCAAATCAAATAATACATACCCCAACCTCATTTCGTATCAAAGTATGCTGGACTCGAATAGACTTCAAAAACTCTGTGATAGAAGAAAACAACAATCTGTGATTTTTATATACTTCTTAATAAACAACATTAAATATCATAAATGTACACTAAATTCTATAAACTTTTCTGTGCCAAAAGTCAAGCTTAGACCCAAATGTGATAAACTTTTTAGCATTAAGTACCCATCTGACAATCCTTTGAGCCGAATGTTAATACTTTGTAACAACCTCTTCAAAGTTAAGGATGTTGATTTCTTTAATACTGATGTGAAAGCCCTAAAGGAACTTACAATGTAATGCTTCACCCCCCACCCCTTTGTCTAAAATTTTACTCATCAACTTCTGTATGTATCTGTCTGTAATCTCTGTGTATATATATATATATATATATATATAAATATATATAGACCAACTCAGCTTCCGTTTCATACTCGGCCCACCAAGCATCCACGTGTTTATACAAAGCAAACAGTTAATAGCCCACTCAGCCTCCGCCACTATCTCAGGCTAGTTAGCCTCCTCTGTATACGTTTTTTGGGAGTTTATGTAACTTGGCCTCCTTTTGAAGCTATTGTGTATTTACTGGGCCTCCTGACACTGTTGCCAATTTTTCAGTCAATATTCAATTCCACAGCATGATAACAAATCACACGGCCTGTTGAAAAGTTTATCCGGTAGTTGGAAGTTTGAATTTTGCTTCATACTCTGAAATGAAATTTATCGTATAACGAGAATATATAATCTACCTTCGATCATTCTGAAAATATTCAAGGAATAGTGGCTTAGAAGAGTTCCTAAAAATTATACTAGACAATAAGTATTCCATGATGAAAGCAGTAAACTAAAACAAAATATATTGGGTATATTTTGTGCTTATTAGTCTTCATTAATAGTAAAAATTCCCGATTCAAATTCTAACGTTCCACGATCTTCCACTACGGTTGACCACTCTTATTTTATTTTTTATCGAAATTTACCAAAAATCCAGTTGGTATCTATACATCAGTAAAATTCCAGGAGAGTTCTTGAAACTGACAGATCCAAAGCTCTATACTGGTCACTGTTTTCGCCGGTCTTTGGTCACTTAACTGGTAAAAGAACGTGCAAACTTAAGTACTATCAAAAGACACAGGCGATGGAAATTTTAAATACTAAATTCAATTGGGGATTCGCTGGATAATTGGTAAAATATTGCCAAAAGCCTTCGTTTGAAGGCAGCCACTACTGTTCATTCCATCCCTCCTACAAGAATACTTAATGACAAAAAAAACATAGGAAGTGCAGAAGGAATATTTCTAGTTGTTCAGATTGTATAATAAATATTAATGTCAATGAAATTCAAAAAAACATTTGAATGTTATATTATATTTGTAAATAATAAAAATTGTAAAGAAAATTGTTGACTCTTAACACCAGCATCTGAAGTAATCAACGTTCAATTCAACTGTTGACTTGAAATTACATTTCTAAAACTTACTTTGAAATTTATACTTTCAACACTTGCTCGCAATAACATCATAGAAACGCTCGCCGTCGATAGCAATTAGTTGGTAAATAGCAGCCACTAGTGAACAGTTATATTTATGTGTTGCATTTCGAGAAAAAGTGACATAACTGCTCTCGAGTGATTGTAGCGATCCACTGCGAATGGCGCCTCTCCAACAAAAATGTATTTTCGTTCTCAATACATACCTAATATTTGAACTCATAGTCAAACTGCAATGCTCATATCATACACTTCCTCATTAAATAGTGCGATCCATTAAAACCTCAGACTATACCATTGAAGGTTGATTCTGAGTATCAATAAATAAATTATTTAGATTTGGAGAGATTTCCATGACTTTAACTTCAAAACTAACGGTATTTTCATTTTCACCCCTTTGGGGATGAAGTATCAAAAAACCTTCATAGTGGTTACTCATGTCATCATAGTCTAGTAGAGAAGTGAGTTTCCTGCGAAAAATAGTTTCAAGCCTTCTGAATATATGAGCGATGACTCATTCGATTCGGGATGTCATTCTGACGAAAATGTGCTAGTTTTTTAACACAAAACAAAAAACAAAAACAGCCTTAGTTTTTTGGTAGTAACTCAAGAACTCTTGATGATAGATGAAATAAAAAAACAGATTCTTGAAGACAAGACTATTTACTATGAAAAATTTTGTCACGGAAATCTATATCAATTATTTATAATTTTGATTCAACGTTGAAAATAGGGCTACGCGCGGGCGTTACGGCAGGAGTACAGCACCTCTTGAGAGAGCAATTCAAATACAATATTTTTTATACTATCGAAAATAAATTTAAAAATTCAAAAAAATCAAAGTATCAGCTGAACACCTGAAAGAATATAATTTCGTTATTTTGTTTTCATTGAATTTTGATAATCGGAGGCTATTGTTAATTAAGTAGTTTTGTGGGAATCACCGTTTTTATAAAAACCGAATAATTGTTTAGAGAATGACTCCATATTTTTTTTTGCTTTCTGGAGCACATTTTACATGTGTACTCAATGATATCATGCAGAAATTGATAAAAAATTGATTATTTTGTTAATTAAAAATTTCTTAAAATTACAAAATATGAGATATCGAATAAACATTGTATTTTTTTTGATATTCCACATTATTATCAGTTTTATGTCTGACAAAGACATTTCACAACGTTTATTATATTCTTTTTAAAATTGTTTTTTTTTTCATTTTCTTATTATTTGAATAATATATTTAGAATTTTTTTCCTTCCGAAATGCGGAATTGGTTATTCTCCATCTAATAGGAAATTTTTTTTTAATTAATAATTCTTTATTTAGTTAACAATTAGTTATAAACAAACTCTGATTGGCGTTGATTTTTTTTAGTAGTACAAAAAATAACAAGAACAACCATATATAACAAACTGTGTGTGTTTCTCATATTTTGTTATCTTTAGAAATTTATAATTACCAAACTAAGTAACTTTTAAACAATTTTATAGCGTGATATAATCGAGTACACTGTAAAATGTGCTTCAGGAAGCAAGAAATCATGGAGTCATTCTGTAAACAATTATTCGGTTTTTAATAAAATCGGCGGTTCCAAAAAAACTACTCAAATAACGATAGCCTTACATTATCAAAATTGAATGAAAAAAAAATTCCCAAAATTACATTTTTCCAATGATACATAATACAATAATTTTTTGGAATTTTTAAATTTATATTTGATAATATAAAAAATATGTTATGTGAATTGCTCTCTCGAGAGGTGCTGTAGTTCAGCTGTAAGCCAGCTAAGCCCTGTTTTAAAAACTAGAACCGTTTTTATTTTTATTTCCGCGTTGAATTAAAATTATTAATAATTGGGATAGAGTTGCGAGAGTAACATTATCACAGGAAATTTCTCCTCTTTTTTAATTTTCCCGATAGTCGATAGTTTTTGAGATTTTTCCAAAAAACTAGAACCGTTTTTATTTTTATTTCCGTTTTTTGTTAAAAAAATCGAAAAATACGACTTTTTTAGAATGTCATCCCGAATCGATTGAGTTTGATACACGGATTTTTCCTGAACAACATATAATATAAAAGGAAAAAAAATATCCCATAGCGCATGGTTTGGAAAATATCTTTATTTGTGGAAATATTGGTTGAGGATTCAGTAATATATATTGATATTTCTTATCATTTCATTATGAAAAAAAAAACTTTTCGATACCTACTTTCAAAATGTGTTTTTAATGGTACCCCAGTTTATTTGGATCTATTTTTCTTAGTTTCCTTTCAAGAAGAATTGAATATGTTATTCATTGAGCATAATGATTTCTATTCAATTTCATTATTTCCTATTCTTTCAAATCCTCAATAACACAGTGAATAATTTTTTTCGGTAATATAAATAAATAATTTTGTGTAGTTTTCAAGATCTGTGAAATAATGTTCCTCTTCCATTCGATTTTCTGTACCATTTAGAACTCTCACTTATAAGGTTTTCTTCCTAAAATATATTATTGTATTGTTATATTATTATCAACTAGCATTTTTCCATATGTTTTCATCTAGCTTATGGCTCAGGCTATTCCGTGATTTCGTTTCCTGTTATCCCGTTATCTCGTTTGGGTGGCATAATTGATTTGACAGCGGAAGTAATGCTTTGTGACGACTATTACAAATTCACCAATCCCTTTCCACCCCTGTAGATATGGCATTTTGAATGAAGTTTAACACGATTTATTTATTCGTGACAGAGAGCCAAAACACCAATTTTCCTTATTCTAACTCAAAAACTCACGGAACCCTAATAAACATTTTTAGCCCCCATTTCGCCCCTTTAGTAGTTGCATTTCTAAAAACACTGGAAAACAAATGTCTTCATTTGTAAAAAGACCTCAAATATCCATTTTCATGATCCTAACTTAAAATATTTCACCCCCCATTTGACCCCTTTAGGGTTTGGATTGCTGAAGACACTGAAATACCAATTTTTATGAACCCAAGTCGAAAACTAAGGGTACTCCAGTACAAACTTTCGAACCCCATTTAACCCTTTTACCCCTTTAGGGGTTGAATTTCCAATAATCTAAAAATACGTGTTTCGTTATTTGTGAAGAAAAGGCCAAAAATAGCAGTTTCCATGACTCTAACTTTAAAACTAACGGTATTGTGATTTTCACCCCTTTAGGGATGGAGTATTGAAAAAAACTTGGTTATATACTCAAGTCATCATAGGAATACGCTATCAAAATTTCAGCTCTTTGTGTTGAGTTATTTGGTCTGGGCGTTGAAGTTAGTGAATCAGTCAGTCAGGACATGTAATTATATATGTATAGATTATTTCAATTCATTAATGTCTATATGTATATGTTCTGTTGACTATTTTTTGTTGGTATATTTCTAAAACAATGGGCTATTGATTTTATAACATAACTTGTGTCACACACCCAAAAAATTCCATCGTTTTTTTGTACATTTGAACAGTAGCATGTTCTGATTAAAATTGAATTCATTTGAGTCGTTTACCTGAAAATTTTTCATGATTTATCTGTAATCTTGAACCTTGGAATACCCCAGATTCCTACATTCAGTTAATCAATAATCCATTCTAAGCAACCTCATTCAGTAACTTTCGTGGTACACAATATAATAACCGAAACTGAATAATACAAATCAAGTATAGAATATAGATTTTCTGATATGTGGAAAACAATGCAAGCGTTTTCTCAGGTTCACAAAATACTCAACTCACACGAGAATATATTCAAGTAGGGATTCTATATGAAGATTGTTTTCATTCAATGAAAGAAAGAAATTAATTTTTTTTTGCTTGAGAAGATAGCGAAAGTTTGGTGTCTTTTTGTTGAATTTTGCATGAGAAATTGTTTGAGTGATTTGTGTATTACATTGTCAAAGTACCTTTTCTGAAATGGTGAAATATGCTAATATTTCAGTGGACTCCGAATAAATCTTGACGTAATCGCAGTAATATAAATTATGGAATCAATGAGAAAAGTATTTACCAGGCTCATTCTCAAATATTTGGGAGGCAATTGCAGCTTCCACAATTAATTTCGTTCGCTGGAAAGAATACATGTTTCTTGATGACAATCTAAAATGAATGATATTTGTGTGCATCCCTGTGTTGCCAAATTGGGGAAGCCCAGTGACCTTCGAAGTATACGTTTCAAACACTATAACAAACAAAGTATATAAGCAGCACTTCAGCGGAGGACTGCACTAAATTTTAAATGGCTATCAAAAATCGGGCAACTTGGACTCCTCCATATTTTTGTGGCAAAGTGTTTGTTACTATGTTACTTGTCGTATGCGACATTTTTTAAAGGGTGGTTACCGGGCGTCCGTATATCGGAGGCTCGGTGACATCGGAGTCTCAGTGAACCTCAAAATTAACAAGGCCGGAGGCCCACTTATACCATATATATATATATATATATATATATATATATATATATATATATATATATATATATATTTATTCTATTTTTCTAAGTGTTAGTGTTAAGGAAACTATATTGTGTCTTGCATTTTAATTACTCCTGGGTGTTCTGTAAGACTTTAATTAAATAAATAAAGGAACTGAGATTTCTCTCTTTGTTCCTTCTTCGTAGACCCCTCCGCCAGACATTCCCTCAAATCTTGATCCATCCGTGTACCAGGTTGATCCATGGTTTGGGGGTCTGTCAGGCGCATTGTCTTTCCATTCCTCCCTTGTGGGGATGGTTATATTGGGTCCTTTTCTCATTGTAAAAGTTTAATTTAATTTTCAGAATGAATCCACGGAAAAGTCCAAGAGCGGCAAAGAGCAGAGCGAAGGTAAGGACAGTAATGTTTCTAATTTGTATAATATGTCAATTGCGGTAACAAACGAAACTTAAAACTAATTGCATATATTAACATAAGAAGCAAAAGCATCCTGATTGCACGAAGAAACTGTTTCGATGGAAGAGATAATGAAGAACTTCTGATATACCACACAGCAGCACCGAATCAATCAATTCCAGAGTGTAGCTGTCAAGTATGACATTCAGGAATAGAGTTTGTTCCTGGAGATGTACTTCGATAGGAACTTGCAAGTCATGGGAAGAAGAAGAAAGACAAGACTTGAGAAAGGGGTGTTGCAGTCGTATCAATATTTTGCAGGTTTCCAGTTGATAGAAAGAAGATCGTCCAGTGGAAGTCCTTGGAGAGATACAGAGCCACAGTATATGCAATTAGTTTTATGGTTTTTCTTTGAAAATTTAAAGTTGCGCTAATTCAATGCAAGGCATGCCTTGCATAATTTTCAAATGTGTTATTTTGGAAGAAAAGTGCAGTGACCCAGAAGAATCTTATTGTTATCTAACATAATTATTATTTTTTCATGTATGAATTGATCAACGATCGAAGTTGTGGTACACATAGAATTCGAATTGGATGAAATGTCCTGTTTAATATCATATATGACATCGATTTCATTTCTTCCTGTAGATAATAAGAAGAGTGAAACAACATCGCAGCCAGCATCCAAATCTGAACAGTCCGAAAAATCCCAAGGAGCCAATGGAGATACTAAAGATGCAAACAAGGGAGCCGGAGAATCCGTTAGGTTGGTTTTTCTAACGTTTACTATTCATGAAAAGAAAGATCATCTAATGCTGCCTAAAGATATAAAAACCATGAATGGATATATTCATAACGAGGAGTGTCTGATTCAGTCGGATTTGAATATGGAAGAGCATCGATCCGTTTGGATGAAATTCAGGCGTTTGTCGGTACCCAGGAACGAGGAATTACTTAAACTGATTGAACCATCCTGTATAGCGGAGCAGATGCGAGGTTCGACATTCTGATTTCTGGTCTGAAGATTGGGACATGCTGTGCCATAGAAGCGAGTGCGAGTTGCCTCCAGAAGTCCTTCAGGCTATCAAACGAGAAGACGCAGACTATTTTTATAATTTTTTTTGTCGCAATAACAATATAACGAATCCGAACCAAAAGAATTGACTCTATAAAAAGGCAGCATAATGATGAATCTTTATTCTCAAACGAGTGTTAAAACAAACGAAAAAGAAAATGATTACTTGGTAAGGCAGCAAAGGTAAAAAACAATCTTCATGGAAACTTCTCACGGAAGGTTATCGTTTATAATTTACTATGTTACTTTTTTGTTTCGATAATTTAGAGTCATTTTTTGAATGAGTGACGTATGCTAGGCAATCATATACTGGCTCTCTTAGAAAATGCATTAGTATTGTTTTTAACCGCCGTAATTTGTGTGAAAAGGCCGCCTTGTGCAGTTATTGAAAAACTACTGTAGGTTGTTTGGATCTTATGTGACAGCTGAAGAAACATGGAAAGTGTAGTGCAGAAGCTGGGATTAGGGAAATGACAGTTGACTGTCGGTGTAATTTTTGTGTATGGTAAGATGCTGCAAGGGAAACCTATGGAACAACGAGGACCTTCTGATGTGCCAATTGGATGAAATGGAAATGATTCAAGATTTTCATCCTTTACCTGCTAGTGCTTTGTTCGTGTGATGTTTTAAAGCATTGAAATTGAGATCCGTTGAGACACTAATAGTTGAATGGAGTGGACTCTGAAATAAAATAATTTAAATCGTGTTTATGTGAGATGCCCTAAAATATATGCCAATATGTTGATATAATTGCAATCCACTTTTGGATCTTATTTTCAACTTAATTTTTTGGCCCTCATAATTCCATTCGTCCACTTATGTAGGAATCTCTCGAGTATTAGATAGTTCTCAAACGAAAATCAGTTCTATTATTTCAAAGAATATGAAGATTCGGTGCAGAATTCTCTGAACATATCTTCTATTTCTTCAAATAGAGTGGACCATTTCTGTTACCATACTCGTATCTGACTTTTACTTCACTCATAGCTGACTGTTACTAATCTTTACTTTTATTTAACTCACATTTGACTGGCTTATATCTTACTTTGATATGGCTTTTACCTTACCCAACTGGCATTCCTGACTCATTTGACTTTAATTTTACTTTTATATCTGACTTTTACCTCACTCATCTCGCTTTTTCTTGACTTACCTGACTTGCCTTACTAATCTGGCTTTGTCTTGTCTCATATCTGGATATTCACATTACTCTTCTTCGCACAAGGTGGGCTGGTTCCGAAGAACCCCGTGCACGTAGGCCTCTCTATTTGGGCCCATTGTGCGCCCACTTGTTCTGAGAAAATCAGTTGGGCATGCCGATTTCTTTGACAAAATTCAGCAACTTCCTCAGCTGAATCTCCTTGGCGTCCTCTGGGTTCAGAATTATGCTCCCAAGGTTGATCTCCCTCTGGTGCACCAAAGCTGGGCACTCAGTGAGGATGTGCGACGATGTCTTGTCATCTTCCAGGCACCATCTACATAGGGGATCATCTGTGATCCCGATGAGCTCCACGTGCCCTGTTCAGGTGATTATGTCCCGTTAGGAGCCCAGTCACAGTCTTGATGTCCCGTCTGTTAAGTGACAGGATCTCTTTAGACATTTTTTTCCATGGCTTCTTTATGTGGAGCTTTAATTGCCTCATGCCTGGCGCCTCTTGCCATGCTTTAAGGAACTGTTTTTGTAGCAGTTTATCCATATTTGAGATTGCCAGGCTGCTGGGTATTCCCAAGATGGGTTCAGGTCCAACTGGGGTCTTTCCCGATCCTATCTTGACTAATCTGTCTGCATCCTCGTTCCTGGGGACACCTGAGTGTCCCGGGACCCATATGAGGCTGACTTTGCTTGTTTTCGATAAACTTTCTATGGCGTTTCTACACACATTACTCACACTGACATTTAACTATCTAATTTCTGACTCATCCGACTTTTAATAACATACTTTTACCTGAATCATATCTAACTTTTACCTTTCTCCTATCCGACCTTTGCCTTTTTCATATCTGACCTTTGCATTTTTCATATCTGACCTTTGCCTTTTTCATATCTGACCTTTGCCTTTTTCATATCTGACCTTTGCCTTTTTCATATCTGACCTTTGCCTTTTTCATATCTGACCTTTGCCTTTTTCATATCTGACCTTTGCATTTTTCATATCTGATCTAATTTTTGCCTTTTTCATATCTGATCTGACCTTTGCCTTTTTCACATCTGATCTAACCTTTGCCTCTTTCATATCTGATCCGACCTCCTTTTCCATATCTGATCTGACCTTTGCCTGTTTCATATCTGACCTTTCCTTTTTTTCTATTGCTTTTTCATATTGTTTTATTTTAAATTGAATAACTTTTTTTTTCGTTTTTAATAAATAAAAAACATTCCAGTTTAAATTTTCAAGATTTGAGTCTATCTAATGTTATTGTAAAATTTTACCTTTTTCCAAATTTTCACAATTTTTTCCGTACAATTGAATTGATAGAAAGTTTCCGGAGATTTTTTTAGGAAAAATTATATGTGCCTGAGTTTTTTTTTTATTTATTAATTTCGGTGTATTGAATCACCTGAGACTGAGATTGAGATGATATTTTTAATATTTTAGAGTACTCCCCATTATGGTTTAAAAGTATATATAAGTGGATCCTTGTGTTATATATTGGTATATAAATATGGGGCAACTCAAGTTTTTCATCAAATAATTGTGTTGCATTTTCTCTGAGAAAAAGTATATGATTATGGTGAGCCTTTGATGATTCTTTTCGACTAAATGTCCGATAATCACTTGTTTCATTCCATATTTTCTAGTTCTAAAACGGGAGGAAACAAATTGCAAAAGAAAGTTGGTGCCAAATCAAATCCCAATGTTGTTTGGATCAGTAATGTGGCGCAAAATACTCGAGCAAGTGAGTTGAAGGCTGCGCTGTCAGCTTGTGGGAAAGTAACTGGTGCGAAAGTTGTCGTCAATGCAAGATTTCCAGGTTCTTGTTGTTTCGGATATGTAACGATGAGCTCAGTGGAAGACGTTGAAAATGTCATCGGCAAACTCAACAATACCGAATTGAATGGCCAAATCATCAAGATCGACAAGGTGAGTTTAATTCTTTTACCCGTAGAATAAGTTTATTGATATTCTTTCTTGCAGTTCGACAATGTAAGAGAGGAGCAGATGAAACAGATGAAAGCTGCCGCGGCTTCGGGCAACAGGCAGCCTCAAAGAGACAGCAGAGACAATAACAAAGGAATCAGAAGGAGATCCAGACTCAAAGGAAAGATGAAAGAAGGACGAAAAAATAAAAAGGGAAAAAAAGGGAAAGGGAAAAAAGATGATACAAAAGAAGGAGCTAAGAAAGACGAAGAGAAGAAGGATGATGAAGGCTCTAGAAAGTCTAGAGATAGAAGCAGGGGACATAGCAGGACCACGTCCAAGTCCAACAGGGCTGAGGATGATAAAGGGGTTAGTCGATAATGAGATGAAAGTTGCAATTAGCCTTTCTATTTTGTTATTTTCAGGTTTCTAGAGATAGGGTCAGGACTAGGTCTAGAGATAGACGTCCAATTCGTTCCAGATCGGGAGGACGCCATGAACGTGATGTTCTTACATTCGATAAAATCAGGGTAAGATATAGGTTTCTACTCCATGTATATTCATTACTCTTATTCCAACCATCTATTAGTCTGACTTGAACATATCTGTCTTTTAGCTGACTCGTCATGACTTTTACCTTACTCAAATCCGACTTTTACCTGATTCATACATGACTAACTCGATTCATATCTGAATTTTACCTTAAACTTCTGACTTTTTCTCGGCTCGTCCGCTTTGTTTTTTCCTGGCTTCTAATTCTTTCCTAATTTGTCTGACTCTTTCCTGACTCTTTCCGGGCTCTTAAAACTCTTTCCTGACTCGCCCGACTCTTTCCTCACTCTTTCAGGGCTCTTAAAACTCTTTCCTGACTCGTCCGACTCTTTCCTGATTCAACTGATTTTTTCCGGATCGTTCGACGACTTTATACTAATTTATCTGATATTAATTTACCCACCTTTGACTTCTATCTGATGCATGACTTTCTCTTATCTGGCTTAAGCCTCTGACTTCACGATTTCAATTGTACTTGTTGAATAATTGAGAATTATTTTGAAATTTCCAGGAGGAAAGAGAGCGGCAGAGGCTTCGTGAGAAAGAAAGGATGCTACGCGAGGAGATCCGTCGCCGTCACGAAGAAGCGTCTCGTCAAAAAGATATCGAAAGACGTCAACGCATGGAGGCGCATCGCCTTGAGAGGGAAAAGGAAAAACTGCGGATGGAACGGGAAAAAATCGAGCGCGAAAAAGCCGACTTGGTTAGATTGGAACGCGAACGTCAAAGATTAGAACGTGAAAAGATCGCCATTGAAAAGATGGAATTGGAGAGGACACTCATAAGGTTGGACGAGGAGAGAAGAGCCGTCAAAAGACCGGCGCCTTATCGCAGGGAAGATGGTTTCGATGAAAGGAAAAGAACAGCTCCAGAAAGACATTACAATGAAGCTCCTCCACCACCCAGGTACATAGAATGTTAACGTTAATTTTCTATATTTTTATTTGTGCTTCGGTGATCATATACAAACGGTTCTAACTGTTATTTCTTCCAGCAGTCTAAAGCCGCTCGAGCCGAGCCCCAAAAAATTCAGTGGCTCTTCTAAGGACTCGTACAACAAGCCACGATCTCCGTACGATTCCAAACGCGATCCCTATCCAGATAAACGCAGTCGTGATTACGACTTGGCTCGCCCTTCTCTCGGTAGACCTTCGTCGGGTTCAAGCAAATACGAAGGAAGGCCCTACGAGAGCAGTAGGGATTCAAGGGGGAACAGAGATTTGCCGCCGAGGCCGAAGGATATACGGTTCGATGACAGGGATAGGGGGCGCGATAGGAGTCCGCATTTTAGGCCACCAATGAGGGATGAGAGGAGGCTGATGCCCGAGGGTAAGCCGGAGATGCTTTCATCCAGAGGTGAGCAGAAAGGCATGTTTGCTTTTTTATATTATCCCTTTTTTTTTTATTGGATTTGTTTTTCAATGAACCTAAATTTCAATGTTTTTTTTAAGATTCGGGTCCTCGTGGTTTTGAGAGGAACACTGCTACAAGTTGGATAAACCCCTCACTACAGAAACCGTTTGCTTCAAGTGCAGCACCAAAGCTTTGGGGGAAGGAACCGTGGCGACCAGATTCCATGACAGAAAGGTAAATTTTCTCTTTCCGTTTATTTTTTTCTTCAGATTTACCGTCGGAGGGTTTTTTACCGTGTCCATCAGTAAATGGATGTTAAATTTGTTATTTTTATATTCTTTTTAAGGATAGACAGTTATTTTTTTCTTTGACACACTCCCATGTTGTTGAGATTCATCTATTAGTTTTTAACGGAATCAAGTGATGTAAATGTTGACGATGACTAGCAATCATACAAAAAAATCACCTAGAAACTGCTCATTCGCTCAGGGACCATAGAAAATATTTGCTTCTTCAAAGTTAATAAGTAATCCGATCTTTTAAGAATAACTAGGGAGGGAGTTAGAAGTTATATCATTCATTTTCGGGGTCTAACCATTTATTAAGGTTTTTTTTCACAAAACAACCATTCAAATCACTATTTACATTCTTTATTTAATTCATTGGAATTGGTCAAAATACTTTCCAGAACTTCATATATTTTTTCATAAAGAATTCTGTTTTGCAGTTGGTACTTCACCTGAAAATGAATTCTTGTACTTCAATGTGAATTCCTCATGTTCTGTAATAATTTACATTTTATGGTAGATATTGGTCTCGATATTTGTTGGGATGTAAAATCTTTTCATTTGTAAAAATCTTTGATATCCATTTTCTTAACATTCACATTGCTTTTGCCGGAACTACCAATGGCGTCTGTGAAATCATTGAAGTCTTATATCTTCTGTTTCATCGGAAGCTCCACCTGGTTTCCACCACCACTGTATGACTGGGCTCGAAATAATTGAATGATCACTCTTACTAGAAACGTTGAGAGTGTCCAATTTTTGTTTGTTTTGGCACAATTGTCCAACCAAATTATAATTTGTGTGGTGTCTCTTTTTGATTTGAGACAGGCATACAAAGAGCTTATCAAGTGCCATATGGTGGCGTACGGTTGATTTTTATAAGAAAATGTCTTTACTACAATCAATTTTTCATTGAACGGTTGAAGAGAAACTTGCCCAGCAATTTAATCGGATGACTGCAATTACTCATCGAAATTACGGCAACAATGACCTGCTTAGGCAAAAGGCGGTAAGTGCTTGCAGTTCATGCATATATCTGCATTTTCGATAAGTAATGAGCATATATTGCAATATTCCTGAGCACATACGGCAGACTGAGAGTTCGTGAATAACTTATTTAGGATGTAGATGCCGCATTTTCCATTTGTAGAAAGATAGTTCTTTCCACCAGGAAGTCAATCGTACAAAACACAGAATTTTTGAATACACCGTTTTTTTCCTATGGACGGCAGAGTAGGTAAACTATAATATTGAAAATTAACTGGAAAATCACAAAAATATGTGAATTTTCACTATAGGAAACTGATAAAATGTTCGCAATGATCATGTGCACATGCCAAATTTCAGGTCAGATGGATAAGTTGATGAAAGAAATAAATCGGAAAAACACTTGAAAACACGTGAATTCGACGAAAGCTTGTAAAAATGGATATATCCAATAGTGACTGTGGATATGTCCAATGGGTTCGATTACTCATAAATAATATTGTAACGTAAATAAACTTAACTTGGTTCTACTAATTTATTTCACACTTAATCTACAACTTAATTTATATTACTACTTCACTGTATGGCTCGATCGTATGGGCTCGTTCAGACTGTCTCTCTGAGACTTGAGGGTTGCCTATTTATCTCCGATACAGCATTCTCGATGTTTCGAATTCTTTCCGTTGGCGACCGGCGTGTTCCAATTGTTTCCAATATTGACCGTTGTCTTCCGCGGCAGAGCGCACTGGATGGTTCTCGAACATCTCCGGGATGATCTCATCGCTGTCGACGGCAACATGTGAGGCTGACAGGTCCGGCCTAGGTTCGTTACATTGCCCCTTCTTAAAGACATTTCGTCCCGAAATTTCATCCTTGGAGTGTGACGATATCTGCATGACTCCCCATATCTGCACCGTGAAGTTCGATGGAAGTAACACTCCACGGTCTTCATGATCGGTCGTGGAAGAGGGTTACAGCAAACCAAAATCTTGACGCCGCTGGATCTGAATATCCTCCAGCATACTCTTATGACTCTCCAGTCCAACCCATCAATACCACAGGACAATTTTGGAATTGCTAGATCCACCAGATTCTGGTCCACCATAGTATCTCTTAGTTTGGTGAGACTCTTCCAGACATCTTCATAGGACGGTTTATCTTGGGAATGCCTCTTGGTAACTAGGTAGTAGATGTTTCTCTGGCCTTTCTTCAACTGTAGCACCCCACCAACTTCTGGATTCTGCCCCGCAGTGTTTGAGTTGACCAAATTTCTTGAGAACACACGGCGATGCCCCTGGACATTCGAAGATCTTCTGCCACACAGCGCTAGTGCGTAGTCAGCAGGCACCTCGAAAGGTCTCGTGACTCCTCTCTAGTAACCCCATGTAGAACTTTCTGCCCGCTTTGAATACAAGGACATAAACTTCTGAACGCCATATCATCCTCCGTGGCTTGAGGGTGCGAACTTGGTCATGGTTTCCAGCGTAGGGGCCAACCTGTTGAAATGGACGACCCTTGGTTTCCCTCGGGTGGCTTATGGATTCGGTACACAAGGTCGTTTATCCTTTTCACGATTTTATACGGGCCTTCCACGAGTTCCGCGAACTTTGGTGATAGTCCACGCGACGTTTGGGGTTGTACAGCCAAACCAGGTCATCAACCTTAAATCCTCCAGCGTCGGCCTTGATGTCATAGGTCTTCTTCATTTTATCGCTGGCACTCTGGATGTTCAACCGACTCGCTCGTGGATGTCGTCCATTCTCTGCCGGTTTGCTGGACGTAGTCCTCTCCGCAGTGTCTTGTCCTGGCGGTATCCCAAACTTCAGGTCACAAGGCAGTCGCAGTTCTCGGCCCATTATAATACTAGCAGGAGTTTGACCGGTTGACTCGTGAACTGCGGATCGATAGGCCATCAGGAACAAATGAAGATACTGGTCCCAGTCTCTTTGATGGTCAGAGACAACCTTGGACAAGTGGCGTTGATCGTCCTGTTCATCCGTTCCACCATTCCATCGGACTCGCGGATGTAGTGCCGTGGTTCTTGTCTTGGATGTTCAGCAGTAGACATATTTCTTGGAAAAGGTTTGGGATTCGAAATTTCTGCCTTGATCCGAGTGCAGCTCCATTGGAATACCGAATCGACATATCCACTCTTTCACCAAGACGTCGGCGACGGTGATGGCCTCCTGGTTGGGCAGGGCATAGGCTTCCGCCCACTTACTGAAGTAGTCCATTGCCACAAGGATGTATTTATTCCCGTGGTCGGATACGGGAAACGGGCCGGCGATGTCAATGGCGATTCTCTCGAACGGCTGCCTACGTTGTACTGACGCATCGGGCCTTGGGTCGATTCGAGGTCCATTGCTAGCAGCGCATACAGCGACTTCCTGCACCAGTCCTGACGTCAGCTTGACAATTGGCCCAGTAAAACCGTTGCCTTACTTTCTGCAGGGTCTTCGTCACTCCCAGATGTCCTCCGGCGACTCCATCATGGATTTCCGCAGCACTTCCTCTCTTCTGTTCCTGGGAACAATTATTTGGCGTCTGTCTTCCCCACCAATATCGGCCTCCAACACACGTTTCAGGATCCCATTGTCCAGAATAAGAGAGTTCCATTGTGCCCAATAGGACTTAACAGCCGGCGAGTAACCTGCGACTTCCTGCCATGATGGTCTTCGATTGCCCTTCTTCCAGCTGACGACTAAGCCAAGGTCGGGTCTCTCTCTTGGTCTTTCTGGATCTTGCTGTCATTCCAGTTGTCATCCATTGCCGCGGTTCTACAAAGTGTTGCTTCTTTCTCTTCTGCTCGCGGCAATGTGAGCAATCATCTGGACATGGTCTTCGCGACAAGGCATCTGCATTCTTATGGCTAGTTCCGCTCGATGTTCGATCTCGAAATCGAATTCTTGGAGTCTCTGATCCAACGTGCTACTTGACCCTCAGGATTTTGAACTGTAAGAGCCATTTGAGAGCTGCATGGTCAGTTCTCAACAGGAATCTTCTTCCATACACGCATTCTTGTAGAAGTGTTCCACTCCCTTTACAACAGCTAACAGCTCGCCTGGTGACACAGTAATTGCGCCTGGTTTGCTAAGCGTCTTGCTGAAATAACCAATGACCTTCTCCTGTCCCTCCTGGATCTGAGATAGACAGCTCCAAGTCCCACGTGCTGGCGTCCGTATCAAAATGAATTTCCCTTTGGGTAGGGATAGCTCAGTATAGGTGCGTTGATCTTAGCTCCTTTCAGCTTCCTGAATGAGTCTTGACATTCTTCGGACCACTGGAACTTTGTTTGGCCTTCCGTGAGCTTGGTCAGTGGTTTAGCGATGTTGGCGAATCCCAGAACATATCGGCGATAGTATGTGCATAAACCAAGGAAACTTCGAAGTTGGTGAATGTCTTTTGGGATGGGCCAATCCTTAACAGCTTTGATCTTCTGGTCGTCCACTGCTACTCCTTCCCCAGAGACAAGCGTGGCGAGGTATCGTACTTCTTTTGGAACAGATGGCATTTCTTAGGGCTCAGTTTCAATCCGAGTTCCTCAGTCGCAGGAATACTTCCTCCAAGTTTTTCACGTGGTCCTCAACGATCTGCCGACCACAATTATGTCGCCGAGATACACTAGACACGCGGTTCCATGAGAGTCCCTTCAGTACTGTTTCCATCAATCTTTCAATGTGGCGGAGCATTACAGAGCCCGAATGGCATAACGGTGAACTGCCACAATCCTGAGCCGATGGTAAAGCAGTTTTCTCGATCTTCCTGAGCCAGTTCTACTTGCCAGTATCCACTCTTCAGATCAAGGGTCGAGAAAATCGTGGAACCAGCCAACGTGTCTAGGGTGTCATCTATTCTCGGAGAGGGTAACTGTCCTTCTTCGTGACATTATTAAGTTGGCGATAGTCTACACAAAGCGTGTCGATCCATCCTTTTTCTTCACCAGACGACTGGAGGGACCAGGGACTGTCAGATGGTTCGATAACTCCTTCTTTTCCCATATCGCTGACTATTTTGTCAGCCTCTTCCTTCCTGGCAAGAGGAAGTCTTCTTGCTGATTGCCGGATCGGTCGGGCACCCCAGTATCAATCTTGTGCTGGACCACATTAGTTCGACCTCCTTTTCCTTGTCCGATCGAAGATGTCTTGGTACTTCTTAACTAAATCTCTTAGTTTGGGCTGTTGAGCTGGTTTTATATCTTTGGAAGAGATGGCAACTAATTTTTCTAGTTCTGTGGGCAAGTTGTTAGGTTGGCTAATGCGTACCTCATACACTCGGATCACTGAGGAAACTGGCGAGCAGTGCCCCAATATTGTTCCTTTCTTCAAGGTCACTGGAAAATAATTGACATTCATGACCCTTACGGGCACAAATTGGTCAGCACGCAACAAGGTCTTCCCTAGTGCAATCCCTCGTCCAATTTTCTCATCATGAAGTTTGGGCTCGAACATCACCACGCTTTCACTGCTCATACTCCCGCCAAGCGAGCCTCCAGAATGGTTTCAGCCCTCTCAGGTACGCTACATCTTCAGCCAACAACACACGGATCAACCCTCACTTCTCCCATGAAGCACCAGCTCTTCTCCGTGACACGTAGGGACGCCGCCTTTGAAATCCAATTCAAACCCTCTGGAATTCATGATGTCCATTCCGATGATTGCATCGCTCTTCGCATGTCCGCTACAAGTGCCTGATGTTTCACTTTAGTGCTGCCCAAAATTATTTCAATCGGTAGCTCGCCATATACAGTAGCTGGCTCCTGTTGCTGTGCGTAGCTTCCAAGTTGTCGGTTGAACTGCCGTCGTTCTGGCAAGGAAGGCCCGAGAATTGTCCTAGTCGCACCTGTATCTAGCAGCATGGTGCAAGGCTCGCTATTGATGAGACCGCCTACTGAAGACACCTTTGTTCTGTCGCTGAAGGATAGCGACATATGCTGTTAACCGAGGCTTGCCGGAACATGCCGACGCATTGCCCCTTCTCGCCGACCTTTTTAGTTTTCCTGCATCGAGTCGATGAATGTTGGACATTTGCTACGCACATGTCCAATTTTCCACACCCGCATCTTATCTGTCTTTTCTCAGGCAACACTTCCTTCATCACTTTCTTATGGCAGCTTCCAAGTTAGCAGGCTCCGTGAGTCTTCCTCAATCGTTGAACTTTACTTTGGGTTTTGCAGCATTGTTTTGTGCTTCAATTCCAAAGCTCGTGCCAGTCGCTCTACAAGATGTGTTGGACGAAGCTAATATCAACGCTTGTCTGGTTTCTTGGTCACGGAGTCCATCCAAGAATGCCTGAACCGCTTAATCGCTCCATTACATTTTCCGGTATGGCTGGATATGGAGACAACCAAGCTGCAATGTCAGTTTCAAATTCTTGTAAGGATTCGCCCGATTTCTGACAGCGATTTTTCAGCTGGGAGTGGTATACGTGTTCCAAATGGGCGGGCCATATCGTAATTCTAGATGTTTAATCAGCTGATCATAGTCCTCCTGTTCTTGGGCGTGAGAGTTTGTAGAATATTTGTCGCTTCTCCACGTAATGCAAGTGTCAGTGCTACAGCTCTTTCCCTTGCATTCCATCCGTTTGCTTTGGCCGCTGCTTCAAACTGCCGGCGGTAATTTGCCCATGGAGTTTTTCCGTCCGAACTGAGGCTTCATGGAAAGCTTCCTATTTCTGAAATGACCTTGACATCTTTTATACCCTCTTGAACTTTATCCACGTTCAAACTCAAGTCCAGCATTGCATTTTCGTTAACCATCTCTGTGGAGGACGACTATTAATTTGTTTTTCCAGCTTACTGATCGTTCCTTTATTTTGTCCATTTCTGCCTCGATTCCGCCTTTGATTCCATCGCTGATTATTTCCTTCATCTTGTCCATCTCTGCCTCCGACCCATCTTTGATTTTATCTACCTCCGTGTTCATTTGCTCCCTAATTTTATCTATCTCTGTCTCAACGGTTCCCATTCTTTCTTCTAGGAAATTAGCCACACCACACAATTCTTTTTAGGCCTTCTGTGTTTCCAGGAACTCTCTTCCAGGCTTCTTGAATTTTCTAGAAGCTTCTCTTCCAGATTTCTAGAATTTTCTTCCAGGCTTCTTGAATTTTCTAGAAGCTTCTCTTCCAGATTTCTAGAATTTTCTTGAAGCTTCTCTTCCAGATTTCTAGAAAGCTTTCTTCCAGATTTATAGAATTTTCCTGAAGTTTCTCTTCCAGATTTCTAACATTTTCTTCCAAAGTCCTCGAATTTTGTTGCAGTTCTTCTTTCACGATTTAGTAGTTTCTTCGAGTTTATTCATTACCAAACTCAAATCACCTCCGGAACTTGAATAAAAATGTTTCTGGGTCCTCACCTTCTTGTATAAGTCCTTCTGCAAGTCTTTCCTGGAGTACTTGCTTTTACCCGTTGTTTCTAGTTCCCTTTCCTCCAATTCCTGTTTCAATTCGCTACCTTCAAATCCGCAAGGCGCACTTTTCTTGAACACATTTTGTCTTTTGACGCAGGTATCAGTCTGTTTTACACTAAAAGTTTATCAGTTTGTTAAAAATTCACTTCGGAATTCTTTTCCACGGGCCACCAGTCTATTGTCTGTTTCATGCAACAGTGTATCAGTTTATATTCCCACGCACAATTGTCCACTTGCGAAAACCGGGCCACTGTCTATTTTCTGTTTCACGCGAACAGTGTATCAGTTTATATTCCACGCTAATTGTCCACTTCGCGAAAACCGCCACTGTCTATTTTGGGCGCACAAAAAGGTCTATCGATTTATTTTTCTGACTATCCACTCCACGATCACTTGTTTATTTTCAAAATCTCACTTCCGACACCAATTGTAACGTAAATAAACTTAACTTGGTTCTACTAATTTATTTCACACTTAATCTACAACTTAATTTATATTACTACTTCACTGTATGGCTCGATCGTATGGGCTCGTTCAGACTGTCTCTCTGAGACTTGAGGGTTGCCTATTTATCTCCGATACAGCATTCTCGATGTTTCGAATTCTTTCCGTTGGCGACCGGCGTTTTCCAATTGTTTCCAATATTGACCGTTGTCTTCCGCGGCAGAGCGCACTGGATGGTTCTCGAACATCTCCGGGGATGATCTCATCGCTGTCGACGGCAACATGTGAGGCGACAGGTCCGGCCTAGGTTCGTTACAATATTAATGAATCTAGGTGTACATTTTTAATGTAATTTCAATATGCAGTTTAAGAAAGTATGTATTGAACGGAAATATTTTGTGGTCTTTTTTTTTTATTATTGGACATTCTTTTGAACTTGGAATAAAATGTAGAAATCTATGATATATAAGGGGAATAAAAAAAATTATGTTGACTTATTGTTGACCACCTCTGCAACTAATTTCAATGTTTGAACTTTTTGACAACATTTTGCATCAAAAAAAAATTCCAATTGTTATTCAATTCACTCCATGTTAGTCAATAATGTGAAGATCTCTCAGGCCAATCAATTATTTATACATGTTTTTCAACATCTGAAAAACATTTTGATTATTTTGAAAAATGTTTATTTTTTTTGTGAAATTGTGTGAAGGGAGTTGATTGGATATTGTTTTAAACATTTTTGGCATTCAAATGTAATCAATTAAAAATTATTTTTTATTTCTCTTGTATAGCAATCATATGCGATTTTAATCGCATTTTCAGTTCTAGGAACTTGAAAAAAACTTTCGTTTAACAATAAAAATATGCATACTTTTGTAGATGTAGTGTAGTTACCAAATTTACATCATGAAAATTTTCAAATTCCTCAAAAGATAATGTCTCAATGGAATGCACAATGTTAACTCTGAAAGCTGTGATGTAATTGTGCTGTGTTGTTATATACCAATGAGTTTGGTACAAGATATTCTCATAAGAAATTAAGTAATGTGTATTTGGAGCAAATTTACTACTTTCAATCATTCAACGGGATGATTGCTTGTATGTTTTTGTTTCAACTGATGATACTTGATCAATTTTGTTTCTGAGGTGAAATGAAATTCTATTATAATGGTAACAGTAAGGGAGTGTGTTGGTATTAAAAAATAGATAATATTTTAGCTTTTGCTCAGTACTAGACATTAGTTCTGATTTGTGTTTTTTGTTGAAGGGCGGTCAAGCCAAGTGTTCCATCAAGACTAACCAGCACCGTGACGAAGTATATACCTTCACCTTTTTGATTAATCAGATCATTCGATGGTCACGATTTTGGTAAAGAACCGTCAGACTGTAAATTGTACTTTGTAGTTTTTAAGTTATTCGAAGGGATTCCTTCTTCACTTTGTCGCAATGTCTGTCAGGACTGTCGTGTGTGTAAATATATATGGGTAAGGATTGTTTGGAAAGAATAGTGATGCTTTTCGAAAACGAAATGCTGTTCCAAAATGGGTGTTTTTGGAAGGCAACACCACGTAGAGTTAATGAATGCATTGATTTGGAATTGTTTTTTTTTTTTTTTAGTTACAAATCATTTAGTAAGCACTTGAAAAAATATATACATTGTCTAGGATTACTTCATATTTGGAAAAATATAACTTGAATACAGATTATTTTTTTCATGTATAATGAGAATATAAGGCTTGGACCTTTACACTTCTTGAAATAAAACTCTACCGTCTTATTCCCAAAATTCAAAACTGTTATAATTGATATTAAATATAATAAATCCAATAATTGGTGTAAGGGTCCATTAAAAAAATTTGGAAGCTTTCTCGAAAAATTCCATTCTTCCACTCAATATGTTATCATGTACAAGGTAGTTAAAAAAATATAATTGGTTGAATTAAGACGAATTATTCAGCAGATATTATTGATTGGTATCACCTAGCAAGCTAATTTCTGAGATGTTGCATTGAGGTAACATTGCAATATCACTATTGTTACATCGCTACAATGTACTGTAGATATCATGTGTTGGAATGTGTTTATTGTAAAGTCCGCAAATTGTTACTTTTGTGATATCCATAAAAAGTCACTTTTTTAATATCCATAACAAGTAACTTTTGTGATGCCTACGAAATAGCTGCATTTTATTTGTACACCCAAATGCTGCCAGTGGAAGAGATTAGACAGTTTAATTGTGTTTTATGCATTCTAATTATTTTGTGTTTGGACACAGTATCGTCTGTCGTTGCTGTTTTATCAGAGTGATTTTTCCAATTGAACATTGATGTTACTTTGGTGATGTCAACAAGATGTAACTATTGTGATGTCAACAAGATGTAACTATTGTGATGTCCACAAGAGCCGGCCATTAAAACTATGGAAATCCCCTTATATTATGCTTAGCATATCATGTCACATGGCAAAAACAAATCACTGTAACATTGCAGAATTTGTTGCAGTGACATTGCAGGAATCAATATGAGTGGGACAAAATAACATTGCTGTGACGTAGCAACCAACATCTCTCGAGATATAACTGAGTTCGCTAGATATTGAACATTTAATTTCTCGATATTAAGTTAGGGAAAGAATCGGTGAGGTTGTTTTTTTTCAACGAATTTTCAATTGGACTAACAAAACAATTTTTGTTTGGTGCAGACATTTTACTTGCCAGACACTGCATTAAAATTATACATACTGCATAATAATTGTAATGATGAATCTTTGCCAGTGACCATTGAGAGTGAAGATAATGGAAAAAAACAGGTTGCTCAGGTGTACCGATCTTTTATTTCAGATGGCCGGGTCCTCAGATAGCTTCTAGACCATTTTCTGGCAACTCGACCATGGGCCCTGTTTGCCCTCCACCGCCTGGTTTGAATAGTTATCCTGATAGTAGGTTCAGTTCCAGTATTAGGAAATATTGACCGGTAGTCTCGAATCCCAATCCCCCTGTTTTTATATTTTTCCACAGTGGTTATATATAATACCGAGAAACGTTTTCACATCAAGTTTGTCTCATTGTTTTCAGTTGTTTAACTTAGAATATACTTATACGCTGTCCAGTCTTTTGAATATTTTTATAATTTCGTACAATGAAAGATCGGACCCTTGAATCCTCAATTGAGCCGTGTAGAAAGTAACGATTATGTTCATTCCATTAAATCTGTCTACGATTGTGTAACCAATACTGCAAATATCCAAATTATTTATATATATTTTTCATAAGCTATCTTGTTTTGATGCATAGAGAGATGCTGGCAAATGATCTCTTGATAATCCCATTTTAGAGGGAGATCTCAAGGTGTGTAGGGAAATTAATTCTCTTGATACACTCGAGGATCATTATCTTATTATAGGAAGCAGTCAAAAAAAGTAAAAAGAACCTATATTCACTTTTTTCGGGTTATTTGAAATTAAATTTATGCATGCTTGGACAATTATTGGTATAAGAATCTGGACAGTATTCTTATATGTTTGTAGTAGTATCATTTTGTTTTAATTATGTAATTGCTTGTGATGAAAATTACAATCTAGTAAGATATATGATGAAGAATAATAGCAATTTTTAAGCTGATGTATTTACTGGTTGTTTTATGTATAAGAATATATAATTTTGTTCTTTCAAAGTGTAATAAATATAAAATAAAGGTGTATACCTGTATAATTTTGGGTTTTCTTCCCTTTTTAGTTACAGGTTAGCCATCTTGCTCCGGCTTTGGTAGGTGGTGGTTTTAAAAACAAATGAACTAGATATTTAATTTCTTTGAAAAGTAAAAATCCAGAATTCCAATACTTAGGGTAGTTGTCGTGCTGCAGTGTCAAAAATTAGGCTCGATTGTAGGCGTCACGCTACATGTGCAAACGCTGAATTAGAGGGATCTTTTTCAAGGGAACTGTACACTCAGAAACGCAACTAGCATGCGTGATACAGCAAATAAGCCATGACTGGACTAGTGGCAACGTTGCAATCCAACGATCGCTTGCATTTAGTTCAAGATACTCAAGCCGTCAAAGCTATAGATCGATTTCGCGCAAAAATGGTAGGTTAGCAAAAGGTGAAAAAAGGGAAAATAAATTGTTTGAACTGTGTAAGGCTCGAAATACTAACAAAAAACAGTCTAATGAAAATGATGTGTGTAAAGGAAATCGCATTGTTAATCTCAAAGAACTTGTGAAAAATTTGAAGTGTCTGAACTGCCACCAAGTTTTGAGTTTGGAGAATGTGCTGAAAGAAAAACATTTAGGACTTGCATCAATTTTAAGTATGCGTTGTGATAAGTGCCAAATCCACGAAGCGATGTAATAATAATAATAATAAATCGACTTTATTTAACAAATGTACAGGCATTTGCCCTGAAAAGGCGAAAATTAGCTAAATAGCTGCTCTTGAACTCTTAACCTTTTCAGTTTACAAAAGGTAACAATACAAAAATGAAAATAAAAAGATAATAATAAAAGAAAGCATTTACAATGTTAATAATATTGATATAAGTAAAAACAATTTAGTATGTAAGCAAGAAAGAAAGAAAAAATATGTAGCAATGTTGGTTCAGAAATTCATTTTTAGCGACTTTTCTATATCTATTCAGTAGAGTTGATAATTCTGGTTTGAAGGAATTAGAAAGTTTTACTGCATTATAAGTAAAACCTAAGATTCTGAAAGTTTTTTCCTTGTTTTGAAATTTTAAATATGTTTACTAGCATAAAGTAACCGAGTGCGCATATAACATCTACGTAATAAAAGATTTACATGATTCTTGAATCTAAGATAAGTATCTATGGTCAATCCTAAATTTTTTGCACACTTCTTTGATGACTAAATGTGTATTATTTAGTTTAATATTCATATTATTCACAATGTTAGTCCTTAAGATTTTATTTCCAAATAAAAAGACCACGGTTTTAGAAGGAATAGTTTCAGTTGCTGTGATGTAGGATTAAAAAAATGGATTATTTGTGTATCATCCGCATAAAGTTGAATTTCACTAGTATTTAACATTTTCGGTAAGTCTGATGTATACAGTAAAAATAATAAAGGACCTAGGATAGATCCCTGAGGAACTCCAGAGACTATTTTTTTTGAGTCTGAGTATTTGTTATCAATGAACACTCGTGTGCGATTCCATACATACGATTTGAAAAAAGATAGTGCAGTTGTATTAAATCCATAATATGTTAATTTGGAGATTAGTAAGGTGTGATCAATCAAATCGAATGCTTTGGAATAATCCAAGGTAATTAGAACAGCAGCAAGTTTTTTATCTAAGGCTCCAATTATAGTATCTGTTAAATTTAAGAGTGCAGTACTTGTACTATGACATTTTCTAAATCCTAATTGTTGAACAGGTAATATGCTATTAGTTTTAAGTCATTTACTTGAATATACACTGCTTTTTCGAGTATTTTGGAAATAACAGGAAGTAAGCTAATTGGTCTCAAATCATGAACATTTTTAGGTGGTGAAGTTTTTGGAATTGGAACTATGATCGACTCACGCCATTTTTAGGAAAATAACCACATTCCAAGCAACAGTTTATTATATGGTTAAGGAGAGTATGCAAGCATAATTTCACCATGTGTAGTATTTCTAAATATTCATGTTCTGTGCCTTAAAGATGATATATGTTAGACGTCAATAAACATTGTACTCATAATAATGGGTTTATAGATTCAATTAAACTAAGAATAATGAAACTAACAATTAAGAACTAATAATGTTGAATACAAAACGTATATGAAGGTTTATACATTTACGTCTCATTTAAATTAAGAATTAATAATTATAAAGTTGGTTAACTTTCAACTTAACAACCAAGAATTTAGCAATTTTGTTGATGAAACGCGCAGAACGTGACATTTGAGAATGTCATTGTTGAATTTGGCGGGCTTGGTATAAATAGTGAGATTTTGGTGAAATTTTAGGTCCAATTTTTCGTGTTAAATTGATTGTTTCTTTAGATATTTGATATGGATTGTGGGAATTTTCTGATTATTGTGACTATTATTGTTTTATTTATATAATTTTCATATAATGCTTGAGGTTCATCCATCATAATTCTTAGTTGATGTATATAAACACATTCTTAATTCTGTAATGATAATTATAAATTAATAATTGTTAGTTTAGTTGGATCTATAAACCCACTATAAGAAAACCAAGCATTGTCAAGGTGAAGTTAAATAACACTATTACAAAGAAAAAGACTACTCGTTCAAACAGAAGAAACTAAGTTCAACAGGTTATGGGCCCAGCAGCCCATAATACAAGAGCCGAATAATCTTAGAAAATGAGTAAGTCCAATGATTATGAAAATAACCCCATTCAAGTGCACATGGCAATGAACAAATATGGCATTGTGCCATTTGCCGGTGTAGGCTTTAGTAATTGGTTGTACAGAATAAAAACGGTGTTGTCAGAACATGAAAGCCTGGAAGTGGAAAAAGACGGGGTAGAAACAGGTACAACTTGGGCAAAGAAAAATGCAAAAGCAACCTCAATTATAGTGCAGTGCATAAGCGACAGTCACCTAGAGTACATTAAGGACTGTGAAAGTGCCAAAGAAATCCTCGAAAAATTCACTAACACCTTTCAAAGAACTGGGATAGCATCACAATTACTCATAAGGAAAAGGCTTCTTACCTTACGATACAATGAAAGGAACAGTCTAGAAAAACACTATATAGAGTTTGACAAATTAGTGAGGGTCTTGAAAACGTCTGGTGCTAAACCGGATGACACAGAAATAATTTGCAACTTATTGATGACCATGCCTGGTTCCTACAATAGTGTAATAACAGCAATAGAAAAAATGTCACCAGCACACTTAACCATTGAGTTCGTAAAGAATCGTCTACTAGATGAAGAAATAAAGAAAAAAGGAGGAGTGAAACAAGTAATAATTCAGAACCACCATCAGCATTTTATAATTTAGCAAGAAGTGTGAGACCAGAAAATAAGAAATTCCAATATGAGTGTTATAACTGTGGCAAAAAAGGACACATGAAGTCAGAGTGTAGATTCAAAAGGAAGAATGTTGGCAGACTCGGAGAGGATCGGAAGAAAGAAGCACATGTAAAGGTTGAAGAAGAAGGCGAAATAGCTTTTATTGCCTCCGCAAATAACATAATGAGCACAACGACCCAGGAGGAAATAGAATTCATAGCAGATTCAGGCGCAACCGATCACCTCATAAATGATGAAGTATACTTTAATGGAGGAGCTGTCGACCTTGAGAAGCCAATTAGGATCAATGTGGCCAAGGAAGGAGAATCACTAATCGCCACGAAAGTGGGAACCATAACAACTACAATCTGCAAATTAGAAAAAGTACTTTTTGTCCCAGGTTTGAGATGTAATTTATTATCTATAAGTAGATGTGAAAATGCAGGCTTTTGTGTCAAATTTGAGAAGTCAAAGGTAACTATTTGTAAAAATAACAAGATTATTTTAGATGGTCAGTGTAAGAATAATCTGTTTAGAATAAATCTCAAATTAGTCAAACAAGGGCAAGCGCATGAGGCCTATTCTATTGATGAAAACAGTGCGCTCTGGCACAAACGCTTGGGGCATGCATCTGAAGAAAAATTAAAGGAATTATTCAAGAGAAATTTAATAAAAACAGCTGCAATACAATATATAGTTAAGTTATGTGAAACATGTCTAAAAGGTAAACAGAGTAGGCTACCATTTAAAACAAATGTAACAAAATCCGAACGGATGTTGGAACTGATACATGATATGTCGACCTATTACACCAGTCACACATAATAATAAAAAATACATTTTGACAATATTAGATGATTTTTCACATTTTGCTGTTGTTTATCTTCTTGAGAATAAATCGGAAGTAGTTAAATATTTTAAAGAATACATCGAAATGGTCAATACAAAATTCAAACAAGTTCTCAGACTCAGGTGTGATAATGGGACGGAGTACAAAAGTAAAGAATTTCAGGATTTTTGTAAAAGTAAGGGGATCAAAGTAGAGTACACGATAAGGTACACACCAGAACAAAACGGAAAATTAGAGCGGCTTAATCGTACATTAGTAGAAAAAGGTAGAACAATGTTAGCAGAATACAATTTAGAAAAGGGTTTGTGGGGCGAAGCAATCTATTCTGCCACCTATGTGACAAATAGGCTACCGAGTGTGGGAAATAAAATACCAGCTGAAATTTGGTATGGGAGCACTCCCAACTACTCAAAGTTAAAAGTTTTTGGGTGCAATGCTTATTCACATATTCCTAAAGAAGTCAGAAATGGGAAATTCGAAAGCAAAACACAAAAATGTAGAATGGTAGGGTATTGCGACAACGGATATAGGTTGTGGGACGAAAAAAAAGAACGATATTGAGAGCTAGGGATGTTATTTTTGATGAAAGTGAGGTTAAAGAACATATACAAGTAGAATCTGAGAGTAAAAATAAAAATATCCTAGTCCATCAAAATTATGAAAATGGGATTGTGAAAAACAAATCTTTGAACCAGAACCAACCTATGAGCAAGTACAAATACCAGAAAGCGAAGTAACTGTCGAAACAGAACAAATCCCAGAGATTTCCAAACGTACTATATAGGAAACCGCCAGAATGGCATAAAGATTATGATTTATCCACAGACTTAGTTTCTGAATCAGAACACACAGCCTTCCAAATTTTTATGGAAGAAATTCCTATTACTAGATCAGAAGCTAGAGTAGGGGAAAATAGTAAAGAATGGGAAAATACTATAGAAGATGAATTAAAATCGCATAAAAAACATAATACTTGGACACGCGTTGAAAAACCAAAAAACAAAAAATAATAGATAGTAAGTGGGTTTTCAAAATTAAGAAAAATGTAACACACAAAAATTTAAGGCTAGGCTTGTGGCCAAGGGGTATCAAACGACAAACTATACAGAAACATACTCACCAGTAGGTAAACTAACCACACTAAGAACCATTTTAGCTGTAGCAAACCATGAAAACTGGGAAATATATCATATGGATGTTGAAACCGCCTTTTTACATGGTACACTAAAAGAGGAGATATTTATGAATCTGCCAGAAGATTTAAAAGAAAAAGATCATGTTTGTAAGTTGAACAAATCAATCTATGGCCTCAAACAGTCACCCAAATGCTGGAATGATGAATTCAATAGCTTTATGATACATTTAGGTTTCAAATGTTCTAAATACGATACTTGCCTGTATGTCAAAATCACACAAACAAAGACTGTTTTGTTTTCTCTTTGTAGACGACCTACTTTTGGTGGGCAATGATCTGCTTGAAATAGAAAAATTTAAGAAGGAATAAAAAATCAAATTCGACATGGTAGATATGGGAAATGTAAATCTTTTCTTAGGTCTTAACATAGAGAGAATTAGGAATCATAAAAATTAACCAGAAACCATACATCAAGGAAATTCTATCCAGATTTGGAATGTCGGATTGCAAAGGTGTAAGGACGCCAATTGAAAAAAATCTAAAACTAAACAAATCGGTGAATCAACAAGATTCAAGTAAATATCCATATCGCGAACTAATAGGGTGTTTAATGTACTTAATGATAGGTTCAAGACCAGATATCAGTTTTGCAATAAATTATTTTAGTCGATACCAAGATAGTGCTACAAATGAACACTGGATACATATAAAAAGAGTACTATATGCTATCTGAAGGATATAGAAAACTTAGATTTGGTTTATTTAAATACAGATAACCAAATGATTGCATATGGATATGTAGATTCCGATTGGGGAGGAGATATAGAGGATCGTAGATCAGTAACTGGTTTTTGCCTGATGGTGTACGATAACTTAGTTTCATGGGGAACAAGAAAACAAACCAGTGTTTCATTATCATCTACCGAGTCAGAGTACAAGGCATTATGTACAGCGGTATGTGAATCATTATCATTAAAAGGTATTTTGAATGATATGGATATAACAATACAACATTTATGCCTATTTGAAGACAATCAATCATGTATTCATTTAGCTCAAAATAGAAAAATAATAAAAAAACGAAACACATTGAAATTAAATGTCACTTTACGCGAGAAAAAATTGAAAATGGTGATATTATCCTGAAATACGTTCCAACATCTGAACAGATTGCTGACACTTTAACAAAAGCTTTGGACTTTAAATAGTTCAAATATTTTAGAGATAAGTTGGGGTTAAAATAAAGAAAATGCTTTGTAAAATGTCATATATATATATATATATATATATATATATATATATATATATATATATATATATATATATATATATATTTTTTTTAAAGTAAAGCAAAAATTGCAATGTTGAGTAGGGGTGTTGAAGTACAAAGTTGGCAACATTGCATTATTTCTAAATATTCATGTTCTGTGCCTAAAAGATGATATATGTTAGATGTCAATAAAAATTGTACACATAAGAAAACCAAGCATTGTCAGGGTGAAGTTAAATGAAACTATCACAAAGAAAAAGACTACTCATTCAAACAGAAGAAACGTTTCAACAAATTAATATTATCACTATACCTATTATTTGAGTAGAACTCGCATGAGTTGGCGCAGTTATTTGAATTATCAAAAATACTTATAAAGTATTCATTTCGTTTAGTTCTCGCAAGGTATCAGGTATGTTAAGGTTTTGATATTCAAGTTGCTCAGACCTTTCCATAATTTTTGAAGTGAAAACTTCTTATGGCGCGGTAGGCATATTTTAGGTGAGAGAAAATTGCTGGACTCGCGACACCGCGTAATGAGACGCAGCTATAGTGTGTGTGCATATATGCTTGAAGTGAATACTGCTTGTAGCGCGGTACGCATATTATTAGCTATAGTGTGTGCATATATGCATGAACATATAGCAGACCGCGAACGCGTCTAGATAAATACATTGAATGTGTGAATAGAGAATTTGATTTTACTATGTCCAATCAACGCAATATTAGCACAACGAGATATAAAAGTACAATTGATGCGGTATTCACGAGATATTTAAATAACTTCGAATCAAAATTGTTTATTTCCTATTTTAGTTACCATGAACCTATAGTTTCTATTTTAGATTGTAATAATGATAATGAGGATGATACAAGAGTTGTCGAAATTGTTAACGATGATTCATAAAAGAATATTAAATGTATTTTAACGTTTCTAATAATTAATACAATACAATTCATAAATAAAATGCAATTCATAACCCTAGTACCCATGTAAAAAATGTCTAACGCGCCAAAATACGTTTTCACTTCTGTCGGCACTCCCGGAGTGCAACCCGGAATTTTTTTTATCATCTTTTTCATTTTCTAATTTTGTTAGTGCGAATTTACACGGTCCAATAAATTGGTCAATTTTGTGACCTTGAATTTTATTGATAGGTGTAAACAGAAAATTTTCGTCAATTTGAACTTGACCAATAAATTGATGAGTTTAGAATCGGTTCTAATTTTTCATCAATTTTTAGTGACAATTTGCAGTAACTTTCGGCCATGAATGGCATGAATTGGATGCCTGCTAGAACAGAGATTTTCAGGTTACATGTTATTATTTACGCGATTTTACATACCCTACCATAACCGCGAGAAAAATGATAGTGCGAAAAAGAAACATAATTTACGTTGCATTACATTCGCAGCAATGTGCATTGCTGAATATAAAAGACAGAGATGTAGAAGATGGTGGATTAGATCTTGGATTGAGAAAAGAGGAAAAGGAAACGACATTAGTTCACAAAAAATTCCCGAGTGCAGATCCTTATCAATTCAAACGATATTAAAGAACAGATCAGAGTCAATTCAATAAGCTATTGAATAATATTCGGGTTGAACCATTTCTTGTCAGTATGTTGGTATTCCCGAGTAGAAACTCTTGCCAAAATTGACCAATAAATTGTCAGGTTTAAATATAACCCATATTGGTCAATTTTATTGTTCAATTTATTGATCAATTTTATTGAATCGTGTAAATTCGCACTAAGATATGCTGATTTTTCCCTTCACAACGATGCTAATGCAAAATTGCGGCATATTCCTTATAATGATTCCAGCTTTCCGGTTTTTTGGTTTCTTTATATTTGCTTAGTGCTTTGTCACGTTCTTTCAGAATAAATTTGAGGTTATCGATAAGCCTGGGAGCAGGTGGTTTACTTACTTGTTTTATAAGGTGCCTGCCAATTAAAAAGATAACTAATATTATCTTCTAAGAATCTGATTTAATGATTTATGTCGTTAATATAAAAGATGTTATCCCAAGGAATATTCAATATATCCTGTTCGAAGGCATGTGCATTGAGCTGTTTGTAATCACGAATACATTTCTGCTTAGATTTCTTAACAACAATAGTTAAAGTACAAAAGGGCATTCTATTGTGATCACTGACATCAGAAGCGACTGTACCGCTATTAAGACATATTTCTTTACAGTTGATAAATATCCGGTCAAAACATGTTGCAGTAATTCTTGTTGGTTCATTAATAAGATTGAAATAGTCATAAGTATCAAAAGTTTCCAACAGAGAATTGTGTTTTGCAGCATATTAACATTCCAGTCTCCCATTAAAACAGAGTAGTCATATTCGGTCAATAGTTGGGGTATAACGTCATTCAAGGCATCTAACATGTCACCAAGTCCGGTGTTAGGGGGACGATAAAGTATAGCCAAAGAAATTTTATACGTACTAATCCCCAGACTCAAGAATATATATTCAAAATTTGCATTTCCTAATGTAATATCAGAAATTGCACAACTCCAACTCTATTTTACCTGACTTTCCTATATAATGTATAACCTGGTAATGAGACTGCAAAAATTAGTTTGTTTCATTGGTAAAGAGTCAGAATTATCAACATGTATGAAATCATATAAATAATGTATTTCAGAGCGACTTAAGAACAAAATAATACCTGGTAGTTTACCTAATTCAACTGCCAAGCCCTGAAGGCGAATTTTCGTAATTTTTTAAAATTATTTTTTTCTGTAATTTCTAGTATTTGAGTTATTTTTAGAGTAATGCAATTATTTTCAGATGTTTTCCTTTTTTTTCATCTGTATCTTTTTCAATACACTGGCCTGGCAAAAAGTTTTAGGTAGTGTTTCATTTCCTAGGACAGGTGTGTATCAAAAGATACACGCTTCTTATCTACATTTATTCAAATTTCTTATATAATGAATACACAACAAAAAAGAAGATGACCATCACGGAGTTTAGAGTTCGGTCCTATTGGAGTGGGGCGATAACCGCCCCTTTCACTGCGACCTTCTCAGATCTATTGGGGCTCGATCCTAATTAAATTAGAGTTCACCTTCAAGTCCCGCGCTTCTGACGAAGTCGATGATGACGCTTGGTGATACCTTTTCTAGGTCTTTGGGCTCTAGCTGCCCATAATCCATACAGTAGAATCTTGTTCGTTCCAGACCCTTGCATCTGCACAAGATGGGCTCTGCTGTTTCTTCTTTGTCTTGGCAAAAGCAGTAGCCCTGTTATAATCCTCAGGTTTCTCCTATTTAGTTCCAACAGGGCTGCTGTTATTTTTTTTCGAAGGGTTTGGTATAAATGCCTTCGAGTCGATTTGTCCCACTGTTTCATTCCAGAATTCGCGTTTTTTTCGCTCGGTCCAGTCTGAAAACACTTCTTTGGTTCAGCTCTTTGATATTCTGAAGAAGGGCTCTGGTCCTATGAACTATTTCATAGTGCCTTCTTACATTTCCTTTAAAGCCTTTCAGGGAACCATAGCAGAGTTATTCTGTTGCCCCTGCCTACGCTTTGAAGGGAGGAAGTAATCACTGCCATGCTTGAAATAAATCGTGCTGAAGACCAAGCTGAAGCTGCACCATCAAAAAGACTAAATGCACCTCCAGAACCGAAACATTACTTGATAAAAAATGAACAGGAAGGAAAGAAAGTGCGTGAACGGTGTGCAGAAAGCTCTAAGAAATATGGAAGAGAAGGAAAGGAAGTCGGCGGTAAAGTAGTGAAAGCTTCTTAGGTTATAACCAAATGTTCCGTTTGCGGTATTTTTATTTGTCAAAAATGTTTCAATGCTACCCACATCAATTCCTCAACTATGTTCCATTTGCTATTACTTGTTTCTTCTAAATAAATTTGTATATAATAATTAGGTGTTGCTTCAATCTAAGCTTTTAGGTAGTTTATATGAAAATGTCACACAAAACCTTCGTCCAACCTACACAATTTAAGAGGAAATTCTAGGAGGCCAGAGCTTTTAATTCCCCATATAAAATGTACATTAAATAGTCCGGTCAATCTAGACAAAAAAATTAGAGTGATGGTGCATAAAATCACAACAAGCTGAAAATCAGTAAAATTGTTCAAAACATAATTATAAATAAAATTTTTAAGTTCACCATCATTCCCGTGTATGGAAAAAAAATCTCGAGGTCGAAGGTCAAAAAAATTAGTTTTTCGCAATTTTCAGCAAAACGGTAAGTTTTATCATGAAAGTACTTCCTACAAAAATTGTAGAACATAAAATTATCTATAAAAAATGTACCGGTACTTTTTTCCCTACGAACCACCGTTTCTGAGATATAACGATTGAAAAAGTTGTAAAAGTTATTATCGTCATAATATGCACACGTTTCCACGCTACCTATGAGGTAGTGTACTTAGCGCATTTTTTTCAACGTGGTGTCCCCAGTAGGCCTACTCCACGGGTCAGTTGTGATTCTGTTTAATTTGAAACTATTGCAAAATAACGGAAATTTTCAAAAATTGGAAAATATAAAAGCGATGTAAATTTAAAAAAAGTGGTGAAGTTCATTCGTCTGATTCGTAACCTTCAAATTATTCTTGTTCTTCTTCTTGATCTTCTTGTTCTTCTTTTTCGGCTTCTTCTTCATCTCCATTCTGGGTGTAAGTAAATTGCGTCAATAGCGATGTATCGCATGACACTTCGTTGGAATCAAACGAATCCTCCACTGTTGGTGATTTAACATTAGAGCACGATCGGCCTTGACAATTTGTACATGCCAGAGAACAAAACAGTCCGACTTTTTTGCAACCACATGTAGCACTGCATCCCTTTTTGTAGTTGCAAAAAATTGTGTTCAGCATTTTGTCCGGCGCAGATGGGAGTAAAGTTTGAATTGGCTCTAATGTATTGTTGACCAACTTCCAACCCCAGTCTGTAGGGTCTAGTTGATAACCAAGCCACACTTGAACTTGGTAATATACCCGAAAAATATGTTGATGTGCAGCAACTGATGTTGGAGGAAGACAAGCTGATTGAACTTGTTTTTTATTTTTAGTATTTTTAATGAAACATGCATATTGATGCTTATCTAAACAGGTAGTTTTTTTAGGAGCTCCGTACATAGAAAGAAGAAAGCGGATGCCGTTGGTGATAACTTCTTGTTGAGTTGAATTACTCTTTTTAAAAACTTCAGCACATTGAACTAAATCTTGTTTTTCAAACATTTTGAAAACTGCTGTTTTACCCCTCCTGTGAAATGCAGTTGTCGTATCTCAGCCAGTTATTGCGTGTAAAAATAGTACATGATTTTGACACTTTACAAAAGTAGATAAACTTTTTGATGAATATATATCCGATTGATGTTGAGCTTTTCCTGGTTTTAAGAAGAAAATAGTTTTTTCAGTTGGCGTTCGAGCAGTGAGTAATACGAGTAAGTCTACATCTTCACCAACAACAAGAGTTGTATTTGTCAAATTGAATTGCTCTATTGCTGTTTCAATAACCAATACATCAGCATCATTATTAGCTTGTTTTACCAATATATTTTTAGCAGTAAACTTTTCTTTCAACATTGAAATGAAGCGAGACCTGTCGTGAGTATTTGTAAGAAATTTCTGTTGACTGGTTGGAACTGTCATAAGTTCATCGAATAAAATATCAGAAGATGAAGATGTTGCTAAAGTTCGACGACGTTGTTCTGCAGCTTTGATATTTCTCGTGCAATCATCATAGCTATCAAATACGACAGTAACTCTGGAACCAAAATGTCGACGTACATACTGAACGTATTTATCTAAGATAACGTTGATTGTTCCTTCGCTATCCCACACAACGCGGTGTAGTAAGTATCCTCCGTCAATGATGTATGTCGCATTAGTGTTGTCAATATCAATATTTACCTTTTCAAAACGATCGTAAATGGCAGACTTCTGTGTTTTACGCATCCCGATGTCATCAAACAACGATAAAGGGTGAGGAGTCAATAGAAAAAAATTTCAACATATATAACAACTCTAGAGATGTATATACGTGGCGTACTCATGCATATTATAACGATAACAACTTTTTGAATCGTTATATCTCAGAAACGGTGGCTCGTAGGAAAAAAGTGTCCATACATTTTTTATAGATAATTTTATGATCTGTTTGGGGAAATTTTATGATAAAACTCACCGTTTTGCTGAAAATCGCGAAAAACTCATTTTTTTGACTATTGACTTCGAGTAAAATTTTGTCCATACACGGGAATGATGGGGAACTTGAACATGTCATTTATTATTATGTTTTGAACAATTTCACTGATTTTCAGCTTGTTGTGATTTTATGCACCTTCGAATGTCTAGATTGACCGGACTAAAAGTGTGTGTGTTAGCGATACACATCGCCGAAACCGAAATTCACTCTGTGTATCTTTTTAGATAGAATGTATTAACTAAGTGTATCGAAAAAGATACACTGGCGCTGAACGTGTTACAAAGTGTTATATCACGGGATTTATTGAAAGAAATTGCGTAACAAAATATAACATTCGATTTTCTGAAACAAATATATCACGATGAAGGAGAAGAAGCTATGATTAATCACCTAACTGAAAAGTGTTACTAAAAATAGGAAAGCATTAACTGAAATCATCAATGATTTAAAAGACCTTGTTGCGTGCTGACAAATTTGTGCCGGTAAGGGTCATGAATGTCAATTATTTTCCAGTGACCTTGAAGAAAGGAACAATATTGGGGCACTGCTCGTCAGTTTCCTCAGTGATCCGGAGTGTACGAGGTACGATTAGCCAACCCAACAACTTGCCCACAGAACTAGAAAAATTAGTTGCCACCTCTTCCAAAGACATAAAACCAGCTCAACAGCCCAAACTAAGAGATTTAGTCAAAAAGTACCAAGACATCTTCGATACCGGACAAGGAAAAGGGGGTCGAACTAATGTGGTCCAGCACAAAATTGATACTGGTATCATAGCTGCTCGTTAGTTTTTGTTAACTTAGCTATGCATTAACCATACTGAGCGTTACCTGTCTATTGACCAATAACGGAACAATTTCCCAGAGCGGCTTGAGATCTTGTTTCTCCCAGTATGTAATGAAGCGAGGGAACTTAATTTGACAGTACAAAGACCAATCTCAAATCGTTTCGAAATAATAATACAATTAGGACTTGTAATAATATATATATATATGTATTTTCTAAAATTTAAAAACAACTATTGATACACCTGGTATATTTTACTGAGAAAATGTATAGAAAGTCAAAATGAGATTGAATATTCAATAATTTAAAATGAGAAACAATATGTGCTGACAATTAAAATAACTGTTCTTCAGTTATTTTAAACAATTGATAATAATTTTACTTTTGTGAATCAATAATTTCTTCTACTATGAAATCAATAATGGAATATTTTCTTATAACACTATACATATATACCTTGCCAAATAAACAGTTTGATTTCTTACCGTCCACTGAAGTGATGCACAATATTTAAATTAAGACTTAATTATTCCGTTTTATTTCCGAATTATATTACGCGTACACTTGTTGCAATATGATTATTTAGCTTCTTGATAAATATTAATTCCATTCATTTAGTTATTACTGAGATGATTTCTGATGAGTTACACTTTCACAATGATTCTGCATATGGTTGATTAATTTGCTACTTCAGATAAACTCTACTGAGTCTACGCTTATTTCGCGTAGGAAGATGAGACTTCATCTTCGCTAATTGAAATTAAACTTTACTTTTATTTGCTTCATAATGAAGCTGAACTAGCTTGGTACTGACTGACTAGATCGACGACTGGATTCTGAATGAAGAGAGGAGAGAGTTCTATGGAGAATCTTATATATATAGTGTTGGTATTCAAACGATGCCGCCCGCAAGCAATAAAATATAATTAATGAGTCGGCAAGTTGCCTCGTTTGAGTTGACACGCCGCCATGATATACCACCAAGCCTATTATCGCTTCAAAAGACCGCGGGTCATTCATCTGTCCCGGCGTACTATTAGTTATGAATGTCTGAAAATATGGTTGGAATTTCGATTGAGGTGCCGACACAAATGATAGGGGAAGTGTCCGCCTTTGAAATCGAACGAAAATTGATTTATTATATTGGCATTCTTCAGTTTCAGTTTACATATGGCTATATTTAAAATACTTGATAAGGAGTGCTCATAACACACCTCCTTTTCCCCATTTAAAAGGTATTAATTCTAATTGATACCTTTTTCATGACCCTAATATCTTGGGTAGATGAGTGGTATTGGATCTCAACTTGGTTATGGCTCTGACAATTGTTTTAGCATACCATGAGCAAACTAAACAAATTCTTACTGATAATACCTATGATAACATATGACCTTTACCTTATTCAATCATGCACCTAATATTACATACATGGTCAACAATATCCCTACTTATATAATTACTATTCTAACATACTAATTTTAACATGCAAATCTTTATATAATTTTCAATAAAGATCCCTTCAAGTCAATGTCTTCTGAGACGGTGCTGGCTTCGAATTGGAACGCCACCCTGTAGATATGACCTGTCATCACCTGCTGTGATAGAGACTGTCTGTGGTCTGGCGAAATCAGGTTGAAATTCTCCAACGACCTTATGTCTGCTCTTCGACTAGGGATGTGGTAAACAACATCTGTGAACCATATGACTTAGTTCCACTCAGTCTGCAGTGAAGTAAACGGCCTTGTCGTTAGTTTTTCGAGCCACCCTTCGTGTAGAGGACGTGTTTGACGGTAATTATCGACTTCTCTCTATGATGCAAAATGTCACCTGACATGTGATTATTTATTAACGGACAAACCATTACAAAAAGAATGTACAAAGTATACATTTTACAGATGACTAAGATTATGTTAAAACTAAAAATTAAAACGATTACAATTTTTTAACTGCTTTTCTAAAGGATGGTAAAGATGAACCCAACAGCTCAAGCTTGTTGTTGTGAGTGTTTGCTGACTTCAGTATTCTGTTTAGAGATTCGTTTTGACCATAGTTTGTTCTACAAAAAGGCATTTACAGAAAGTGAGGTAAGCTCAACAATTTCAGGACAATGAATACTGCCATTGATAATTTTATGGAATTGATCGATTTCCAGTCTTCTATGTGTTAAAGTATTCAAATTTAGGGTTTTTAGAATTTGTGAATAATTGTATTCATCTCTATTCATTCCTAAGTTATAGCCACAGTACCATAAAAATGTATTTTGAGTACTCTCCAAGAGTTCTATGTCGACTCTGTAGTTTGGTGACCAAATGATAGATCTGACTTGGGCACAATAGATATAGGTACTAGTTAAAAATGAATAATATTACATTCAGTGTTGTTAATATTTTTTGTAGATTTATACCTTTTATTTAATTAGCCTGTTAGAAATCTGAATAATTTTTATGCTATAAAATATTCGAGTTATGTTATATGTACATGTGTACAAATGTATAAATAAAATGAAGTTTATGTACTGTTGTTTACCGTTACTCGCTAAAACTACATTTTATTTTATATCTATTCCTATTGTAATATGTTTAAAATGCATCAGTATATTCATAATATTCAGAAATATGTGCATTTCAAAACACAGTTCAATTCAAAACAGCAAAACCCTCATGCTCTAGCTTATTTGAATCACGAGCGCTCGCTTGAGGCATTGCCATGATTCTCCCCCTCTTGCACTTCTCATACGCAATAATTTAGAAACTTCTTATGGCAATAACTAAATAACTGTATGGCTACGCGTGTTTAATTTTTTCTGTAAAATTTGTTACTTATTACCTTTTAATAATATACTAGTTTTTCAAAAAGAACTTGAGGAAGGGTTTTTAGTTATGCCTTAAAATGTGGTGTCCACGGTAGCTTACTATAGTGATAAACATTGCAACTTTAAAGCCTTATAACTCGCTTTCGGTGTTGTAAATTATTCCAAAAATGATACAGGTAATAATGTTAACTAAAAGTGGTATGAATATAAACACAATCTGATTGGAAGTGGATTTCACGACAACTACCTTAATAAGCATTTGATAGGAACTTTGGCAACCTAAGAAACAGTTAAAATGAACATTTACATGAGACAATTTTTTTATCTGCATAAGATATCAAAGTTAACTGGAGTAGGTATAAATAAAAACCTTTGTTGGGGCATGAAAAGAGTGAAGTTTTTTGTACCTTTTTGGTAAGTAAGTTGACAAGTTTTTATCATTTTTCTACCATGGTGTCAATCATTAGTTGTTGATTTAAAGATTTGTAATATACTATTGAAGATTCTTTTTGACAGAAATATGGTTGATACAAACTAAATAGGTATATGATTTCATTTAGTTTTTCAGAAATGAGCGTATAAATAGATGATTGCTTAGAAATGTTTATGCGGGCATGAGGACAATTTTCAATGCTTGTTTTAGAAACTTGCTCTTGACTTGATAAATGACATTTCCCATTTACAGCTAATTTTTAGACAAGCCGCCAAGTTTTTGGTTACAGTTTATCCTTTGACATGAAAGTTATCAAAATATTTGCTTGCTTGTTCTTCATGGCTCTATCTACTAGAACCACCCCAGAACGGATTCTGTAGGCTTCGATTTCCCTTCGGGGGGGTACACGGGATTGTCTCACTCAAAGTGATACCACGAATGCACGTGGAACGGCTGTACAAAAACTAACATTAACACGACTTCCTGTCCGCGTGGTCGACATCCATCTCCCACGACGCCAGGAAGTCGAATCCCATCAAAAGATTTCGTTCGTTCATTAATTATGGTCTATCCAATTACAGGATAATATACTACTCGCGGAAATCCACATCACCTAGGAACGTATTCTGTCGGCTTCGTTTTCCCTTCGGGGGGCACCGGGATAGTCTCACTCGAAGTGATACCTCAAATGCTCCCAACATATAATTTTTAAACTTTTCAATGCACGTGGAACGGCTTTACAAAAACTGACATTTACTTGACTTCCGGTCCGCGTGGTCAGACAACCGCCTCCCACGACCCCAGAAAGTCGAATCCATCAAAAGATTTAATATATTAAGGTTAGGTTTAATTTGTTTCTATGTGACCACAGGACACACACACAAAAATCGAATGCAAAGTTTCACTATCAACTCATTTGAAAGTTCGATATTATACAGACAATTTTTAAGTTTTCAGCTATAAATTGATTTGTATATAATGGTGGAAAACATTTGGTAACTCAACAACCAAATTGGCCCCTGACACCATAGTAAGCATGTTAACCATGAATGATAGACACATGCTAGTTCTTAGATTTAATGAATACTTATTCATTGTATAAGTCACGAAAGAAAAGCAACACAAGAGCTCAGCAAGGGTGTTTGCTTTCCTTGAGTTTATATGCAGTCCATTTTATCCACAGATGGTATATTATAAACACGAAGACTTCCTAAATTGAGGGCTCATTAGGTTGAACTATCAAGTAAAATGTTAAAAGAAGATCGCATGCAACTCAGTACACGCGACGGAAGTGAACTTTGTCGATCTAAACCACGATTTGAAAGTATATCGTAAGGGGTAAAATGGCAGACAGGTCATGAAAATAATCATTGAATTTTATTTCTTACATAGGGATTCTTAAGCGCTTAGAAAAGAAACGAAAGCAAGAAGAAACATTTTTGAAACCAGATATGTATGAATTATTGAAATTTGCCACTAGTGTTCAGGATTCTGGTGTGAAAAAAGCCAAACAATACAAATATTTTATTGCTTGTTGGTTTTTAATCAACTTTTGTATTATACTTTCTGTTAATTTATTAATATTTTTTTTTTCGTGTAAGCCAACTTTGATATAATGTTATCTTTCCTGAGGCCATCTATTATTTGCTGTCATCGTACATTGGCCAAATTTCAGCTGCACATGCGCGGATTTGCAGGACCTGGACGATTCATCCGCCATAAGTGCCAATGTATTTTTCTACTTTTTCACAGGGTTTTTCTTCCGATTGGTAACATTATTGCCGTCTTATTTTTAGTATTTATGTTTGCTGAATCATATGACTTTTGTTTCAATGGATTTCTATTGCCATAAGCATCTATATATAGTTTGTCTTGAATAAGTGAAAATTGAATCGACTGTTAATTACGTGTTGGAGTCCACTTCGTGATAGGACACTTGTTTTTTCAACTGTTCTCAATAAATGTCCAACCACGAAATTACGTTTTGAAACTCGCTTATTGCATCAGTTCAATTTATGGGTTATCCACAGAAAATTCATGGAACAAAAGTAAATTATCACACAAAAAATCAACAGGTTTAAGATATAAATACCATGATAAAATGTTTTAAAAATCGTGAAAAATGCATGGGCTTTTATGGCAAACCAAACGTTATGGTTCCGCGGTGACGTCACGCTCTGCTGGCGAAGAGCGGAGGAAAGGCAGATATAATCGACCATCCTTTCATTGTGTATTATCGTTGGCTAATAACTCCATCAACAGATAGACAAATGAGTTTTATTTCTTATAATGTATATATATATATATATATATATATATATATATTATATATTATATATATATATATATATATATATATATATATATATATATATATCTTTAGGGTTGAATTTTCAATGCGTGTTTCTTCAAACTAACGGAACCACCACCATACAAACTTTTTGCACAAAATTCACAGAACTTGAACATGTCTGCTCCAAAATATTACGTTTCATGTCATTCGTCCGTTGTCGCTGCCGCAGGCCGCAGGAGATAAAAGTTGGTCGTCTTTGGACGGCAGTGATATCGGCTCAAAGAAAGTAAACGTTATCTGAGTAGGAGAGTCTATTTCCCATAAGACATCAATGGTGACACTAATAATAGATCATTTGTGAGTCATTAGGCATTTTCGGAAACCTACTCGAGTTGACACGATCCCTAACCATAGAATTGTAATTATAATCAGTATATTATAATTACAATTCTATGTCCCTAACCTGCACGTTCGTTTTCCTAATCCGTGTTAACTACTCGCGTTCGCAAACTTTGGTGTTAGCGTCACATGACAGCTCACACCTATAGCGTATTGTTTTCTGATTAGCCGCTGGTTGAGATTTTATTGTTCTGTGTTTTCAGATTGGCTACTTATTGAGATCATATCGTTCTATGTCATTCAGTGACCAATCACAAAGCAGTACTCTGTTAGGTGGAATACAAAAAGCTGTCATATGTACTCGGCATTACACTGGAGTCCGCATGTGTCTTTTAACTGTGAGCCAATACAAAACGTTTCCACCTTTTTCTTACTAGACAACATTTGAGGAAATAAAAACTCGATAATGCCAGGAAAAACGGGAGGAAAGAAATTAATTACTCCTCAAAGGCGGTGGATGACGTTTTGAATCACTTCCTATAACGTTCACTAGAAAAATGTTAACTTATCAACAAGATATTTGAGCTGTTTTTTGGCGCCCAAGTATTTAAAACTTATTCGTCCTGTGATTCAAATACATCCATTCTGGATGATTGTATTCCCAAATATATTATCATGAGTAAAAAAAGATCAAAGAAATGTTGGTTAACAAAGGAACATTGAAAGAGAATAAGAACCTTAGGAAAATGAAATTTATTTCCGAGTTTCATGAAAACCATTTCTAAGAAAGCCGTTATCACAAACATATATATCGGAACTATCTACTGCGGAACTTAGTTTAAGGACAATAATTGACTCGATAATTGAGTCTACATTTCCTAACATGGACACAGCACTGCGCATTTTTTCAAGTATTGCCACTACAAATTGCATTGGCGAAAGATCTTTTTCAGTACTGAAAAGGATAAACAATCATTTGCGGTCTTCTTTGGGACAGAGCAAATGAAATGATTTGAATATTTTATCCATGGAGAATGACTTATTTAATAACTTAAATACGTGTGTTGATTACTCTCGTTTCGGACGTCCATCGTCTTAATGCATTTAAAAGGTTTTCACGACGTTTCGAATGCTTGTATCTGCAATCGTTTTAAATACGTGTGATATATTATTAATCAATTTCCAAAGAAAAGCTAGGAAAATAAATATATAAAAGTTAATTCTGTTTACTTAAAGTTTGTTTTTGTTCATTTTTTATTTTTGTTTTGTGTAATGGTAATAAATTGACTATTTCTAATTCTCACACTTTTGTATAAATTTGCCGCTCCCACTAGCATCTTGTGTATTTTCTCCCGCTAGCTATCCTGAGTATTTTCTTATGAAGATGGGCGCATTATTTTTAGTAGCCCACGGGCTCCGAATATGTTAGGACTGCCCTGGGTGCAAATTATTCTGGCCAATGTTCATTCAGAATGTCGATGATTGTTTTGTACATTCATCAGATGATATTTGTTTCGGATTATTCCAGTTTTCCATAGTATTGAGCTAGGTAGAACTAGCTATCCACATGGGACGAATACCTACCTATATAACACTAGAAATGGGTATATGAATAATATTCAAATTTGAATATAGGTGATTTTAATGTGTTTTACAATCTTGCAAAATTGGTCTAACCAATCTCAAAACCTCCAGTTGTTTCTATTGTTCATGGAATGTTAATAAACAGTACTCCTCTTTCCCTAATTTTGTTGAAGAATGCCTTCATTTCCAACACGTATACTTATTGGAAAATATAGAAAATATATCTACTGCGGAACTTAGGACAATAATTGACTCGAAAATTGAGTCTACATTTCCTAACGTGGCCAAAGCACTGCACATTTTTTCAAGTATTACCACTACAAATTGCAGTGGCAAATAGTAGTTTATGTAACAAGTTCGCAAATTGAGGCTTTAGCGGACGAATCCGAATATGAAGATGATGTCCGCTAAAGCCATTTGCGTGCGTATTGCATACAACTTTTTATTGTATTAGCTTTCCAAATAACCAGAACAGAAATGGAACACATATTTCCTCGCCGTGCATACATTTTCAATTACCATCCATACGGTAGTGTAAGGAGAATTTGTGCAAAAATCATAGCAAGCCATTGTTTATCAATGACACGTTTGTCAAATACTTGTCAAATATTAGTATTAATTTTTCATGAAATAAGTATTCCAAAAGAATATTTCGAAGAAAACGTGAGCTGTCACTAGAAAATTTCAAATAATCTATAGTTCATTACGTCTCTTGAAACGTTTTTAGGATATTAATTATAAGTTTTCTGAATAAACAAATTTCAGTCCGTAAAGTGTTGCCATGACGACTTTAAGTACAAGTCCGCTAAAGTGGCATTTTGCGGACTCTTTTCAGTATGCAAAGTAGGCATTTTATGGAGAGTGTACAAAGAATATATTTTTCAGCACTGAGAAGGATAAAAAATAATTTGCGGTCTTTGTGACAGAGCAAATATAATGAACAATACACGTTCCAGCTGACAGCTCGTTGCGCTGTCATGTTTAACTTTTGCTCGTCGCTTCAGCGCCTCTTTCAGATATTCACAAAGCTTAAATGTTCCCGCTTTTCGTCTCCCTCTTTCTCATTTTCTTGCGTATAATCTCATCTATCTCGGTGTACATGAAAAATATTTGCTCCGGGGTTGCCATTGAGATAGTTCTATTCTATCTCAATGGGGGTTGCGGAGGTTGTGGTCTGTCAATGTCACCGATGCGTAAATGCAAGACTTCCTACTTTAAAATTGATGGAGAAAGTACGTACTTTCGACCAAGGTATAAAGAAAATAATTTTCATGTATACCGAGATAGATGGGATTACACACAAGAAAGTGAGAAAGAGAGAGACGAAGAGCGGAGCAAATATCCCAGCGAGCACAAAAACATCTCATAGATGTTAAAAGTACGAGATTTTGAGACATTGAATATCCACTGCGTTGTTCTGTTTATACATGAAATGAAATTTTCAGGATGTCACAAAAAGAACTTGTCCTAAGTTTTTTTGTTAGCCTTTTCATAGGCACAACAGAACATTCCCAAAACGTTTTGCGCAAATTAAATTACTGCAAATAAATCATTTTTAGAGATCACTTTCTGAAGCCTGTTGTTGTTTATTTGGACATTTGAAGGTTTCACATTCTATTTGAAATAGAGTTTTTTTTAGGGTGTTCATCATGTAATCTAAATGGAGATTCTTCTTGAAAATCGAACTTGACACATTCTGAGTGAAACTTTTTCATTATATTATTCTGTTAGGAAGATAGAGTTGATGTTGAAATTTTGAAAATAATTGCAATATGATTAGATATTTTTTTATATATAATTTCAATTGTATCTCCAGGAAGGAAGATTTAGTTGAAATTATATTTGGAAAAATATTCATTTTTACAGTGATTCTTCAGTTTTATCACAAGCCGAATTCTTCTATTTGAAGAGTCAATACATTTCAGTTCGCATAAGTCTGCCGGAAAATATGAGGAGTTGTTTTTTATTTTTCATCTCCCCATAATCAGAAAACTAACAAAGTTCCTAATGGAGAAATGTATAAAGAAAATAGGTCGTTTTTTCACAAGAATCTTCAATGACACAGTTTGAACATGTCATTACAGATTCGAACATCCTATCAAAACATACACATTGTATGCTTTTGAGGTTATATTATGTTTCTGGACTATGATAATACATTTAATTCATGTAATACTTACTTTATTCACTTATTAAGTGATATCAAAAATGTCTATTATACAATTGGTAATGTTCACTACACTCCAATCATTAATCAAATTAAAAAAAAAAACAAAAAACTTCAACCAATGCTTCACTGTATTCCATGTGCCATACAGTCCAGTGTTGTTCTGCGAGGTTTATCAGACTTACCACACTGAATGGCCATGGCGGGAATTTTAAAATGAAAGCAGATAATGAGTGGATAGATCATTTGGACATTGGTTTTTATTATAATGAATAATATTGGTTTCATTTGCTTATGAAAATATGAGAATGTTGTTTCTGTCCTGTGTAAAATACGACGTAGGGGTATTAAAATGAAGGAATACAAAATGAAATAAATTGTTGAAAGTGAGAGGTCGAAAAATATAAATATTCTAAGATTCAATCACATGAAATGTTTTCCCTTTTTTGGGTGAAACGATCAAGTTTAAAAAAAAAATGTGGAGAACTATTATGAAACTGGACAATAAATGTATACTCAATATATGCGATGAACCTCTCAAGGCGAACTATGTTATGTCTAGAAACATCCACACGGTAACATTTTTTTGACTTCTCCAGTAGGCATACAAAGAAATACCACAAGAATAAATATAATACTTCCAACATCCTTCGAAGTCCTCTTTGGGAACTGCATATTGCGTCTCAAAAAAACATCCTCATGCCAACATTTTCAAAACATCCCAAAACCTCCCAGGGATGTTTTTGCTCGCTGAGATTTGAGCTTTGTGAATATCCGAAAGACGCGCTGAAGCAAGGAGCAAAAGTTAAACATGACAGCGCAACGTGTATTGTTTATAATAAATAATTAAAAATGCACTTTACTTTCGACCAGCTATAAAGAAAAATAGTATACACCACACGGTCAGGAAATTTTAACTTCCTGTCCTTGTAGTGTAATATACTATGAGTATTTTATACATAGAGAGTGACTTATTTAATAACTTAAATACCCGTCATATTATTAATCAATTTGCAAAATAAAAAGCTAGGAAAATAAATATATGTTATATTTTTGTTTTCGGTTTACTATAAAGTTTGTTATTTGTTCATATAGTTTTATTTTTATTTTGTATGAATTTTTGTTTTGTTTAGTATAATGGTAATAAATTGACTTTGTCTAGTTTTGACATTTTTGTATAACTTTGTCAGTCACCCGCTAGCCATCCTGTGTATTTTCTCCCGCCAGCTACCCCGTGTATTTTCTTATGTTTAGGAGCCCACGGGCTCCGAATATGTTAGGACGGCCCTGGGTACAAATTATTCTGGCAAATATTTATCCAGAATGTCGCTGATTGTTTTGTACATTCATTAGATATTTATTCATTGAACCAGATTGTCCACTTTTCAATAGTATTGAGTATTGAGCTAGGATGGGACGAATACCTATCACCTACATAACCTACATACACTAGAAATGGGTACCTATATGAATAATATTTGAATTTGAATCTAGGTGAATTTCATATGTTTTACAATCTTGCAAAATTGGTGTATAAACAAAGCGAATATTTTCACTTCCCCTCCGGTTGTTTCGATTGTTCATGGAATGTAAATAAACAGTACCCCTCTTTCCCACCAGTGACGTGACGTCAGTAGCTACAGAAACGTAAGCATAACCTTGATTCAACTCGAGTAACTGTGTTCTAACGCCCCGAAATCAAACTGTTTACATAATTTCTAATTCGGAACTTTCCCATTTCTCGAGTTTAGTTCTGTTGTGTCAACAATTTGCATATGAACGCGAATAATTAGTGCCGCCCAGTTACGAAGCAATATTCAGAATTTAAGCGAAATCATCAATGTTTACGTGGAACTATTTTTTGTCGGCGTATGTTTTTGTGAAAGCACCCAAACAAGCGCTAATTGAGGTTGATATACTGTTTCACTAGCTAGCCCACGTTGCACAGGCGCTGGAGTGTCGAGTCGTTTAGAGAGTATTGTTGTGTTCGCTGTTCAGTCACGTTTGTGTTTATCGGATTTGTTTTGAAAAATCGGTGTTTATAAAACGTCTTCCGAAAAGCGGCAGAATAGCGTTCAATCCAGAAATGCCTTCAGCTGAAATCTGTACAATGACGTCCAGCGGAGGATCCGATTTCAGTATTTCTTCGAAGGAAATAGAAGGTCTAGTTTTGGAGATAAAAGAGAACCTTCGATTGTCTGCCGGATCTACAACAATACAGTACAAGGCTATTTCCCGTAATAACTATTCAAGAAAGTCATCAAGAGCTTCTCCTTACAGCAGACCCGTGAAATGTTGCGATAGAACTTGTGGATCGTGTGGGCCAAATTGTACACGAATGAACAAGCGTAAACCACAACAGGAAATGGCAAGTGAGGATCCATACGAGTTTTTGCAAAAGTTATTGCGAGATGGTGGCTTAGTGAATGAGGCTGTGAAACGGGTTCAACTCGGATTAACCCCCAAGCAACAATTTTATTATGATTCCGACGAAGAATGTAGAAGCCCAGTTTTTCGATATATACCCCAAGAAAATTGAAACTGGACTACATTATTTCAATTCGATGTTCCTTCAAGTGATGTTTGAAAGTGAGATAGTTACATCATCCTGAGGAAGAGCCAGACAAAGAGTAATACATTTCATTTATGATTGTTCTAAATCTTATAAACATTGGGTCTGCCAATTATAGGCCAGGATGTACGCGAATTTTTCCCATTTTTGGCCTCGAAGGAAATTTTAACATTTGAAAAATCATTAATCGTTCTCATTCGAAGCAGAATCATTTTGGCACAAATAGCTGTTCAGTTTCAGGAACTCATTCATTTATTTATAGTATTATACGCTTAAATTTTGAATCTTTTTCGCTCTTATGCTTAGGTATTAATATAAATTTATCGAAAGGTTATTTGGAGATGTGTTGATAGATTTCACCAAATTTGAATTAACTGTTAGTTTCATATTGATATATCTGTGATTCTAATTAGTTTTGTGTGAATTTTGCTGAGTCATTTTTGTGATTATTATTTTTGTTTCCTACATTTACGAGTAAGTTGATGAAATGATACCTACATTAATCAAATGTGAGATTTTTGAACAGTATGAATCTAAATTATTTCTTTTCTCAGAGGAATATCACATGTGTTGTGAATGATGTTTGTAAATATAATGCAAATCAATAAGAGATAATGATAAAAACCCTTTAAATCTCCAGTGAGTAAATATTTATAAACACAATTGAAATAGATAAATATTTTCAGGTAGCTGTTATAACTAAACCCAAGTACATTGGTTCCAAAGATAAATATATCCTTGAAGTCTCACTTCTGCTTATATCTTGCTAAAAATACAAATTTTGTTGAATTTATGTAATCATGTTCAAGTGTTGGGAGTAAAAATAGCGACACCAACATATCACATGAAAGTTTTTATGTATTTTATGCTACACAGTAGGTGATAGAAGTGATGTGGAAATATTTATTTATCTTAGGTTTAAAACCATTGATAAATAAAGCACATGATGTGTGACACCAGTTTACATATCCTTGAGTGTTGCATAACTGATAATCTGGATTTCAACACTTTTCATCGAATTGAACATTTTTGAAGCCATATCTTTGGATATTATTCTAGTCTTATACATAATCACAGGAATCGAATAAAATGTTGTTCCTATATTGGTTAAATATTCAGTGGGACCTTACCAAGAATTTTGATTTTATATTCCTGAGTAAATTTATAATTGTTACCAGGACATCATCGTAAAACTTCTTTTGAAATTTTTCTGAATCTATATGGATTTTTAAAATCTAAATACCTGAATTTGGTAGACATTTATTGATTGTTTCTGTAGTTATTGACTTTGTGCAACTTTAAACAGTTTATCATAGCTCTCCATATTATGATTCATTCAGGTTTAACATGTTTTTCCAGTTTTTCATTCATTTGATTCTTACACAATTGCTTTCAATGACTTTTGGGTGTTGAGATATTCCAGAGATGTCAGTGTTACTAACAATTTTTTTAATCAATTCACTGTATGGTTTTCTATTTGATGACAAGGAGAAAGCATATTATGAAATCTTACATTTCATGGAGTTTCTTCGCTACTAGTAAATTAAATTTGCACGCTGTGTGGAGAAAAGGGGTTTTATCAACTTCATACAAATTTTATATACTGATTAATACATGTAAATGGATTTTTGCATTTGACAATAGTTTTTAATGTATCTTTACTTCATTGAACTGTTTTGATTTAAAAGGTTATCGACCAAGGCATTTGATTTTTGTGTTCCTTATGTAGATTTGTTAGATCAGATTGGACAATATGGGTTTACTATTAGTTTGTTTAAGTTATTTAGCTACGAATTTTGTTTAGTTTTTTTATATTATCGTGTCGTTTTATATATTTGATAACAAACTTAGGTATGGAAAGAATGTATATTTATTAAATGATATATTCTCCTGTTATACTTTGTATACGAGTTGTATCAAATACCTAAGTTCAATCGTATCTACCATATGGTTGTCTATTTTAAGACAGTATCATATGGAATAACTTTACTGTACATAATAAAGTATTTGTTATAAAAATTAATTATTTCCATATTTTCATTTTTATTTGGTAAACCTGCACTATGTGATTTATATCCTTGAAAATGTTCAACTTGTAATCTTATTTTTCGAAAGTATTGTGATGGATACAGCCTGGACCACAGCCAAATATTTTTTTAGAACTCGGACAATAGAACGAAAATAGTTTCTTTTCAAGGACTAGTCATTTCATGTGTGTATATATGAGTTTGCAATTTATTTTCTTGGTTTCCTCTAATTTTTTAAAAAGATTGGACAGTTGAGAATATTTCTGCCCGCCCAGCTCCTCATACTTATCTCACATAGACCAAGAGCCAGCAAAAAATAACACGTATGATAAACTCAAAGCTAAAACTTTTTGAGAAGTAAGCCAGTGTTAAAAATAACAGGGCAGCGCAAGTATGGCGGCCCGTAGGTGTAGGCATTGCGCTGCGCAATTTTTTGAATGTGTAAAAAAAAACTATGTCATTGGGGATTGAGCTCAACATTAATTCGTGTTTTATATTATACATAAAACAGTCAAAGTATGGAGTTGTTTGCCATACCGATGTAGCGTTGCAAACTATCCACCACACTCGATTAAAAGTGTAATTTTTTTATGCTCTCTTGAAATACGAGCTCAAACCTAATTTTTTTATCCAAAGATAGAATAACATTTCTCATCACCGATTATGACCATGCCATACTGTTTCGGTGTCGCTAACTACCCGCCATACTGATTCAAAAATGGAAAGATTTTTGCTAACCATGTATCATAGGCACAAGTGTGGCGGTCCGTTTTTATGACCCCTGTGGTCCATTTTGATGAATAGAAGCAATGCCATACTGATAGGTTGTTAAATGGCCGCCATGCTGAAAAAACTTTTTTTTTCAAAATATTCATAATATTATGGTTAAGTTTTGGAAAATAATTCTCTAGTCTTTACATGAATGAAGAAGTGATATAAAATTACATTTCAATGTTTTGAAGAAAAATAATAAATTTCTTTTAATAAATTATTAGCCTAATTTTTAAAATTAAAATTTAAAGACTAGAGAATTATTTTCCAAAACTTACCCATGATATTATGAATATTTTGAAAAAAAAAGTTTTTTCAGCATGGCCTTTAACGCCCCTATCTATGGCCATTGTCTAAAGACAATGCTATGGCATTGCTTCTATTCATCAAAATAGACCACAGGCGTCATAAAAACGAACCGCCATACTTGTGCCTATGATAGATGGTTAGTGAAAATTTTGACATTTTTGAATCATGTAATGGCGGGTACTTAGCGAAACAGTATGGCATTTTCTATAATTGGGTGAAAAAATTAGCTTTGAGCTCGTATTTCCAGAGAGCATAAAAAAATGACACTTTTAATTGAGTATGGCGGACAGTTTGCGACGCTGCATCCCTATGGCATACAATTCCTTCATACTTTGGCTGTCTTATGTATAATATAAATCAAGCTTTGAGATCATTCCTCAAGGGCATAGTTTTTTTTGAGGCATTCAAAAAATTGCGCAGCGTAACGCCGACACCTACGGACCGCCATACTTGAGCAGTCCTGTTATTTATAACACTGGCTTACTTCTCAAAAAGTTTTAGCTTTGAGCTAATCATACGTGTTTTTTTGCTGGCTCTTGGTCTAACACTTGCAACACATTTTTTAGTATGTTCAGTTTGGGGCGATTCTAAGAACAAGTTGAAGTATTTTCGAATTAATATTCAAATATTTCATGGTCAAAACCATCACCATTGTGAAATAATTCAATCACAAGGTGTTCAGATGCTTCTGATTAATGATAATGAAACTGATTAGAATATCTTATTGCGCATAGCATTGTTTTGATTGGGGAAATGAATATTTTGGAACATAACATCATTGCCTAAAGATACATTAGACAATGATAACATTTTAGTACCATGTTATATAGGTTATTACATTAGCAGTTGAAGCTCTTTGACTTCAAATGAAGTAAGTGCCGGATTCTTCATCATCCCTAATAACAATGCTAAAATCATTGTCTAATGTATCTTTAGACAATGCTAAAATGAAATAACTGTACCATTGTATATAGCCTATAGTATATATACAATGTCTGTACCATTGTCTAAAGATATATCTGTACATTGGGAATAATATTTATGAAAAACTTCGGGTAACACATAAGCAGATTTTTTGATTATTTTCATAAAGCTTAAAATTAATGTATTCAATGGATTTATTGAAAGTTCTGTTTTGTTGACAAGTCACATTCAACATTATGAATATAAAAATTGTCATCTATCAGGAATAATTGAAATGATGAGGTTATATCTTTGCATTGCCTCTTTCTCAAGATATTTTTCAAGTTTGCAATTTTTTCGGCAAACAATATTTGGAAAGACATTCTTGTTCGAGAAGAGTCCAAATTTGCGTTAGATGTCTGAAACACATCGTGGAAAATCCGAATATTTCTTGTTTTTTTTCCAATAATTGAGTGGGTCGATTTTTAGGACTTTATTTATTTCTCAATCTAACCACAAATTATACCTACTGATCCGGTTGTAGAGAAGTAAAAGTTATTCAAAGACGTATTTTGAATTTTCGAAAGGAAATTGTAAAATTTAGTAGGTAGTTGAACTTTAAACTAGTTTAACTACTGAATGAGAGATGGCCAAATGCAGGTTGTACCATTGTTTAGACAATGGTTGTACTGAATTCATAACTTTAAACCATTGAAATGAAATAGAAAAGCCAACGGAAAAAGTTGAATAGATTGAAAAAGATTTGTGAATGTACGTATTTTTGTCGGAACGATTTTTGTTCGAATGTCTGAAACCCATCGTGTCAAATTCGAATATTGCCTGGGAAAGAAATCGATCGATGAGAGCGCCACCGTTTTTCTACAAATGGCGGCAAAGAGAAGTAAGATGAAAGTTGTGTTTACATTTTTATTTGTACCATTGTCTAAAGATTTTGTACGTAGCGCCCCACCCCCCGAAATCTGTAAAATATATCTGGAATAAGGTGAAAATCAGGTAGTTTTATGTATATCCCATAGAACCAACCCCCTCCCGAAATTTTTCTCTGGGTGCGGCCTTATTGGGTAAATATAAAGTTACACCACACATGCACTCTGAATATGGGAAAAATACGTTTCTTACGTGTTTTTGCCTACTGAACACGAATCCGGAAATGCGGCGGTCTCATACCGTTCCCGAGTTACAGCACTTTTAAACAAAAAATTAACCTCATTTTCAAGCACCGTTTTCTCGCACAAAATAAACATAAACAATACACCCTAAATCACTTATTTCCGGCACAACTTTGCACAAAATATCGTCGTTTTTATCGAAAAAATCCATGAACACGCATGATTTTATTTCAATTTTTCTTTGCCTCAGTTTGGTCCTCAGAATTTACATTTTGTGAAAATAATTCCTCAATTCCCATTTTTTTTCGAAATTTTCAAATTAAAAAATGCTCCTCAATTCGAACTCGATTTGACCTTCACTTGAATAACTTCCCCCAAACACTAGCGCCAATTGTGGTTGTTTGAGGAATATCGTTAGACGATACTATTTCTTACATCCCAAACATAAATTCAATTCACTTTTAATGTGATGTTCCAGTAACAATTGAAAATACTATGATAATAAAATATTAGCACAACATATAAACGAACACAGATGAAATTATAATTGACAGTTTGAAGCAACTAGCGGTAAAAATTTGAACTGTGTGAAGTAACGATGCATACGTTCATCAGAGGTGGTAGGTGTACGTTTTTGAATGTGGAGAAAAAATTGGCGTTTTCAATTTCGTATCATTAAAAACATAGAACATTTTTTCAATTTCTAGGTTTGTTGCTGAGCTCTTTATGTGGTAATCTGTATGTGCAAATCAAAATATCCCAGAAAAGGGGCACATGCGTGTTCTCTATTCTCCTATAATAATCGGAAAGGTCTTCTTACTTCGGGAGGGTCTTCTATTATGTCGAACACTTTCTTTGAAAATATATTCGACTGCAAATTATAAGTAGTGAAAGTTTCCTGGACATGGATTTCGAATTGAAAAAAGGAAACTGTACACAATATACAGTTGCACAGATCGTTGATTTAGTTCAGTTACAACAAGATGACCAACTGAAAGAAATATCGAATTTATTTTTAGAAAACCACTAAAATATAACCTCAACCGCCAAGTTTATATTATCACTGTACATTCTTTCGGGCTCAAATTAGTTTATGCGTAGTGGAGAGCATAATGCATGTCGAATAGTAGGCAACACACAATATCTGAATATAGGAGGTACTAATAAGCTCTAGCCAATCGAAATAGCATTAACCCGTCATAGTGACGTACATGGACATGAGTACAGGTGGCTCACGTAACATACAGAGTGGTCCAATATGCTTTCAAGAGCCTGTAATTCTCAGATACCAGAGTGCGCTAGTCCGCCACTGTCCAGAGAGAATGGTGGCCATGACATGTCCATATGACTCACAAATGATCTTTCATCTCTTTCTGTGTGTCACCATTGTCTTATGTCAGATAACGTTTACTCTCTTTGTAGGTGGATGACCAAAATATCGCAGCAGGTTCAGTTACTCATAGGTCACAGATGACACACATGGCAGTTAATGTGTAATCCAGGGTTATTATATATATATATAAATATATATATATATATATATACTTACAGGGTTACGGCATAAATCAGAGTTCGGGCAAAGATTATTGTTCTGTTACTACTCTACTCTTTGGTTCGGGTGACCAGACCAAAGAGTAGAGTAGTAGAACAATAATCTTTGACCAGACGTAAGGTGAGGAAAGTGTGCCACTGCTGCCAACATATACGAATTATTTAGGTGTTTGTATTGTATTTATCCTTGTTCTTCAATAACTCCAGTACTGTTTTAATTTATTATCATTTATTAAGACAGTGTATAGTGAAGTAGTAGTAATTGTATTTCGTGGTTTTGAGAAAATACCTAGGGCCACTTGCAGTGTGGATAGCTGTAGGAACATTATACGTATAAGTGCAAATTAGATTCCATAACTTTTCACTCATTTCCAAAAGATAATTGTAAAACGATCTTTCTGGTATTCTTCCATATTGTTCTTTGAGGCCTTAACAATACATTCTATAAAAATAGATTCATTTGATGTATTTTTCAGTTATTTCTTTTCTGTTCGGCGCATTCAGCCAATTCTACTCATCGAAATTTGAAAACAAGTTCTATGAAGTTGGCTATTCTGGCACACATCAGACGTCATCAAAATGGAGGTTTCGCCGTAACTCTGTCCGTACTATATATATAATAACCCTGGTGTAAACCAGAAATTTTAGATTAAAACTTTTGATTTGAATGAAAATCATAGTAGTAGTAAAATAAAATATATTACATTTATGAAGAATTACAGATGATTGAGATGTTTTTGGATATCAAATCAACCAAATATTAGAACAGAGCTTTATTAACATAATTTGAATATTCATAAATTAGGATTTTGAGATTAAATAGAAAACAGAAAATTCAGATGATAGGAATGGATTTCAATAAATCGCAATTTATTCCTGTAGGCTGGGGTTTTCGTTTTTCAAAACAATTAATGAAATGAATTAACACAAAAAAATATGTATTGTGTTCACTGGGTTTTATCACATTAAAATACAGGGTGTTCTCACAGTTGAGGCTTTTTTCTTTCCAATGACTCATTGAGTTTCAAAATAACGGAAATATAAATTGATAATTACAGAGAATCAATGAAATTATTTCACAGAGTAATGGTGAATTCATCTGATGTTTCGCCTATGAGCTTACAGCATACCGTTTTCTGATTGGCCACTGAATGACACAGAATGGGAAGTTCCATCAGCAACCAATTACAAATGCACGTCAGCTCTTGTGTGTTTTTCTTCTAAATTATCCAGAGTGGATAATTGTTTTAAAAATAATACGAAACTAATGAACTTGAATCCAGCTCATTTACATGCAGAAAAAAATATTTTGCAAATTAAAAAGGGAAATCCAGGCTAGAATTAGGCTAGGTTGAAATAAAATAATTATTCTTGATAGAGGCATCACAGTTACAATCTAAAATAAGGCAAATAGAAATGATGGAATAGAGTACAGCATCTGGAATAAGACCATCAATACAGTAATGTCTATTGGGTTAGATAGATTATAGGACCAGTCCCATTAGTAAGTTTTGGCCCTTCGTTATTTTGCAGCTTTTACACAGGTGATTTCTGGTCAAACCACATATTTTGATGAGTTATACATTTTGTTTGAATAAAATGCCTCAACTTTGAAAACATCCTGTATTGCACAGAAAAACTGTCAGGTTTCAGTAGCACAATACATGGACGTATCAAGCTGATAGCAAAGATCCTTGGAATATTGAGACACCGTCAACAAGCTTATTTAGTCATTTCCTCGAGATAAATAAATAAGTTAAAATCCGGTAATTTCAGTTAATTCGGTTAAAGTCATCACTATATATCCCAGCTGAACAAGTGATGTTTGACTAGCATATCTCTGACTCCATCTTTCAGAGGCTGGTTATTAGTTTCCTTTCTGACAGGCAACTCCCAGTCGGGGTTCAGATTAAACGACAACTGCGACAATATTCTTAAATCACATTTGATCTGCACCCACCCAGGACTGTATACGAAGGACCAGGGATGGTACCTGGAAAAAAAGAGCATTTATTATTCATTTGAATATCAGAATCAAACAAAATATAGTGTTCTCCACGAGAAAATACAAAAGCTCTACAACTGGATTGGTGAAATCTTACCATTTCTGTACAATTTCGCTGGAGGAACAGAGAACTTCTAGCCAGAGATGGAGCACTTGTTCGTTGAGACCCATACAAATCAAGGAGCGAAGTTTTACATCCATTTGAGCGTGAGCATCATCATGAGACAAATTAATGGCTTGAACACAGCGATAGAGCAACTGAAATAGATTAATATACTCAGTCAACTCACTTATATTATGATTAGTTCAAGTACAAACTACAAAATCAATCAATGAATTTACCATTTTGCATATTGCGCAGAGGGTTCCGCAAACAATAAGCTTGTAAAATTAATTTTAGAAAATTTTAAGTAAGGCATTATACTCTCTAATTTTTTAAAAAATGTTTGGCATATTTTTCAGAATATATTTTTGACTAAGCTATTTAAAATTATGCAAGAAATATGTAAGATCTGTTGCAGAACTTATACAACTGAAAAAAAAAAATTGTTTGTGATATCAGATATAGAACCATTCAACAGTCCACCTTCATATAATGTAAATTCAGGGAAGACTGAGCAATCGCCCTACAGCTTGATTTTTAAGTTCTGATGCTCACTTACTTCTTCAGGCGTCAAAACTTTCCCATCTTCATCCAATCTGTAAGTTTTACAAAGAACAAGTCTGCTGTAAACCGAATTGAAATCTTTTTCAACTTCTTTCATTGCAGATTCTTCAATAAATAGCCAGGGATGGCAAGGTCCACCTACAGAACAAAGAGTAAAACGACAGTTATATTTGGGATCCTATCTGCGTACCTAAAAAATTTGGACGTTTCATGCCATGTTCCAGAACTTGTTTGATCACAGGACACAATGTACCTCGTACAAGATCTGTTACAGTCTCTGATATGCTGTCATCACCAGCGCTGCTATACTGTTTACTTCTTTCGTCTAGTAACTGCACAAATTTCGCAGGAAACCAGCCTGAAATCAGTGGACACTCTAAAAAACTTTTTCCAAGTGAATTATTTTCTTTTGAGTTTTGAAGAGGTCTGAATTTAAGTTTGGGTGGCGACATATTCTCTTGCAGAATTCTGCACATGCGATATATTCGCGGGTGCTTCAGCTCCCCTCGATACGCATGAGATTATTCGGGAATAATTTTCACTCTGAGGCATTGAAAAAACATTAAATAAATAAATTCAACCGAAAAGAAAAAAAAACTGAAATAGAAATAATGCAGGCGAATTCCGAAATTTTCAAGATCAATAGACATTGATAAGAAAGATATAAACAATTATTATCAAATAGGCCACTCCAAAATTAAACCAATAAAAATAGAATTAGTCTCATATTTAAAAAAGTCGAAATTCTCAAAAACTGCAAACAACTGAGAGGAACAAACATAAGCATTTCTAATAATCTAACAGAAACACTGCGAGAAGAAAATTGTATCCAAGAAAACATCTAAGAAAGGCCAGAGAAAATCCGAATTTAAGAGCATACATCAAAGGCAATAAACTGTACGTAGATAATAAATCCTATAAAACTATCTGGAAGCAAGGGACGAAGAAGCCACCCACAGTGCACCGCCAACACCAACCATAAGAAGTTCACAGAAGAAGAAAATACCGATACATCTTCCAACTTTCAAGAAACCAATATACCATAGGAAAAAATTGAAAGGAAAGAAAATCTTGCCATAACACCAACTATATCTAAAACCACGCTCTCTTTTCTAAACAACAAAAACCCCAAGCAACAACCAAGAGCGGAAGAAATAAAGTCAAGAACTCGGTCCGGAAGCAGATCCTAGATTTCTCCCTTATTGCATTACCTTTCATTTCTATACCGGGTGACACAGGATATCGGGTCACCCCTGTAACTTCTGCATTCGTGAACGGATTTATCTGAAATTCGGTACAGTTATATAGGCAACCATTTCGGATTTGATCACATTACAATCCAATATGGCGGACTTCCGGTTTTTCCGCAAATGCCAGCAACTTTGTTTTTTCAAATAGAACAGCCTGTATATTTTTACATATTCAAGTTCAACAGGTCAAAACAAGTCCAAACCATATGTCAAATGTAATTTTTTTGAAACAATTGAAATTAAAATTGTTTTTTTATTTTACCTCGTGGATAAATGAGAGACAGAGAAACATAATTTTTTCTGAAAAATTATTTTTTGTGTCATTTATTGATGAATCAATTCAGTCACATCACATTTTGGTAAAAAATTAATTTTTTTCAAATGAAACCCCTATGGGCCACCTACCCGTCTCTCTAGAACATTCATTAAGGAAAAAAATAACATATCATTATTGTATTTCGATGCAGTAACAAATTGTATAAATTCAAAAATCCACAACTAGTTCATGAGTTTCCTTGCAGTTCGAATAATTTTTCAACTTAGTAAGCTGTGGAAAATAACATTACTGAATCTTGTCAACTAATTGTGTTTCGCTGTCATCTTTCGTCTCAACTCTCGAAAATTAGTTAACTTCCGAGAATTAGTTTAGTAGAAATGTAAAATCAAAATTATAGGTTCACAAGAAGTGAACAGGTTGATATGTTATTAATTTACGGAGAATGTCTTAAAAACAGTGTCGCCGCTTGTCAGTTATACGCTGAAAGATACCCACACAGAAGACACCCACAAAGAACCTTTTTCAAAAATGTGGAGAGAAGATTCCGAAAAGAACCCAACAATGGAGAAGATGATCGTGAGGAGGCAGAAATGAACGTTTTGCTTATGTTGATTTTGATCCAACCTCTTCGACGCGAGAATTGGAATACCAATGCAATGTAAGTTGAGAAAACGCTAGAAGAATTAAAAACACCATTATCGTGCTTATAAGTATAACTTACACAATTAGTTGACAAGATTCAGAAATGTTGTTTTCCACAGCTTACTAAGTTGAACAATTATTCGAACTGCAAGGAAACTCATGAACTAGTTGTAGATTTTTGAAATTATACAATTTGTTACTGCACCGAAATACAAAAATATGTAATTGTTTTCCTCAATGTAAGTTCTAGAGAGACAGGTAGGTGGCCCATAGGGGTTCCATTTGACAAAAATGAATTTTTGATCAAAATGTGATGAGACTGAATTGATTAACCAGTAAGTGACACAAAAAATAATTTTTCAGAAAATTTAAGTTTTTCTGTTATTTGCGAGTCATTGGGAATAGCTTCAACCAAATCTCATTTATCCATGAGGTAAAATAAAAAAACAATTTTAATCTCAATTGTTTAAAAAAAAAAGACATTTGACATAAGGTCTGGACTTGTTTTGACCTGTTGAACTTGAATATGTAAAAATATACAGGGTGTTCCATTTGAAAAACAAAGTTACCGGCATTTCCAGAAAAACCGGAAGTCCTCCATATTGGATTGTAATGTGATCAAATCCGAAATGGTTGCTTATATAACTACCAAATTTCAGAAAAATCCGTTCACGATTGCAGAAGTTACAGGGGTGGCCCGATATCCTGTGTCACCCGGTATACAATCTTTCTTATATCTTGTTATTCTACTTGTTCTTTTATTTTTTATATTTATGGATCAATACATACTTGACATTAATAATGAACCTTATGATACTATTGAAAGCTCTAAATAGGCATTTCAAGGGTGATAATAAAAATATCAGTATAATACACCAAAATATATGCAGCCTTAATGCACATATCGATGAATTTAAAATAATGTTAGATCAACTAGAATGTAGTTTTGACTGTATTGTACTGACAGAAACTTTCCAAATTGATGATATTAGTATCTTTAATTTGGAAGGAGGAAAGCAATTTATAATTATTGAATTAGAATCATAGTGGGATCGTTTATATTAAAAATGAATTAAACAGCACAATTATTGATATTGGGTATTCAAAAGCATTACATATCAAAATTGACCTGTCCAAAAATAAATATATTTTAATAACATCCATATATCGTTCACCATCTAGTGCACCTACACATTTTATTTTAGGCCTAGGGAATTAATTGGAACAAATAAACTGATATTGAATTTTATCTACTGATTGCAGACAAACATAAATGTTAAAGAAGAAAACGACATTGCTTCAAACTATCTAAATTTATTATATGAATATAATTTGCAACAAATATACAAAAAGATTGCCAAAGTTGCCTAGACCATATATTCTTTAAGGCAGTGGCACAGTCTTCTGTTGATGAAACTTTTGCTGCTGTTTATGAAAATAATACAACAGATAATAGAGCTACGAGTTTTCAAGTAAAAAATATATTACTAGAAACTTTAAAGCTGACAAGTACAAAACATACATAAATTATGTCCAAATTAAAAACGACTTAGATAATTATAACTGGGAAAACTACTATAATATAAATGATGCAAATATGAAAACTCAAGAATTACTAAATATTTTAAATAATTTTATCAACAAAAATCATAAAACTAAATAAAAATCAAACGAAAAAAATGGATTACCGCGGCTATAGTAGAGTCAATAAATCATAAAAAAAAATGATGAAATAAAAAAATAAACACATCAATTACCGTAAACATATAAACGACCTTATTAAAATTACTAAACAAAAGTTTTATCAAGCAGAAATAGAAAAAAGTGGAAATAATGCAAAACATATGTGGAATTTAGTAAATCACAAAGATAAAACCAATCATAACATAAATGAAATAACTTCAGAATCATGTAATAAGATAACATGTAAAAAATAAATTGCAGAAGAATTCAACAACTATTTCACTCATGTAGGAGAAAACCTAGCTCGCAAGATATCACAACCAACTAATCCTCCTCCAACATGAAATAAAAATCCTCACACTTGTTATTGGATACCTGTGACTGTAGAAGAAATTAGACTATGTGAGATCACTGAAGTTGAATAAAGCACCTGGGATAGATAATTTAAAAGCAGAAATATTGAAAAAAATTAGAAAGTAAATTATGTCCACCCATTGCTAGTCTGATAAACTTAATTTTCACTAGTGGAATATGTCCTTTTCACTTTAAAACAGCTCTAATTTCTCCAATCTATAAAAAAGACCAAAAAGAGAATCTGTGTAATTACAGACCAATATCCTTAATTCCTACTTTGTCAAAACTAATGGAAAAGGCAGTGAAGAGAAGGCTAACAAAATTTATAGATAAATAAAGTTTCATTTCGGAGCGACAATTCGGTTTTCAAGAAGGACTCTCAGCTAATGACGACCTTCAGTTCTTGGTTTCCTCAGTCTATAAATCTAATGATAAGACCGAACCAGTAGCAGTAGTATTTCTTGATTTGGCAAAGGCGTTTGACACTGTGAACCATTCACAGTTGTTGGATGTTTTGGACAACGCAGGTATACGAGGAATGCCACATAAATTCTTTGAAAGTTACTTGTCACATAGAAAGCGGGTGGTAAGGATAGAAAAGGTACTTAGTACTGAAATAAACCGGTGTCATTTGGGGTTCCTCAAGGAACTGTTTTGGGGCCAATATTATTTAATTTATATTTAAATGATATATTCTCTTACAACTCTACAGGCAAATTAATTGGATTTGTAGACGACATGGCCGTAATATATAATGCTAAAACATGGGAAGATTAAAAAAATAAAGTTTATGATTTGAAAAATATATTCGACATTTTTAATCACAAGATATTAACAGTTTATCATAAAAAAACATATATTGTCCCTTTTACTAGTTATAAAAATAATTTACCTACCTATAAAAAAATAACTGTCAATATCGATATCTCTCTGAAAAACGAAATAAAATATCTTGGGATAAAACTAGATTATCACTTAAGATGGACTGCTCCCTTGTCAGACGTTAAGATTTTTATTACATAAATTTAAACAACTGAGAAAAATACTGTATTTACCAAATCTTAAAACAGTATCCGCACTTGTTGAATCTCGTCTAAGATACGGTATTGTCAGCTGGGGAGGAACCATGCCTAGTCATTTGGAACAGGTTGAAATACTCCAAAAAAAAATCTTAAAAGCTATTCATTTCAAAAATATAAAATACAGCACAGAGCTACTGTTTAAAGAAGCAAATGTTATGAGTTTGAGGCAACTGTATATCTCTCAAAAGTATAAACCTTGATGTATATTTTCTCGCAAATTCTTTTTGCAGAAAACTATTACATAATGGAGGATGTGCTATTTTCATTAGAAATTCAATTAAAGTAAAGCCTTTAGATTTTCAACAATTGAATAGTGAACTGAATTCCGAATTTTGTGGCATAGAATTATTGAATAAAAAAATTACTGTTATAGCTGTATACAGATCTGGAAGAGGGAATTTTGATACGTTTTTACAAACTTTAGAGAACCTCTTGAACCATGTGGTTAATTCCAATAGTAAAGTGGTAATTACTGGCGACTTCAACGTAGATCTTAAAGTAAACTCAACGGCTTTAAAAGATTTACAAGACTTAATTTTATCATTTGGTTTGGTTTCTATTATTCATGAACATACAAGAATCACAGCTACTTCATCTAGCTGTATAGATAATATATTTACCAATTTGGAAGAAAGCAATATAAAAAGCGGAGTTTTTGAACCTTGCTTGTCCGATCATCGCTCCCAGTATATTATAATTGAGGAAACACCAGAGAGCTCAAATGAAAAAACGATTTTTCGAAAAGTAACCCAAAATGGATTAATTAAGCTAAAAGAGTCAAATGTAGAGTGGGGTTTCAACAAAACAATTATTGATGTTGAAATTCTATCTTCCCTTCTTGTAAATACTTATAGTAATTTGGTCAAAAAAATATTTCCAATAAAAACATACAACTCAAAGAACGGAAAGTCACCAGCTATGTGGTATGATGAATCCCTAAAAAGTATGAGGAAGTCTTTGTCAAATTCGAAGAAAAAAATTCTAAGAAATTAGCTTATGACAATTATATCCATTCGGCGGGAAATAAGGCGAAAGCATGTTGGCAAATAATAAATTTTGAGAGAAACAAAAACAATAATAAACTCATTCTGATATATCTCCTGAACATTTCAATGACTTTTTTGTTAACATTGCTGACAATATCATTCAATCTTTTCCAACGGTATGCAAAGCGGATTTACTGAATTTCAGAAACTTTCCAGCACCCTGCAGCTTTTTTTTTTTGGGCCCAGTGACTGAAGAAGACGTTCAAAGTGCAATTAAGTCACTCAAAAATTCCAAATGCTTAGACACCTATGAACTAAATAGTGATATCATTAAAGAGACCTCCGAGATATTGTTGCAGCCTCTTTCTAAATTGATAAATTTAATATTCACAAGTGGTATTTTTCCTGATGCATTTATACTATCAAAAGTTATTCCCTTATTTAAAAACGGTGACATTTCTCTTGTTAACAATTATCGTCCCATTTCAATAATATCCATTTTTAGCAAAATAATTGAGAAGATTATTACACGTCTTTACGCATATTTTGAAAAATATAAATTATTCAATGAATCCCAGTTTGGTTTTTGTAAGGACCACTCTACGACAGAGGCAGTTCTCAATGTGGTGAGTGAAGTAGACGACAATCTCGAGCAAGGTAATCACACAGCTATTACGCTTAGCACTCTCCAAGCGTTGACAGCGCTCTCACGACATATTATTGGAGAAACTATATTATCATGGCATCAGGAGAGTATCTCTATCCCTCATAAAATCATATTGGTCGAATAGATATCAAGCAGTCAGTAGCAATAATTGCATTTCGAATTTTAAACTTGTTGAACATGGTGTTCCCCAAAGATCAGTATTGGGACCACTTCTGTTCATAATGTACATGAATGACATCAGTAACTTCATGCATCCATATAAATCTGTTTTGTTTGCCGATGATACTACATTTATTTACTCTGACAAAAATGCGATTGAACTATCTAGAATATCAAATGAAGTCGATGAGAAGGCAGAAAGTTGGTTCGTGACAAATCGACTCAAACTAAATACAGATAAAACGCAACAGTTACAGTTTTCAACAAGCTCTGCCGCTACATCAAGGGCAGACAGCGTTAAATTACTTGGGATTGTTGTCGATAGTACTCTCACTTGGACCTGTCATATTAACCAATTGAGCAAAAAACCATCTAGAACTCTTTTTTATTGCGTCAGCTGAAAAATGTAACTAGTTTCGATACATAGAAAATAACATATTTCTCCCTCTTCCATTCTTACATTAGCTATGGTGTTATACTCTAGGGCAACTCAACTGGGGCTTTAAAAAAAATAAAAAATTGCCGAACAAAGCTATCAGAATAATAACTAATTCTGGTTATAGAGATCATTGTCAACCTCTGTTTTTGAAATTGAGAATAATGCTGTTACCCACATTATTTTTGTTTGTACAACGTTCTCATAGAAGTTCATAAAAAATCAACTTCATTAATTAAGCAATCAGACCTTCATGACTATGTAACAACATGTAACAAAATTCGAACAAACCGCTATCGTTTGAGTAAATCACAAAATAATACTCTGGATTTCAACCTCTACAACTATCTTCCCGATAATTTTAAAATTCATAGTATGTCCAAATTCAAAAAAACAATAAAAAATTATCTTTTGAGTTTTTGCTTCTATTCTGTCAAAGAATACGCGAATTATTTTAAATGTTTATAATGTCATCTTTGTTTTTATATTTTTGTATTTGTGTTTCTTGTTGTTTAATCTGATCGTTACTTTTATGCTATTTTTTATACTATTTTAATTGTTTAATCTGATCATTACTTTTATGCTATTTTTTGACTTGCTACAAACATTTTATTATATAACGTGGTGAAATAAACTATCTATCTATCTAGTTTGGTAATTTACTTATTTAAAAACCGTTCTGACTTGCAAAAACTTGACCATCATTACCAAACTAGAAATAAGTCTGAAGACTATGTACAAACAAAAGCAGCTAAAAAATCTATAGAAACTAGATATTTTCAATTTATAGCAAGAGACGTTTATTTAACTTACTTCCAGAAATGTATAAAACCCATATAAGAAAATTAAACTCACCATAATTTTTTTAAAACCATTTTCAAAAGATATATAAAAACTTTTGATGCCGAAGACACTGACAAAATTTTCAAATTAGAAAAAAAATCAAAATCTAAAAAAAATATTTATACACGATAAAAATAAAATAAAAGATGTGTAATATACATAACCTCTTTACTGGTCAGTGTAACCCATGCTCAACCTTGATGGTCTCAATGGGTTGCAAATTATACACTTAGTTGTAAGTTTAATGTAATCCTACCCTTTCGGTTTGTTTAGTTAAGTTTATTATTTTTTATCTAGACTGTCTTATATAATTATTGTATTGTTCGAACTAAATAAACATTATTATTATTATCTAAAGTGATATTCACAGAAGAACCAGAGCTGTTTCCACGAGAGGTCAGACATACGTATTATAAGATTGAAGTTATTTGATGTAACTCATTATTTACCTCTCAATCCATTCAGCTCTCCAATCCAACAATGTTCATCTTTCTGACTGATTATGGTGATTATATCGTTCTTCCTAAATCCCAGTTCATCATCATCATGTCTCTCAAAATCTGCAATAAAAAAAAAGGTTTTGGCTCCTCAAATTAATTTCACTTAAAGTAATTTTCCACTTTGTATTCTTGTTATGATTTTAATAAAATTACGCTCATTTCGTTTCATGAGCGCTTTTTATTTTCAACCAACTACCCAGGAAAAAAAAAGATCCCGTCTCATGGATCTGGTCGTGGCTAAAGCCTCACGCTCTGGTCCCTTCACAAATAAAACAGATTCCAATATAAAAAATAAACTATATCTCAAAAACATGATCCATTAGATTACCTCAGGGACATCCACGTTTATGATAATCTTGTACTCTATGACACTAATACATATAAATCGAGAGAAGTTATTTCTTCTATACAAATTAAGAACACAGCTGGTTCAGATGATATTTGAAAACCTTCCTGATGGTGCACTCAGTATTTTTGCACCAGTCACAAATTACTCCTCTGCAACTGGTATTTTTCCATCATTGGTGAAAACCTCTGTAATGATTCCCCTCCATAAAGAGGGTGACAGAGAATATCCCACCAACTTTAGACCACCAGATATCATTAATACCCCCACTAGCAAAAATAGTAGAAAATAAAACAATTATGGAATTTCTGACGAGTAATAGTATACTGAGTGCGGAGCAGTTTGGTTTTAAAAATTCAAAAAGGGCAAATGATGTCACCCATAGATTAATGTCAGTGATTTATAGAAATATTAATGGCAATGAAGCGCCCGCGGCGGTGCTTTGTGATCTATCAAAAGCATTTGATTGTGTAAATCATGACGTTTTGCTGCGGAAGCTTCATCAATATGGATTTAGGGGAATCACTGGTTCAAGTTTCATCTCTCTGATAGAGAGTGTGTAAAATTATCCACTACCTCAGATACAATCGGTATAAGACGAAGAGTACCCCAGGGCTCTGTATTAGGACCAATTTTATTTCTTCTATATATGAATGATCTTAAATGAAACCAATCTCGGAAAATTTTACGTTATTTGCAGATGATACAACTCTATTATGGACATAAAGATAAAAATAGACTCCACTAAATAATGTATTCTGACATTGTCTTAATCAAAGACTGGTGTGATTCTAATCTACTTTCTCTAAATAATAGAATGACAAGCGCCATTTCTTTCAAATCTGTAATATCGGATGTGAATCTCGATACTCAAAGATTAAAAAACAAAGACAGCAAAATGTTTATAGGAATCTACTTGGACAAAAAATCTAAAATTTCAATAGCATATAGGAAACTTGAATAAAAAATTGGCACCTGGTTGTAATGTTTTTAGGACAGTTTCAAATTAATCAGGATTTACTGCTGCAAAATATGTTTATTACGCACTTGTAGAATCCCATTTACGCTTTGTACTTCAGAAACAGGCAACTAGATACCTCTGTAAAACAAAGTGGAGAGAATCATGTAAACCACTATTTATGGAACATGGCATCCTAACCCTTGTTTAAATTTTTATATTAGAGACGGTTTCCTTAATCCATAAAAATAGATTATACTCGTCAAAATGAAAATAACTTATAACTCCCCATTCCCACATCAAATCTAACAAAAGGCTCTTTGATCTATTACCTTATGAAATTGAAGAAAAAAGATATATTTTTAGAAACACAACAAAAAAACTACTTAGGCATATTACAGTTTTGCTGAGTTATATGACAATACATTTTAATGTCTACTTTTATATTTTTAAAATAATGAACTTTATATTTAACATATTTCTTATTTTAATTTTAACATATCTTTAGCATGTATACACATAATTGCCTGTCTCATATATTTTAAATTTAAAAAGTTGATGTATTTTACCCCTGTTATTCAAATTTCACTTGCATTTCTCAATAATAATTCGTTCTTATGTACAATAAAAATATATTATCTCTCTCTCTCTCTCAAGTTTTCAAGGTTATTCTCACTCAGAGTACATACACAATAGATTCCGAAACAGGAATGGTACAAATCACTACAAAACTGCCCTTTTCAAATTTGTTGCTATAGGATATCGTAATTATGCTAATAAGAAAGAAACTTTGCACCGAAAATATAATTCAAATATAGAAAATTAAGGCTAGATTGAATAAGTGGATTCAATATGAAGGATTACCCAACAGAATATCTCGTGGATAAAAAAACAAGGAAGTTAATATATTTTTATAATACCTAATAATGCTTTTGCTCTCCTTCTCCGTGTTTTCGAGACGTTTATATAATTGGTGTGGTCCGAAGCGTGACTTTCCATCGAATAGTCAGCCACCAATGTTATCTCAGAACCCAACTTTGGATCTACTTGCATGAAATGTCGAGCGATCTGAAATAGATGTTATCATATTCATTAATGAAAATAACGACGAGCCATCAGGAGAAATTCCCCGTAATTAATCAGAAATCAAAAAGTCTTACTTGCAATGTGGCTTCCCTGAGATCCACCAATATTTCAGTATGCTTTATATTTTTACTTTTAATGTCATCTTCACCACTTTCATTGAAAAGTAAAAGTTGTATCACCGACTTATTCTTCTTAACTTGTCTCCTGGAAATTCAATATGTACCTACACCAATGTTGTTGTCTTCAAAATAAAGTACCTATCTTACATGGGAATATAAAATGAAGACACTGATAGACATAAAATGTTTCAATGGCAAAAATAATCTTATTATGCGCCACTATGATAATTCATTCAACATTCCATTAATTTTTCACTGCAAAGTATGAATCCGAGGATTCCTAGAATTATGTACAGTGCTAAAATACCTGACTAGAACCTCAACATAGTGGGATTTATATGAATTATTGATGTTTAAATATTGATCATTTCATACAAAAAGTTATGGAATATTAGTCCAAGATATGTTTTGTTTAACATTTTTGAGAAAACTCGCATAACTTTTTAGGTCAATTACTTTCAAGATACTCGTCTGTTTGGAAGAGGATACTCCAAAATAATTGAGAAAATATTATTTTTCATTCCTATGTCTCAGGAACCCTTTAGACCATATGCCTATATGGCTTTTCTAGTGATCAAATGATTTTATTTCTCAGCTAGCAAACACACGCCCTTTTGGTATCCCTAAAGGCAGCATCAAAATCTCAAACTCTATTGGGTCAACTACCAGTCTGAAGTTGATATCTATATAACATTGGATATGTAATGGGATATTCTTCTTTGCACATGGTGGGAGGGTTCTGGACCCCTCCCACCATGCACTCCGTGCACATAGGCCTCTTCACTTGGGCCCACTGTGTTCCCACACGATCTGAGAATCATCAGGGAATTCCTATTTCTTTGACGAAACTCAGCAGTTTCCTCAGCTGAATTTCTTTGACATATGGGTTCAGAATTATGCTCCCAAGGTTGATCTTTCTCTGGTGCACCAAAGCGACGCACTCAGTAAGGATGTGCGACGATGTCTCATCATCTTCCATGCACCATCTGCATAGGGGATCGTCTGTGATCCCAATATGCCTGTTCGGGTTATTGTGTCACGTTAGGAGCCCAGTCACAGTTCTGATATCTCGTCTGTTGAGTGACAGGATTTCTTTAGACACTTTCTTCGATGGTCCCTTTATTTGGAGCTTTAATTGCCTCATGCAAGGCGCCTCTTGCCATGTTTCGATGAACTGCTTTTGCAGCAGTCCCGGTTCCCAAGATTGGTTTTGGGCCGACTGGAGTCTTTCCCGATCTGATCTTGACTACTCTGGGTATAGCATATACTTCAGTCTGGAACACTGAGGCATATTTGCCTGGGGGAACAGAGATTTATATCTTTGTTCCTTCTTCTTATACTCCTGTACCGGACATTCCCCCAAATCTTGATCCATCTGTATACCAGATTGATCCTTAGATCGGGCGCAGCATCTTTCCGTTCTTCCCCTGTGGAAATGATAATTTTTGGTCTCTTTCCAATTAGTAGGATTGGACAGCCCTTCTTTGCCTTGCTGCAAATAGCAGAGTGTCCATGGTCGGCCTCAGTGGCGATCCATTGGCTTGCGCCCCTAGGAGTCTGTAGGCAGTATGTATGGCTTCATTCTCGATGACAAGATGACACTCTAGCAGAACTTCTAGAGCTCTGGTAGGCGTCGTCCTCATGGCACCTGCCATTCCTAGGCAAGCCAGCCATATGTAATGTGATAAAATTGAATAAAACTCACTTTGTTTAAAAAATTATATTCTGAGAAATACAAAAGAAAATTTCTTAGAGACCAGAATATCATATGAACAACACTCAAAAAGAAACAAATTCTTGAAAAACTAGAGATTTTCTCTAGACAACAGGATATCAAATGAACAAAAAATTATTTTCAAGTAAGAAAAAAAATGTATATAAAAGAATACAAACAAGAGAGTTTCTAGATAGAATATCAATTGTGAGAATTTTTGTTATAAGTATATTCTGATAATATACATAAACATATAAAGGACAAAAAATAAAAAATTTATAAAAAATACAAGATCAGAATATTAAATATTAAAAAAAAAAGTTTATTCTGATATACAAAATAAATCTAGAGACCAGAATAAGAATAACAAATGAACAAAAAATTTATTGTTGTTCAAGTAATGCTGAAATTAATAAGGACCCTATCAATCTGAGAAGTAATGTATTATTGTAAAAAATAAATATGTTTTTTGTATATAAAAAATACGAAAGACATTTTCTAGAAAATGGCATCAAATGAACAAAAATTATTTCAAGAAATACATTCTGAGAAATAAAAAACATTTTTTAAAGACCAGAATATCAAATTGAGAAAATATTTTCATGTAATGTATACTAATAATATATAAAAAAGACCTTTTCTAAACGCCAGAATATCATATAGACAAAAATATTGAAATATGTTTAAAGTAATGTATTATTGAAAAAAATATTTTTGTGTATAAAAAATACAAGACAATTCTAGATAGTTACATGTTCTTGAAAAAAAATGGAGATGCAATATGGGATTTGTAAGAGATTTCACTCAGAATAATTTGCAAAAACTCCCACTAACAAAAATTGAGGTACATTACGTACATAGATATGTACTCAGGAACTACTTAAATATTTGTATTACTTTTTAGTACCCCGAATCATTCTTTTTAATTTGAATGCCATATGCACAGAACTTTGTGAGCAAATATATGTACTTAATAGCAGATGGCAACAAGTAGCGATGCCTTGTACATCATCAAGATTTTGCTGAGGTTTGATGCAATGAAAGACTACCAAATGAAGCGACTCATACAAGTTGTTCACTTTGATTGTTGTCTTCAAACCTGAGATGGAACCTTAATACTCTATACAAATTATGCTAAAATGGTAAGGTTCATGAAGTATTTACAAATAATTTCTTATTTCTGAATTCTTTATGAGCATAATACTAGAATAGGAAACAAAACATTAAAAAAAAATACAAATATAAATTGTGAGCATGTCAGAACAATGGGATTGATGATTGATATAAAGGAAATACTCAATTCCAAAGTAAAATAGCTGTTCCAAAAGAATGCACATATAAACAAACTTTTTGGAAACATTGTATAATACAATCAAATCATATGGTCAATTATTTGTGAACATAAATATCAAAGATTGAATGAATCAACTTAATCCAAAGATTATCCCGACATTTTTATTTTTCTGGATTTTGGAAGTAACTTTGTCAAACTTTCAAACAAACAAAAATTGAAAAACTGAATTTGTATTTCAAAAGTTACTAAGAAATAGTGACTTTTGTGAATTTATCCACACTGAGAAAAATGTAGGATGTGAAGTTATCAACCCTGAAAAATGTAACTCAACTGGAAAAGTTTCTCTTTTAAACAACAATGTAGAGCTTTTTCGATTGTATGATCGAATTCAGTAGGTTGATCAACATAAGAGATTATGTTTAGAATGAATTGATTGTCGCCCTGTTGTAGGAGGGATATTTGGGGTTGAAATGTTGAAAAAAAGAACCTATTTTCTGTCGCCCCTATGGAGGAAATGTAATAAGAGTGAAAATGTTGAAAAAAAAGGATTGTTCCTGTCTGGCATTTAACTGAACATTAGATATTTTCCAACAATCCCATCCTCATTACACCCCCACCAAAGAGGCGATAAATCATTTCAGATATCATAATCATGCAATCGAAACAGCTCTACATTGTTGTTCAAACGAGGGACAGATATTTTTGCAGCCACGTTCCATTTTTCACATTGATTTGGTGGTTGTGCATAACTTCACATCCTTGTAACATTGGTTATACATATCTATTGCTATATTAAAATAAATTTCACCTTTGAAATAGTGATGTTATAATTCAAATTAAAAATAATCGAAAATCCGATTATTGAAATAATCGAAAATCCGATTATTGAAATAATCGGTGTAATCCGATTATTGAAATAATCGGTGTAATCCGATTATTGTGTTGGGAGAATTCGAATGAAAAATAACCTGATTGTGATTGTACTTTAGCTGTCAATACTGTCATGTCACATGACTCATGTCTGTTGTAACATGAACTTGGCACACCTCTAACCTCTACCTGATGAAAGAACACGTGTGGACGTGGACTAGGCCAAAATTTCTAATAATTTGGAAAAGTGAGGAAATGATAATGAAACATTTTTCCAAATATATAATTAATCTGATGGCTGAGGCTGACGTGACATATGACAACTGTTTAGTGACATTGACAAGTGACAACTATTCAAGTGATATTTAATTCGAATTATAATCCGATTTTTAAAATCACTGATTCAATCGCCAGAACGCTATTATCTAAATAATCCGATTATGGTGTTGTTCATAATCGGATTATTTAGATAAACGCATTCTACTTTGAAAGGATGGATAATGGAATAAACAAGCTTTTAAACAGTTCATACAATCAATAGCTATCAATTGAACACATAACATAAAAATGGAAAAATCTATGAACATGGTTTCACTGGATTGTTCATTTGAAAGAACGTTATTGACTGAAAATCACTGGAAGACTTACAAAATAATATGAATACGGTACTTGACATGTTTTTCTATGTAAGGAATCCTCTACATACTGATGAATGATAAGTGAATCTATACTAGCTTTTTATTTTATAAATTTGAACACAGAAAAATATCTTCATTAAAGACACTTATCTATAGTTTAGTAACCCACTTTCCAAGACAATTTTTTCAGACATTATTTGTTTGTTAGTGAAACGTCGAGAAATATAATATCATAAATTACTTCTATAGTTTCTTTATGTTGTTTTTTATGGAATGGGAATGATATATTACCTATAACTCAAATAGTATCCATAGAGGTAATCCATTTATTTTTCAACAAATTTTAATTACCAACTGAATAGGGTGGTTTTGCCTGTTGTTCGACCAGTGCCAGTTTTCGACTAGTTTCATACAAATCTAATGGAAATAAGAAACTATAAGCCAATATAAGTCATCTAAAATCTTCCTGATTTTCAACCACCTTTCCCCACCACTTCTCAGAATTTTCTAGTCGTTTACGTGACAATTTCATTATTAAATGCTTAAGGGTGCATTGGCAGTCAGTGAGCAGATTACTAAAGACACGAAATAGTTTAAAATTTGTAGTGAACTGTGACTTCAGTAAGTGATAAATTATCTTTCAATTACTTAATTTTTTGTGTGGTATGTCAAGTTCAATCTATCCTTCTTCCGAAAAACTATGTTTGGATCATGTTTACAATATTTTTCTATATAAAATCAAGTGGTCGCATATTAGGTATGTGATATATGTGCTTTTCCCTTTCTCGACCACTTGGTTGAGAACCGGACAAACGACACTTAGATTGTCTATGCCTTTTCATTTTACTAAATCTAAAAACGGTTGAACTCTTTTAACACATTATTAGTAAATTATACTCCTTAAATAGAGTCCAGTTTTCGACCACATTTTTTTGAATCCTTCTATTTATTTTTCTGCCTTCTTTTTGCAGTGATTAATGGTGGTCGAAAAGTGTCCTCTTTTTCGACCAGTTGATTATATATGGTTTTTCATTGGAATTATGTAGGTAGGTAGATAATGTTCGATTTAAGCCAATTCCTTTTGTTTTTGAAATGCCACCAAAAAAATCAAAACAGATTAACGAAAATAAACCAAAAAATCTCACAATGAAGGGTAAAAAACAGGAAGTTTTTTTGATATAGCGACGATGTTTTACAAAGAGCTCTTATAGAAATTAGAGAGGAAAGGATGAGTATAAATAAAGCGAGTCAACAATTTTACGTCCCTAAAACTACTATTACAGACAGAATCAAGGGCAAATCAAACGAAAATAAACGAAAAACTGGGCCTGAAGCCTTACTAGGTCGAGAAGTCGAAGAAAAAATTAAACAATGGGTTATAAATATAGGCAAATGTGGTTTCCCTTTGAAAAAAAAACTTTCAAAATACGCTCTTGAAGATTTGACAAGAAAAATCCGATACTTTAAAATTTCCGGTCGAAGATCAGATTGAGCAGAGATCATTCAAAACTGACCAAGATCTTGATAGCTATCATTCAGACTCAGGAACTCTATGCAGAGTTCAGACTGAGAACAGAAAAATGAAACCTCTGACCTATGATCAATTACAGCCCAATCCTTGTATAAAATTCCAAAAATCATGCGATACAGTATCAAATACCCCAATCTCCCATGTTGACAATCAGATCGAACCAATTCCTCATAAGTCAGATTCACAAACATCGAATTCAGAGTTCAGACTGAAAACAGAAAACCTCTAGCTGAAAACCAACCAAAACAAATATTTTTTGAAAGACACCTTCTTTTTCCAGAACCAATCAAAAAATCTGTTTGAAATCCAAAAGAAAAATTTCCCAGTGCGATTTTATCACAAGAATGGAGATCATATTATGCTAATAAAGAAAATGAAAAGAAACCAAACGAAAAAGCCAAAGAAAATAAAGAAATGACGAAAAAGAATAAGAAGAGAAACACACAACAACCCTGAACATGTAATATCAGCAAAGAATAACGATAAAATAAAATGTGCTGCTTGCCAAGTGGAACTAAGTGATGTTGAAGATGACGATGAAAAAAATATAGGGTGCAATATCTGCCCCCAATGGTTCCAAATGAGGTGTACAGAATTTTATGGAATTTTTTATGAAGAAGCTTCATTGAAAGATTATATTTGTTTCATGCGTTCCTAAGAACACATGAAACATATTTTATTTCTTGTTTTACTGATATATTTTAGTTTGTTGTATATTTCCATCCCATATATGAAAATTGCTTCAATTTGAATGTTAAGTTTTTTTGTTTCGAAGGTTTTATTAGAAATAAATTAATGTTTTTTATAAAGTTCTCGTTTAATTAAAAGGTAGGTAATCAGATTAGAAAAGTTGTCTTCATCTCTTCCCAAAGATGGTCGAGGAGGGGCCTGTTGTTGACCCTCCAATAAAAAGCATGGTCGACAAACGGATCTGTTCTCGACCGCATGGTCGAAAATAGGAATACTAATGGTCGAGTAGAAGTAGCAAGTGGTCGAAAACCGGTAAAAATGACTTTTCTACTTGTTTTTATTCTATAAAATTTTCAGGTGATAAAAATATAATTATTCTTCTACCACGCCACTGAAAAATACCTATTGATTGGTTTTGTAAAAAACTAACTTCGTAAGAAAATAGTTCACTGTAATTTATTGGCATTTGAATTTTGAATATCACTTAAATGGTCGAAAACCGGCGCAGTCACCCTACCTGAATATTTTTGTAATAATTGGAGATGATCAGTATTTTATCCTTCTTAGGAAAAGAAAAACATGTCCAGGTATATACCTTGAAAACAATAGAAATACTGTACTATCAGTCTGCTGTCAAAGTACCATAGGTACCAAACATATATTCAATGCACAGTAACTGCGGTGTATTGAGTGCTTGCATGAAAATTGGTTCTAGCTGTTTGTTATTCTCACAATTCTCCAAAGTTTTTGCAAAATTCCAAATCCTAATAACTCCATTGACTGTTCCAGCACAAATTTCACTACCGTCTGTACTCCAAAGCAGCCTTAAGATAACAGAATCTTTACACCGTAGCTCCACAGTCACTTTAGCCGTCAGTAAGTCCCACACACGAATCTTCTTGTCTTCACACGCACTTGCCAACAACTTCCCGCATGGACTGAAAGCTAAGGCATAAATCGTTCCCTTAGAAGCATGAAACAGCCTCATTGTGGTAGCTTTGTTGACACACCATAACCTTATGTTTTTATCTGCCGATCCTGTTGCTACGTACAGACAGTTTGGATGGAATTCTACACAGGTAACGGGCTGGGTATGTCCTGTCAGGATTCTCAAGATGTTGCCGTTGCTCGGTTGCCACAATCTAGCTGTTCCATCCATGGAACCTGTCACTATGAATTCTGCATTCCCGCTTATTTTTATGCAGTACACCGGCCCCAAATGACCCGTACACTTCCGAATTAATGTCATACTAGCCAAGTTATATAAACAAATTGTACAATCTGCACTGCCAGTCACCAACAAATCGTTTAACGGTGATATGTCTATGCAGTAAATTTGGCCCGAGTGATTGGTGAGCACTATTTGGTCATGATTGTCTTGCTGGTTGAACAAAAATTCTAGTGCATGGACAGGCATTAGACGTAACACGTTTTCATCAGCAAAAGCAACAAGTCCACATTGTCTTCTCAACAAACCACATGACACATCTCGCTTGCTGAAATTTATATGGACGTTGAATATGGGTGTTGGCTCTTTCTCCAATTCTCGAATGGCATTTATCAACTTCTGGAACTTAGAGTCTTTGGGATACTCAACAGAAGACACAGTCATCATTTCTTCATCTTTACATATTCTCTCAGTGATGATATGGAAATCAAACCAGGTTTGTAGTACTTGCAAGAAAACAACATGGCAGTTCTCCAGAACAAACTTCTTCAGAGATGACAGAGACTCTGCACTTAATGGTACAACGATTTTCTTACTTCGAAAGTTATCCTTTAATTTACTGCATTCCTTGTATTTATTCAAGTCATTATCATTCCCAATGAGATTTATCAATTCTTTCAACGGAGAGTTACATTTATTTTCTACTGAGGAAAAATGGCACTTGTAAAAGGCTGAAGCTCTGTCTGCGTGCCCCCCTCTAATCATATCCAAATACAGATGGCAAAATAAAGAGCCGGTCAACTGTTCGATGTCCAAGCAACAGCTTCTGTGTTTTGTTTGTTCTCTCAGCCAGATCAGGAACTTTGTGAAATTGTGATCAATTACCATCGGATCAATATTGTAGCAGCTATACAAAACTGAATTGGATCTTCCTACATCTCTAGCAATGGTAGACGGGACTGTATACGGGCTCAATTAGTAGTGGAACAATAATTAGAATATATGTCCTACCAGCACTGCTTGTATTTTATACCAATCCACAATTTTTTGGTTGGTTGGTGAAATTTTCAATAACTCATTTCCTTTCAACATTACGAAGAAAGTACTTTTTCTTAAAAAACAACAATAAATTATCCCCTATCTGTTTAATAATGATTTTTCTTTTCCCCATTCCAATAAAAATAATAATAATCTTGATGTTCTGCGGAGCTGAAACATTTTGGTTTCAATTTTATGAATGAATGGGTTTAAATTGCTAGTAGAACGGGGTTATTGAAACACACTGGCTGGACATCTATTCTCAATATTATTTGGTGATTATACTTTTCTTAGACTTCAGATAACGTCTTGGAATTAATTAACCCTTTAATGCCGTAATGTAACCTGTCACTATTATATTCAATTTCATAAGTATATAATTGATTTTCTGGTTTCTTTCTTGTATCAATAGGAGTACCTATATTTTTTTTGTCATTTTTTGCTTATTTCCTCCCTGCTTCATTTTTTGTTATAAGGATCAAGTTTTTGGGTCATCTTCAATTTTCATGGTATGGATGAATTTATTTGTTGCACTCAATAAATGAAGTTTTCTAAAAAATCACCATTAATTGGCAATTTAAAATAGACATACAGAAGAGTCAAAATGAAAGAATAGAAAGGTTATTCATTCTTTTGTTATTTAATTCAAACAGAGGCATTCAAGACTATTTGGAGTGCATACATTGTGGAATCAGACGGGGCCCACTAAAAGTATAATCACTAAACTCATCTTTCCTGAGTGTTCCTTGCAATAAAATGTCAAGAACCAAACTACAATCATAACTGATGACAACAACCAGAAAGTAGGTATGAGAGCATGTATATTCTCCTTTAAAATTAATCTCCGACTACACGGGTCATTAGACACTTCCGCGAAAAAAATTATAAGCGGCAATTTCTAAAATTACTAAGTACAGTTTCCAGGATCAAGTATATGTTCTGTAAATAAACTACCTGCTACTAGCCACACGTATTTTCTAAAGAAATCGTTCCATTCCAGTTAGTTATGTTGTTTTTGGAATCAAGGATCAAGTATATGTTCTGTAAAGAAACTACCTGCTACTAGCCACACGTATTTTGTAAAGAAATCGTTCCATTCCAGTTAGTTATGTTGTTTTTGGAACTTGCCATTTGTTTGCATATACTCACCAATACTACTTTTAGGGCAGGCATACAGTCCCACAGTGGAGTTGGTCATTTGTTGCTTTCTTGTACTTTCGAAGATTTGCAATGGACAATAATTCCTCTTTTGGAGATAAATTGACACATTTTTCAGTTCAGTTTTTGAACGCTTTAATTTATTATTCTCACGTTTTCCATCATCCATGATAAAATTTAAAGAAAAGCAAACAACATAACATTTTTCGAACCAAACTGATCTTGATTTGATACTGTTATTCTGTCTTCTGTCAATATAATAAGGTTTGTTCGTACGATTAACCCCGCGAGAATTTGACTTGACAACCGTGTATCTATTTGTCCTCAACTCTCATCTCTTTCTTTTAAAATACCTGAGGTGCGTTCGAAAATCGTAAAGTTGTGTATATTTTACTATAAGACTGTCGTTCGAAAATACCCGAGTATTCGCTACCGAGTTAACTCTCGTAACTCTACAAAATAGCTGGGTTTATTTAACTCCACAAAAGTGACATAACTCTGGGAGACGGAAAATCTCTTTATGCTTTGTCTCACACTCTCACAGATTGAGATTATTTATGTGTATGTGTTTAATACTGTTCACTGATATTAGTTGTAATCTTGGAGAAACATATGGTCTACCAAGTTCATACTGTGTCCTCGAATTCTTAACCAATGAGCTATTTTTAATAAAACTGCTTCGGAACCATCACATGGCATTCGAATATACCATTGTCATTCCGTACCTAAATACTACTAAATGACAATTGCCGAACAAGGTTCTAGAAAAGTTATCTGCTATTGTCAACAATATTTTTCTCCGGTTTTCGTATTTTTTTAACAATAACATAACCTATATTTCCGATTTCAGAACCTTCTGTCACTCGGACTTTGTAAACAACTCCAATATATTCCGCACCGTTCGAATATTACATGAATAGTACTCAACTCCAGAGTAAATTTAAGAAACCTTAAAATACTTTACTCTACTCTAGGAGTCTATAATCGAACGCACCTCTGATAGAAGCAGATGGATCTGCTATAGACGAACAAACTTAGAGTGCGTTCCACTAAGCGCTCACAATGATCAAAATATATCTTCAGCCGTTCCACATGACGACCACGGACGTTATGGTCGTGGCAAAAACGTCACTTATGACGTCATTAATTTCGCTCACGCCGAGCCCACAACGACCCATCTCAAGAGGTGGGTCGACGTGAGCGTTTTGAGAAACTGAAAGCTTTTTTGAATAAGGCATGACACACTCGACGTACAGCTCTTACAGCAGTAGCTCGTCCTACGTTAAATCTGTCACAGACTGATCTATGATAAAAATGAAAAAAAAGGGTTTAATTTTATACTTGTGAATTATGGTACATAACACTAAAATAGTTAATTTAAAAAAAATTGACCTATAAGAATCTGTTGTGGCCATTTTCCAAAGAGCTATCATCAATTGATGACGAGAAGGAATTGTAGGACATCCGGGAACACGTCGAACTAAATCTTCTTGTATCAGCTCATGTAAATAATTGAATGTACATCTTGAAAGTCTAAAGAGATCAATAAAGAATTATATGAGTAAAATTTTCAAAATCTACAGTGTATTAAGTGAAGAAAAATAATTTACCTGAAATGACTTTTAATTTCTTCATCTGAATAACGAGTAATTACATTATCGTAATCAATAATACGTGGTCTAAGTTTTTGTTTTTCACGATTATATTTTTGTAAAATTGTATTCCATTCTTCATCTGAGCTGGACGAACTAGTACTTTGTGAAGCATTATTTCGACGCACCAACAAATTTCTGACTGTCGTCGTGAAAGGCATTTTTATTATGTACGAACATAAATTAGAAATACTACTCTAAAATTAAAGTATATATGTATTTTTTTTAATAAATCTAGTTAACCAATAATTAATAAAACTTAATGATACCACTTACAAATTGTAACATAACCTCATCAACCTTTTGTTTTGTTTTTTAGACGCGCCATTTGTATTATTTAAATGAACGCTCAAAACGCTCCAAAATCCATTCCACTTGAGTTTATGAATGTGACGCCCAGAACCAAGTGGAACGGCGAAAACCGTGGTCGTGAGCGTGATCGTTGTGAGTGCTTAGTGGAACGCACTCCTAGAGGAGAGTCGATCGACGAGACCAGTACTCTGTACAGGGTTGCTCAATAGCGCGTTAACTAATCGCAGATGGATTCGCATTGTGACGTCATATGTAACCCAAATTTAAGTAGTTACTAGCGGCATTTATCGTAGAAAGAACAGCTTTTTTTAAATTTATTTCCTTCGAATAGTCGATGTTAATAAAAATGAAACACCATTTTCATGATAGTTCATTTTCGATTATGGTTAGGCAACCGTTAACGTAATTTCAAGTATGTGTACAGGAACGGCTTAAGCCCGGATATCGCCGAAGACGTGACTTTAAACGTGTTTTTCGAACAGATATTTCATTTTTTAGTCACTTTATCCTGACTTTCATATCACTCTGGAGAGCTACTGAATCAACATTACACACATTGTGTTTGGGAAAGCTTGTTCAGCTTTTTCATCCAATATTTGTTTTTCCCAAAATAACTAGCTTGTAATTGACTGGATTGGATTCCTTTCAAAGAACAATTTTGAAAAAATGATGTGGCACTGGAGTTGTGCTATTAAAAACATTACTCATTGGAAAAAAGCGATTTAATTGATTTATAATCATTGATTAGGATGATTTGAGCCAATTCACACTCTAGATATCACAGAATCGAGGAAACAAATATTTAGTAATTCCTCTGCATCAAATTATGTTTTATTTGAATGACAAATTATTTATAATAGGAATATTTGTTTATTATAAGGTTTAATAATAATGAAATTGAATTTCTTGGAAAAAATCAATTGAGAAACTATATAAGCAAGTCATGTGTAAACAAAAAAACAAATTGAAACTCACCTAGCCAAATGTTGTTTAGGTAGATTGGATGCGGCTTCAGGGTTTCCAACCAAAGCTCCTTGATCAGCCATCAAATATGCCAAATGCCTCCTTCTGTAAGTTTCCAGCATGACATCATTCATGGAATTGGTGAGCTGTTTGGAAACCTACGATAAAAAACTCAGAGCGATTTGTTTTGAAATTAAGCATATTTTTTTTAATCACCTCAAACAATGTATCGACATCATCTATATCTCCAGGAATATCTGACAAAGCATTGAATATTTGAGCAGAATTTTCCAAATCCTTGAGGTGTGGTTCCTTCATCTTGAGCATGCTGAGAGTTATTTGGAATAACACTATAGAGCCTTCGAAGAAAAATAAATCCCAGATTCTTAGCAGAATCTTCATATGGACTACACTTGCAAACAGTGTTAGGAACCAGTGTAGAGTTATCAACGATAACTCTATGTCGTGATTTTTCAACATTTCATCGGTGTCCGGTAAATAATTTGTTATAAAGGTTCTCAAAACACGCTGATCAGCTTGAATACCTGAAAACAGAAAATAATTCTAGTCAAGTCACCAAAAATCTAGTCTTCGGACACTTTCTTGACTTACGCTGACCAAACTACTACAGATACATGAACATTTCAACCTTACAGAGTTAACATGCGGACTACGAGTCCTCATGACGAGTTACTTGGCGATTTTTACCATTAATGCCGATTTCGGACGTCGCACGCTTGCTAGCTTCATATATGAGGGTATTTTATCCAGTGTAGTTTTCTGGCGCACTAGGTTTTCTTGGTAGATTGAATTGCGGAGGGTGAGTCCGCACGTTATACAAGTTGTAACAAATCTATAGGTAAGCTTAAATTTTAAAATATTACATTTTATTGTAAATAAATATTTATGTGATTTAAAATTATTAATGATATATTGGGGGAGGTATCAACCATGTGTTAAATATACTTGAATTGTAAAAACTTATTTTTATGAAAAGGAACAGGCATGTCTTGCAGAACTTCATGTTGAAGGAAGTAGTGAAGATTGATCTGTTCGCGTTCACTCGTCTATTTTAATAAGCAGCTCAAACATTTTTATTTAATTTAGTTTTTGTTTAACTATTTTTGTATAAATTGGGTTTTTGTGCTTTGTACTACCCAAAATGTGGAAAATATGTTTTTTTAACTTTTATTTTCAAAGTGCGAATTTACATGCAAGTTATAGTAAATTTAATTTGTTTGTTTTTATTATATATTCCAAATATCAACAAGTTTCCAAACAATTTTTTCGAAAATATTTGTTTTTTGGAATTTTCAAAAATTGCGGATTGTGAGTTTGACGTTACATTTCGTGTATCATTGCATCACGTTATCTGCGAAAGGTTAATGAAGGTATTACACATCTTGACCTACACAAAATTTAGTGACGGTACAAATCTATCTTTCAAGGTTATGCGACAACCGTAGGATACCCAAATTTTTTACTGAGGAAGCATAAATATAGTCCAGTTTGGCCGAAAATACGTCATTATATAAATATTTTTTTCAAAAAGAGTTCCATGCCATTATGAATAAGTATATCCAAAGATATACACAAAATAGAAACAACAAATGATTTTGTTTGAGGAAAGGAATGCCACCGTTTTTAGAAAATGACATTTGGAAATGCAATATTACATAAGAACAGGTTTTTTACAATATTTTTTTTACCAGGGGAAAGTAAACATTTTAATATTCTTTCTAAAAATGTTGAATAGGTCCTTGATAATCATATAATGGAACCTTCACTGATGATATTGGTTATATTTGCAGAAATAACGTGTTTTCAAGCAACACAGATAGAGTTCGTTCATTAATGAAAGGTAAGATTGGCCTTACTCCTCTTAATGCACAGTATTTTCTAAGCCCACCCGAAACGAAGCCAACAAGAAACAAAATATTTCATAAAGGCCATATACAAATCCCATTTTGGATAATTTTTCATAAATTTCGTTAATTTGCTTTAATTTATTTCTCTCACCTTTAGACATTTCAACAAACAGTTGCCAATAAATAACAACAATAAGTATTAACCAAATCTAACAACCACTTTATAACACAACACTGAGACAGTAATGAGCCCGCCATTTACCAGAGCCATTCTTGTCTATTTGGTGTTAAACTCCTCTAATGAATGAACTCTACCTAAATCCATATCCCATTTTCGAAAATATGGAGCACATCATTGGCATTCCATCCCTCGAACTCTTTCATAAAGTTTGTATGTACTCAACTGTATATTGCTCTAGATTTAACAATTCAATTCATTTCGTCTTGCTTGCTCACTCTCATTTAAGGATTGTGTATTTTTTCTGAATAGTGTGGAAGATTTTGTTATATAGAATACTAAGTTATATTCCTAGGCATCCATTTAGTTTAAACTTATTTCCTCAACTCTATATTGCTCAATATTTTTTGCGTGCTACTCTGGGTAGAAACTACCTATTGTATAAATAAATCAAATGAATGTGTATAAATAAATCAAATGAATAAATAAATATCAAGTCCAAATAATGAAATTTTTGGTTTATTGATTTCCTTTTTTTTTCTTTGGAAATACTCAATTTGTCACCTTTTTTGGGAAAAAATCAATATCTACAAAAAAGTATTGTTACATTTTTTCTGAAATGTGGGTATTTTAGGTATTATTGGACCCACTCGCCTAGAGACTTGCCATTTGATAGTACATACATATTTTTGTCTCCTGAAGAGGAATCCAAAGTCATAACTCATTTTCTTCCCTCTTCTCTAGTAAAAAAAATCAAAACTACCTTTTTGTTATTTATGAAATCGAATGGTCCCAATCCACTGTTCACATAGGTTAATTTGGAACAAACAATAAACGTTGTAATAGCGAAAGACAACCAAATTCAACCTCAATAATAAAGGTTTTGTTTATGCAAGTTGCTGGGTTATTCAGCAGTATTGATGATGGCTGATTGTTTCTAAATATAGGTTATTGTCGATTCAAAATGAAAGACTGAATTTAAATAATAACAAACTTGTATTTTGAATGTGTTTTATTGTATGAAACGGAGAAAAAGAGACATTTCCTAATTTTTTAAAGATTGTATCTCCGAAAGCAATTGTATTGACTTTGGATTTGTGTTCAGGAGGAAAAGATAGAGTAGGCATCTCATTATATATAGGCAAGCCTTTAGGGCAAGGAATTGCACAACTATTTTTATTCCCCAGCAAACAATGTTTTTTTTTCTTCAAAATGAATCCTTGTTTGTCTGACTGTTTATACAGTGTTACAAATTTGACATTAAATAAAAAAAATTGGGAGATGAAATCTGAAATTCCTTTTTTCAAACTTGGTTTATTTTTTATTACTACCTATCACCTTAGAGAAGCTAGGGCAGAATGCTGGTACTTTGAAATCCTGTTGTACGTCAGTTATAAGTATATTAAAAAATTAGATCAGATTATATCTAGTAATTATTTCCTAATCCACCTAACATCCCCAATGTCTGATAACCAAATATTTTTACCTAACAAAGTCGAACTATAATAAGAAGCGGGTAAGAGATCTTCAACTATGGTAACCATGATCCAGAAGGCATTTTCCTCTTCCATGAACAGTAGAAGTGAAGCTACAATCATTCCCATTCCTTGACAATACCTAAAAGGAAAATTTCAATTCCTATCTTAAAGACATACATTTAATATTTTCAATAGATACGTCTGTTGGGAGTCCTCGATCAGCAGACGTATGTACCTTAAAAGTCAAAATGAACATATCGAAAATATTTCGACTTACCCAATTTCGGGGTATAGCCACGCAATACCTCTCAAAATCCTTCTTAGTCTTGGAATTCCGGTACTGTTTGTATGACTGTAACAGGCATTGGTGGGCATGGTATGCAACAAATCTTTTTCTATTTGTTTTGAACTCATGAGAGAATCATTACTGGACATTTTAACAATGTCTTTATAACACAGCTCTGACTTCTGTTTTTTCTCTAAAGCTCCAGACATTCTCATCCACATTTGCGGTCTCAGAGAATGAGGTATGCCTGATTGCACCATCGTGAGCAATTTGTCTGTTCTAAGTAATCTAACTTCCACTTTGTCCCAAGTTAAGTCTGACACTTCTGTGTTGTGGGAAAACTCCAAGTGAGCCACCCACTGCAATCTGAATAAAATTATGATTATATTGATCAAAAAAACATTTTCCAACTAGTCATCTACCTGTGTTGGGGATCTTCCACAAAAGGGATGCCAAGAAGTTTATTCGAATTTTGTTCTGGCCCATCTTCTTCATCAACGCGAAAACCAAACTCATCAAATCTGAAAAACAAATATAATGAATACTGCTTCTTAAAAAGTAAATAGAAGCACATTATCAGTATATAAGAATTGAACCCCTAATAATTTCAACAAAAACAAACTTCTAGATGTGCAATTATACAAGCCGATTTTCATACTAAGAATTCTTAGTTTATATATTTTCCTTTCCCGATGTCTGTTGTCAATGGAATTCCTAGTTGAGTACTTTCACTTATTTAAAGGTATCACTGGCCTTTCCTTTCTTAATGCCCAATTTTTCCAAAACCAACAGGATACATGACATAGGCGTACCAAAATAATTCAGAATGGCCATAAACAAAACCCATTTTGGCCCAATTTTCCACGAATTTAATTGCAATTGCTATAATTTCTTTTCCCCCATTCAAGAGGACTTACTTTTCGGCATTTTGGCTAAATAAAAGTACTCAACAATTGCAAAATCGAATAAATAAAATTATTAACCTAACCTTACAATCAATTGACAATATTGACATGACTCTGAGAAGGTCCGCGAATTTAGCAGTGCCATTCGTGTAGATTCGGTATTTACCCCCTCTCTGCATATACAACATACATTTCTAATGGTGAATGCACTCTATAAAAATACGCTTGGCTTGCATATATTCCGCCCAGTGAGGATGATTGTAGAGAGCTGTTTTACGCATCCCATAAAAATTTCAAAGTGTAAAGCGACTCTAACCTCAAAAACGGCAGCAGATGATCGAATGAGAAAAGAACGCCTATGTCTGGTTGAAATCACATTAAGAATTGAGAAATGTGAATCCAAAATGGGTATGATTTTATTCATGAAGTGCTGCACAGATCAGCACAACTAAGAGTCGCGCATTTCTAAACAAAATGTAGTGCGCAGATTTTAATCATTAAAAGTTGCACCAATCTACAATACGTGGAGTTGCCCAGATCAGTACTACTAAAAGTTGTGCTCCCGTGCGCGATATGTGTTGCGCAGATTGCATCATGAAGAGTTTCGCAGATTAGCAGCACTATAATTTGACCAGTTTAGCACTACCAATTCGTATTTTGATGGTATTGTATTTGGACGAGTTTTTTTTTAAGTAGAGGAAAGACATTATAATAAGCATGGATATGAAAAGTGGAAACTCCTACAGCGTTCTCAGAGACCCCAATAAAATGGAAGTGGATTTTCCCAAAGAAAAAATCAGGATACCAAAAACAAACCGTGATAAAAAGAGCAGCGAATCTTCTTTTTGCAAAGGAGTAATTGATGTTTCTAGAAATTCCGTCAACGATACACCTGAAAAATTAGCTAGAAGTTCTTTTTCAAGAAAACTCAGTGGTCCATCTGAAAATAGGGCCAGCCTTGCTTTTACAAATCAAATCAGTTGTTCTTCAGAGACCCCAACCAGCACTTTTATTGAAAACCAAGCCAGTGGTTTTCCCGATCGAATAAAATGTCCTTTCTCGAAAATAATAAGTCCTAAAAAACCAGATAATCGTCCTTTCAAAAAACGATTTAGTGTTCTTCCTGGAGCTTGTGGTTCATCCGAAAACCAAGCAAGTGCTGAGAAACAAACGAATGGTTCCTCTGAACACCAAGCCAGCTGTCCTTCTGAAAGCGAGCCAGAAGTCCTTTTTCAAAAATTATGGGTGCCCCTAGCAGAAAGGAGGCCAGTGTTCCTCTTGAAAATAATATGTCTTTGGAAAACCGAGAGAGAAGTCCTTTGTCAAAAGGGATCATGGCTCCCCCTAAAATAGTCCTGGAGTCCTTGAATAAATTAAAGATCCTCCCAGCAAGCCAGGGATCTGAAAACAAGCCAGAAGTCTTTTCAAAAGATCCTCGTAAACGGAATCTCTGCAGAAAACAGCTCAGAGTTCCCCTTGAAAATCAAACAAAGAAGTCTTTGGAAAACCGAGAGAGCAGTCCATTGTCAAAAGGGATCATAGCTCCCCCTATAAATAAGGTCTGGAGTCCATTGGATAAATTAGAGATCCTTCCACAGCAAGCCAGCGGATCTGAAAACAGAGCCAGAAGTCCTTCTTCAAAAAGAATAATGGGTCCCCGTAAAAGAAAACCTAACAGAAAACAAGCCAAAGTTCCTCCTGAAAATAAATTGAAGATGTGTTTGGAAAACCGAGAGAGTCCTTCTAAAAAACGAGTTAGCGAGGCCCGTACAAAAAAGAAGCAAAATTGGATTTTTTGTAAGAAACTAGACTTCAGTACTTTCAAAGGAACGGACACTAGTCTAGACAACTCCCTCATATATATCCCCAAGATGGGCACCAATGAGGAACAAGCAGGAGCCTTAAGGAGATATTTTATCGAGGAACGATTTTGCGATCTCAATAAACAAGGTATCGAACAACTCGGAAATCCTTCTACATTTGCCCAAGAGGACAAAATTCCTTCGAGTTTGCATGCCAACACACTGGAAACCAGCGTACCAAAGGAAAAATCTGGAGAGATTTTACAGATAAATGCTGGTGATCTAGGGCTGAACTTCTTTGGACAAACACAACTTGTTCATCCCGAATTTCAGGGATGCCTGGTAGACAATTTATCAAAGTTCCCAGTCGGTTTATACTATGTTTTTCCCTGTGGGGAAAATGGAAATGAACTGAAGCTAGCGCCACTTTCACATATTCGATGTTATGGCTTTAATGCTCATTTTTCAGACGAAATATACAATGGAAAACGTAAATTAGATTTTGCCGAGTTGGTCATGCAAACGAAGAATTTAAATTTACCACCTAATTGGCAGATTATATTTTTGACAAGAAACAACATTATTCAAACACTAACTTATACGAATTCGTTCATACGCATGGAGAGAAGTATCACTTTTTCTGCAGAGAGTGACGACTACAATCTCATAATTTCGGGACACCCAGCACTATTGCTGAATGCTCCTAGGGAAATCGAGAATATACGTGATGTTGAGAATCTTCTCTACATTTTGAACATTATAAATGACAATGATCCATCGATTCATTACATGGTATCCTCGAAATGATTCAAGTGATTATGTATCCTGTTTTCATAATTTACTTTCTCAATATTTTTCTGTAAAAATTATGTATGTAAAATGTGTATTGGTTCAACTGAGTTAAAAATACGTTAGAAAAATAAGTTATTTAGTTTTTATGAAATGTTCTAGAGTGATTTTATTTTTAGGTTTCTTCATTATAAACCGTACCTAGTGAATAGTCATGGAAATATAAGTTTTAATAAGAATTCAGCATTTATTTCACAAGAAATCTATATTTATTGATTCTACCTTTTGAATTGGAATTTAATTTATGACATAACTACTCTGTTATATTTTGGTTGAAGACTCGTTTTACAGAAGTGTAGTACTTGGCAGGGACACTTCGGTATCCCCTTACTAAGTTTTGTTACTACCCAATAGATATGAGATTTTGAAGTTGAGCTAGTTCCAAAAGTTTACACTTCATGTCTTATTGACTTGATACATGCGGAATGGAAATAAAACAAACAGATGTTTTCTCGATTCCGATTTTAAGGGTCCATGTGCATCATTCTGCTAGGGTATCTCCGGAGGTGGCGTGTGGGTGAGGGTTAAGCGATGGGCAGAGACTAGCCAATTCCTTCCATCAAGATATGTAGAGCCTGTATTTTATGCCTGATGTCTGATTTGATATACGACGTGATGGGGTTTATAAATATATTTTTAGCATTTATGAGATGCATGGTGATATATTGCGCTTGTCTGAAATTATTGGTAACTTTCATATTATAGAATCTCGTGGAGCTTGTAAAGGAATTCAAATATTTCAGAATTTCCACAGTCATTCCATTTTATGAATAATGATAAATAATGGAATTATTTTAGAAATAAATGTAAAGAAGTGTCAGACGATTCAAGTTCGGTTAGAAAATTCAAACATGCTGAAATTGTCAGGGACTAAAAATCAATAATAATTTTTGTATTTAAAATATTGGAATGATCTTGCAGAAATCAGTCATCCAACAAATGTTATTATATTCAAAATCTACAGATATTTTTCTTTTTGTTGTCATAGCTAAAATAGTCCAAAAGATCTATAATTTTCATAAGTTTTTAACTAAACCGATCTGATAAACTGATGGACTTAACTGATTTGAATAGCCTTGGAAACACGTTTTTATGTCCCTGCCAGTTGTATGTAATTTGTTAATTTCTACGAAATATATGAAAATGATATAAATTCGGCACAAACATAAAAAATAAAATGATTTTTATTACACATAGGATCCTTTCTTTTGCAATGAAGTGAAGTATAAATAAAGGTGGAAGAAACACAGCAATGTCAAAAAATAATACAGATCTTTTTACACACTATCTTAATGTACACTTCGATGTAAATGGAAGGACTTATCCAAGTATAGGATGACAATAATAGCTATTTTTAGGACAAGTGAGTAGAGCGTAGCATTTAATCACGAACCTGGATGTTGAGCGAGGGCGAGGGAGAGATTAACGCACGTATGCTTTTCCCGTCACGAAAAGGTTAAGACTAGAAATATTTTTATGAAAACTGTGACAGTGTACGAAAGAAATGCATTCAATGCAAACTCATGGTACATATTCGCCAGTATTGAATAAATGAACTCCATCCCGTACCTGTATTCTGGCTGGGAGTTCGGGTCATCAGGTACTAATTGTTTAGCAATTATATCCTGAGGCCACATACTTGGTGTCAATGCACTAAAAGGACTACCTGGGGTAGGCGTCAAAGAATTTGCCAGAGTCAGGCCTTGAGAAAATTCCCCAATGAAAGTGTCTTCCGCATCATCTGGTTCTATAGCTAATTCTAATTCTCGTTTCTGGAATAATGAAAAAGTCAAATGAAATAATATTCGGGACTGATTCTTACTGTGTGAGCGTCTTTCCCAACATAGCCCTCATGATTTCTGCTCTCAAATAAAGATTTCGCTAAATCCATGTTTTGATATATATTTATCAAATATCTTCAGTCAACAACCAAGATGATGTCTTAACGATTTATTTAATTGAATAAAAAATGAGTAGAATTCATTCAATCCCTTTTCATGCTTAATACATTGGGCTCATAACTTATAATTTTCAAAAACAATGTAATACCCAATCCCAATTGTTCATCATTTATTTGTTTTTACAGATCTGTCAGGTTCTGGATGTCAACTTCAACTCAAAAGTCAATTTCTTGGTCATAGCTTCCCTATCGGCGCAATTAATCAGCTCGGTTCGAAAGCTTGCAAACTCGTCTTGAGTACATAATCATTTCACAGCCCTCATTCTTAGGGCCGTTTGCACCATACAATGCGTCTACATTTACAGTCCGTCTAACTATAAGTCCAGCTTTACAATTGAAAATACTATAGTAATAAATATTACTACAACATACAGGGTGTTACCAAAGAAATGCGAAAATTTTTAGGGGTGATTCCTTGCCGAAAATTAAAGGGGGTCTTTCCTGTAAACAAAAGTTCTTAGGCCTTTCCTTGAAAAGTTAAATGCTTCCAAAAATGAGAAAGAAAATAGTTTTTTTTTCTTTAAATTGCTGAGGAGTTGATGGAATGGCATTTTGTGGGCATGTTCTACCAATAAAAAGGTTACCTATGAATATTTTTTTAATTTTGTTGTGATCTTTTAAAGGGGTGAAATATGCAACCCCCATTCCGTTTTTTACCAGAACTTTTTAACGAAACAAAATTTCTCAATCTCAAAATATACGTTGAAGAGAAAGATTTATTGCAAAACTTTTTTAACTCTGGTATTGTGTCCGTAAAAGCAATTGTTTCCTAATAAAAAAATAAAATACAACATTGTGCATAAACGGATCTTCTGTAAATGGAATCGAAAAAATCTAGTAGGTGGCTGTCACGTTTTGTTTACACAACTTGTGACTTCAATCGTAGTATTTTAAAATTATTCCGCTTGTTTTAATTTTCAATGCAGGCATGTACCAGTGCCATGTTATGTTTTAATAGAATATCAAATAAAAAATACAAACGAAACAAAATTACATGTATTACGACAAAGAAAAAGGCAACAAGATCAAACAGAATGGAGTTATAAAAACTGCTCGAAATTACCACCTCCAACCATTAGACACCAGGAATCGAGTCTTCGTCTCATAGACTGGCGCAAATGTTGAAATATTCCTGGTGTGTTTTGTATTGTCGCGCAGGCTGCAATGATGGATTCCTTAAATCATTCACACTTTCAATGGGGGTCGTATAAACCAAGGACTTCAGGTGACCCCAGATGCAAAAGTCCAAGGAATTTAAGTCTGGAGATCTGGGAGGCCAAGGTTGAGGTCCTGCTCTGCCTAACCAACGATTTGGATACAGCACGTTGTCCAAGTACTGACGAGCAGTTATGCTGAAATGGACAGGCGCACCATCGTTCATAAACCACATTCGTGGTCGAATAGCTAGTGGAACATTTTCAAGTAAAATGGAAATCTGATCCTAGATAAAAATTTGTATGGGTTGCACCAGTTAGCCTTAACGGTAGAAACTACGGTCAATAATATTTTCGCCAATAATTCCGACGCACACGTTAAGTGAAAATTCATATTAATACCGACCTTCTTGAATTGCATGTGGGTTATCTTCGACCCAAAGATGATTGTTACGGAAATTTGTAATCCCTTGCTTCGAAAAGTTGGATTCGTCAGTGAGTATTACGTTTTCTAAAAATTGAGCATTTTGGGTAATCATTTGAAGACTCCATTGATAAAAGTCTACTCGATGGGGAAAATTTTGCGGCAAAAGTGCTTGGACTCGTTGAATATGGTAAGGATACAATTGGTGATCTTTTAAAATTTTCCAGATTAGTTTATTGCTAACATTAAGTGTGTTGGCAATTTGTCTTGTTCTTAATTCCGGACGATCTTCAATCATATTGAGAACCTCTTCTTCCAGTACCACCGTTCTTATTACTCGTGGACGACCACAATCAGTTGTTCGTTTTTGAAAAGTCCCTCTTTCACAGAGACGTTGGTGAAGATGTGCAAAAATTGTGTGATGAGGTATCACGCGCTGAGGATACATGTCTGCATAGAGCCATCTAGCTTCCAAAGAATTTCCATTGGCACGACCATACATAAAATGCATATCGCCATTTCAGCTTAGTGTAATTATTCATATTGAAGATTCAAAAGACACAATTAACTTTCAACTACCACATGAAAAAAGACTTCAGCCACCTACTAGATTTTTTAGATTTTAAAATACTAGGATTGAAGTCACAAGTTGTGCAAACAAAACGTGACAGCCACCTACCAGATTTTTTCGATTCCATTTACAGAAGATCCGTTCATGCACAATGTTGTATTTTATTTTTTTATTAGTAAACTATTGCTCTTACGGACACAACACAAGAGTTAAAAGAGTTTTGCAATGAGAAATTTTGTTTCGTTAAAAAGTTCTGGTAAAAAATGGAATAGAGGTTGCATGTTTCACCCCTTTAAAAGATCACAACAAAATTAAAAAAATATTCATAGGTAACCTTTTTATTGGTAGAACATGCCCACAAAATGCCATTCCATCAACTCCTCAGCAATTTAAAGAAAAAAAAACTATTTTCTTTCTCATTTTTGGAAGCATTTAACTTTTCAAGGAAAGGCCTAAGAACTTTTGTTTACAGGAAAGACCCCCTTTAATTTTCGGCAAGGAATCACCCCTAAAAATTTTCGCATTTCTTTGGTAACACCCTGTATGTTGTAGTAATATTTATTACTATAGTATTTTCAATTGTAAAGCTGGACTTATAGTTAGACGGACTGTAAATGTAGACGCACTGCAAAAAGATCAACTATATAATTTATGTACTCTTGTTTATAAATGAACGTAAACGCATGACGTAACGTAAGTGAAACGGACTGGAACGGAAGAGTTGGCCAACTTTCATCTTTTACACTACGTTTCTTGCGTCCGGCCAATCAAAATAAAGAATTATGTGTTATGTTTTTTACAAGACGTAATTATTCATTAAATACTGGAACAGTCATTCACGTATACTTAAAAAATTGATCTGGATCAGCAGTCTTCATCTTTAAAAAATTATTGTAGGCATTCTCTACTTTTCTATTACGGTTTATGGGTCTTGTTTTGTAACGTCTTAGTCGCATAATTATTGTTCTTCGAGTTTGTTGACACTTTTCCAATGCTACTGCACACAACAGTCCCACGGCACCAAGAAGCATACCTTCATGTATTTCATAATCCATTGTGACACAGAAAACGAAGTATAGATAATTATTTAGAATATAATACAAATCCAAACCAACACAGGCTGTTTATGATTCGTGTAATGTGTAGGTTATGTTGAATATCACTATCACTTCTACCCATGCGCAAAAATTCCGTTCCGTCGATTTATAAATTCAATAATATTTTACAGTCCGTTTGTTACGTATACAGTGCGTCTACGTTTACAGTCTGTCTAACTATAAATCCAGCTTAACTGAAACAACACATTACATGTGAGGTTGAATTTATGTTTTGGGTTGTAAGAAATAGTGTTGTCTGTGAATATTTCTGAAACAACCACAACCGGCGCTAGTGTTTGGGGGAAGTTATTTTAGTGAAGATCAAATCGAGTTTGAATTAAGGAGCAACTTAGAACCTGAAAATTTCCACTAATTGTAATTTTTGAGGACTGAAATAAATTGAAATAAAATATTGCGTCTTCCCTAGTGAATGTCATGGAACACGTAAGGGAAACGTTGTATAACGAATACATGTTTGCCTACATTGCTCAGATACGTCATCATTAATCAAATTGTTTCAGAACGACTGAAAGTATGCCGAAGATAAATGAATAGATGCTAGAAAAAATGAAGCAACAAAAGACATTGGACACATCGATAACATACAACTCTGTGCTTGTCTGGGACGTCAATTACAACATTCAATTTTCAATTGACGTTAACGGTTAACGGGGTACTAGACACATTTTTTTCTGGTTTTTTGGTTTTTTATTCTCTGATTTTCTTTTTCGTAAAAAAATTTCCTTTTTGATATTATAATCGAGTGATAAAACATAGAAGTTTTTTCTGATGAGGTAACTGGTGCTTTTGAAGGAACATTTTTCTTTCTTATGATTTCATTGAAAAAAAATATGATTTATATTCCGGGTAGTGTTTTTTCCTCAACTATTTGTTGCATATTTATAGTATTATGCATTCTAGGAGAACATTAGATGTATATACTGTCTACTTAGAACTTTATAAACAACAGAGGAAGGAGCAGTGACATGATAAGTTGGACTTTGAAATAAGATAAGTGTGGAGATATTTAAATCAATTTTGATATACATAATCCCCAAGTAATCATGTCCTCTTTGTGGAACACTGTTAGGAAAGTCTCTAGACAAAATGGTATAATAAAAGTAGGTATCCTCAAACTATGATGATTGATTTTATTATAGTATATGTTATTCAGGTTCCCTTGCGTTATTTAAATCTTCTGGAATACCAAAGTAAACATCTATTCCGAAAGAATGGTGTAGCTATTCAGGATTTTTGTATGGTGGATGAAAATGGAACCCATGAATTGGACAAATTCAGTAAGTATCTACAATATTATAGTTTGCTGTAAATGAATATAGGAAAAAATGCAGTTTAGGGAGAATCCACAGATTAGAATACATTTTTTTTGTAAATAACCAAGCCTTCCTAACCTCAAAAAAACCGGCAGTCGGTCATAAAAAAAAGTTTTTTTTTTTTTTTAATCAATTCTTTTCACGGCGGTAAATATACAGTAAATAGACTCGCACGATTTGGGACGTGTCGTTTGGTGAAACTATCGTATTATCGCCTTCTGAACACAAATCTGATGTCAAAACGTGTCATTCTCAATTTCCGAGATACAAAATGCCCTATTTTTTAGCGCTATTGTCGGCCACTGAAAACAATTACCATTCGTCTTTCTTTTAACAGAAATACCATACACACACACCCTTATTCAAGTGATTTTAGTATGAAAAACTGCCGTTTTCTAAAATATCCACTTTTCTTCAGAATTATTACTTTTACCCACCAGAAGCATATCAATTTTTTTATTTACGAGGTTGATTTCCTTAACTCGATGGTCAAAAGTCAAACGCTACAATAGCTGCATTTTGTTGACCCCCCAATTTCTAGTCTACAGCCCAAGAAACGCCTTCAGCGTGGATATTTTTGAAAACCGGACGACAGAAGCACGCCTTTGGCATGCCTGCATCGGGTCTGCACACATCAAAACGAACCTGCTCAATATCTTACGTTGAAGAAGGGAACACAACCTATCGAAGTTGAATGCAAGCCAACTAACCGTATGAAGTAACGCTTAGCTCTGCTTCATTAGCGGTGACCTATCGAATTATTATTGAGGCACAATAGTGACAATCAGTCGCTAGATGCAAGTACATGCTACATCACAGACGTCAACCAATAGAAAACACGTACGCCAACTAATTGAAACCTCATGATTGGCTGTTTCTTCTTCCAAAGGCACATACATTTGTTTATTTTTATTTTCAAGTTTCTAGAGGAATGAACTAACACATACAGCAATTCCACCTTCCCAAATGTAACTTATCCAATTCGATGAAATCATTATTTTATAAAGGCTTAGATGAGTAGGTACAACAAATTACCTTGTAATGTCAAACAATCAAAAACTGTTTGAGAATTCAAGAATCAACTTGTCAATCATATTATCCACAACACCTTGAGTGTAACATTAAATCTGTCTTGTCAAACCTACGGTGTGATTCCGTGTACCGTAGAATTCCACTTTCCATCGAATGAGTGAGATGGAATTACGATTGAAGTGATGGGTGTGACGCAGACATAACTGTCGTTTATGGAATTCTACGGTACACGGAATCACACCGCTGGTCTTGTCTTGTCAAACCTAGGCTAGTATTACTTTTATGTACCCATCTGTAAATATTGTCTATCTCTATTTGTAAGAATTGTGATCAATTATTGTATGTATATTAGGATTATTTCCTACTCAATAAAGATTCATTCACATAAAACAAAAATTTTAGTGATACGCTAATTCTCCCTAAACTGCATTTTTACCTGAATATCTATTCAAATTCCAGATGTTGATGAGTATGTAATCAAAGCACAAATTCTTGCTGGAGGCAGAGGCAAAGGCCATTTTGACAATGGATTCAAAGGAGGAGTGCACATTACACAAAAGTATGAAGTACATTCACTAACATTTATACATTAGGCAATGGTATTAGTGTTTTTTTTAACAAATCAATCAAATCAAATATGCTTTAATATCGAAAGAATTAAATTCTCATTGACAAAGCTAGAAGGTAATTATAAAATAGTTATAAGCATTTAAAATATAAAAGAGTACAAACATTTAAAATACAAAAAGAGTACAAACTGTATAAATATAAACACACATATATACACATACATACATATATACATACATGTACATACATATATGTGAAAAGTCACAATAACGCCAGGATCAATGAATAGTCCTAATCGCATACTAAAAATTTTGTGTATATAACATGTACACGTATATAAACAGACACATATTTAAAGCTAAATTAAAATTACAATTCAAAATCAAATACTTAAAATACATTGTCATAAAATTCTTTCAAATTATAATATGTTCTATCTAGCAGTAACTCCTTGACAGCCATCCTGAATCTATTATGTGCCACCAAAGAATGTGAAGGCAAGTGGTTAAACATTTTTTTAGCATTATAAATTATTGACCCCTTTACAAGGAGCTTCTGGGAACTGGTAGGGATACTGTAAAGTTATCACTCCTCGTCTTGTAAGTTGACAGAGATTGGATATTATTGTAAAATTTTTTGTGGATTAAACATACACTTTCCAGAATAAAGATACATGTCAATGTTAATATTTTTTGAGTAATAAACAAGGGTTTGCATGAATCTCTGGATTTCGCTTTACAAAGGTATCGCACAGCCCTCTTTTGTAAAACGAACACCGAGTTCAATAGAAATTGAGAGCTATTCCCCCAAAAACAAATTCCATATCTCAACAGTGAGTCAATCAGAGCGAAACATGTTGCTCTCGCTGCAGATGTATTTAATTCTGATGATATGACCCTTACTGCAAAGCAACCTGATGACAATTTTTTGCATAAAGTACTGATATGAGTATTGAAAGACAGACTGTTATCCACATGGAGTCCCAAAAACTTGGCTGATGGTTTGGTACTTATTCTCGAGTTCCCTAAGATTATGTCATTCAGAGTGCATCTGAAGGTTACAATGCATGCTTTTGAGACATTGAATGATAATTTATTGGAATCACACCAGTTTTTCACCAGGGATATGTCTGTAGCTATGTGTTTATTCAGTTCATCACTGTTGTTGCCATGCCACAGTATTGTAGTATCATCTGCGAACATAGTGAATTTACCCCTGATATTGATGCTTGTCAGATCATTGATGTACACCAAGAACAAAAGGGGTCCAAGCACTGATCCTTGTGGTACCCCACAACTCACCAGTTGAGATTTTGAACTTTCTCCGTTGAGCGAGACCATTTGTTTGCGTTCTGTTAAGTATGATTGAAACCATCTAAATGTTATATCTCTGAAACCATAAATTTCTAATTTTTGAAGAAGTATCTTATGATCAACACAGTCAAAAGCTTTTGTAAGGTCGCAAAAGATTGTTGCAACTGTATCACCTTCGTTGATTTTGAGATATATATTCTCTAGTAAGGCAAACATGGCATCATTTGTGCTCTTCGCTGTTTGACAGCCAAATTGGTGAGAGCTTAACAAATTATGATAGTGCAGAAATGAAGACATCCTTTTTTTAACTAATTTTTCAACTAATTTGGCCAAAGTTGGCAATAGTGAAATAGGCCTTAGATTAGAAATTATATCACAGTCTCCTCCTTTGAGCAAAGGATTTATTACCGCTATCTTGAGACATTTCGGGAATGTTGCATTCAAAAATGATATATTAATTGCCTCGGCTAAGGCAGACATAGCATTATGTGGAAGGTGGGTTAGAACATTAGCGGAGATCTCATCCCAACCAGAAGTATGTCTATTTTTTATATCCTTTAACATTTCTTTCAATTCCTCTGGGCTAGTGGGTGATAGAAAAAAGGAGTCTTTCACAGATATATCCTTTGAATAGGTGACTGGATCTTCTTGTGTTTTAATATCCCTAGATAGAGTATCGGCAATAGTGCAGTAATAATTATTGATTTCATCATCGGCTAGAATGGTATTTAGGGGTGGCTTACTATTTTTCCCTCTAAGATCATTAATAATTGCCCAACTTTCTTTTGACTTACATATTCTTTTTCCAAAATATAGCTGTTTAGCTGCTTTTATAACATTTCTATAAATGTTCCTATAAATATTAAAGTACAACATAAAGGCTTCATTTTCAAGCGAATATTTCCTTATATAATGAAGGGAACGCAAGTTTTTACATGAAACTCTTATACCCTTTGTTATCCACTGCTTTCTGACTTTAGTTTTTGATTTGATCAAGGGGAATGCAGTATTGAATATATCACAAAGTTGTGCGTGAAAATCGGTCAGTGGGTCTTTATTCTTTAGGGTTTCCTCCCAGCATATAGTTGAACTCAGCTGTTCAAATGTTTCAAAATTCTTACCACTAAATATGCGTCGAACATTTTTATAAGATTTTGGCTTTATGTAATTGGTTTGTATTTTACAAATGACAGCTTCATGATCAGACAGGCCACTATTAGTGACCTCACAAGATAGACAGGTAATATTGGTACATATATAATCTAAAATGGATGAGGAGTATTTCGAGAAACGTGTCGGGGATTCCACATGCATTGTGAGGTTGAATGATTGAATTAGGTTCTGGATTAGACACGCTCTTGGGTTTTTACTGTCAAAGTCGATATTAAAGTCACCTGTCAACATAATATTCACATTTGGAGAGAGCTGAGAAAGAATACCATCTAGCCTTTCAAGGAAAATATTTTCGTTACTTTGCGGTGGACGATACACACATAAGATATACAACTCATTCTTTTTGCAATGAGCAATTGAAAACTCAAACTCAGTTTCAACAATCAAGTGATTGAGTTTATCAATTGCCTTGAAACAAAATTTATCAAGAATTGCTTCCTTGGCTAAGATCATAGTTCCACCATGAATAAAAAAATTTCTACAAAATTTGGTCAAAATGACATTATGTGGTATGAACAAAGGTTCGTCTTCTGTCAGCCAGTGCTCTGCAATAATAATAAATCCGGAAAATCATGACTTTCCAAGTAAATGTAAAGTTCGTCACTTTTGTTACGTACCGATTGAATGTTCAAAAGCATAACTGAAAGTGATTTGTTTGACGTGTTGGCGAAGAGGCTATCTCTTATTACTGGCTCCTGTGGCACCATCAAATTTGATTTTGTTTGATTTTGGGTCGTGATGTTCAGGCTGGTTGTTTTAGCAAATACCAAATTTTTTGTAAAGTCCTTTGTTCGGTTGATTTTTACCAGTTCACAGATGTTTTGTGTTGATTGTGATAAGTTCAATCTATTACCATTTACCTTGTTAAGTTCTAAGAACGTCACCTTGCCTTGAGCATACTTGTTTAGCCTAGTCACATAATCATTTAGTCTAATGTTAAATTTATAAATAAATGTATAGGTATTAGTTATATAGTCGTCTGTGATGTACGGTACCGATACAAGGGTTATATTTGTATGTGTACAATGTTTGAGTTTATCATTTATGTTTTTAAAGGATGGGTATTTTCCTCTTAGGAAATCGTTATATACTGCTATAATTACTATGTTATCAGCCAAAGAGAAATCCTGGGATATATTCACAATATTGTCAATAACATTGTCATACCTTGCATTAGGTTTGATGGTAGTCTGAACTGTAGTAGTACCTCCAACTCGTTTTCCGATAGTTTTTCCCAAACCACGGCCATGTTGATCACATAATATCATCATTTTACTTTTGTCGCTTTTATTAACTTCACTATTACTTGATGCTTTGATACTGGTCACAACATTCTTCTTTTGTTTAGTTGTCTTCTTTTTTATCAATTCTGTATCATTTTTCGTTGAATTTTCATGACGTTTGTCTACTTGTTCCAACTGTTTTTCATTTGTTACCCTTCTCGTAATTTCTGTTGCATGTTTATCTCTTGTCTTCTTCGTTTTATTATTTAGACAGACAATATGTTCAGATCTTAGCTGTTCGAGCTCTTCTCTATATCTTTTATTATCCAGGGTTAGTGTTTCAATTGATGTTATCATATTTTTATTAATACCATTTAATTCTTCTATATCATTGCACCATATTTATTTTTAATGGATATTTACTATTGCAGTAAAGAGTCCTTTTGGTCTTTTTAGTTAATAAGGCTTAGATGTCCCATAGTTAGTTGGTTGTTATGCAAGAATCAAAGAAAAAAAGGGAAGACGAGTTCCTCAGAATAAAAGCCATGATCAAGTCTCAATGCAATAACTTCAAAAATAGTTTTGCACTACTTGTTTTCCATGTTCATATAGGAGAAATAATTTAAAAACAACCTTTATTGTTTCCAGAACATTTGAACATATTATTTTGATATAATAGTCAAGTAAAAAGTTGACAGTTACTATAGAAATTTTTTTATAGTCGAAATGAAATCAATGACATTGTTAAAAAAATGCTGGGTCATAAACTGATAACCAAACAAACTCCAAAAGAGGGAATCCCAGTCAACAAAATCATGATTGCTGAAAGCGTGAACATCAAAAGAGAGACCTACGTGTGTATACTGATGGACAGACAAAAAAACGGTCCAGTTATCATTGCTTCACCAGCAGGTGGTGTTGATATCGAGGCTGTTGCAGAAAAAACACCACACTTACTAAAAACTATGCCAATTGATATATCTGTGGGTATTACTGACAAGATGGCTGATGAACTGGCAGTTTTTCTAGAATTTAAAGGTGAGTTTGATAATATTGATTGTGCCATAATTATGGTAAATGTCTAGAAACACTACTAGCCGTTTGCTGTTGTTTACATATTTTTGTCTCCTGAACACGAATCCGAAATAAAAATATGGCACTCTCATACCCTTCCCGAGTTACAGACAGCCCTTCAAAGGTAGAAAGAGCCATTTTCAAGCACATTTTCTCACGCCAAAATCACCCAAAGTTACTCGTTCTTTATACCAGCACAAGCTACACACACTCAATCACTTATTTTCAGCTAATTTTGGCACAAAAATCAGCTGGTTCTAATAAACATTCCTTCAACAGTTACAAACAACTCAACCTTTCACATCTGAGTGTCAATTTTGTTTATGGCATGTTGATCGCAACTAAGAAGTCAACGCCAACTTGAGAATTAAGAAAAAATTGTATTTGAACTCGAAAAGTTGGCGGTGACTTCGTATTTGATTCAACTGTTGTGAAAGGTTTCGTTTTTTGTAACCATTACAGGAAGATTTTTTTCGATAGAACTGGCTGGTTTTTGTGCCGAACTGTGCTGAAAGTGAGTGTATTTTGTACTGATATAAAGGAGGAATATTGAGTCACGCTTTTATTTCAAACATGTGTTTTGTGTACCCAATTCAGTAAAAATAAATATTCGCAATTCCAGGAGATCTGAAGAGCAAAGCTAGCAATGAAATGAAGAAATTATGGAAACTGTTTGTTGATGTAGACGCTACCCAGCTAGAAATAAATCCCTTAGTTGAAACAGATGATAACCAGGTTATATCTGTTGATGCTAAATTGAATTTTGATGACAATGCCAAGTTCAGACAGAAAGATGTATTCAGCATGGAGGATGTGACTGAAAGCGATCCAAGAGAAGTTGAGGCCTCGAAACACAATTTGAATTATATAGGAATGACTGGGAATATAGGGTGAGTGACGGTTTTTTTAATTCTAATTTTTTATTTTTTTTTTATTGTACACCACCCAACAGAAATCCATTTACAATAGACAATTACCTTATTTACAGTGTAACACATACAGTTTCCTCGTAAGCTTTGAGGGTACATTGATTTGGTGAAATATTGATATAATAGAAATGGAAAAAACTGTTTTTAAATTTGGTTTTTTCATCTCTTTGGTTGATGGGGCTTTTCCATACAGTATTTTTCTCGTTTCCACTTCACATCGCGATAATTACTACCTAATGTGAGATATTTCACCCTATGCTTTTGATAAACTTCCTAAATTATCACTTATGAATCATTTACATGTCTATGTGGACACCTAGTTAAGGTTTTAATTATTGGTACAAGTTTTACATTATTAGAGTGTTAGTTTTTAGTATGATGACTGGTGTTCAAATTGTTTTACTTTCGTGAAAAAAGTGGTTGTATCATTAAAAAAAAAAGTCCTAGTTTACTGGTATGACAGCTATAACTAACTATTTTCCCCTTGTTTCAGGTGTTTGGTAAATGGAGCCGGTTTAGCCATGGCGACAATGGACATCATCAAGCTCCATGGTGGAGATCCTGCCAATTTCTTAGACGTGGGGGGTAGTGTGAAAGAAGATCAAGTACGAGCAGCCTTTAAAATAATCACGTCTGATGAAAGAGTCAAAGCTGTCTTAGTTAACGTATTTGGAGGTATTGTAAATTGTGCCACAATAGCTAATGGGATTGTGGGAGCTTTGAAAACAATGACTCTTGAAATACCTCTGATTGTCAGATTGGAGGGTACAAATGCAGTCGAAGCTAGGAGAATCATCAAAGACTCGGGGCTGAATATTATAACTGCGGATAATTTGGAGGAAGCCGCACAGAAAGCAGTTTCTAGCATTTAAATTTTTCTCTATCTAATAATGATAGACAAGGTCTCTTTTTTGGAGCGTGCAATAGAGGATTAGGATGAGTGTCATAAAGTGTAATTTTTATTTTTTTCAATAGATTTTTAATACATTTATAATACACCAATTGTTAAACTATTTCTTATATATATAAATAAATCCAAAATGAATGAGTATAATTTATATTGGATAATGAATGAACATTAACTGCAATAAAATTCCATAGAATTCAAGAATTAATTCTCCAGGAAGTGTAAGAATAAAAAAATTACAAGTGACAGCAAAAAAGCCAATTTGCGATTGATGTAAAACCTTCGTGTCCAATGTCAAATTCTTTGTTAAATTTTGAATTATTTGTTTATTATACATGGATAATAGAATCTTGGGTGATGAGTAATGTTATTCCTGGTTTGCTGCTGTTCCACGTTTTTCCAAAGGTTTATCGGGCTTGCAAATTTCCAGCAATTTATATCAATTCCCTACAAATTGAGAATATACTACAACTTCATACAAATGTTTTCATACTCTTTCTGTATTGAAAATAACAACCTAATAATATTGCTATCGAAGTTGAACGCAATCCAATCTTCGGTAAAAAGTTATATTTTGTTTATCTACCGATAAAAGACAATTTGTTTATATTGCCGTTTTTCTCGTGGGAAATCATAAAAATTGATATTTTGCAAAATGCCAATATTGAACCGGAAACATTCTGTTTGTTAACTGATCATGCGTAATACCACAACAACTTAACTACACAGAAATGATAAAAAACGTTAGCACGTCGAAAAAGTGACGAAAATTAAAACATTTTCAATTGAAAATTGGATAGAAGGATTTTTCTGAAAATTAAAAAATCCACGACAATAATGAAGTTATTTTTTGTAATATCTAAGAGAAAACAACTACTTCCCCGGCTAAAGGCACGCTGGACCTTGAACTACAGCTGATTTTATGAACATCCTGTTCATAATTTTAAACAAATCGATCTGGAAAAAAGATTTTGAATGGTTGATAGCAATAAAAGCCAATGAGACAACGCACTTTATTTAAAATCACCTAAACTCAACACACCAAGCAGAATAGAGGTTGATTAAACCCTTATTACCCTATGCCTTTTTCGTGCCTATTTGTTTGCATGACTGCTGGTGGCTGAAATTTTAAACAAATACACATGCGCGCGAGACTATTTTGTTTGAGGCATGAAAATAAATCTGGTTCATTTTCTTTCCCGGAGTCGAGGGGATTTCAAGGACGTTTGTGGAAATGTCAGTTTTGCCAACAGTAATTATCTATTGGACTTGACATAACCAACAAATAAATGAAAATAATCAAATAGTTTTCGTTTTGTTCAGTATGAGAGGAAAGAAGAGAAAATCTTGTACCAGGTAAGGAAAAAATTGAAACGAATAGTCCAGGTATACTAAATTACTTAATCATTTAAGGTAAATGTCAATTTTCCTTAGGTTTGCAGCTGTGAAATTAGTGCCTGAAACACAGAGAGTAAACCATAGACAAATTAAAAATAAAGAGACTGTTTGAAACATTGGCGATCTTGACCACTAAGTTTTTGGTACGGCCAGTCGCGCATGGAGGCGCTGCCCGCAATAGACGGACGACTGACATGATAATTTTCCAATTTCGACATTTGTCAGAAAATGACAAACCACGTATTAATTTCAGAATAATTCCACTGTTAATTGTAATCGAAAAATTAATTATAGAAATTATACTATGGACTTGAATTATGAACCCAACGTCGAAAATGGAATGTTTTGTTATCCGAGTTGACGCTGAAATTCCTCGAAATATTCTTTCACAAGGTAAAATATAAGCTGCTTTTCACAAACTGATACTTATTTCCATCCACCAGTTGCAGTTTGTTCACAAACTGATACTTATTTCCGTCCATCAGTTTCCACTTCCTATCACCATTTGAAGAAGTACGAAGATTATCATCAAACTGGAGTATTTGTTAAGTATACCTACTCGTTCTCCTTTGTGCTAATAAATCAACAAAATTATTGAAGGTTAGTTGTAAATGTAATTTGTTTTTATTTTGGTTGATTTAAAAAATTTTTAATTTTTTTTTTGGTTTTATTATTTTTTGTCTGTAGTTGTACCTTGTCCTAGATACAATAAAATGTGTTTTTATATGTTCAATTTTATTTTTTTTAAATCTTTAATTTTGTTCTTGATATCATGAAATAAAGATTTACTTTGAAACTTTATTTTAACCACGAATGAACTAACAGATTCTACGAATCGATTACTGTATATATTTTATTAGTGATCGATTTGCCATTCCTGTATTTCATATGATACAACCATTCATATGGAATACAAGAATGGCAAATCGATCGCTTATAAAATATAAACCATATCAATCATATAAAAGTAACACATTTGAAAAACCCGCCTTATCTCAATCAGTTTTACCAACTGTACTTAGTTCGGCCAGTTGCGAGATATGTCGCCACTGTCTAAGCGTGGTGCCAACTTTTACTGCAGGTTTGACAACTCTCTTTATTTTTAGTTTCTCTATGGAGTAAACGTTATTTGAGAAGGAGAGTCTATTCCCCATAAGACAATGGTGACACTAATAGAAAGAGATGAAAGATCATTTGTGAGTCATAGTGACGTATATGGACATGTCATGGCCACCATTCTCTCTGGACGGCGGACTAGCGCACTCTGGTATCTGAGAGTTACAGGCTCTTGAATGTATATTGGACCACTCTGTATGTTACGTGGGCCACCTGTACTCATGTCCATGTACGTCACTATGACGGGTTAATGCTACAAGATTCTAATTGGCTAGAGCTTATTAGGACCTCCTATTCAGATAACGTTTACTCTCTTTGCCTGAAACAATCATCAAAAAGGCACTGTGTAATAGTGCCAGTTATTTGGGGAAATCTAGTCAACAAATAAACATGAAAATGAGCACAAAAATAGGCACGAAAAAGGTATAGTGTAATAAGGGTTTCAGCCACTGTAAATATGTAACACATGATAAGTTCTCAATCAACCACCGACATAACCTTAATCTAGACCGCTAGAGGTCATACCCCCACCACTCGAAAAATTCATCCAAATTGAATTTACGTGAACGTGGCTGCGCAAAGCGCAGAAAGCACAAATAATGTCATTTCAGACATTGACATCTAACGAGGAGCCATTATGTGATTTTGAATCGTCACAGACAACAAATGCGCATGCTCTAAAAGCTCTTTGTTATCTTGTAATTGGATGAATTCTCATCATACGGGATCAGCAGTCTAGATTAAGGTTATGTCGGTGCAATCAAGAGCCATTAGAAAACAAAATGAGTTTCGTATAATTTAAAGTTAGGATGTTTCCTAACTGTGAAATATAACTAATTATAGAAGACTGGTAGAGTTACGGCCAAGGAGACTGAACTTTTTACTGAGAGGCACGGAACATCTAGCGGCTCTCAGTAAAAAGTTCAGTCTCCTTGGCCGTAACTCTACCAGTCTTCTATAATTAGTTATATTTCGTTTCCCTACCAGAGAAGGACAACTTGTTCATATACATTACCATTTTTCACATGAAATCATAAATAAATGTGTTTTGCCAATATTACACAGGAAACATGCGCATTTCAGGAAGGGGCCCATGAGTAAAATTGGTGACGTTAGACCACCGACATAACCTTAATCTAGATTGCTGATCCCGTCTGTGACGATTCAAAATCACATAATGGCTCCTCGTTAGATGTCAATGTCTGAAATGACATTATTTGTGCTTTCTGCGCTTTGCGCAGACACGTTCACGTAAATTCTATTTGGATACATTTTTCGAGTGGTGGGGGATATGACCTCTAGCGGTCTAGATTAAGGTTATGTCGGTGCGTTAAGCTGGATTTATAGTTAGACGGACTGTAAACGTAGACGCACTGTATACGTAACAAACGGACTGTAAAATATTATTAAATTTATAAATCGACGGAACGGAATTATTGCGCATGGGTAGAAGTGATAGTGACATTCAACATAACCTACACATCATACGAATCATAAACAGCCTGTGATGGTTTGGATTTGTATTATATTCAAAATATTTATCTATGCTTCGTTTTCTGTCACAATGGATTATGTAATACATGAAGGTATGCTTCATAGACAAATTAAAAATGAAGAGACTGTTTGAAACATTGGCGATCTTGACCACCAAGTTTTTGGTACGGCCAGTCGCGCATGGAGGCGCTGCCCGCAATCAACAGACGACTGGCGACATGATAATTTTCCAATTTCGACATTTGTCAGAAAATGACAAACCACGTAATAATTTCAAAATAATTCTACTGTTAATTGTCATCGAAAAATTAATTACAGAAATTATACCATGGACTTGAATTATGAACCCAACGTCGAAAATGGAAATATTCATTCACAAGGTAAAATATAAGCTGCTTTTCACAAACTGATAGTTATTTCCATCCATCAGTTGTAGAAATTTTTTCACAAACTGGTACTTATTTCCATCCATCAGTTTTCATTTCCTATCACCATTTGAGGAAGTACGAAGTACATGGTCTCCTTTGTGCTAATAAATTAACAAAATTATTGAAGGTTTGTTGTAAATGTAATATGTTTTTATTTTGGTTGATTTGATGATAAGCGACTGAAGAATATTTTTACTTTTGTTGTTTTTCGGAGTTTTATTATTGTTTTGTCTGTAGTTGTACATTGTCCTAGATACAATAAAATGTGTTTTTATAGTGTTCAGCTTATCATTCTTGTTTTATAAGATGTTTAATTTTGTTCTTGATATCATGGAATAAAGATTTACTTTGGAACTTTATGTTAACCACGAACGAAAACTAACAGATTCTACGAATCGATTACTGTATATATTTTATTAGGGATCGATTTGCCATTCCAGTATTTTATATGATACAATCATTCATATGGAATACAAGAATGGCAAATCGATCACTTATAAAATATATACCATATCAATCATATAAAAGTAACACATTTGAAAAACCCGCCTTATCTCAATCGGTTTTACCAACTGTACTTAGTTCGGCCAGTTGCGAGATATGTCGCCACTGTCTAAGCGTGGTGCCAACTTTTACTGCAGGTTTGATCACTCTCTTTATTTTTAGTTTCTCTATGGTATGCTTCTTGGTGCCGTGGGACTATTGTTGTGTGCAGTAGCAATGGAAAAGTGTCGACAAACTCGAAGAATAATAATTCAAGTCAAAAAACAAGACCCAAAAACCGTAACAGAAAAGTAGAGAATGCTTACAATGATTTTTTGAAGATGAAGACTGCTGATCCAAATCAATTTATCAAGTATACAAGAATGACTGTGCAAGTATTTAATGAATTATTAGGTCGTGTAAAAAATATCACACATAATTCTTTATTTTGATCGGCCGGACGCAAGAAACGTAGTGTGAAAGATGAAAGTTGGCCAACTCTTCCGTTCCAGTCCTTTTCACTTACGTCATGCGTTTACGTTCATTTATAAACACGAGTACATACATTATATAGTTGATCTTTTTGCAGTGCGTCTACATTTACAGTCGGTCCTCAAAAATTTAATTTTGTGAAAATAATTTCTCAAATCCCAAAATTTTGTCGAAATTTTCAAATTTAAAGGTGATCCTCAATTCAAACTCGATTTGAGCTTCAGTTGAATAACTTACTCCAAGCACTAGTGCCAATTGTGGTTGTATCAGGAATATTGATGGACAATACCATTTCTCACAAACAAACATGAATTCAACCTCACTTTTACATCCATCAGAGGCGCTAGGAGTACGTCTTTGAGTGTCATGAAAAATTGGCTTTCTGGTGGTCATGGCGGGCTTGAATGTAATAATGGAAATAGGGAACACGTATGATTTCATTTTAATTGTTCAGTTCGGTCCCCAAAAATGACATTTTGTGATAATAATTTATCAAATCTCAAAATTATGTCAAAATTTTCAAATTTAAAGGTGCTCCTCATTTCAAACTCGATTTGACCTTCACTTGAATAACTTCCCCCAAACACTAGCGTCAATTGGGGTTGTTTCAGGAATATTGATACTATTTCTTACATCTCAAACATAAATTCAACCTCACTTTTAATGTGATGTTTCACTAACAAATGAAAATTCGATGGTGATAAAAATATTAGTACAACAAATAAACGAAGGTAGATGGAATTATAGTTGCAGTTCGAAGGAACTAGCGGTGAAAGTTTGAACTGTGTGAAGTAACGATGCATACGTCCATCAGAGGCGCTAGGAGTAGGTTTTTGAATGTGACGAAAACATTGGCGTTTTTTAAGTTCGAATCATGAAAAACATTAAACATTTTTTCAATTTCTAAGTTTGTTGCTGAGCTTTTTAGGTGGTAATATTTATGTGCAAATCAAAATATCCTAGAAAATGGGCACATGCGTTCTCCCTATTAGAGAGGAGAATAAGTTTTTGAAGGTTTTTTTTTACCAGTGGACCACTCTGTATGTTACGTGGGCCACCTGTACTCATGTCCATGTACGTCACTATGACGGGTTAATGCTACAAGATTCTGATTGGCTAGAGCTTGTTAGTACCTCCTACTTAGATAACGTTTACTCTCTTTGAACCCAAGGGGGCCTTAGTCTTAGTAATGTAATCCTCCATGATTAACCGTCAAAATTAAGAATAAACAAGTTGTGACACCTGTTATGGAAAGTCGCAAATAATATTAATATAGGATTGGATTTTGTATTTGTTCATTGCATTGAGCAATGGTTTCTGTGATGTTCTAGAATTTTGGTCTGTTTAAAACTTTTGAGAAGATGAACTCCAACTATTCCATTTTCAATATATCCAGGGATGAAATAGTATCACCTCAAATATCTATACATTCACTTAAGTTAAGTGCCATTGACGTTGGGCCAGAGAGCAAATGTTTTCTACTCAACAAAATTAAAATTAGAAGCTAATGCGTAACATCAAAAACTTCGGGTACAGACCACAAGACGTCGCCACTCAAGCTACAATCGCGAATCGCGATGGTCTGTATGATGGGTTGTTGTATGTCGTTTCACGTTTACTAGAATGTCATTTAAAAAACATCTAATAATTTCGTTAATCATTTCGAGACGAACACTTTGAGTGCAATAATGAGGTGCGATATTTGACATGTTCGTTCGATCAAAGACATGGTGTGTTCCCTAAAATTGACTAATTTTTTCTGTCTGTGACAATAACAACAGTGGGAGGCCTGCAATGGCCGGATCAGATATCGATATTAATTCGTTGTTGGCACAAAGAGATGCCATAATTCGGGAATTACAGGATCAAGTTATTCGCCTGAAACGTGAATTAGATGGAGTGGCCACCGAACGAGATCTCCTGCTGTGCGAAAACAGCAACTTACGATTTGAGCTCGAAATGGTCGAGCTCAAAAGGCTACAAGATGAGAGGTATTTTCATATTTTCTATATATTATTCACCTAGATCCTGAAAAACGATATATTCTGACATAGTATACGATTTAAACGTCATTTGGTATTCCTTTCATGTTCCCTCTGTCACACGTACGATAAACGATCCTATAATTCAAAGGACGACAGCTTTTTCATCAATGTTTATGTTAACTTTTTCAGAAGGTTTCTTCCTGTGACATATCAAAGGTCATTATCATGTATACATGTTTTATCCTTTAAAACCTACTATACATGCCAAATATTTCTTTGTCATCTCATTATCTTGAGAACGCCACTGTTTCATTTCATGCTGAATTGGTTAAATTAAAATGTAATTGCATAACGATTTTCTTTTGTCGACAAAATTGATAAGAATGTTGGTAAATAAACAATGTGCTATTGTAGTTAACATGAGATTGATATTGAGAAGATTCGATTATCAATGAATGGACTTTCGATATAATGTAATGTGGCAATTGCATTATAGATTGAACAGTGCCAAATTTGATTGAATCAAACCAAATAGGTACAAGTCAGTTACCTTATGTGCTAGCCATGTTCCATCCACCATATATTTGACATCATGGTGTTTTGACAAGACTACCTATCGTTCGAATGAAAACTGAGCTGAGTGAAGAAAAAACAATTAAATTTGGTGTCCCACCAAGGAACAGTTTTGGGGACCATTACTCTTTTCCCTGTACATAAATAACCTACACAGCACCGGCAAAATCATCAGCTTTGCAGATGACACAGCCTATTGTACATACTGATGTTTCATGGGAAAAACTTAAAAACAAGTCAGAAACAGATCTAAATAACATAATAAATTGGTTCAACCATAGAACACTGACAGTAAATATAGATAAAAACGTTTTTCTTACCATTCAGTGGTTATAAGACCAACCTTCCTAATTATAACAAACTCAAGATAAAAAAAACAATAAAAAACAGTAGAAGTATATCCCAAAAACTATTAAATACCTCGGTATTACAATAGATTCCCGGCCACTTATACAAATTCAAGAATGAAACATACTATCTTTTTTAATTGGGGACTACCCCCAAATAAAAAATTGAAATTAAAAAAAAAAATTAAAATAATAATACTCGAAAAAAGTTTCTTAACCTTCAGATGACCTTTACTATGAAACAAAAATATTTGACCCCATACAAATGTACGTGTAAACGCTATAATATATCTATAAAAAAATAAACTATTATAAAAAATTGAACATCGCTATGAAACAAAATATACTACAGACAAAATGAAAAAATCAATGGTCAGAGATCCTTGCTATTTAAACAAAAAATTCCCTTCCTAATAACTGTAGAACATACATAAAAGAAATAAACTCAATACAAATGATAAAAATATTTTAAAAAATATACTGAAATTATTGACAGGCAGACTCTTCACACAATAATCAACCTAAAATGAAAAATGTTTGTATCTACACAATATCTTCCAAATAGGTAACACTTTCCCCATAATATCATTAATATCTCTATTATGAAATACTATGTAGTGAAAATATTCTATGAAATCACAATATTATTGTATCTTTTCCTTATTTTCAATATTTTGAACTTTGAATCACATACATTTTGGATTTTATCTTATACAACCTTTTGAGTGATTTTCTTATGAAAAGTATAAAGGAACAACCAACTAGTCCAGAGTTTTGTTAAGGGTTGAAATTGAAATGAAAGAGCTATTAATTATACTGTTATTTTACTTAAGTGAATCACAGACTTATCAGGGATTTTTCAAGTATTTTCTTTGGGTATTAAAAGTGTCACAGCAATTGCTAGCAAAACAAATATTCCAATGACACAATTTTCTAAACTAACTAATCTTCAACCATCGTCCAATTAATTGCAATACATTTGAAATACATACAAACTTCTGGTATGGTATGGTATGGTTGTATACCTTTTTATCAAAAGGTGAACCAAGTAGGTATTTGTTATAATTCCATTAAATAAGTATATACTTAGGTACTGATTCCCAATGGTATAAAATATACCTTTTGGTTTTCAGTACATATTTATGGAAACACTTCTTCAATGTTGATTGGTGTGACATAAATAAATGTTATTCTTATTACTGATAAAATTATTCAGTTTGGGGACTTTTATTAGTTGACCTATCAAAATCATTAACACTAAAAATTGGGTATTTACAGATGAATTTATCAACAAATTTTGTAAATTTATATCCAGTTTTTTCACATATATTTATTTGCCAATTTCGTAAATTTGCAGTAATTGTGGTTATATTGTTATTTATGAGATTGTATATTCATATACATATATTTCAGGAATGAACAATCAAATACTAATTTGATAAATTCTGAAATAGTAATTTACTCAGATCTAATCAACATCATTACTTGCAACCTGAAGAATATTTTATCAATTTCTAATAAATCTGAAGAAAAAAATTTATTTTGTATCCATTGTAAAAAGGAGATAAAAATTATAATTTGAAAGGCATTTTCTTAAGCACAGGCCAAAAATCTAATAATTTCGCGCAACTGAATAAATTCTTGTTATATTTACTGACATAAAATAACAAGAAAAAAAATAGCAATTTCGACGTAGTTGAGACAGATCTTCACTAGTACACAAGAGCTGTATTTTACATGCTAATCCTGGTAGTCTTATCAGCAAGAACCGTTAATAAATGCTATTGTTTCTACGCTCAGTTTTATCATAATTATCTCGAATAAAACAGATAAAAATTAATTAACGATGTTCGAAGAATATCCCCCAATCCAAAATTTGTGAAATCTATTGAATGATCAATGATCAAATGTCAGTGTGATTTGTTGATGGTTCCTTATTTTTTATGGAATACTTTACAGACATGTTTTTAGTAAGTACGTAGATAAATCATTGTATAATTTGGAGGACAGTTTACGCTGTTTTTGAAATATCATTGTTGCCAATTAGTGACACGTTCGCGACTTTCGATGCGGTATCGATAGAGAATCACTGTTGATGATTATGGAAATATAGCCACAAGTGTGGCAATTAAACAAAATAAATGCCACCGTTCGTTTTATTATAATCTGGAAGTTATTTCATCCCCTGCATGGATCACATTATTGAGGTTATGATATCCCCCACAGCGAGATATTATTGACATATTAGCAATTTTGTTTTTGTTTCGAAAAGGCACTTATGAAATTACATTACTGATGACAAAGAGGGTATAGGTAGTTAAACCATTTACAATTGCAGAAGCATAAAAAACAAGTTCCGCAGTCTTGCAGCGGTATCCTTTGAGCAGCATAGGCGGACATAACTAATTTTATTTAGATATTTAAATATTTTAAAAATACGTTAGAATAAAAAATATGCCATAAGCGAGGAAGTATGTATTAATAGGCAATTGGATCATCATAATTTTAATTTCCCATGGTCGAAAAAAGCCATATTCTCCAACAAAACACAACAGAACTATAGAATATTTTAAAACCTATCTTGATCCCAGATCAGAGACGCTACTGGCTTTCATTTATTCAGACCTCTCCAAACACATATATAACTCGTGATTTATTCGCTTTTTTGGCCCCTCAACGTATGGACACACCTACACGCATTGTTATTGGCTTGCGGTCCTTTTTGATTGGCTCAGGCGAATATGCTGTAGAACTAGATAGCTGTCACTAAACCCACGTTGACTGTGGCCTCTTTTGATCTTCCGTTTGCCGATGGAGAATGTTTACGAGTAGTACACATTATTTTTCGTTCTGTTACTTCGCATATACGCTCGTGTTAGCGAAGTGAGTTTTTGATTTGCTCCTTATAGAAACAGCTTCTGCAATTGAAAATGGTTAAACTATAAGAATTGTTTTTAATTACTTATATCCACAGTTGGCACGTTAATAAAAAGTCATAATGCTTCTGTTAACAAACGTCTTATGAGGTCAGTAAAACACTAGTGTGTCTCAAGATCGTAAGACACAGTGTGTTAAGGGTCATAAAACACTGCCCAATTTTTGAGTAACAAAAGAGAAACAAGAATTCTGGTTATGTATTGACCCCATTTGTAATTCCAAGAACAATTTTCCTATCATCTAAAATGGAAGAAATTATTAGGTCAACTTATTTATTTTTACACCTGTAGGTATGTAACGGAATCCATATAAATTAATTGTCACCCGCTTCCAGACGTTCGAATTATTTGAAATTTTGCACACGTATCAAGAACCGATGACAATACAATAATTTCATAGCTATGCCCTGGTATTTTCAACAAGATCGCCAAAAAAAAATACATTACAAAGATTTGGTTAGTGCGCTGATTTGGTCTCGGCACATTCACCAAAAGTTAGTAAAAACTTCAATCCCATGTGGATGAATCCATCGAAGGGTTTTTCTCCCGTAGTCGGACAGTAAAACACGCTTTTGTAGCAATATGAACTAAAAAGTTAAAAATGAAATTATAGTTTTAAAAAACTATAAAAACAGGCTTTTGTATAGTATATCCATTCTCAGTTGGATGGGCTGATAAACCCGAGCAAAACATGATATAATTTGCCGCTTTTACCGAACATAGGCGAAAATTTATTATATTACTTCAAATGTAACTTTGCCTATTTTTGTTTAAATATGTTTTTTTTTAAGTCAGTTGAATGTGCTGGAAAAAACATAATGGAACTGAATTTCCATTTCCCATCAAATTCTTCTTTTTTTTTCGGGCTTGGGACCGGCAGATGTTATCACTAAGAGATGATTTAAGATACAAAAAGTATCAGGAAAGTGTAGAATAAAAAAAAATAAAAAAAACAAGCATCACTGTTTATTCAGTGTTCTGAAGAATAATATCTTTATATTCCTCACTTGAATTTCGCTTAACGTTTTCTACTACTTCTCTACTTAAATTTGGACATTGATTGGATTTTCTCAATTTGTTTATAAATACCCAAATTAATTCTATTGGGTTGAAAATACACCCCTATAAAGTTAGCAACGCCACTTGCGCGAAAATCGAAAAAATCCAATATTTGTCGAATAATTGTCGTATATTTGTCGTAAATTTGTCGTGAATTCGAAAAATTTGTCGCGCTTTTAGTTTTTTTATAGGGGCTGGCTGTGCTAACTTGATATAAAGTTAGCAGCCACTACAGTAAATTTACTAGTGAAAGTCAAATTTCAGAAACATTGTTATTAATATTTGTCGTATAATTGTCGAAATCCATTGAACATAACAAAAATGCATTAAAATATATTTTAAAGAAAATATACGCCTTTCTATGGATATTTCCTGGTGTCCGTGAAAATTTCGAGTACTTGGCAACATCGCATTCATATAATTCATCCCATTTGTGCATTTTACATGGAAAGGCAAAATATATGTATTACAATTTTGAATACGAATTTTCAAATGTTTTTTTGTAAACGATGATTAATTCTAAAATTCCAATTTTTTCAAGAATGCTCATTGTATATCACTTTAACAATTTTTATTACAACCTATAATTCATTTAATTGTCGAATGACCAAAACATAATGAAGAATATCACCATTTTTTAATTTTTACCTTACAATAAACTCTATTAAAAATTAAAAAATATGGTAAAAATATTTTTTTGATACGTCTTATAGTTTTCGAGATATTTAATTGTTTAGCTAGGCGTGCGACGACGCGGAGTCATCGGCCGCTGTGACGTCACTGTACAACGGTCGGTCAGTGCGTGCTCGGCTTCCAAGCTGTGTGTATGAAGTTTGCGTCGAAAATTTATAAAAATGTCGAATCCAGAAACTAGAAAATCGTGTATTGTGCCAAAGTTTTCAAATAAAACTACCAATGCACCCGAAAAGTTGTTTTTTATTGTTGCTTTCGAACCTAAAAGTCGAAAGAAATGGATGCGAATCATGATGTTCTGGGGTGATTCGGCATTTCACTGTACAAATATCTCTTTTAACTTTTACATATCCAGTAGCGACGTCGTCGAAGCTGTTTCTAGCCGATCTAAAATAAAATAAACATAAGTTGATCTAATATATAAAAAATAAAATACGGTAAATATAAAGTTACTCTACACATGTACTCTGAAAATTGGGAAATTTACGTGTTTTTCTGAACACGAATCCGAAGAAGATCGGGTCTCATACCGTTCCCAAGTAAGAAAACTTAATTACCTCATTTTCAAGTACGTTCTCGCACAAAATCACTCAAAATGCCCTTTTTTACAGCATTAACAATACACTAAATCACTTATTTTCGGTAAACTTTGCACAATATGTCGTTTATCGAAATCTCCTCTTACACAGTTCCAAATGAAGAAATGTCATACTTTGACAGATGGAATTTAGTAACTTTCCCTTATTTTTCATGTTGGTGATAAATGAATCCCCGCCAACTTTTCGAATTCAAATGTGAGCAATAGTTTCCCCTTCATTTATGTGTGCAATTGTTGTGGGCGGTGATTCATTTATTACCAACATGAAAAATAAGGCAAAGTTACAAAAATTCCATCTGTCAATGTGTAACATTTCTTTATTTGAAACTGTGTAAGAAGGAGGATTTTTTCGATAAAAACGACGATATTTTGTGCAAAGTTGTGCCGAAAATAAGTGATTCAGGGTGTATTGTTTATGCTGTTAAGAAGGAGACATTTTGAGTGATTTTTGTGCGAGAAAACGGTGTTTGAAAATGAGGTTATTTTTTTTTTAATTTCTCTAACTCGGGAACGGTATGAGACTGCGGCATTTTTCTTCCGGATTCGTGTTCAGGAGGCAAAAACACGTAAGAAATGTTTTTCCCTATATTCGGAGTGCATGTGTAGAGTAACTTTATATTTACCTAAAATACATAAAATTAATATGAGAGGTTTTTCATCTGAGCTTAATAATATTTAATAGGTGTAGTCGCGTGCATCCTAATAATAACCTACTTTTGAAAAAAGTATTTCATGGGTTCAAATTTTAAAAAGTTTTGTACCTCTGGTACATAATGTTCAGGTTAGGTTTACTATGTTAACTTTTTGTTACATTACATATTGAAAAAATACAAAATGTAAGTCATGAAACTATGTAGGCATTCTTCCTTCTCCTCGGGAACTTAATGTCAAGTAAGATGTTCATAGTATCAATATGACGTATGACGTACAATTATGAAATACTAGTAATGAGAAATATTTACTTATAGGGATCAAAAGATTTATGATAAAAAGTAAAGTGTTATTAAGTAATACTTACTTTTGCATTTTTACTCCTCGCATCTCGGCGGCCAAGAAATCGGAGTTATTTGAAAAATAGTGAGCAACCATTAACCCGTCTATTTCAAGCAAGTTATCAGATTGTCCTTTTTCAAAACCGTCATCCATATCTAATATTATACTTATAACACTATTGTAACACTGATTCACATAAAAACTTAAGTTAAACACGTTATTGTGGTCTAACATCCGATAGCAAAGCAATGATTGAGTGTACGGTGAGAACGTTGTGTTGTGGAATGACGTCACGCGAGCATGGCGCGCTCACCCGAAATATTTGAATAGAACGGAAACTAAAATTGTCGTAACTTCAACACTACTCGCTTGATTGAAATGAAACAAAAACATGTGTATTTCTAAACATTTAGGGTACACGGTCATGAAGTTTCAAGTCATTTAACAGACCCAGTGACATTCTTCATTGTCGTGCAAATTTTGAACTTCCTGAAGCAAAAAAACCCGGCTGAGAACGATTAATTAATTGGAAATTCCCTTTTTTTCAATACACCCTATATCTCGGTTGAATATTGTTTTTTCCAGCCTAAAATTAACCTAACAATTGTCGAATGACCAAAAAATAATTGCCTGCAGTTTTTGAATTTCCTGAAGCAGAAGAACGGTACACATTTTTTTCCTAAGAGTTACAGTGCCAACTTGATATCAAGTTAGCACAGCCACCCCTTAGAGAAAAAAATGTGCGCCGTTCTTCTGCTTCAGGAAATTTTTTAAATTATGTTTTGTTCATTCGACAATTCTTAAGTGAGTTTAATGCTCGAAAAAAAAATATCCAATCGAGATGAAAAAAGGGAATTTACAATTAATTCATCGTTCTCAACCTTTTTCTTTGCTTGAGAAAATTCCAAATTTGCACGACAATTATGTTTTGGTCATTCCACAGATAATTGTTAGGTGAGTTTTTGGCTGTAAGAAAAATTGGTCAACTGATACACAGTGAGCGTTGCTGAAATATAATAAAAATGCGTAAAAGTTCTATAAAATGTTTTAGTGTATTTTTATCATGTCGACAATTAATCGACAAATTTTCATAAAAATATATGTGATATTCGACTAACGTTCATCAATTTATTGTAGTGGCAGTGCTAACTTGATATTAGCACAGCATTTGAAAAGCAAAATGTGCGCTGTTCTTTTGCTTCAGGAAATTCAAAAACTACACGACAATTAGGTTTTGGTCATCCGACAATTGTTAGGTGAATTTTAGTATGGAAAAAACAATGTTCAACAAAGAGATAAAAAAAGGGAATTTTCAATTAATTAATCGTTCTCAGCCGTTTTTTTTGCTTCAGGATATTCAAAATTTGCACAATTTTTTGGCCCCCACAATTGTTAAATGAATTTTCGGTTGTAAGAAAAGTGGATATACAATGAGCATGGTTGAAAAAATTGGAATTTTAGAATTAATCATCGTTTGCAAAAAAACTTTTGAAAAATCGAATTCAAAATTGTAATACATATATTTGGCCTTTCCATGTAAAATGCACAAATCAGATGAATTATATGAATGCGATGTTGCCAAGTACTCGAAATTTTCACGGACACCAGGAAATATTCATAGAAAGGTGTATATTTTCTATAAAATCTATTTCAGTCCATTTTTGTCATATTCAATGGATTACGACAATTATACGACAAATATTATTAACAATATTTCTGAAATTCGACTTCTACTCGTAAATTTGCCGTAGTGGCAGTGCCAATAACTTTATATCATGTTTTCGATTTTCGAGCAAGTGGCTATGCTAACTTTATAGGGGTCGAAAATGATAAGGTGTATGACCAGAATTTTTACAAAGTTTGTCAATGACATATTCTTTTTCGAAATATTGATTTCAGTTGTAGTAATATCTTCTTCGTGGCCTTTTGGGAAATATTCAAATTTTTAGAAGCCATAAATTTCAGTTTGTCGCTTTTGAGGGCATTTTTACCTTTTGACGTGAGCGCACTCGAATTCAGCCGACATCCTTATGAATTCCGAGTCTGTACAAGTAGCTGGGATAATGTAATCCATGATATCGATGAGAATGTCATTGAGAACAACGACGTTCCTGTCCGAAGCAGCTCCTGTGACGTTGTAAACGATGTTTCCAAAGATGATGCCGTTCTCAGTAGATGCAACCTTGAAAAATAATTAATATGGTATCATTCTTATTGAAAACTAATGTAATTGATATGAATGAAGATGAAGATATTTCTACACTTTCAAGCTTGCCTCAACAGAAACAAAATCATGGGTCCAAGTACTGATCCTTGGAGTACTCCCCAATTGCAATATTTTGCAAAAAACTATAGTAACAACTGAAACTGGAAAATAATTGCAGAAACCAAACCTCACCAAGCGAAACATTGTACAGTACTATGCAAAAGTTAATTCAGCAAAAATTGAATACTTTCTGAGTTAAAGACTATTGGATTACCCATCATAATAACGGGATTTAGTGATATATTTGGTAACAATTGGTACACTGAACCGGACATGACATCCAGTCGCCCCCGTACACCGGAGAACAGGTTCCATCTGTATTTCCTGGTATCTTCGTTACGAAATAGCAAGACCACGTATGATCTGGCTATTTCCTATCCAGGCGGTGCTACGTGGAAGCAAACACCCGATGGCTACATTTACCCGTCATTCCACAGCCCGAACCCGCGTACATGTAAGCAATTAGCTTACCATTTCTTGACATGTTTTTTGGGTAACCTTCCACAGTCTGAAAATGAAAATATAATCATATAATCAGGGAAATCTATACAAGTGTAGAAAGGGCAAACTAATTAGTTCACCCGATAAGTTACTGCGTTCACCAAATTATATTTCCTATAGAAAAATGATTCGATTTGTCAGTAACTTTTCATTTTCAGACTGTGGAAGGTTACCCAAAAAACATGTCAAGAAACGTTGTTCCTCCACAAAAAACCACATTCATTCAATAGCTTACTATAATTTGCAATATCTATATTTCTGTGCAACATGGAATATTTCGTCCACTGTGATGAAGCAGCAAACCTTTTACTAGCAGCAAATAAATATGCCAGCAACACATCTTCATTTATCACTATAATGCCTTTTTCTCTCTCCACTCGTTGAATTCACTGAATTCCTTTTCGTAGGATAACTTAGACTTTGCCGGCAATGAAAGCAAACTTGCTTCTTGAGCATCTTCCAATATTTCTTGTAGTACACTGCTTTTTTCCATTGTAAATAAGAAACATTGTTCTTGGAATTACAAATGGAGTAGATAAACAATCTGAACTCACATAATAAACAAACTATTTTTCATGAGCTTCTCGAACAACATATTTTATAAAATTTCAGCAACTATAATAAACATCAAATAAGCCCTCAATATAGTAAAAGTCATCGTGTTTATGACATACCAGCTGTTAGGCCAGTAGAGATAGACATTATTTTCCAAAAATTCCATAATAATTACAAAAGTTCTGCAAATTCGAAAAAAGAATTAAAATAATGTTCATAGAAGAGTTTTAATTTGCAACCTCTTGCGAAATGGAAAATATATTTTTTCAAATTATTTTTTTTATTAAAATAAGTATCGGAATTATTACAAAAGTTTCAAATAATGGTTGCAAGTGAAGATGTCCTCACGTACAATGTTTTCATTAATTTGCCATCTCGTCTGCAACACGGAAATGAGAGTAAAAACAAAAGAAAAATATTTTCGTATTTGTACTCTACCAAAATAAGCAAAAGTTCTGTAAATCGGGCAGACAACTCATTTTTCCAATTGGTGGCAGTATAATAATTTGCAAACTATGTTACAATGCGGAATATTAGGAATTAAAAAAAATATTCATTTTTGCAACACCTGTGTTATTAATATTATTAATAAAGATTTTTATATAATAAATGACATTCATTGTGTTAACTATCGTCAACGGTAGGTGAAATCATTCAATGTTGAAAGCTAACGTTTTCGATAAGAATTCATAACGTCATATTACAATTAGGAATTTGCATAAAAAATCCTTTGGGTACGTTTGATGGAGGATCTCGACACGTTTCCATAATTTTATTGATTTATTAAAAAAATTAAGAAATATTGAGATTTAAAAAACACTCTGACGTCATACACTAGTACGATTAACCTACAACTGCGCAACGTAACAATATTTTTTCCCCTATTAATTTTCAAAAATTTTATGAATCAAGAAAATGATTCTTACGTGTCGATTACATTTCAGTCCTCCATTCGGATTCAATGGCATTTTTCATGCGAAACCACAATTGGAGTAAGAAAGTCGAGTGGGAAGGTAAATTATAATTTTATTTAATTCAAGAAATACATACATTTGAGATGTAATATCGATCTCACAAATGTTTATTTTTTGGCAACGTTTCTGTTTGATGATGAAAATTATGTACTTGAGAGATTTGCAATCGATAACGTTTTGATATCCTTACTTCCATAAATTATTAATTTTGAAATCTCTTCGATGGCCCTAGTCATGTAGTGACAAGTGAAAATTTTAAATGAATAATGATTGCATGTCGTTTCTAATGCGATAAAAAATTAATATCTTCCAATAGTTTCCCAGCAGAATATGCACAAAAATAGTTCAACGGAAAAAATAAAATTTTGTACTCTGGAAATTTTGTGCATACCGATTTGGAATAAATATCAATTGTAATCAACCAGTACAAAATATAACAGATATACGCGATGGATAATCAAGTATTTAACTTGACCACTGTAGATATGTGTCCGTATAATAATATATCTTAAACCTATTTGCACAATGTCTACAATATATGGCTAAATTATAAAAAAAAATGATCTGGAATTGAAAATAACTAATAAAAAAACTTTTTAGGTTTAAGTCATCGCTGACAATGATTTAATTATTTTTTGTTGAATTATTTGATTTCAAAAAGCTTGTCGCGGGAAGTGTTCATAAAAGTAGGAACCAATTAATTGGATTTTGCAGTGATTGGTTGGTAAGTAAGAACTTGTCAAAGTATTTAATTTTTACAAAGTATTCATAAAAGTAGGTACCAATTAATTTCATTGGACAATTATTGGTTGGTATGTAACAACTTGTCGAAGTATTTATTTTATTACCAAGCATAGACTGACATAGACATAGACTGACAAATACAGAGAAAGGGCCACATTATGCATCCATTAAATTTACCGTTAATCATTAAAAAAGCTCGCTCAAGACAAATTTAAAAAAAACATGTTTTTGATCTGTTGTGTGACATCGAGCCATATTCATCACAAGAATTCATGGAGAAATAATTTTACTATAGCTGAATAAAATTTTCAATCAATCTTACACCTATGACTGTGATATTTTATATATTTATAATTTCGTTTTCAATACATGTTACAATTACTTTTATTAGGAAGTATTTCTAGTTATAAGTGACATTTTGTATTTTTATATTGTATACTATGTCCTACTTGAGTTTTTCAACTGTTTAAAATTGAAAGCTTCAAATAAATCTATCTATCTTACAATTCGCGCAACAAGCTTTTTGAAACCAAATAATTCAACAAAAAATAATTAAATAATTGTCAGCGATGACTTGAACTTATTTTATACGTTTTCGTACACGGCTTAAATAAAAGCTTGTCTTTGAAAAGTTTTTTTATTAGTAATTTTATTTTTTTCTTTTTCTTAGAACATCGTTATTACAAGATCTCTTCCCTATATGTTTTGAGCTGAAAGAAATCACGATCTCCGACCCCAAAACTCCCACACACCAATTTTGCATAGAATCTGACCATAATCACAAAACTCTTCCGCCATCCTGAAGTCGCCATTTCGAATTTATAGATTTTGACAAAAAATTCATAATCTCCGAATCTGAAAACCCCTACTTACCAATTTTGAATAAAATATGACCATAATCAGAACACTCGTCCTCCATCTTGGGGCCGCATTCTTGAATTTATAAGTTTTGTCAAAAAATTCAAAATCTCCGATCACGAAAACCACCGCATACCAATTTTGAATCGAATCGGACCATAATTACAAATCTCGTCCGCCATATTGAAGCCGCCATTTGAAAACTAAATAAAAGCTTGTAAAAATAATAGAACTCATTGATTTTGGTCTTGAAACATGACGGGAGGTACTCAACTGATTCGGGACTAATGGAAAAAGTTATTTGGAGTATACCGACATTCTTTACATTCCGTACCTAACCGCAAATCTTTAATTAGATATGAATAGCTCTGAAAACCTAGTTTCAAACCGTTTGCAGTTTTTCTGTTATTTCCTGGCAAGAATAAACATATTTGATTACTTAGTCCTATGACTTATGTATTATACGAGGTATTATCGAACAATTTCCATACGTTTGATTTCAGGTAGTATTTTGGCATCTCACCCTGTACGCGCTTGTTTACGGACACCAACTGGATTTTTGTTTTTACGTAAACTCATTGATTTGCTAGGCTTTCTCTGCCGATATTAAAGAGAAAGCAAAATAAGTATAGTATGCATATTCTTATGGAGGTAGGTTGTTTTGGGCTTTTATTCACGAAATATATTACTTTCAGAAACTGTATAATTACGTGTAATATAACTGATTGTTTGATGTTGGTCTACAGAACATGCAATGCAAAAACGAATAGATTTTATTATTAATGAAGGCTTTCAATACTGGAAATTGGGTTTCGCTTTTCTCTTCAATTGACAACTTCCATAAGTATACATTTCACTTGGTGAATTACTTTTAATAACGTCGATTAACATTGCTTCAGAATCAAGTGACTGATAATGCTCCGTGACATCATTTTATAATCATATTCGGCGATTGCTGCCATTACAGCACAGTAGCACATGTGCCATCACGTGGTTTTTCATTCGGTTTGTGTTATCGAAATAATAATAGTCCTCTTCTCATTCTGTGACATTTCTTCAAAGTTTTCCATTCATTTTTGCGTGTTACTGATTATTTCATTGCCATTCTCACATCGCTAATCTTTTATTTATTCTAACCTTAGCAGCGGATACATTTTATTACCAAATACAATAGACGTAAACCGACTGATCCTTTCAATTTATTTGTAGGATATTTCCAACCTTGAAATATATTCTAAATGTCGTTCGTTTATAGAAACAGATTCAAAAAAGCTTGGCCGAACCATGGAATCCGAGAACGTCAAATCTTCAGTTCCGGCAGTTTTGGCTGGACTGATTTTCAGTATTTGAATTCATTGAAATTAAGATATAATTTGGATGGAAAATAGCTATTTCTGGAAATTGTATCTCAATTTGGAATTGGAATTAAAAATCAACGAATGTAGACCAATTTGTGAACTTTTAGTTTTTTATAGGGTGTGGCTGTGCTAAGGTTAAGAAATATTGGAACGTAGTTCCTTATCGCGCGTTGCGAAAGAGGGCTAGACGGAATAAATTAAGACCAAAAGTTGTAACGAGACTTTCGCTATGGTTATAAGCCGTGCGGCGTGCGCGTGTTTCTCTGTCTGCCTCTCTCTCTCTCTCTCATAGAAAGCAAACCAGTTATTTTCGTTTCGTCTTTCTATTTCACATTGAACAGTGTGGTGTCGCGACGATTATTTTTGTTGAGTGTATACAGGTTTTTTGTACATAATAAATAATAAAAAATAATAACAATAATGAATCCTGACAGTGTTTCTGCACAAGTTCCGGATATTGCTGATAGAGTTAGGTAAGTAGAGATTTTATACAGACAATAATAAATGCTTATGTATTTTTAGCAAGTACGCATTATAACTTCTCTTTACTATTGTGCTAACCAAGTCATACGCGTTAAAATCTCTCCATTATTGTGTGTTTAGCAAGTGTACGCGTCATAACTTTAATACATTTAAAAGCAAATTATATTTTAATATTACAATATCAATGCGTATGTATTTAGCAAGCCGTGCGTGTTCTAACCTATACGCTGTTGTGTTTACGAAGTCGAGAGAGTATATATATATATATATACACACTCTGTTGGGTTTACAAAGTCCCGCGCATCTATGACGTGTACGAAAGAATAGACAGATAGAGTGCATATATATATATATATATATATCTATATATATATATATATATATATAAAATATTATTATAACTAAAAAAAAAAAAAAATTATTACAATTCCTTCACTAATTAATCGAAAGGAACTACGTTCCATCCGGGTGTCCCTTGACACCTCTCAAGTTTTTTTTTATTAAAATTTGTCGAAATCCATTGAACATAACAAAAATGCACTAAAATATATTTTAAAGAAAATTACGCCTTTTTATGGAAATTTTGAGTTCTTGGCAAGCTCGCATACATATAAGTACATCTTATTTGTGCATTTTACATAGAAAGTTGAAATATAAGTGTCTTACAGTTTTGATTCGAATTTTCAAAAGTTTTTTTTTAAACGATGATTAATTCTAAAGTTCCATTTTTTCAGAAATGCTCATTTTATAACACTTGTATGATTTTTCTTACATTTTTTTTATTGATGCGGCCGATCTTGATGAAAATCCATATTAAAGTACACAAAAGACACTCACTTCACTAAATAATTTTCACTAAACTGGGTTTACAAATATTGCGACTTTTTACCTTTCTTTTCTGTATGTAATATTTCGAAATCGTTAACAAAACAATGTTTTTCAGTCAAGAGTTGAGTAGCAAAAATTGAATTTGTTTTTCCATTTACGAAACAGTTCCTATGTTCTGATAATCGTTTTTTAAATGTTCGCCTTAATCTGTTCATATCTAATAGAGCATCGTTATTACAAGGTCTCTTCCCTATAAGTTTTGAGCTGAAATAAATCATGATCTCCGACCAAAAAAACTCCCACACACCAATTTTGAATAGAATCTGACCATAATCACAGAACTCGTCTGTCGTTCTGAAGTTGCCATTTTCAATTAATAGATTTTGCCAAAAAAATCATAATTTCCGTACCTGAGAACCCCCACATATCAATTTTGCATGAAATATGATCATAATCGGAAAACTCGTCCTCCATCTTTGGGCCGCCATCTTGAATTTATGAATATCCGACCCCAAAAACCCCCGCATACCAATTTTCAATCGAATTGGACCATAATCACAAAACTCGTCCTCTATCTTGGGGCCGCCATCTTGAATTTATGAATTTTGACAAAAATTTCATAATTTCCGACCCCGAAAACCCTCACATACCAATTTTTAATCAAATCGGACCATAATCACAAAACTCGTCCGCCATCTTGGAGCCGCCATCTTGAATTTACGATTTTTGACAAAAAAATCATAATCTCCGACCTTGAAAACCCCCACATATCAAGTTTGAATCAAATCGGACCATAATTACAAATCTCCTCCGCCATCTTGGAGCCGCCATTTTGTTTTTTTCTCTAACAAAAACTGATGTACTTATAATGTAGTTAACCTACTGATGATGATAACTTAGTTATCGAAATGCGCATATAGGTGTGAAGTAAGTAAGTGTGGTGAAGGGGTTACTTGTGCAATTTTTTTAAGAAAAACTGTTAATCCTCGCAAAATCCTCACATTTGAACAAACCCTCACAAATTACCCGCTGCGGTGTAAAATCCCACAATGTGAGGCAACACTGACTGCGAGACTGCCTGGCACGTAAATGTGCTCGAGACAAAGAGTGCAGGAAGGGGAACAATGCTCATTGCGCATATTTGTTATATTTTGTGCTGGTCGACTACAGACAACATCCAACATTTAAGCACATGGGAAATCGTATATTGCGCCAAATTTATTCCACATCTGTATGAAGGTTTATGGAAAATTTAAAAGTTATGTTTATTACTCATTTTTGTTATAGTCAGGACTAAAAACTTTATGGAATTATCTTTTCCAGTTCTGTTGTTAATTTAATTGAAGGGTGAATTGCATTGATAAAGTCGAAAAACATTTCCATTTGTCTTCCGGTTCCCACAAAGTACACTAAAATGTCCACATACCTGAACCAATATAAAAAAAAATAATTAAAGAATTATTGTGAATGTTTTCCTCCAAGTTGTCCATATATAATTCAGCTAATAAAGGACTCGAGGGATTACTCATTATCATTCCTTTATCAGAAGAATATAAACTATTGTTAAATTGGAAATAATTCTGGTAGAATACTCGGAAATAAATTTTGAATATCAAAGGAGATAAGTTTGGAGTTGCCTAAAAGTCGTATATTCTTGATTTTATCAATTCGTTCGTAACTATTTTGGAACGAAATTACAATATCTCCTGATCAAATCGATTAGTTTTCCGGAAAGTTTCACCGAAGGTGCTGTTATGAAAGATAGAACAGAACGAATAGGGTGATTTTGTTTGTTGGATTTAATTAGTGGATAAAGTTTAGGCGCTTATGTGTTGTGTCGAAATTGCTCTTTTTCATTCAAAATACTATGGATTGATTTCAGGGTTTCCTTTACTTCTCGTTGGTAAAATTATGTGGGATCATGGTTTCGGCTAATATATTGAAATCTGATCTTTCAAAATATCAAATAAAGCGCAATAAAGAAACATTTATCGCAAAAGGAATAAATAAAAAGTCTATTGAAAATTACATCATTTTTACACGTGCGGACTGACGAAAAACGGCGATTGCAATTGATAAAGACGATTACATATAGAGGATTTCAGATTTTTGCATTTTTACAACTTCTGAAATAATTGCAAAAGTTATGCAAATTGCAATTAAAATTACGACCAATATTTTACGTGACGCAAGAGATTTGCAACCGTCATTGTTCAACAAAACATTTTTTTTTGTACAATTGATTTGTTTTTTATAATTTGGCAATAAATTCCAAACATTGTGCAAATAGGATTAAGATATATATATATATATATATATATATATATATATATATTATATATATATATATATATATATATATATATATATATATATATATATATATATATATATATATATATTAGACGACATATTAAGTGGTCCAGTTAAATACTTATTATCCATCGCGTATATCTGTTATATTTTATACTGGTTGATTGAAATTGAATCCGAAGAATAATACGGTTACGTAGTTAACCATTAAAAAATTTGAAACTAATTATTGATCTAATCAGCGAAATAAATTTAATCTAATATTTTCGAATGCAACAATAAAAAGAATAAAAAATTTTGCTAAATTTTGCTAAAAGACATTACATTTTCATCACATTAGAAATGACATCATTCTTCATTTAAAATTTTCACTTGTCACAAGATGACTTTATAGCAATCGACGAGATTTTAAAATGAATAATCCATGCTCTATGGAAGTAAGGATATCAAAACGTTGTAGATTGTATATCTCGCAAGTACATAATTTTCATCATCAAACAGAAAGGTTGCTGAAAAATAAAAATTTGTGAAATCGATATTACATCTCAAATTTAATTTTTACAGGTATGTATTTCTTGAATTGAATAAAATTATAATTTACCTTTACACTCGACTTGCTTACTCCAATTGTGGTTTCACATAAAAAATTCTGTTGAATCGGAATGGAGGACTGAAATGTAATCTACAGTAAGAATCATTTTCTTGATTTATAAAAAATTTCAAAATAAAGCGGGAAAAACATGTTGGTAGGCAATTCTCTTTCAGTAGCTCCAGGACTATTAGATGAATGTGCATTATTTTTGGTTAGTTAAATAGTTGTCTGTCATAAAAATACAATTGTCAGTCTTCTGTTATTCTGGTAATAAATAATGTTTCTAAACTGCTGTGCATTCATTACTCTGTAAACAGAACACTGTGACGTAACACAGTTGTAGGTTAATCCTACTAATGTACAACTGTACGAGTGTTTTTTGAATCTCAATATTTCCTGCATTTTTTAATGAATCAAGAAAAGTATGAAAACGTGTCGAGAGATTATCGATTCTCCATGATTTCACCTACCGTTGATGAGCTTCTTCTTGGTCGATAGTTAACTTGGTAACACAATGAATGTCATTTATTAGGTATATAAAAATCTTTATTATTTAGATATCACAGGAGTTGCAAAAATAAATATTTTTTTAATTCCTTATGTTCCGCATTGTAACATAGTTTGCAAATTATTATACTGCCATCAATTGGTAAAATGAGTTGTCTGCCCGATTCGCAAAACTTTTGCTTTTTTGGTAGAGTACAAATACGAAAAAATTTTTTTTTTGATTTTACACTCATTTTCGTGTTACAGACGAGGTTGCTAATTTATAAAAACATTCTACGTCTGGACATCTCCAGAACTGTTGCACATTTTTCCGCGCTAATAATGTGAAAATTCATTAAATCCTGATTTTCAACATCTTCCGTTCAGAAAAAAGGGTTGCAAAATCAGACTACCTACCTGAATTTTTTTTAATTATTATTAAATTTTGGGAAAATCATGTCTATCTCTACTGGCCTATGTGTGATATTTTGGTTGAAAGAAGGGCAAATGTTGAGTGCGTCCATTGGCCGCAAATGGGGCTGAAAATAACCTTTTTTCGACTTGCGAATGTATCTTGAGAGCGTTGCGTTTTGACTTCGCATTAGTGTTCCGGAGAAAAAAAATACATAAGCATCGCCAAACGGCATGTCCCAATTCGCTCGAGTCTATTACCCAAAGTTGCGTGATATTTTTGAAATTGATGGAAGTAGAGTGAGTCTGCTGAAATATTGGAATACCCCGTATATTCATCGAGTGGTTCATGCGACAAGTCATTAACCTGTTAATGCAGTTTGGCAGTACGGTGCGGAAATTATTACCACACAGGCATAGAAAGTGTCGTGTATTTCAAAGTGCTGTGTATTGGCAGTACGAACAGAGAACCAAGCAACGAATGTATGGCATGGCGTATTGATTTCTAAATAAGGGAAAGTGAACGGATATCCTGAGGCTACTCGACACTCGTCCATTAAGATTATTCGCAGTAATCAGTGTCAAAGAGTACCTTAGCCTAGTGAAACAATGAACGATGCTGTCGACGACGGGCGACGATGTTAGTTTGTGTTTGTTGCGAAGCCCACATTCAATTTAGTTGTGTTTTTGTTGAGCGGAGTTCGCGTCATCCTCTCCTACGCTCAAAAGACCACTGGCTATGTTACGGAACTCCAGCTCCAGTTGTTGTTTAGTTTAGTGTTTCAACAGCGGTATCAGGTTCACGGCTGATGGCTTCGCAATAAGTGCATTTCATTGCGAACACACATCCACCACAATCGCGTACTATTCCTGCTGCTCGCTAGTTTATATAATTTTTCTAGTGATGTAACTTCCAAGGACTAACCGTGACGTCGCCCGTTCGCCTTCTAAATGTTAAATGTGCTTGTTACATTCTGCATTGTCGTCAGCTGACATTCACGTCGTGTGCTAACACACATCCGCGCAACGGATTTCCTGGACACAACAGGATACTGTGACTCGTGGACCAGTGCCAGTGTTTGTTGTCGATTATTTTTTTACGTTTTTTGAAAATGTTCGGAAGTGACTGAACTGCAATGCGCGGTACGAATACGTCCCCTTCCGCGACGTCGACGCCTATCGGTTACCGCTATGTGCCCAACAGACACTCCAGCGTTAGCCCCATTCGAAGGCCATCTGTCACTTCTTCGTCTGTCAACGATGTGTGCGACAGGACTGTGGTCAGGATTCGCAGGTCGGGAATCCAGCAGGAGAGGATTAGGGTGGTTTGCACCACCAGAAGGCAGCACGTCAGCAGACTGGTCACCGTCTCGGACGTCTGTCACACCCTGCCACCCCTCAGGAAACACGTTACCATTATCAGGTTAGACTGTGGCCATGTCGAATTTTAATTCACTTTTTTGGTACGGTTATTCCCGATGACGAATCGAGTTTAGTCAGCGATGTTTACCATTTTACGGGCTCCTGCTTTTTATACGAATTATGAATTTTGATGTTAAGCAATTGACGTTGATTTAGCTGCTTTTCTTTTTAATCTACTTAAGAAAAAAGAGATATGGGTAAATATCTAGTTACATCACACATGCACTCCGAATATGGGGAAAACACTTTTCTTACGTGTTTTTGCCTCCTGAAAAATGCGGCGGTCTCATACCGTCCCCGAGTTACAGTACTTTAAAAAAAAAATCAAGCACCGTTTTCTCGCACAAAACTCACTCAAAATGCCTCCTTCTATTTACCAGCATAAACAATACACCCTAAATCACTTATTTTCGGCACAACTTTGCACAAAATATCGTCGTTTTTATCGAAAAAGATCCTTCTTCTTACACAGTTGATTCATTTATTACCAACATGAAAAATAAGAAAAGTTAATAAATGTCATCTGTCAAAGGAATGAGAATTGTTCATTTGCAACTGTGTAAGAAGGAGGATTTCGATAAAAGGATTTGATAATTCGAAAATAAGTGATTTAAGTGTATGTTTATGCTGAAAAAAGGGGGCATTTGAAAGTTTTGTGCGAGAAGTACTAAATATTTTTAAGTGCTGTAACTCGGAACGTATGAGACCGCCATCTTCCGATCGTGTTTAGGAGGCAAAACACGTAAGAAAAGTGTTTTCCCCATATTCGGAGGGCATGTGTGATTTAACTAGATATTTACCGAGATATGTATGTTAGTATGTCCGCGATTTTCTCAAAAACTATGTAACTAATTTGAATACACATTTTTGCATAGTGATCCTACAACCCCAGAGAAGGATTTTAGCCTGTTTTTGTGTGTTTACATTTACAGGGTGACTCGGAAGTATGTCTGTTCGCCGATGTTATTTTCACTATCATGTGTTGCTTATAAACATAAACATTCTTGGGGTGGGTACTGATTTTTTATCTGCTGAACACGATTTTGACGTCAAAATGCAAGTACTTCACCTTATTCCCTTCAAAATGATGAATGTTTTAACACTTTTTTAAGCATATTCGCAGCTGCAGGCATCATATCAATTAGCCCGAGATAATACGTTAGATATGCCGTCCTTCGGAAGGGATGTTAAGATGGCGGTCCCGAGTTCATAGATGATGAGCTCGTTAAAGAACCCTACCTCTGAAATAACAGAGGATTCGGCAAAATTTCCGGTTGGGGGAAGTGTACTCACCGGCGTCGGTGTTTAGCCCTGGTCGCAGAAATAGGCCGACGTTAAATAAAACAATAAAAAAAATTAATATGAGAGATATGTTAAACTTGTCAGTAACTTACTTTAAAATATGCCTTCTGTTTTACTAATTATGAATTTTACTCTCAACTAATTTGACGTTGATTTACAGGTAAATCGTTCACTGCTTTGTTTGATAAACATTCTTGGTGGTACTGACTTTTTTGTCTGCTGAACATGATTTCAAAATACAAAATTCGAATACTTCTAAAGTTATCGTTATGTAAAAAAAAATTGTTACCGATTTCTGCTACTGAATCGAAATATATTCTTTCTATTTTTTACCGCGAAAATGTGTTTTCAGAATTTCCTTCGAAGGTCTGTATTTCATCAAAAACCTGGAACATCATTTACAATATTTACCTATTTTTCTTCCAAGACTAAACTCCCGCAACTGGAAAATATACGTCATCCTGATGGAACCACCGTGGTCTATACAAAAATATTCCTGGCCATTATCGGGTCAGACGGCGCACACGACCATTGTCCGTTGACCTTGTTGGATGCGGGTGTTCCCAAAAACGAATGAACTGTGAATCAGTTGAGTAAATCTATTTGCAGGCTGCGACTACCTAACTTTTCCATAAATTTTGTTTTTCAGTTCAGCATCGATATAATGCGTCGGTGTCCGTTATGAAATAACTTGATAAAAACTTGAAACTACTTTCAAAAGGAACCCAATAAATATATGTAAATTTCTTGTTGACACCCAATGTCAGAACAAAGACTCTATGCTATTTCCATGAATTGATTCTATTTGTGCTTGAAATATTTCACAACAAAAATTATATTGAAAATTATAACGCACAATATAGGCACTTCCTTTAATGACGTTTCGGGAATCATCCTGAAATTTCAAATATCATTCCCTATTTGTGTTTTGACAAATACTCATCAAAATTTTACAAACTATACGTTACTGACGAATTGGAAATGTTCTTTGTTTATTTTTGAAAGCAGTAACGAAGGGGAATTTTTTCCCACGACGAATGAGATTTTTCCGCAATATAGGGTTTTGCGGTAAATTTTTCACAAACTAGGTATGTATTTTCGGATTGGGAAGTTTCCTACATAATATTAGTTCTGGTCCAAAGTCGACACAATGATTTCAATTTTTCGAGTAAATTCTTTTCGAATCGAGTGGCGTTCGTTATCGATATAGATCGGAACTCTTCCGGAAAATGAGGAAATGTTTTCCCATTTTCGTGTTCTTTGAAGCTATTTATATTAGTGACCATCGTTTCGAACATATTTTATTGGGAATATATTTTTTATTTATCATTTCGTGAACGATACACGTAGGATTCCAAAGCTAAACTTGAATTGAAATTATATTTATCATTATATTGGAAAGTATTAGTGTGGATCAGTGTGACTTATATAAGAAGGCATATGGGGAAATATATGAGGATTATGCGAAAGAGCCTGATAGGTATGTAGTGAGAGATATACCGGCTGGACTGGAGATATGACTTTACTTTCTTCCAGTAAATATTCTTGATTACAATTCGTCGAGCAATTTTCCTGTAAAATATAATTCTCCTTCAAATTATCTTGTTTTGCAGAAATATTTTCCTTCCGATTGCAGTTTGAGACAGCTTTGTTTCATAGCTGTTTTTTTTGGTAAAAAGTGGTCATTACAAAATTTTCGTTTTATCATCAATTTAATGGAAATATAAATTTTTCATCTTGGATTTTTTCAAAAAAAATCGTAAACTCTTTAATAGGTTAGGCACAATCAGATGAAAATCATACTGTATTTAATAACTTATTAATTATTTTCTAACACAAATTTGAATTTTCTAACTTAGTTAATAAGGACTAAAAAGTTGAAAATAATAAGAATAAAGTCATTGACCAAAAATTTTTCTTCTATGTAAAAAAGCGTGAGGTGCTTGATATCGGTTATCATTATGAAAAGTGAGTGAAGAGCACCCCACGCTTTTTTTACATAAAAAAAGTTTTTTTGGTCAATGACTTTATTCCTCGCTCAATTCTTATTATTTTCAACTTTTTAGTCCTTATTGCTATATATGCGTGTTTTTTTAGTTTTAACTTTTTAGTCCATATTGCCACAGAAGACTAAAAAAGACTACACGGGAAAAAATTCCCTTGCCGTACCAGAAATGTTCTTATAAAAAAACCAGGAATTGGTTTTTGACGCAATCGATTCATAGATTATAGTTTTTCTTTATTTTACCTAAACGTTAACGATAATTTGTAGATTTTGTCACTTATAATCTCCCGAGTAATCTCCCTAGAGCATGAATTATTGCATAGGAATGGTAAACTAAGATGGCCATGATAGGTATTTTGACTATTTTTCCTGACAAGTTTCAAAAGCGAAGTCGCGCTTTATCTGTCACATTAGATACAAAAAGAAAATGTTGCGTTTTGGATCAGAAAATAGTAAGATGACAAGAAAAGAGGTAGATATATGTTAAATATAAAAATAGTTTTATTGTGAATTCTTTTAATTTCCCTGCGTTCTAGTAAAATGTGGTTTAAATAATTAAATAAAGTAGATAATATTCTACCCATATCACACAATCTACCCATATCTACCCATATCACACAATACTACTGGAGGAAAGGGAAAACATTTTAGGCGTTATTCTATCGGATGTTAATGAATTTATGTCGGTGACACCTTTACTCATTAATCGCGTTTTTTAGGCCAAATATTTTAATTTCCCTATGCTCTAGTAGAATAGGGTTTAGATAATTAAATAAAGTAGAAAACATTCTGCTTATGTCACATAACTTTATAGTACTAGAGAAAAGAGAAAAAAAAACCCTGTGTTGGTAAATCATAAGCAGTTTTAACTGCATTTTTTTTTACTTTCCCTGTGCTTTAGTACAACGAGGTTTGAATAATAATCTAAAATAAATATTATTCGTTATATGTTCCAAAATTTTATTGTATTAGAAACAAGGGAAAAGTATTAAAAGAATTAAATAATATCGCATACAAAATAAATGTTTATTTCACGCGTTATAATAACACAATCAAAGTTGGCTGTGGAGTGACAAGTTCCTTGTAGTTAATCGCCTTGTAAAAAGCAGAGCTAATTAAATATTTAATAATAAAATGAATTGAAATACGTACAGAATCTGAGCATATTCAAGTTTATTATACAAATGTAAAGAATTTAACGTATTTGGTGAACAACTCTGGCCTAAATCCTGAACAAGAAGATCTGTTTAAGGACATGAGCAACATTCTTCGTGAAATTATTCCATGTTTCACCCATAAATTCCAATGTGGAAAAGAAAAAAATGGTGTCGAAGTATTACTTATTTCATGAAGCATAGACATTTAGTTAAGAAAATCAACGGCTCCTTACTTTACTCGCCATTAAGGAAAAAAGAGATGTAAAAAGAATTTCTAAAACATTTCGAAGTTATAACCGATGTCGATAAATATCTACAAAAATATTTTACACCACTGCTAGGTGCTTATGGCTTATGATTTCCGAAAAAAATAGGTTGGTGTCATAGAAACATATCAAAAAGCAAGCAACTGATTGGCTACAATTAACAGGTATAATATTTTTTTAAATTTAACATCCTGATTTTTTTATAAGAACATTTGAAATTTTGAATCCGAACTTTTTATATAGTAGCTGATAACACTAGTTTACAGTACATGTGTTGCTGGAAAATTTTATGCTGTTGCTGACTACATATTATATGCTAATTTCAAATATATAAGTAGATTTTTTTTATCAGCTCTAGTTCAAAACAGAAAGATATCATATTCGTATCCCAGAAACCCTGATAACGTTCTTCCATGACTCCTAAATGCTTCTCGCTCATATCTCTTAGATTTTGCGGAAACCTGTCCAGGTGACTATGGAGGAAGTGGAGTTTTATGCTCATATTGCACCTCATATTTCTCAAATCTACAAGTTCAATATAATTTTCTGATTTTCTATTTCCGAGAAAGTTTTGCATCACAGAGACGAAAGCTGTCCAAGCCCTTTATTCAAGCTCAGTTATAGAATTTCTAAATTGAGTATCTTTCGTAAGTTGTCTAATTTGGGGACCGTCAAAAATACGGGCTTTAATCTTTTAGTGAGCTGGGAAAATTTTTGGCAAATGTAGGAAAATCAGTTCCCGTTTTTATCGAGGGACTTAACAAACTGCTTCATGATCCCCAGTTTTATATGTGTTGGCGGCAGAATAATTCTGTCACGAGCTACTAGTGAATTGTGGACTATATTTTGCTTCCCGGGCGTCATAATCTATCTCAAGGGCCAGTTTTTTCTTGTCCAATGTTCTTGTTTAGCTCTGTTGTTCCAAAGACATATAAAACAAGGAAACTTAGTATGACCACTTTGTTGACAATGTTCACCATTTTTAAATCAACACAAATTTGCCACTTGTGGTCATTGTATTTTATTCAATACTAACGAGATGTTACAATATTCTTCCTTCAACTTTGTACTCTGATATAACTTTTCTACAATCGTTAAACACATATTCTCCACATATTTAGCAAAAATGATTTCGGTTGTTCAAACAACGTGTCCTTGACTATTCATGTTACAAAAACTTCAGATAATAGTCTCAACACTGAAGTACGCACGTTATCAACGAATAAATAAATTATAAAAATAAAAATAAAATGTACTTTGAGCTGCACAAAAACTTTTGAGAATAGATTTGAAGAAAATATGTCATTAGTGAACATTATCAACAAAAAAATTCACGGCAACAGACAAAAAGTTAAATTTTGTAAACTAGTGTACTTATTAAAAAGTTTGAATCATCTTCCTAACTAATCTGGATTGCTTCACTGGTAAACTAAGTAAAAAAATTGAGTTTGTGTTGGAAATAAGTTGATAAATAGTTATGGATGGTTTTTATTTGAATGTGTCGAAACGGCTGGGTGAGCTATATACCGGGTGACAATGGGCCATGCCTATATCTCTCCTTCACTTATCAACCGATTCGAATGAAATTTTGTACATGGATATGAGACACAATTTCGGATTGACAGACATATAAAAACAAAATGGCCGACTTCCGGTTTCGCCAGAATAGACACCAACTTCGATTTTTCAAATGGAACACCCTGTATGTTTCATGTTTTTCGGATTCTCCGGCTCAAATTACATACGACAGTGTTTATTTTACAATTGAAAAAAAAATAATTCTCAATATTTTTTTTTGCCCAGGAGGCCTTGATCAGGTTAAAATATATACTAATTTACAGCAGTAAGTCATAGTGATACTCATTTCATCGATAAGATCAATAACAAATCCTACAGCAAGAATTGAAATTTTCTGAACGCATTTTTAACGAAAAAATCGTTTTTTTTTCAATTTCAAAAATACCGAGGGCCATCTTGCCATTCGATAGAGAATGTAATTACCAATTCAACGATATACATTATGTACCACTTTCTTTTTGTTCAAAACTAAAAACGATCAATTATTGAATTTGTACAATATTTTATTCTTAGATCATATATGCTATGCTAGATACGGCACCTAGGTTATTGTTTTGGTAGGTCCGGGGGTTATCAGCGTACTCAAGTTTTGACAGTTACACGTGGTACTGGATATTACGTATAGTACACCAACGTCCCCTTCACCCGCTCTCATCTGTACCCCTCTAATACCAAACAAAAAATACAGAATGCCGTATCTAGCGTAGCATATATGATCTAAGATTTTATACGATGACTACAAATTCCAATGAGTTATCCTTTTAGGTTTGATAAAATGAAAGGTAGCCGTGGAATCATGGAAAACAGTAGGTGATTAATGTCATGTCAAAAGTGAAATACCAATTTTACTTGTCATCTCGTTACGTTTGTAAAAAGTTTTTTTGAAATGGAAAATAATAATCGTTATTCTCGAAACGAACAAGTCGATATGATATTGATATACGGAGAATGTCAGAAGAACGCTGTCAATGCTAGTATGCTATACGCTGTTCGTTATCCGTTAAGACGGCACCCATCCTGAAATAGGTCCTCATTTCAGGAAATTAGAAATGATGCTAAGGAAAGAACCAGCTGATCAAAACCACATCCACTTCATCGTCAGTGAAGAAGCGGAAACTAATGTTTTAGCATATGTTCATTTTTCTCCATCTGCCTCAGTGCGAGAATTGGAAATTGAATGTGGGATCAGCATGGAAAGTGCCAGAAAAGTATTGAAAAAACATAAATATCGCTCCTGTTTGCATCAGCATCTATATGAAAATGACCCAGAACGGAGACTACCTTATTGTAATTGGCTTTGGCTTTGGCGTCATCATGATTTGAATAATGGTTTTGTCTCGAAGATATTGTTTACAGATGAGTCTAGGTTTACGAATAAGGGTATATTCAATAGGAATAATACAAGGTATTGAGCTCAAGAAAATCCTAGGTTGCTGAGAAGGTAACTTTCAAGAAAGATTTGGATTCAACGTCTGCGTAGGAATTATAGGAACAAGAATCATTGGACCAATTCTTTTCGACATGCCTTTGACGGGCCAAAGATATATACAATCCTTAGAAAACGATATTCAAAATAATATCAACGATTTACCTGAGAACATCAGGGAAAATATGTTTTTTCAGCAGGATGGTGCAGGACCACATAATGCTAATATTGTTCGGCAATATCTTAGTGATACCTATGGGCAGAGATGGATTGGAACAAAAGGTCCAATCAGATGGCCAGCCAGATCGCCCAATTTAACCCCTATTGATTTTTATTTTTGGGCTCACATAAAATCCAAAGTATACTCGAGGAGACCAACTTCTTTGGAGGACTTGAGAGATAGAGTTGAGCGCGCATTTCAGGAAATTCCTGCTGACGAACTGATAAATGTGATGAGGTGTACAATAAATATAACTAGTCTATCTATGTGTTAGAGAGAACGGGCAACACTTCGAACATATCATTGGTCATTAATAAATAAAATGACTTTTCGACGATTGTGAAACTCTTCTATTGAAAACACGATAATGGTATTGTGAGTAATACTTTGTTGAATGTTTCACTGTTTCAGTCCTAGATTTATTCAAACAGTTTGATTATATTAAAGTTATCTTTTCTGTAATGGGTTAATAATCATTACATATTGTGAAGTCGATTATTTTTGGTAATTCATTGTTACCATTCTGAAGTAAAGTTTGAAAGAATGAATAGATGTCATGTTACCTACCAATTTTTTCAGATTGATTTCATTTTGTTAGATGGCTCTCTACGTTTTGAACAAAAAGAAAGTGGTACATAATGTATATCGTTGAATTGGTAATTAAATTCTATTATCGAATAGCAAGATGGCCCTCGGTAGGTACCATTTTTCGTTAAAAATGCGTTCAGAAAATTGCAATTCCTGCTGTAGGATTTGTCATTGATCTTATTGATGAAATGACTATCACTATGAGTTACTGATGTAAATTAACATAGATTTTAACCTGACCCAAAGCCTCCTGAGCTAAAAAAAAATATTGAAAAATTTTTTTTTTCAATTATAAAATAAAAATTTGGCAATACTGTCATATGTAATTTGAGCCGTAGAATCAAAAAAACATGAAACATACAGGGTGTTCCATTCGAAAAATCGAAGTTGGTGTCTATTCTGGCGAAACCGGAAGTCGGCCATTTTGTTTTCATATGTCTGTCAATCCGAAATTGTGTCTCATATCTATGTACAAAATTTCATTCAAATCGGTGGATAAGTGAAGGAGATATAGGCATGGCCCAAGTCCCATTGCACCCGGTATACATCATTCCGCTAAATCACGATTAGAGGCAGTCTAGATAGAGGAAGGAGCCCTGTCCCCATTTTATGGCCACTCGTGCTAGATTATCATCTACTGGGAGACCTCGAAGCGCAGGTGCTGGATTTCCAATGCTACGCGAATTGATCTGTTGATTATTGTCAGATGCAAGTTTGAAGAGGTTATCAAATATCCTTCAAGATGCCAAATTTTTTTTTATAGAGTTGCAAGTTTCGATACGCGTTTCCCAGGGTTTACTGAATTCAACATAAAATTTGCAAAAATGTTATTTTTACTTTGCTGGTAAAAATGGTAAAATATTGATTATTGCCGCCATTCGCAATAAAAAACTACATATGTTTCGTGAAACATTTTTTATCTAATTAAAAGAGTGTTTAATTGTAAATTATACAAAACGCCGTTATCGGAGAGAGATGCAAATTTGCAATCTAAGACGATGTTCAGGAATACCCAGTAATGTAAGGATGTTGATATTTTGGTCGCAATATAATGTCAAATAATGTTAATTAACAACAATTAATTACTTTGCCGGAATTTTGTCTTCAAAAAATTCTTCAAATTCTGAATATTGGAATAAGAATGATCAAATTTGCAAATATGTTGAATTTTTTATCGTCGAACAATCCCTTAATGATTTTTTTTGCAATTTTAATAATGTTGCCGACTTTCAATCGAGTTGCAAATTTCTATTGTTTAGATTCAGTCTGTACTTTATTTTACCATGTAGTTTAGAATTGTTCGGTTATCACGTCTCCAATGATTAGCATAAAAAGGGAGGAAGCGTCGCAAGATGCTATTTATTTCCCGAAAAGAAGTGCTAGTATGCGATAAATGTGAAATCACATGTAGTCACTTAGATAATTTTTAATCGGTCATCCTCTGATTTTAAATGTTTGATATTCTCGACTTCCCAGTCGTCAAGGAAACTATTCACAATGAGTATGTCATGCAAAAACACAACAGGTACACGTTACACATGACCTTTGTCCATTAACCTTGTTATTCAGGGTGTACCCGAAATAAATGAACTGTGCCGCGGTCATGGCTACTTGCATACACTCTTCGAGTGTTTTTTTATGTTCCGTAGATATATATCATCAAGGGCTAGTTATTATGATTCGAAAGCTTTTTTTAGCTACGGTTGCATACTGGTACACTGATTGAGCCGGCAATTTTCTATACTAACTGTGCATATATGTTGACTTTTTATTACGATTTTTTTTAAAAGATCGTTTTTTAATTGAAATTATTAATCACTGATATGCCACGAGTTTATTATTTTTCCACTATCCGTTCGCTCGCATTTGTTCTTCTGCAACCATCTTGATAGATTTATGGAATTGAACACGTTTTGATGTACCTCAACATTAATTGCAATGAAGGCTGATTCTTCCATTCAGCGTTCACATGGCCCCGTAACTCTATAAACCAAATTTAATAGATATTGTTTAACCTCCATTAAGCTGATGAGATTCAAAGGTCGTTCCTGTAATACGGACGGTTTTGGTACGTGTTTATCGATATTTTTTCCATCGACATCGTTAGCTACATTTTATGAAACTCCTATTAATTGGTCGTGACTAATGATCGCCATTTACACATCGATAAGCGGCTGGCAATTTTTCTAGCTATTTATCGATTTCTGAATTGATGGCTTCATTTGTCCAAAATTGTGGGTCTAGTGGAATATTCAGTCGAGACAGTGTATTAATATATCGGAAAAAAAACACGAAATTACTTTTTCTGAGTTCGAAAGACATATGTGTTGCCTAAAAATTTGCCAGAAAGCACATTGACTGGTCAGAAAATAATATTAGCGCGATTTTTAAATGCTGTCTTTTTATTCGACCAAGTTAGGATAGTTGACTGTCTGGATTCTTTATACCCCGATCAACGTTCACACCAAAATCGTTCTCATACAATATTTTGGCAACGGAACTGAAACAAGCGCCTGCGCCATCTTCATACGAGTAAGAAAAACATAAATGTTTGCAACTCCTCCAGAATATGTCCAGTGTTGAAATCAGCTTTCACTAACAGAAAGGCAGACGATTTATACCTTTTATGGATATCGTGTGCTAATTTCTGAAGCCCACTCGATTTCAGTGGATGGAAATATAAAATTTGCATGACATTCATATTAGAAACCACGTAAATTCGTATCACTTTTATTGAAACTAGCTAGGTTTTAAACCATTTTAAAAATTTTGGCCTGTTTCGAATATGACAAAAGGATTCATGGGTATTTCTTTAAGTGCAAAAAGTGTGATTTCGGAGGAACATCTGCCATGCAAGTATTTGTAAATGAGAGATGTCGCCCACATTTCTGCTAGAGTTGTTGGAACTTTTGTGATGGTAGCATCGTTAATCAAATGGACTGCTCTTTTCTGAATCCAATCCCCACATATGGGAACAGTATTATAGAACGGGGAGAAACTGAACTTTATGAGACGCTGTTGAGGCGTGATCTAATTCTTAGCACGGAAGAGGAAGTCAAGTTTTTGTGAAGCTGATTTCGCGTTGGTTCTGATTTCGTTCCATGACATATTTACGCCAAGCATAGATATTGACGATTGTGCGCTTATTGATCCACCTGAAATCATAACAGTGGTCGTAGTTTCTATAGAAGAAACCAACAAATACTCTTGAAACTAGTAATGCGGCGTTGCCAATTTGTTTCCAGAATACTGAAATTTACTTCATTGCCGGAAAGCACTAATTCTCTGAGAGTATTCTGAAGAATACCACATACCGTCCTGATGGTTGGGAAAATATGAAACAGATGTAGGTGGATGGTGTCTTTTTCGGAATTGAATCAAAACTCTCTCCCCTTTACTTTTTGTGGCGTTACTTGTAACTTACCAGAAGCTGATTTTTGGTGTCGTGGACTGGTTTATACCAACACATCGTTGGATAAATGTGCAAAAACGTCTTGCCTTTGAATTCCACGGCACTAGGTTGAGCTTCCCTTCGCAAATTATAGATGTCGTATCTATAATTTGTGCATTTCAGAAATTTACTTATATTACATGAAATATATACTATAGCCAGGAACAATATATTGAATGTTCTCGCAGATACGAAGACGTTCTGGTAGACTAGATGCAAGAGTCGAAACTGACGAGGATTACATATCCTTTTTAACGACATTGCTTTCAAAAGGAAAACTTATCACTATTTAACGTAAACGGAGGAACAACCCACATAACTTGGCTAACATAGCTATGCAAGAGGAATGCAATCCTCCCTCTATTTAACGTCAATGGAGGCACTATTGAGTACTTTCTCCTCACAGTACCTCCTCTACAAGTCCCTCTTGGCTTTGTTCAGTTCACGTTCTTGTAGTCATCCCACCCTGCCTTGGATTCCGTTAAGTTTTTGTGATGATGTGATGTGTCTGTGGTCGGAGCAATTCTCCTCTTCAGACACATTTCTACAGCCTTCGTGGTTGGTGGTTCACGATCAGCTGAAGGGAAGTAGGCCGATGCGAGAATTAATTTCCTCGTTCGGTTACCTTCCTGATCCTTATCCTCATTGCTGTCAGTTTTTAAACACAGCAAAGGAGTATTTTTTTTTCTTTTATAAGTATAAGGGACCGGGGGCTCAGTTGCTCTGCTGTACAATAGCTCTCCATTTGCCCCTCCCAGACCTTTTATTTCTCCATGTAGGATCCATGGAGCCCCTTCGAAGTCCCTCATAGCTCCGCAAGTACTGCCGTGGCTGCCTCGCAGTCCTGGAGGTTTATCTCGATGGCACTTATTCCCATCTTTTTTTGTATGTTCCGTACCCCAAAAAGTACTCTTCCAATATGTAGTGCGCTCGGAATTGCATCCTCTCCAGTGCCCTGAAGGCCAGAGTTGTCCTATCGGCTGAGTTATAGTGCCAAAGACCCACGGCAGCAATTCAGCTGGAGAAGCAAATGAATAGGATGTGCTAATTTTTTTATATGGTTGGACGTCCCAAGCAGGGTTATTGGTAAGGAACAGGTGGTAGAATTTCGTCGGGCGATGGTGTAGAATAGCCCTTTTCACGACTCATTACGCGCAAGCGCAACCGCCATGTTAAAAAAGCGGGTAATATGAAAATTTCGGGCACTTAGTAAATATAGCTGGACAACACGGGGCTTTACCCTTATCGGTGCAATTAAATGAAAAAATTATTAATGGTGCTTTATTAGTACATACAACAGTTGAATCACATGACTTTATCCAACTACGACGATGGCTGAAATGCCATGGCCGCCCACAAGGTGGAAAAAAAACAGAACTTATAGAAATGATAGGATAACAATGGCATTCATGTTAGATTTAAATTAATTAATATATTAATAATTAGAAAAATAAAGATAAATAATCAGAAAATACAAATTATTGATGGTAAAGCTAAACAGGTCGTTGCTACTTTTACCTGTAAAAAACATTCATCATTTGAGGTTATAGCACAACCTATTACATCAACAATTGAATGGATAAAAATTATTTTTTCTACGAAGTGAAGTGAACATGTAATTTTTAAACCACAAATCACATTAAGCACACTTAGAACACATTTTTAGATGTTTTTTGTTTCGTTGATTTAATCAGTTTTCGACAATATTCGAGAAAAGGCTTTGGAGAACTAATCAAATAATATAAGTTCTCCTAAAATGTTTTACCACTGTATCGCCGCGATATATCCCATAACAACAACGTTTTTTGCTCCTTTTTTTACTGACAACATTATATTGTATTGTTATTTTATTCTTTGTATAAAACAATTAAAACAATAGAACTGATCGTAGATTAATAATTGAAAACTTGTTTAATACATTGAAACCTTCATATTCACAGGTTATACACGTATAAAGTGTCAGAAAAACATTGAGGCATGCGCTCAACAAATTTTCTAGAATGAAAAGGCCTATTACGTCTATCACCTGTGATTGTCCTTCGAGTCGTATCCTACGATGTTCAGGACTCAACTTGGGATAATTTTTATTTCGATCCCCAGAAAGAAAAAAATGGGTTGTTGGTTTTCACGAAGTCCTCCACCAAAATATGAATCTGAATGAATGTCCATTTGCTTTATTGCGTCCTTCAAACGAATTATTCGGTTTTGAAAATATACTCTTAAGTCGGTTAAAGGGTGACAAACGTATCAATAGACAAGATAGGATAGGTTTCATCAACTCCTATATTCCCATTTTTTTTTTAATGAATAGAGTTACACCCTGTATACTAATGTGGAAACGCCTAATCTTATAAGCTCGTCTGATGAATGATTTTATCCTAATTCACGCAATTCATTCAGTATTCGTTCCAGGTGAAAGTGCTTGAAATATGTTTAATAGTTTTTGAAACGTCTCTGTGTGCCTACATAATAATGACATAATGTCTGCATTTGCATAATACGTTGATGAGAGCTAATGTTAGGATCTTCACATTGTTGCAGATGAAGTGGGTTGTTCCCATGATTCTAGGTTTACGATACTCGTAATGCTCGTTGATATAACAGTCTGAACATTGTTACATGTATGTCGTTTTATGATATGTCGTTTTATGATATGTCCCAGAGGCATTATAAACAATTTGGGTTGAATTCAACTCTGACGATAGTTTATATTTTGAAAGCAAAAAAACACTAAATGCCTGCCATACATGATATGCCAATATATAATTTTTCGAGAAAGGGTGGATAAAAAAAATCATGTTTATTCTTTCTTTCCCCTTAATAGATTTTCATCAAATGAGTTGACTTGATCAAATCAATGTCCAGATGTTAATCAATACACATTCATCTGGAGTTTGTAATGGGACGGTTGTTGTTCAGCTGGGTGATTAGTCTGTTTGTATTACACTTCTAATGAACTTCGAATAAATTGCCGCTGCGCTGGTATTTTTTTTCAATTTATTGGAGTAGAAAGTTTGTTAAAGCAGAAAGCAATTAAAATGTATTATTTATTTTGCATGTCAGACTTTGTATTTGCATGCGGTTCTTTCCACTGATTCTTAGACTCATTATGTTCGATTAAGGTTTTTAACTATAGTGTTTCTTCAACACTATCTACCTCTATAAACCCTAATGCTATTGGAAATGAAAGACATTTGTCTACGTTTTCATTTTGTACATTGTTGATTGTAGAACTGGTATACTGAATATTCCATGAGGGATCGAAATATGGCTTATTCGCAAAATTATGAATTTTAACTACGACAATCGGAAAATCGAGGTAAACTGAGGATACTAATCATTGTGAGTGCAATATTGGGAATTTATACTAGCTAGAATTTCGGATGGTATGTTTAGCGTATTGAAATTTTTTTCCCACTTTCATTTTATAATTTTATATTTAGGCCAGTAGATATAGACAATCAATTCACATTAAAAGTTTTCAATACTTCAATGGTATGTTAGTGCAGTAATAAAAACAAACTATATAATTTTACAGAAGTCTGCGATGAACGGAACATTGTTTTAATTGCAAAAAACGTTTTCATGCTTTATTATTGCACTGAAAATTGCAAAAGTTCTGCAAACTAGGGAACTAGGCATACCGATAGTAATAATGCATTAAGTTTGCAACCTTGTAAAAGTTACGGAACCTTGTTATTTGTCATTTGTTTGAGTTTTTCATTGTAATTTGTAAAAAATTACAAAAGTTCTGCAAATTGAACGGAAAAAAGTTTAACATATTCCGTACATTTGCAACCATTTCTAAAAAACGTATCATTTTTTTCTCGACGCTGCCATTTTCAATACACACAAACAAGCATAGAATTAATTATAATTATTGTGGTTGCAAATGAAGAGAATATCGGTCTCAGTAGTTATGTAACTTTGCAACCTAATTCAGAAAAACGGAAGCTATTTATTCACTAATATTAATTTTTTGCTTTGTTACAACTGACCAAATAATTGCAAAAGTTCTGCAAATAGCAGTTATTAATTACGACTAATATTTTACGTGACGCAAGAGATTTGCAACCCTAATTGTTCAACGATTTTTTTTTATTAATTGTTTTTTTTTATAATTTGGCCTTAAATTGTAAACAATGTGCAAATAGGTTTAAGATATATATTAGACCGACATATGTCTACAGTGGTCCAGTTAAATACTTGATTATCCATCGCGTATATCCGTTATATTTTGTACTGGTTGATTGGAATTGCTTCCGAAGAATGATACGGTTACGTAGTTAACCACTACAAAATTTGAAACTAATTAATCTTAGAAGCAATCACTGTTTTCGACTAATCAGCGAAATAAATTTAATCTAACATTTTCGAAACAGTACAAAATTGTATTTCTACAGTTAAACTATTTTTGTGTATATTCTGCTAAAAAACTATTGGAAGACCTTAATTTTTTATCGCATTAGAACGACATGCGATAACGACATTCTTCATGTAAAATTTTCACTAGCCACAACATGACTTTATAGAAATCGAAGAGATTTGAATATTTTGGAAGTAAGGATATCAAAACGATTGTAAATCTCGCAAAAACACAATTTTCATCAACAAATAGAAACGTTGCTGAAAAATAAAAATTTGTGAGATCGATATTACCTCTTCAAAATTCAATTTTTACAAGTACGTATTTCTTGAATTAAATAAAATTATAATTCACCTTACCACTCGACTTTCTTGAAAAATGTAATCGACACGTAAGAATCATTTTTTTGATTTATAAAAAAAATTAAGTGGGAGAAACACTGTGACGTAACAAAGTTGTAGGTTAATCGTACTAATGTAATGTATGACGTCAGGGTGTTTTTTAAGATATAAAAAAAACAAAAACAATAACTGAGAAAAACACTTTTGGATCAGCTGATTTACACGCGCCACTCAAAGGTTGGTTACGGATTAACAGCGCTGACCGCAGTCTTTATCTCAGCAAGCGTTCGGAACAAGCTCTGGCCAGGACCGTATTCTAATTTTCTACAATTCTCCACAATTTTCAATTAACGATATTATTCTACTACTTTCATATAGGAGATTTTTGGTGAAACCACTAATTTTGACCAGTTCTAGATCCTGTTGAAAGAGGCAATGGCTTGTTTTTCTTCCATTTATTCTTATATCGTGTTTCTCTTTCCCAGTTATTTTTGTTTAACTTAATATTTTCCACCTTTCTTTCGGTCTCCCTTTTGCTCTCATTTATTTTGTTAATACTATTTTCGGTATTCTTTGTATTCCCATCCTCCAGACATATCCGAACCACTTAAGTCTTTTAGACTTTACTACTTCGGTGATATTTGGTTCTCCAATTAACTCCATTAGTTCTTTGTTTGTCCTCCTTTCCCAAATTCCTCCTCCTAATGTTTTTCGCAGAATTTTCCTTTCCCATACATCGATAACTTTTTGGTCTGATTTCCTCACTATCCCTGTCTCGTACATGTCTTGAGATTAGTTTGCTTCTGATGAAATTTTGTATTGCGTGGATACGCTTATTTCCTGCCGCCAAACTCATTTTGATTTCTTCTTCCAATTCTGTTTTTTTTGCGAACAATGTTCCTAAATAGCCAAATTTTTCTACTAATTGAACTTGGAGGGTTTTGTGTTGATTTATACGTACCATTAAATCTTGGTTTCCTCTGTAGTTTTGTTATGTTCATCGCATATATTTGGCATTTGCTTCATTAATTGTAGGGCCTTTCTATAGATTTTGCCAATTGTACGACCTTCTTTAATTCATCTTCGCTCCTCGTTACAATAGTTATGTCATCAGCGATTGCCAAACATTGATGCTTCTTGTAATACACCAGTCCTTCTCTATTTGTTTTAGCTTGACTTATATGAGAGCTTGTCTTCGCCCCGTTTTCACTTCGAATTTATCCGATGTTCATTCCATTATCTTGATTTTATTTTATGTACAGTTGAGTCATTTTTACTAGTGCTATTATTTTATTACTAACTCCAAGAGCTTTTTGAGTGCATAGTATAATTTTTTCCTATTTATGGAGTCGTAGGCTTGTTTGAAGGCGATGAATACTATGTATGTTGGCTTCTGATATTCATAGCTTTCTGCATGCAGTTGCCTTCTGATATTCATAGCTTTCTGCATGCAGCTGCCTTAGAGTGAAGATCTGATTCATTGCACTTCTGCCCCTCCTAAATCCGCACTGATATTCTCTAATACTTTCTTCCACATACCCAACTAATGTATTCTTGACGGCGATTGCTAGTATTTTGTAGGCAACATTTAGTAAGACTATTTCCCTATAATTATCGCAGTCTGCCTTTTTCCTTTCTTATGAAATGGACATATAATTGCTTCCAACCATTTACTTGGCATATTTTCTCTCATCCATGTTTCTTCCAGTAAGTGATGCATCATTTCTGCGAGCTTATCTCTTCCATATTTGAACATTTCGGTTGTCACATCATCTGATCCTGAAATTTTTAAGAATGCTCGGGGATCTTCGTTCAATTCTTCCCTGCATTCTTCTTCTTCATCATCTTTTTTCCCTTGTTCAGTAGCTCATTAAAGTGTTATCTCTATCCTCAATTATTATATTCTCATCCGCTAGTAGCTCACCCTCTTTATTGTTTAAATAGATTATGCAGTTCGTAGCCTTGCATTTCCTTTCGTATACAATTCCCTATTATTATATGGTTCTTCAATTTCTTTAAAATTGCATTCTTGTTTTTTCCTTTTTTTATCTCTGAGTGTGTTTTGTTCCTTTGTACTCTGTGCCTCTTCTCTTATTTCTTTTCTTCGGACCCTCTTCCTCGTCAAACCATTGATTCCTTTTTTCAACTCAAGCTTTTTGTTTAGCATTTCGTTGTACATACTTTCATTTCGTGTTTTATAGTTTGCCGTATCGCATCCACTGGTTAGTTCCCGTTCATGTTTTATAATCTTGGATTTACTTTCTTCTTCTCGTGATCTTATTTTTTGTGTTTTGTTAGAGTTTTGATTCCTCTTATATTTCATTTCTGTAATACCCAGGTATGTTCCGGCTCCGACCATAAAATGATCAGTGTCCGCATCCGTTCCTCTATATTTCTGTAGCTTTTAATAATTGTTATGGCTCTTTCGAGAATATGGTCTATTTGGTTTGTATAACTGCCATTTGGGCTCCTCCGTGCACCCTTCAAACAACTAAGAAAGCGGTAAAAAACAAAACAATATATACAGAAGCTTCAAACCCATACTGATAATCCATGCCGGTACACCCTGTAACTGCTAGAAGAATTTCGGCGTGTGTTTCCAAATACTAAAAAAGCAGGTGGTCCTCTGTTACTGCCTATCATGTCACATATGGAGCGTGGTTCTTGTTCGGCAGATGTTTCTTCAGAACGCTTACAGCCGAACTTTTGGGATGCACGACCATCTCTTCTAATTGCTTGCCGTCTACCTGTAGCCAGCGACAGATGTTTGGCTTTTCACTTTTATTCCAAAGTCGTGATGCAATTTCCATCATTCAATAATCAACTTGGTGTTGTGTAACCGCTGGCATTGTAACCTTCATTTGTTTCTAGCATTTGAAACGTTTATCTTGGTAAAGACGAGTTAATGTTTGACTGTTTTCTACGCAAACGAAACAATTAGGCTCTTGAACAGTCCATGGTTTTATTCTATATAATATCGCAGTTCCATATTCTTGGAATTTGGGAAATACATCAAATAAGCTTCTCGTAATTAATTCATTTTTATACAAATGTTATGAGTTATAACCATCTTAAAAAAGAGGAATTTGGGCCAGCTAATGGGATAAAGTAGGTCGGATTCTTCACTTAATAAATAAGCCGATTCATTATTATTATTGCTTTACCAAGTTATTCACGCGCTCGGATATTTTCATTGGCATCATTAAGTCAATCAATAATTACAATACAGGTTATATGTGACTCATAGAAGAACATAAACTAGAACCCATATGAAGTATTTAATAAAAAATATCATTGTGAACATTTTAAAGGCAACTGTTGAGTGAATAGAAATAGACTTTACTCTTGAATTGAAATGATAAACTGTATAAAGTTCATTTTTCATTGGTGACGAAGCATAATACAACCATCAATTCCATGATACGAATTTTAAATATGAATCGACTGACTCATACGTTAGATTTTTATCGTTTTGAGTCATTTTTTCTTTGAATTAATCATAAACATTATGAAGAAACGGCGTTGAATAATGTTACAAAAGTTTTAGATAATGTCTATATTTTTTTTAGGGAAATAGTTGGCTTTCTACTGATACATTTAAAAAATCAGCTAAAATTCCTCTTTAGCTAAATGGATTGACTGTTGGTGATTTCCTCATCTAAGAGTGCGATCGACATTTCGAGAAGGATAGCGTACAAATGAGATGGTACTAGTAACTTACCTATGAAATATTATCTTTCGATCATCACTTCTGAATTATCTTTGGCACACCTCACATCGCATCAATAATATGTAAATATAAAACGACACATCAATAAATTAATAACACCAAACTTTTCCTTCACAAAATGAATGTGCGTCAACCATCAAACATAACCTTGAACGGTTTGTTGTTGTACGGTCAATATTAACTGCAGTGTTGTGGCTATAAAGGCGAAAACGTTCTAATCGATTTCTTACGATTACATAAAATAATATGAGAATAGATGTTGCCTTCCAGTACATTTGTTACTTATAAAGTCTATGTTACTTGATCGAAGATATACAATGTTCAATCTGGAGTTCCGTTTTCTTCATCATACCGAGCATTATGCTTTCTAGTGCGATACTGGTCACAGCCTCCAGGGTGTAAGACGATATGTGGAGTCTCTTCCACACCTTTTTTAATTCTTTTTCTTTTTATGTATCTCTTCTCGGTTCTTTCCTATTTCTTTCTGATACTTCTCGCTTTGAATAATTTTCAAACATATGTTTGTGTGTCTGTTAGTATCCATGATCCGAGGCATACGTCAAGATAGGTGTCACTACTTTTCTGTGATTTCAACTTTTAATTCTTCTAAGGAATGAATTTTTAATACTATTGAATAATCTTCCAGCTTTTGTTACTCTTTCTTTAATTTCCTAATAAATTTTTCCCCTTTGCGATATTATTGATCCTAGATACTTGAATTTTTGTACTCAAATGTTTTACTTTCAGATTAATATTGTGCTGGTCTAAGTATTTACCTATTATCATTATCGACTTTATACAGTGCTTCTCAAAAGTCTCCCCTCTTATTTTTGGAACGATTATACATAAACAAGTGAAATTTGGAAACTGAATATTAAAGGTTGTAAACTTCCCTACTAGTGATGATATATGACGAAATCGTCAAAGATGACGTCACAAGGCCATTGTGACCAATAATTTTAAATGGCAAGCGACACCTCTTTTAAAAGGTATCGAAAAAACCTATTCAACGATACTAATTTTGTTTGTGTTTATGGCAGTTTTGGCAACTCGCTTTTAAAAAACGCAAAGCTGTGATGAATTAAATCAGTTAATACTAAAATTCCAAATTCAAGCTCCGCCTCTGGATAGTTGTCAAATAAGCTGACGTTTTTGTTAGTCTCCCTAATTCGACGTTTTTGTAATTGTCCAAGTTTTTGTACATTTAATAATTTGTGTATTGTTGATCGAACGTTTAACTGTTTTAGCAGCTTTTGGTACTTTTAATATTTTTGTACATTTTAATAATTTGTTAAACTGTTGTGAGCCGAACGTTTAAGTGCTTCAAGAAGCGAAATGGTACGTGCTTTAGGTGATAAAGTAGCAGCGATCCTAATTCTTGTGAAACTGGACAAAATATTTATGCAGCAGAACGCATTTTTAATGAGAGGTTTCCTGATCGCCTCACGTTGCATCTACCTGTGAAGTAAGTCGAAGTACAGTAAACAAGGTGTTGAAAAAAAAAAAAATTTCATCCATACAAATTAAAAATGGTTCATCAACTCTCAGACGACGACCCAGACCGAAGACTAGAATTTTGTGAAAATATGGAAACTAAAATTAACCAACAGCCAGACTATGTCAAAACAATTTGTTTTAGTGACGAAAGTACTTTCTATCTAAATGGAAATGTAAATCACAGAATGTGAGGTATTGGAGTGACGCAAATCCTCACCTGTTTCGTGAAACACATACCCAATTTCCCCAGAAGGTGAATGTTTGGGCAGGTATCATGGGAAACCACATCATTGGGCCTCTTTTTTCAAATACTAATTTAACTGGTGAGGTTTATCTGGAGCTGTTGCAAAACGCAATAGAACCGTTAATCCTTGAAATTTTGGAAGATAATCCAGATGAATTCGGCAATTTGGAAATAACATTCCAACAGGATGGTGCTCATCCACACTATTACGGTGCAGTAAGACGTTATTTGGATGAGGAGTATCGTGGTACATGGATTGGACGACGAGGTTCAACGGAATGGTCAGCTCGATCACCGGACCTCATACCTTTGGATTTTTTTCTGTGGGGGTACCTTAAATCGAAGGTTTACGCCACTGAACCTGACAATATTGACGTTTTAAAACAACGTATTGTTGCAGAATGTGAGGCTGTTTCCGCAGACACATTTGCAAAAGTACGAGAAGGGTTTAAAAATAGGATATTTCACTGTCAGGAAGTAAATGGAGGTCACTTCGAGCAATTTCTTCAAGTAGATACTGATTCTTAAATCTGTAATTAATATCATACTGAATGGAATTTAAATTTTAATGTTTACTAATGAGCCATTAAAACTGCCATAAACACAAACAAAATCAGTACCATTGAATAGGTTTTTTCGATACCTTTTAAAAGAGGTGTCGCATGCCGTAGGGTTCCATTTGAAATGATTGGTCACAATGGCCTTGTGACGTCATCTTTGACGATTTCGTCATCTATCATCACTAGTAGGGAAGTTTACAACCTTTAATATTCAGTTTCCAAATTTCACTTATTTATGTATAATCGTTCCAAAAATAAGAGGGGGGGGGAGGGGACTTTTGAAAAGCACGGTATATAATCGACCTTAGCATCCAGAAGCTTCGGGCACCTGTTTGCCGATACTTGGAAACATCTCCATGATTCTATGTTTGTTTCGGAAATTCCCAACGGTTAGGTTAGGTTCTTTTCGAGTGGGGCGATAACCGCCCCTTCCACTGCGACCTTCTCAGATCTATTGTGGCTCGATCCTAATTAAATTAGAGTTCACCTTCAAGTCCGCGCTTCTGACGAAGTCGATGATGACGCTGGTGATACCTTTTCCAGGTCTTTGCTTAGTGCCGTAACCATAGTAGAATCTTGTTCGTTCCAGACCTTGCATCTGCACAAATGTGCTCTGCTGTTTCTTCCTCGTCTTGACAAAAGCGACACTCTGCGCTCTCCGCAAGTCCGATTCTTTGAAGATGCTTTCGCAGTCTAGAGTGACCTGTCAGTAGCCCCGTTATAATCAGGTTTTTCCTATTCAGTTCTAACAGGGCTGCTGTTCTTATTTTCGAAGGATTTGGTATAAATGCCTTCGAGTAGACTTCCCCCCTTTGTTTCATACCAGTACTCGCGTTTTTTCCGCTCGGTCCAGTCTGAAAACACTTCTTTGGTTTTCCTCTTTGATATTCCAAAGAAGAGCTCTGGTCCTATGAACTCCTTCATAGTGCCTTCTTTTGCCAGAAGGTCGGATTTCTCATTTCCTTCAACGCCTTTATTTATGTCCAGGGACCCATAGCAGAGTTATTCTGTTGTCCCTGCCTACGCTTTGGAGGGCTTTCGCGCAGTTCCATACTAATCTGGATTCTATCCGTCTTGATGACTTTCAGTGCTGCTTGGCTGTCAGACATGGTTTTGATCGATTGATTTGTACTGTTTCTGTTCAGTATTTCTAGCAGGCAGTGTTCGATTGCATGGATTTCTGCCTGGAATATTGTTATTCCGTTTTGGAGCCGTCTGTGTACCATTGTAGATTGACCCTTGTGAGTTCTCGTTCTTTCGTGTCCCATTCGTCTCTGCACGGGAGGAGAATCTCATAAGGTCTATCAAAGATGTATAGGGGGATCATTGTGTCTGATGGCATTGCGAGAATCGGATGGGATTTTATGTCGTTCTCGATCTTGCGACTACTTCCTCCTCTTATAACTCGTTGACCTCGACAGGTTTCTTTATACACTCTTGCTTCCTTCTCTAAGCAAATGTGCAAAGGAGGTATGATGAGGAGGACTTCCATTGCTGCTGTAGGGGTGGTGGACATTGCCCCTGTTATGGTCAGACAAGCTTGCCTCTGGAGTTTGTTGAGCTTTTCTCGTACACTCTTCTGTGCCCCTTTGCTCCACCAGAGGACTGCTCCATAGGTGATCATAGGTCTTACCACTGTGAGGTAAAGCCAGTACATTTGTTTGGGTTGCATTTCCCATGTTTTCCCACAGAGTCTTCTACAAGTCCATAGTCCATAGTCCAAGTCTTCTCTTGCTCTGTTGGATACTTTTTCTAGATGAGCATTCCTCGTGATTTTCCTATCTAGAATTACCCCTAGGTATTTGACTTCTTCCTTGAATGGAATTGTTTCACTTTAGAGGACCGGCTTTCTTAGTAAATCTAGCTTCCTCCTTCTGGTGAATGGTACTATCACTGTCTTGCTGGGGTTGACCGATAGTTCTTTTTCACACCACCTAGTGATAGTCCTGAGAGCCGCTTGGAGTATGTCCGATATCACCTCTCCAAACTTTCCTCTAACTGTTATAACTATGTCGTCAGGGTAGGCTTTCAACCTCGATTCCCTCCGCCACAAGGCCCAGTTTCACCAGAAGCTTTAATCTCGATTTAGCTCTTAAGTGAGGCCTCAGATCACGATTGATGTAATATTGCGTTTCACCACACTCCAAAGCGCGATTAAATCGACTGATCGCGATTTAGCACAAATCGTCCATTTTTGGAGGATAATAACTTTAAGTTGAGATTAATGTGACATTTCGTTAAAATGGCATTTCGAGTGTATGATCTTGCCTGTGAGAACGATAGTGATGATAAATTTGTCGTTCAACGTCCTCGATGGACCCGAGAAAAGGATAATTTCCAAAATTTGGACAATGCAGATTTTGAGAGATTCTGGCTTTCAAAATAAGCTGCATTTCAAATACTGGAATCAATTGAGGAACAAATGGAATTTGCAAAGGACAAGTGAGTTTTATTGTTTCATTTTCATTTTGTGTCCGGCCTGAAGGTTATTGAAAATATGATGGCATTTCTGTAATTGCAAAACAAATGCTAATATGTGTATTTCAGGCTGGTAAGGCTAGAGCGACCACGCAGGGAAATTGGAAGGGTCATAGTGGAAGAACATGAAATAGAGATTGTGGAAGATCCACGTCCAGAAATGAGGCAGGATCAATAGCAGTTAATAAGAGGCCACATTTCAGATAATTGTTTTTTTTTTGGATTCATGGTCAAGAACTGTGGAAAATATTTCAGAAAATTTTCAAGCTATAATAATAACATTTATTATTCCCAAGAAACATCTGTTTATAGTATTGAACATTATGAAATTCAGTGCATAGAATAATTTAATAATATGTTTCAATTAAATATTATTTGTGAAGCAGTTAAATTTGTTAATAAAAAAAACAAGTTGACAAAATTACTTATACATTTTTTTTTCAGTATGTGAGAGTTTGTGAAATGGAGTTCAGATAAAAAAAGCTCATGTACAAAATTGACTTCAATTGTATAACAAAACTCAACAGGAATTCGGTTATTAACGTTCAAAAATAAAATTTATATCTTTTTCACATACCTATAGGCAAAAGTCATCAGAGAAAACTGATAATTTACATTCAAAAATATAAATGAAAATCTTGTTCACTAACATGGGAAAAGTAATAAAATAAGGAGTCATTATTTTATATTTATAAAATTGTGAATCTGGTTCGCTAACATATAGACAGAAGTGAAGAGATCTGCAATCAGTAATTCCTATTCAAAAAGTAAATAAATATAAGTTCTCTCTTTTTCTTTAACTTCTGCAAGTTTCCATCGACATTTCAAGGCATATCACTCGACATTTTCGGCAAAAAGTAACTTTGTTTACACCGGTACAGATGACAAACTGTCACACACAGGTTATGTTATGAATGAATTACACTTGACATGTGACTGACGACAATAGCGCCAAGGGTGGTCATCACTGCTAATACGACACAGAACACTATTAAACTTTTTATTCACAACGTTGCCAAATGGTTTGACGAGTTGATCGCGATTTGGTTAATCGCGATCATCTTCGGACGGGTTGATGCACGGTGAAACAGAAAACACTGTTAAGTTTGCTTGACTAACAAGCGGAGTTTAATCAATCTGAGATCAAGAGTACTGGGCCATTAGACTCGTGATCAGATCGTCTACTAGAAGTGCCCACAGTAGGGGTGATAAAACTCCTCCCTGTGGACAGCCCCTCACCGCCCTGGACACGATTTTCTCCTGGTGGAGAGAACTCGAGATTATTCTGTATCTTAGCATCGCCTCGATCCAGTTACAAACAGTTTCCGAAATCCCTTTGTTAATTGCTGCTCTGTGTAGGGATATTGGTAGTGCATTGTTGAATGCTCATTCAATGTCCAGAAAGGCAGCTACTGCTATTTCTCCGCATCTCGAGAGAATCGTTCAGTTTCCCGACGAGGTAAGCTGAGAGGGTTTTCCTTCAGCACATCTTCTCGTATGTGTCTATCCAGGATCTTTTCTGTGGCTTTCAGCAGAAATGATGTCAAGCTGATCGGGCGAAAGGATTTGGGAAGGTTTTTATTGTTCCCAACTTTACGTATTTACACAACCCGTATCGACATCCAGTTCGAGGGTAGGTATCCCCATGCCAGGCTGGCTCTAAAAAGTTTAGTAAGTATGGGAGTTACGGTTACATCGTCGGGCTTATGATAATCACGCAGGGGCGTACTGTATTTATTTTCGTCACAATATCATCTGCATAACAAAGTCCTGATATAGTTCATCTTTCCATATCCAGTGTATCCAGTAGTACTTTTCCAGTTTTCTTGTGCCTTTTCTTTTTCATTTGTCACTCCGATATAGTCATAATTCCTTTGTCATTCATACTTTCAATATTTCAGTTCCAAATTTTTTATTATATTCTGCTTCTGTTCTTGTTTACTGTCATGTCTGTCTTTTCGTTTTCGTCTCCATTTTCCCTTCAGCTTTTTTTTTCATCAGTATTTTTAGTTAGTTTTCAAAATACCTTCTCTTCCATTTCCAAGTTTGATCATCTACTGTTAATTTCTGGATGCCTATTTTTCTGTTTATTCTTCTGTTCTGCTAATTGTTTTATTATTTCCCTTTTCATTTCCGCTTCTCCCTTTGTCAATTCGTCACGGATTTGAAAGTAAAGTGTATAAATGTTAAAATACTCATTTTTAGGGCCTTTGCGTTGACTACAATTTATAAATCGCTCAATATATCTTGGCGGTTAAGAACTCCAATGCACAAAGATAAAAAAATTATATTGATTAGTTTTTTGGATATGTTTTTTTAAAAATGGAATCGTTATGGACAATTTTTAAGAACGGCTCACTAATAATGCCTCTTTTTTAACTACATTTTTTATAATAGTAATATTTCTTCTTATTTTCAATGCCGTGTGTATCTCAATGCTGCAAAAAAGGAAACTGAGACTTTTTGAGAAAAATTTAATAATTTGTTAATAAATATATAAGTAAAATCTATGGATGTATAAATATAGATCTTATTTTGTTAGCAGCATTTCTAAATCGTTCGATATTTCTTTGTGGTTAACGATTTTAATGGGCTACTTCATTCTGATCATTCTTCGCTGGATGACCGAAAAATAAAGATTTTCGATAATATAATATTATGAATTCCTCAAAAAACATTGGTCCTGAAAGCTTTTTTGTAAACTTCCCTTTCAATCGACCCTTTCTTATGACAAACAGAACCCTACAAACGTAAGTCTTGAATTCATGTGCGGTACATGATTCGAGCAGTATTTTACCAACAAATGATAATTCCCTTTTCGTCAGGCTTAAAACCTAATTGCTCATAACCCCGTGCAAGTGGATTCATGCTTCAAATGTAATTTATCTCTGTGAATGTATACACCGCTGAGCACTTTAACAGCCGATCAAAAGATACGAATACATTTATGCATAAAATTATATACACTATTTGTAGTTTCCTGAGGAATTACAAAATGTTTAGACGCGATATTCAGAATTTCAGTTCTCTTTTAGCACGCCATTTTGATGTTCCTACTATTTTATGTTGCGGAACCGTTGTTTATGTCGAAATGAGTTTTTTGGATTTTAATGTTTGTAGTTCACTTGGAATTATATTTTTACGATTCAGATGATCCCACTTCGATATTGTATAGATAAGATAACTTACGAAACTCAATGATCCACAGATAAAAATAACCCATATAAAATAGATACTCATTGTTAATTTCAATACATTTTTATACGTTCATATCAGAAAAAATCCCTCCATGGCTTCGTGTAGAAGGGAAAATAAAGGAATCCTTCTCAGATCACCCTCGTGTTCTTATGTCTAGTAGTATAAGATAGTCGATTGTTATTATATATCTAATTTAACCTAATGCTCGAAACTGAATACGAAAACACACATTCGTCTGGAAACTCCAACAATGTGTGGGAACTTTTTTCATTAAAAATTCCTGCAAATTTTAGGGTACATGAATTATATTTTGTCATCATCATGCAAGTTCGTTAATAATTACAAACCTATGCGTGATAGAGCGTTTGCTGTGATATTGTATTCACGGTAAAATAATCATTTTTTTGTTTCGAATGAATATTTTTTAATTTGTTTGAAAATATGAACAGGATGTTCATAAAATCAGATGTGGAATCATCTGCTACTGAAAAATAAACTTTAGTCACTATCTTCCATCGTTCAAGACAACCTCTTGTGGGGTATTCATGTTGAAAAGGGAAACATTCTCAATTGAATATTGAATAGAAAGATTTTTCTGTGAATTGAAAAATGCACGATAAAAATGAAGTTATTTTTCGTGAATGTCTAACAGAAAACAATTACTTCCCCGGCTAAAGCCACGCTGGACATTGAACTACATCTGATAGATATTCTGAAAGGACCCTAACTCAAAAGAAAAAATCTAAAATTGAAAATTTGCATTTTTATTGAGATACTCATTTGATTTTCTATTCCAGTCTTAATTAAGAACTCATATAGATAGTCTTCCTGATGATCGTGGAAGCGTGAAATAGATTTTTGTTGACAAAAATGTATTGAAGACCTAGTGAATGCGATGCCTCTCTTGCGTAAATGTTACAAATGATTTCTGGCGGGTACTCTCTTTTGGAAAACATTCTTCTTTGCCTCATTCATCTATATGAGTTCTTAATTTAGACTGGAATAGAAAATCAAATAACTATCTGAATGAAAATGCAAATTTTCAATTTCAGATTTTTTTCTTTTGAGTTAGGGTCATTTCAGAATATCTATCAGATATAGTTCAATGACCAGCGTGGCTTTAGCCGGGAAAGTAGCTTTTTTAGACATTCACAAAAAATAACTTTTCAATTCACAGAAAAATCTTTCTATTTAATATATAATTGAGAGTGTTCCCCTTTTCAACATGAATATTTTTTATTTATTAAAATAATTGATGTTTTACATAAAAGCAAAGTTCCAATATCAAAAGAGATTGAATAGTTAATTTACTTATTTTTACCCATATAAAGTTAGCAATGCCAGTTGCTCAAAAATCGATAAAACATTTGCCAATATTTGTCGAGTAATTGTCGTAAATAGTACACATACAATAAAATATATTTATAGAACATATACGCATTTTTATAAAATTTCAGCCAGGAGCCAGGCCAGCCAGGATTTCGTTCAGGGAGTGGCATTTTTTGTCTAATAACTTATCTTTCAGAAAATTTGTTCTAAAAAATATAGAAACCAATAGTGCAGTTGCTGTGCTGTGAAATACAGTTGAATTTGAATAGTGCTCTATCTTTAGAAAAATGAAATAAAAACGCGTGGGTGAAGACATTAAAAAACTATTCATTTGAAGTAATGATATATTGATATTATTATAATAGATATATTAATATTATTATAATATATATTTTAATATATTATAATAGTTATTTTAATATATTATAATAGTTATTCTTAAATATCAAACTCCAATCTCTTCCGTTTGATATCAAGTTAGCAGTAAGTTTAGAAAAAAAAAAGTGCTTTGGAAAATTTAAAAACTGCACGACAATTATGTTTTGATAATACGACACTTGTGAATTTTAAGCTGGAAAAAACAATATTCAACTGAGATACAGGGATTTCAAAAAAAGGGAGATTAATTCATCGTTCTCAATCTTTTTTTTTTGCTTCAGGAAATTCCAAATTTGCACAAAAGGAATTTTCAGTTCTACGAAAAATTGATGCATTGATGCAATGCAATGAGCATTGTAGAAAAAATGGAATTTTAGAATTAATCATCATTTTCAAAATAGACTTTGAAAATTCGAATTTAAAATTGTAAAACACTTATATTTCGCCTTTCCATGTAATATGCATAAATCAGATGTACTTATATGAATGCGAAATTTTCATGAACACAGGAAATATCCATAAAAAGGCGTATATTTTCTTTAAAATATATTTTAGTTGCATTTTTTATGTTTAATGGATTTCGACAATTATACAATAAATTTTAATAACAATATTTCTGAAAATCTACTTTCACTGGTAAATTTACTGTAGTGGCAGTGCAAACTTTATATGAAGAGCATCCCCTATAAAAAAACTAAAGGCGCGACATTTTTTTTTATTTACGACAAATTTAAGACAATTATTCGACAAATATTGGTAAAGGTTTGATCGCTTTTTGAGCAAGTGGCATTGCTAACTTTAAATTTAACGTGTATTAACTATTCAATCTCTTTTAATATTGGAACTTTGCTTGCATGTACAACAAAAAATATTTCAAGAAAAAAAATATTCATTCGAAACAAACAAGACAAAAAAAAATTATCTTACCATAAATACAATATTACAGCAAACCCTTTACGATAATTATTCGACAAATATTGGCCTAGGGTTTATCGATTTTTGAGGAAGTGGCTTTGCTAACTTTATAGGGTTCGTATTTTTTTAGGTTTACTCCACAAACATATGCAGTATCTCAGAGTAGATCCTGTCAATCTATGATATAATAGAAGTAACTGTTTGTAGCAGAACTGATCTGAGTCTACTAACACATAAATTCAGCTTACCTATGTCGTTTCGAATCTAGATTTGCATCTATCAAGATTCAATTGGATCTCTAGGGAACATGTTTTTTTGTTAAGAGTGCTAATTGAGTTTTTCAAATTGGTTAATGGAACCACACATGCTGGATATGATCTTGGGGAAGGAAGGATTCATGTCCTTGATAAATAGTTACACGAGAGTACAAGAAAACAGTAAGTCATTTATCGATCATATGTTTTTAAAATCAAATAAACAATACGAGGAAATAATACCAACTATCATAAAAACATGTATCACAGATCACTACTCCATAGCATGTCAAATATCGCTTCCTGAAGTAAAGAAAAACACAAACACAACGAAACAAAAAACCATACTTGATAAAGATAAGCTGAAATCATACCTAAACCAAGAACCATGGCTTGAAATATATTCTCCGGAAAAAAATGCGGAAGACTCAGCGAACATATTTATTCAAAAAATTAATAAATATATTGAAAAAAGTACAAAAACCATAAACCAAAACAGAAAGTTCACGAAACGTAAAGTATGGATGACTGCAGGCCTGGTAAAATCCGTAAATCAAAAACAACAACTATTCTTTGAAAGAAAAAAAAACCCCCAAAACAAAATTTTAAAAAATTCCGGAACAAATGAAATGAAATAATAAAAAAAGCGAAAGTAAACTACTATGAAAAACAGATAGATCGAAATAAGAACAATTCACAAATGTTATGGAGCTGTGTAAAAGAAATCTCAACTGGAAACAAAAAAGAATCCGAAATCAAGAAAATCAAAAAGGAAAATGGGAAATACACGGAAAATGATTAAGAAGTAGCTGATACTTTCTGTGCTTTCTTTACGAAAATTGGAGAAAAGCTAGCAAATGAAATAAAAAAAAGGGGTTAATAACTGTGAAGATTACGGAAGGGCATTGACAAACTCTTCCTATCTGGAAGACACGAATCCAGCAGAAATAATGGACACCATTCTATCGTTGAAAAATAATAAAGCACCTGGAAGAGATGGTATCATGGCAGAAACGGTAAAACATATTTCCGATAATATTTCGGCACCTCTCTCGAGTATCTTCAATAAAAGTTTTAATGAGGGAGTCTGTCCGTCGATTTTCAAAGTTGCTGTTATAAAACCTCTTTATAAAACCGGCGATAAAACTGACACTACAAACTTTAGGCCGGTTTCACTCATCTCCAACCTAGCTAAACTATTCGAAAAAATAATAAAGAAACGTCTGATGAGATATTTAGAAAAATTCAAAATTCTGTCTGATCAACAATTTGGTTTCCGGGAGAAAAGATCTACGAATGATGCAATTGCTCTACTAACGGAAAATATAAACAAATCGATAGATAAAAAAAACCAGCTCTTGGAATTTTTGTCGACCTTAAAAAGGCATTCGATACAGTAAGTCACCCGGAATTACTACGAGCATTGGAAAGAATCGGCTTCAGGGGAACCCCATACAAACTGATAGAAAGCTATCTCGCAGAACGAACACAAACTGTACAAATAAACAAAACAATGAGTGAAACAGCTACAGTGAAATATGGTGTTCCACAGGGAACGGTACTGGGACCGATTCTCTTTATTGTATATTTGAATGAATTATTTAAAATTCCTACTGAGGGAAAATTCATAACATTTGCCGATGACACGGTGATATTTTATGAAGATTCCTCTTGGGATAAACTCAAGGTCAAAGTGGAGAATGACTTCCCAAAAATATTGAAATGGCTTGATAACAAACTTCTGACTATCAATTTTAGCAAAACATTCTTCATACCCTTCACATCTTATTCTAAATATCTTCCGTCTTACAAAAATCTTACAATCTCACACCAAAATAACTCTTTTGAAATATCGGCCGTAGACAAAATAAAATACCTTGGAGTCATCATTGACAATTATCTAAAATGGGAGCCACATATTAACAGCCTAGTGAAAAAATTAAGGTATCTGATTTATAAATTTAAATACTTCTCATCAATCTTCAGAATACAATACCTCAAAACTCTATATTACGCATTATGTGAATCACACCTAACATATGGAGTAGTAGCATGGGGTGGTGTTGCAATCACATTCATTCAAAGAATAGAAAGAATGCAGAAATTTTTATTGAAAATCATCTACAAAAAAACGAGAGATTATCCATCGAATATACTATATACAGAATCACAAATTTTAGATCCTCGCCAATTATTCTACTATAACATCCTTATTAAACAACATCAACACAAACATACCTTAATTCCTATTAAGCATGAATACGATACGAGATACAAAAAACTTTCATCAGTAATCCCAAAAACTGAAAAAAATATTGCACTTAGATGTCATACCTATCTGGGACCAAAACTATAATCTTCTAACGATTGAAATGAAAAATATAAATTCAGATAAATTATTCAAGACAAAAGTGAAAAAATTGATATTAAAAATTCCTCGATCGCAATTACACGACTTCATTGATGTGAGAAATAATTACCATTCCAATATTAAAGTAATATAATTAATAACTATAGGTACACTAGTTCAGATTAGTTTTGTTAGATGTTTTTACAACTCAAGAGTTTGTTAGAATTGTTTATTTTTATATACTATTTATTTTTATTTATATATTATTTATTTTTATAATTCTATGTCTATAATTCGTTGAGGATAACCTATAAAGAGCACATAATAAGTAATATTTGATGGAGGGTCATTATTCACAAATCGCTGATTTTTCTTAATGAACCCCCATTATAAGTACTATGAATAGGGACAAATCTCAGGTAGAATGTGTATAACTTGACACCATTCAAGGCCATGCCTTATATGGTGTATTCCTATATTTATTTGTTCACATATCCGCACATATTTAAATGTAAAATGTAAAAATTTATTATCAAAAGTCTGTACAATGTATTGTCTATTGTTTATATATCGAGCAGATGAATAAATACCACCCTAACGCATTTTAAAGTGCGAACATCGTCATTTTCATTAGAAATCAAAATCAATAAGGATGTGTCATCTGCATGAATGACAAAAAATGCGTCATTGGTTAGATAATAAATTTCGTTAACGTATAACAAAAACAAAAGTGGTCCCAAGTGCGGATCCTTGCGCTACCGACAGTTAATTGTTTCAGGATTGTTTTTTTAGAGCTCCGTATCTCAAGCTAATTTTCTGTGAGTAGCTTCACTTTTGATTAGAGCAACATTTCCTGTAATGAACTCTGATTGAGCTAAAGAGGTAAGCGGATAAAATTCGATGATGATTCTCAAAAATTTTAAAAGATCCTTCCAACATGTATCGATAACGGAGTCATCATAAATGATTGGTTTTGTTTTTGTTAAATCCAAGATAATTATCTAAATTATTCGAAAAAACATTTGTCCTACAAAATGTATGGTTTGATCAAAGATCCCCTCCTTCCAACATGTATCGATAACGGAGTCATCATAAATGATTACTAACCAGCTGATGATTCTTTTTTACTTAGTTAATATGTATGTCATTTAACAGTCATATTGTCGTACAAATTGTGTGGTTCGTTATCCCGGTCCTACGCTCAGAAATTGTTAATACCACAAGACCATTTTTCTCATTACTAACTGTAGGATCAAAATATTACTAATAGGTTAGTGTGTTTCTGCCCAAATGAAACAATGTTCTACAAGAAAACAGGTATGTATCACTAGTCCGACAAGAATTGTCATTTTTTCTTTTTCCTTTTTGTAAGATGAGATACAAAAATCTTTTTTAAAAGTTAAATAACTTAATTTTTTTAGTAAACTGAGTACAAAAATTTGTGTATTTATATATAAAAAAAAAATAATCTTCATCAGATTCATCTGATAAATCTTCATAATCTTCGCTACTAACATCGCTGTCATCTTCATCTATTTCACTTTCCCCATTCGTGATATCTGACTCTGTAATAACATGAAAAAATTAAGTAAATAGTATTAATAGGGTACCTTGTATGTCAGAAGATAATTCTTCAAAAGATGGACTTTGGGGACCATCAAACCAATAATATTCATATTTGCCATCAATTATCGTCCATCCAAAATTTTCTGGCAATTTTTCCGTGGGGCACCGCATGTGTGCATTACACCATTTATTGCAGATGAATGCAGTTCTTTTAATTTGGTGCAAAAATTCTTGTTTTGTTGGTGGCAAACTGGAAGGATCATATCCTACGATTTTTTGTTTTAAAATTTTTTCATTTTTTGATTTATACCCTTTTTCAAATAACTCATACCGTCCTTTGTTGACATCATTTTTTGTTTTTAATGAATACTCTGCATACATACTCTTCAATAATTTGAACTACCTCATTCGATGTTGACGATTATTAATTTTTTAACTTCTTGTTGAGCGAAATCTACCAAAAAGTCAACATTTTTTTTGTGACGCTTGGGAAATAAATTGATTTTTTATTTCATGAATTTCACATATATATTCAATTGGAGCACCGCGATAACGTACCACGCAATTTGTAGGACAATGTGACTGTTATTAACTAAGTAAAAAAAAAGATCAGCTGGTTAGTAATCATTTTTAATAACTTCATTATCGATACATATTGGAAGGAGGGGACTCTTTGATCAAACCATACATTTTGTAGGACAAATATTTTTTCGAATAATTTAGATAATTATCTTGAGATTTAACAAAAAATGACCCAGTTAGTAATACATTTTTGAGAATCATCAAATCGACATATTTTATCCTTGCTACCTCTGTTAGCAACCACAATCGAGAATTTTCGCACAGGAAATTGTTGGGCGTCTCATCGAAACGAAGCTATTCACGAAGATTCAGCTTGATAGTAATTATTTTTACATCAAGGATCTGTCCTACTACTTTTGAGCGTAGGACCGGGATAACGTACCACGCAATTTGTAGGACAATATGACTGTTAAATGATATACATATTAACTAAGTAAAAAAAAATCATCAGCTGGTTAGTAATCATTTATGATAACCCCGTTATCGATACATGTTGGAAGGAGGGGACTCTTTGATCAAACCATACATTTTGTAGGACAAATATCTTTTGGAATAATTTAGATAATTACTTGAGATTTAACAAAAAAAAACCAGTTAGTAATGCATTTTTGAGAATCATCAAATCGACATATTTTATCCTTGCTACCTCTGTTAGCTACCACAATCGAGAGTTTCGTACAGGAAATTGTTGGGCGTCACATCAAAATGAAGCTACTCACGGAAAATTAGCTTGATAGTAATCAAGTGCAAAAGTGGACCATGGATCCTGGACTATGAGCTTACCTTCAGTGATTGTGGAAATTTTGCTGTTTGAATAGAAAAAATTTAAGTGATAGGCTCAATGATATACTCCATGCATTTTTGAAGTAAAACTTCTTTACGCACGCTTGACGGGGAGTAAGCTGGTGAATGCGTGACGAGAGCGTTACGAAAAGTGTGATCGGGCGAGGCGAACGGTCTCGACAAAGGTGAGTGCGTATCTCATACTAGTTGCTGTCGTCGTAGCGTCATATGCAGCGTTCCTTTTTCCTTGTCTATTTTCTCCCTCTACTAATACGCGGCATTCTACTCTCGACATTGGGGCGCGTTTGATTCTCTGTCCTTTTCTTGTCTCTCTTTCTCCTTGTTACTCTTCCGTATTTCGGCCCCGCGTTTCTACAATTTACTTCAGCAAATTTTTAAAATAGGATAACATAAAATTTAACTAATACGTAAATAATAAAATACTTAGTAATTGTAGAGGTTCACCATTACAAATAATTGGTGACATCGTGATTGAACATGACAATAATCAAATGGAAGTTGATGATGAAAATCCCACTATAGATCATGAACAAAAACCGAGGCAAATTATTGGAGTTATGTGAATTAATTTTTATTTTATTTTTATAATCATTCATGACTCTAATGATAATTTACTAAATTTACCAAACTAAAATGATGAAATTATAGGTTATTAGAAAATTAATATATATATATACATGTATATATTATACATATATATATATATATTATACATATATATATATAGATATATATATATATATATATATATATATATATATATATATATATATATATACATATAGATAGAGCTAAAGAAGTTTTATTTACTTCAGTCGTGTGGTCTAAAGCAATCCTCGTTTTATTTCAGACAAATTTCATGAAATTTGCAAAGTGAAGCATAGTCCTTTTCATCGAGTTCTTTCCAGTTATTATGAATCGTCAAATATATTTATTTGAATATCTTCTGATGTAGAAGTTTGGTATATGATTTTTTCTTGTGAGGAAATCATCTCAATTACATTTTATATTTGCCTCAAAAAATTGATTAACAAATTCTCTTCTATTCAAAACTGCCAATGCCAAAATGATGAGGAAAACAGGATTTCTGTTTAACCAAAGTTTACAGTAAAATTAGGTCTTATTATTTTCTATTACCAAATTTTTGTGGCCTATTCACACAATTTAAAGAATATATTTTTGTGGTGTACCAATCTTGGTAATCTACTTGTGAGTTCTGATCAAGACCAAATACGTTCAACTGTTTGGTTTCTAATAGGGAATAAACAAACTATTTATTCATATGGTCATTGAAAATGCTGTTCTTTTTTCGAAACTTTTTAATTCCTTATATAGTATTTCATCGGTTGCCGATATAGCGCCCGAAAAAAACTTTTTTGTGGCTTCATCAATGAGTTTTAATTCACAATTTTTCTTTCAATATATCATTTAAACTATGATTTGCATGCATTTCGTATTATAACCAAGAAATAAATAAATAAATTAGAAAGTTTCGATTGGTCTTACATGAATGATATTACTTTCGCTGAAAGTGATTGTGTAACCAATTTGTTGTTTCCGACCACAAACAAATCTACAAATTTCCACGGCCAATTGACTGTTAAATCACTGAAGATCATTCAATAAATCTCTTCCGTGATTCTGTGGTCAGTTGATTCATTGGCTTCTTTTTGCAGGCACATATTTCTTTTTACAACGAACCGGTAATAATTCGAATTTCATTGATAAAAATTGAATTGCACAATTTGCAATATTTATATATAATTTAATAATAGGGCTTTGTAAATAACAGTTCCGTGTTCATTCAATCTCCACATCTTGAAGCTTCAAATCCTAACAATATTTTTGTGCTGTAACAACAGACGGCAAGCCTGACAAATCCAGTTTTTGCGTCCACCACTTTCGAGGAATTCTTTTGGTATCTAACCCAACAAAAGAAATCTGATCAAAGGAACGGGAGGTTAACCAATAGAGCCTCTTTTCCTAATCCATATTGAAGAGATTCTTCATTCGTAGAAACGGCGGTTGAAAAATTGGAAACATGAAAAGCTGTTGGTTTCACCAGTGTGAAATCAGCCACATCCACAGATATACGCGAAAAAAAAAGTTAGGTAATTATGTAGGAGTTGAAAGTGTTCAAACTGAGCAACATTATATGAATTAGTAACATCAACCGAATTAGGGGATGATATCAGTGTTACTAATTCATGTATTAAAAGAAAGAAGAAGCCAAGTGAAGGGAGATAAAATAAGAAATGCAATGCATAAAGTACACAAAGTCGTCTGCACCAAGGATTCAATATAAATTGAAACACAATTGGTAGACCACAGGCGAAAAACAACTACTTTCCTAGCAAATATCACGCAGAACGTTGAATGATATTCACCTGACAATCCATGCAAACTTCCATATAAATGGATATTGATCGCAAATGTTCCTTTCTGATAAGCTCGATTATGTTTAATTCATGTCGTGTCCGCCTAACAATCCGCATACCGGTTTCAGGCTTTTTGGCCCTCATCAGTACGGAGTAGTCACCAGCCAGAGATCCGGAGAGCTCTGGCCGAAGCGAGACATAACAATATTATTTGCTAGGAAAGTAGTTGTTTTTCGCCTGTGGTCTACCAATTGTGTTTCAATTTATATTGAATCCTTGGTGAAGACGACTTTGTGTACTTTATGCATTGCATTTCTTATTCATATATTGTTGAACAATAATTAAGTAACTTTTTTCTTCGCGTATGCATATCTGTAGATGTGGCTAAATTCAGACTGATGTTGGTTTTTTGAGCTTGCCGAAAAATACCCGGTTGTGCAAGCGTTTTCAGGAGTCTTGCCATTTGTTTATCTATTTTATTTACCTATAACACTGAATTTCAAGAACCCTGTATATTTTTCCGCATCCCATTATTGTCATCACTTCATGACAGTATTGTGCTTCCTTTTTTTTTGTCCGTTAAAAGTTCTTTCAATTTTCAAAAATCTCGTGATCATATAGTGTATTTTTTTGTGGAATCAAAACATCAAATTGCGCATGCTGACACTGTATATAAACGCAGTGGGCAGCCTTCGATGAATCGCTTTCGAAACGTTTTCTTCTTTAGTCGTTCTCCCTATTTGAAATTAAGGTTAATACAATTATCGTGTAATATGAAGGTTAAAATAATATTTTTTTTCACAACTGTACCAACAACAGTTAAGTGAAACTAGGTTTAGGAGACACTTACGTTGCAATGTTCGCTGATTGGAATAAATAATGATACGTGTTTCACATGCTAATTGAAAAACTGTCATTGAACGGTACTTCAATGTGAGGTTGAATTCGCTAAGATTAAACAATACATATCTATTTTCTGTAAAAAAATTGGTTAATGTCGAGTTTATTATTACTATAGTTTTCTATATAATAATAAGAAAGAGGCCAAATGAGAGTCAAGCCTCGCACAATGAATGTTCCATACCAGTTCAAAGTATGCATTTATTTTGTTTACTAATAATAAATAATAAAAGTCTTTAATTCCAGTAAGAATATAGTTACATGATATTGGTAAAGTAAATATAGAATAGTCGACATTGTACATATACAGGGTGTCCCGAAACTATGGTGCCAAATTGAAATGGAAGATTCCCTTCGAAAAATAAATAGGACTTTCGTAATATCTTTTTTCTTAAATATCGTTCGTTGCAGAGATACAGGGTGTTGAATATGAAACATTGAAACTATTTTTCATTCATAACTTCCACAGTTTTGAAAAAATTTCAACTACCTTTGAAGGAATGTTTTTGTTCAATAAGTGCTTTATTTTGATGAAAAAAAAAACACATTTTCAGTTGCCACAAGAAGGGTATCGTGATCCCTTTTCTCCCTTATTTTTTACGCCACTGTTGAAATAAGAAAAAATATAAATTGTTCGCTTTTCTCATTCGATTTTAAGTAAAAAATGTATACTCTACTTGTTTAAATCCGGAAAAACCAACCATTTTCAAGATAATTGCTGCGCTTTTATGAATACAAACATAATAATAATGAAAAAATTGTTCGGCTGAAGTGAATTTTACAATACTAATCACTGGTTCAAATTACAACTGGATATTCTACCAAAAAAATGAATGACACTTTCACATGAATTTTTTCACAAAGCTACTTTCTTGCAGAGGTACAGGGTATTGAAAGTGGAAAATTAAAAGGCATTTTTCTCATAACTTTCATTGTTTTGAAAAAAAAAACAATTAAACTTGAAAATATGCTTTCCTTCCATAGGTGCTCTATTTTGAAAAGAAATCAGGTTCACAGTGACGTGCAAAAGAGTATCATATTGTATAATCGTTTCAAAAATAAATTTTGATTATAAATACATGTTTACGATTTTTTTATTGTATTGTATTATTATTTATAAAACTGATTTTGCACTGAATTCCCACCCAATTATTTCAAACAGAAATGTACTTTTGAGGTGCATTTTTTTCCAACTCATTCGCCATCATATTGGAATAATGTTGGAATAATTTCTCCTATGGAAATGTGTAAAAAGAAGATTCTGTCGAACTTATTCTCTAAGTGCTTATTGAAAAGACCCGATTGAAAAGATAAAAGCACAACAAAACCATTTGATATACAGAAAAGTATTCCAAAATGATATCCAAGTGAAGTGAAAAATTGAACTAGTTTACATCATTATTTATTTCAAATCAATTTTGCAATGCACTCCTATCCGCAATGAGGTGATTCAGATGGTTATGTACGGTAATCAAGTTGGCATCTGTCATTGCAGTGATATTTTATGAAAAATAATTTGAATCAAGTAGGTACCTACTTGTCATCGAAGATGGACAAAATTTTATTGTTTTTTTGGACAGAGTAATAAATACGGTTCATCAGAAGAACTTGTTCCAGAATCCAAAATTTTTTTAGTGAGCTTGCAGATATGCATTTTGTTTATGGTATGTGTCTTGGAAATTCAAGAGCTTCCTTGAGAAAATATAAAGAATATTATCCGCATAGGCCACAACCTAGTAAAAGGATATTCAGTTCCTTACATCGTAGGTTGAGTGAAAATGGGACTTTCACAACCAATATGAGATCGACAGGAAAGACCAAGGTCAGCCAGAAATGTACGGGCAGAAGAAAGGGTTCTCGAAAATGTAAATCAAGACCCCTCAATGAGCGTTCGAAGAATTGGTTTGGCAGAAAATTTATCCAAATCATGTGTTCACAGGATATGTAAGGAACAGCAACTTCATTCATTACATTTGGTCAATGTGCAAGAACTTCGTGCTGGTGATCACCGAAAATGTATCTCTGCAACGAACGACATTTGAGAAAAAAGATATTAGGAAAGTCCTATTTATTTTTTGGAGGGAATCTTCCGTTTCAATTTGGCACCATAGTTTGGAGACATCCTGTATATGAAACAAATTTAAAATATCTCACATCACAGAAACGCGGTATTAAAATGAAAGTCACAGTGGATTGTCGAAGACTAGTGACTAATGAATTCATGTACCATTATTAATCCTGTAAACAATTCGTTCACTTTATGTAATATTTATTTACTAGATGTTTTCTCAACTTATTTCTGAATACGTTGTAATTATTCTCAATTTCCTCGGGTAACTTATTGTAAAGTTGAATTGCTGAGTATCACGGGGCACTTTCGAAAAAGGTTGTTCTGTGATATGGTACCTGCAGAAGGTTACTATTTTTGGTATTGTAGGAGCAGTGGTTATCACTGTTTCTCGAAAAAATCAGAAAGTTTTGTTTTTATCGACAGTATAGATTTCATGATATTTATTCATGGAATAGTGAGAAGATTGTTTTCTATAAAATATGATTTGCAGTAGTCTGTACGCTTTATTCCGAATATTAAACGCGTTACTCTATTTTGTGATACCAACAATCTTTGTGATGATACTGTATTGCCACAAACTACTATGTTATAGGTAAGGTGGGGATATATGGGATATATATATTTTTCATTTGTAGGATAGCGTAAAATCCACTCTTTACCTTTGTGCTAATATGGTCATTGCAATTTTTGAATGTAGATTCTAGTCCAAGAATGTAACTAAGAATTTTTTTATTTCTGACTCTATTAATTTTGCATTTAAATATTGACTTCTGGTACTATAATAATGCATCAGGATGGTATTTTGTGATTAACTATTAATTTGTTGGCAGAACACCAGTTACTGAATACGTTATATATTTCGCTTATTTTATTATCAAGTTGGCTTTTATTTTCACAATGAAATGCTATAGATACATCATCGGCATATAGCACTAAGCAATCTGTATCCATATATTCAGGTAGATCAGTGAACCTAGTATGGATCCCTGTGGGACGCCAAAGTCGATGTTATTTATTTCAGATCGGGCTCCGTTGAGCTTCACGATATTTTTCCTATGCCTCAAAAATAACATGAACCACTCCAATATATTTGCATGAATACTCTGTGAGTATAATTTAATTTATGTGTGATATAGGTCTAGGCAAGGCTTTTGTGAGGTCGGAAAATAGTGCACCTACGAGAATTATTCGATCAATATATTTGTAGATATATTCTAGAAACTTGCAAATGGCTGTTTTCGTCGATTTGCCAGGGTTGAGGCCGTTTTGCTAATCTTTGATAATCCTTTATTTGTCAAGATATGATATTAACCTTTTGTTCATGGCTCTTTTGATTATTTTGCTGATTTGCCTATAATTGTCCATAGAGAGAGGGTCACCTCTTTTATAGATTGGCGTGACCAACCCCAGTTTCAATTCTTCAGGGAATTCACCTGATTTGACAGATAAATTTATTAAATTTGTTATGGGCTCTGCAATTTGACTCTTGATTGATTTTGTCGGTATGCAATCAACACCAACGAAATTTGTATTTTTGAGATTTTTCATAATTTGAATGAATACTTGGACATCGACCGGTATGAAATGGAGGGAGTTATTGTTACCCAAATTGCATTTGGTACATGATTCAGTCATTATTGCTTAAACGTTGTTCAATTGCAAGCTTGGCAGTTGTTAAAAAATGTTTGGAAAATGTATTTATCAATAATATTATTATCAAATTTTAGTTTGATTTTTGAATAATTTTTTTCTCTACCTGTTTTCTTCCTCACAAGTTCCCAGACCATAATGAAGTGAAGTCTTCTATTCATTCCCAAAGTTGGGTTTTGTCATAAAGTGACGTCACACCATCTCTTATGTCAACGAAGTAGAGCAGTGTATAAACTAATGGAAGTTTGAAAGAAACCCAATATCGGAATGTAATTCAGTGAAATCCACATAACTTTGTTCATCAAACAATTCTGTTCGTCCTATTTCATACAATATTGTTGTGAAAACAAAGTACAGGGTAAGTATAATTTGAAAACTCCTGGGGATTTTCGTGCTCCCATTCTGAGATTCATTATCCCAAAATCCGATGCCGCAGCTTTATAAAATCTCAACGGATAAGTAGCATGTTTGAATCTCCATCCATCATAACGAAAATTTCAGAAAATCGATTGAAATTTACATTTTCTTTCCTAAATGTCACCCAACTAGACGGGTATGCAAGCAGCAACGGATTTTTCATTTATAAAAGTTATATTGATGAGTAACAATATTTTGGTATCTTTTTGACATGTCCGATGACGAAATAATTTGTGACTCCTAGTTACCCCAATAACTCACCCCTAAGGGTAGGAATGAAATAGTAATGGGATAAATAAATGCTGGTGATTGTTTAATGCTATCCCATTATTTTGAACTTCTCTTCTACTACCCTCTGAGGTGGAAAAAAAAATATGCAAAAATAGTTAGAACAATCGTTACACGATAATATGTTTTAGGGTCTTTTCAATACGAAAGTTAGTATGAAATAGCTACCCCAATATCCTACCCCCAAATTGAAATATTCGCAAATAGAAGAAATCAACTGTTTCTAGTGATTTTTTTCATGCAAATTGAATACTTTGAACATCGACGCTGGAGGTATTTTGAGACCAAAAGAAGTGTTAACGTGTAGAGCAAGTTCCTAATAATGTATTTTGTCGAAAAAATCTTCGGTGTTGTATTTGCGAATATTTCAATTTAGGGGTGGGATATTGATGTAGCTAGTAGGTCACAAATTATTTCATGCTACCTCTTATATCTAGAAGACCCTAAAACATACATTCGTCTCCAAATACCCCCAGAAACGATTGTTCTAACTATTTTTGCATTTTTTAGCTTAGAGAGTAGTAGAACGGTGATCGAGGGATAGTTTTCAGTTCACAAATCATTTCGCTATATGGAGCATGTAGAGCAAGTTCAAAGTATGTATTGGAAAAGTTACTAGCGGCAGTTAATTTCTTCAATATGCGAAAATTTCAATGTAAGGCTAGGATATTGGGGTCACAAATCATATCATGCTATCTGACCTGTCAAAAAGGTTCTAAAACATACTCTTCTGTCGAAATACTTCTAGCGACAATTGTCTTATTTTTTTTCGATTTAAAGTTACTAGAAGGGTTGAGTGGTAGTTTCTGGGTCACAAATTATTTCACTGTATGTAGCGTGTAGACAAGTTCAAAATAATGGAATAGCATAAAAAAACACCAGCATCTGTTGTTACCCATCAATACATTCCCAGCAACGGTTATTTTGAATTCGACAACCAACAAATTTTATAATTGACGATAAGAAACCTTTGCTGCTGTCACACCCGTCCCAAACCATATACTATTTTTATACCAAAAATTGCGGAATTCATAACGATGATTTGATATCACTAATGAGGGATATAAAAATTCAAAGGTAAACTTATCGGAACAAAATGATCTATACTCGTATATATTTTTTAGATTAATTCTTCTCGTTTTTAGTTCGTGATAGGTTATCAATTCAAAAAATCATATAAACAATTTAGTTCCTCCACAAACAAATAACTTTCAAGCGATACTGTCTATAGTATTATTTCAATGATGACGTTACAATGCACGTGAAAAAAATGTATTAAATTTTTCCAGATTTACGTTGGCGCTATTTTTTATTTTGCCATGAAATAACGAATTTGCTATGACAACTTAGCTAGCAAAGTTTCGTTTTGTCTCTACTCAAAGAGCAATTAAAATTCTGATGAGGGAACAAATTTGCAACAAAAAAGCGGTAAATAATAGTATATACCCAGTTTTGGATTTTGCCACGAAATAATACCGTAGATGCTGTGCTTGCTTAAGCTATCAAAAACTCGCTTGTTTATCTAACGCAAAGAGTTACAACTTTTGTGGGGGAACAAATTAGCATCAAACAATTTTACGTTTTGCCATGAAATAACGAAGACTTGGTAGCCTAACTTTAAATAAAGCTAAAACTCTTTTTTTCTATTATGGCAAAAGCAACAAAAATTCTGATCGGGCAATAAATTATAGTATGCATGAATAGATGGTTTCATTTTGAATTACACTTCAATCACACAAAAATAAATACTTAGAGCTCGTCTGATATTGAAACGACCGTTTGGTAGGTAGAGAGGGGGAAAACACGAGTGGGCACGATGTTTGTCATCAAAAATCCCCAACGGTTGCATCGTCTGGCATGTGCGATGAACATCGCAGGGGCGTACTGTACTTATTTTCGTAACAGTATAAACGGATCTGCAAATCGGATCATACGCCCAAAACGATACTGATTCGCAGATTTTGTGATACGGCTACTACGTTCATTCTTCTTTTTCTTTTTCAAGATCGGGAAAAATGATCAGAAATTATTCTCTCCCTTTATCTCTAAAACTGTGATAGCTGAAATCGTCAAATAAAGGGTTTCTAGTAATTCGCCCAAATTTACGAGAAATCTAAATGGCCGAAGAAAGAACGTTGCTGGTAGATTTATCCAAAATCAGTATACTTAAGATTTTTATATACTTTTAATACCAAATTCAAATGTATTTCCAATAAATATAGATCTTGCTATATATTTATTAAGAGTATAAAACATTACTTATAATACCTAAAGAATGTTATTAATATTATATATTTTATTAGCAATTAATAAACATATTTTCATTATTGTTTTATTTATTAAAAATAAACGTTTGTAATCTGGTCCTCCTCCAATTTCGGCAAGACGAAACCCTTGATGAACAGAACATATGATTGTACTATGTTATAGAATAGATTTACAAACCACGCATATATAATCATAAAACTAGTGTTATTGTGTACTTGACTTCTATACCTATGAATATATTGTTTAATTTTTAATTACACTTCAATCACACAAAAATAAATACTTACAACACTCGACTCGACCGACACAGGCAAAGGGCCACCACACGACTACACGACCCCACCACGGAACCTCTTACGGAAATTTTATAATAATAGTCAGCGCGGTATTTTCAATAAATATTTATTATTTAAAGACAATAATATATTTTCTAACAAAAAAATAATTTATAACAAATAACGATGAAAAGCAAAAAGTAAATATTTATAATCCTTGAATATGACTTATTCATGTTGAAAAGGGAAACATTCTCAATTGAATATTGATAGAAAGATTTTTCTGTGAATTGAAAAATCCACGATTAAAATGAAGTTATTTTTTGTGAATATCTAACAGAAAACAACTACTTCCCCGGCTAAAGCCACGCTGGACATTGAACTACATCTGATAGATATTCTGAAAAGACCCTAACTCAAAAGAAAAATCTGTAATTGAAAATTTGCATTTTCATTCAGATAGTTATTTGATTTTCTATTCCAGTCTTAATTAAAACTCATAAAATGAATGAGGCAAAAAGAATGTTTTCCAAAGAGAGTACTCACCAGAAATCATTCGTAACATTGACTAGGAGAGACATCGCATTCACTAGGTCTTCAATACATTTTTGTCGACGAAAATCTATTTCACGCTTCCACGATCATCAGGAAGACCGGAAGAAATGGGAAACACATTTTCAAGAAGCAATCTCACTTTGCAAAGATGGAAAAAGTTAGAATCATTTCTTTTGGAGAGACACTTTGAAATTAGTGTTTTCTGACATTAAAACCTGTCATGGGTATGATAGATTGATTTGTTGAAAATATAAATAGGATGTTCATAAAATCAGATGTGGAATCATCTGCCACTAAAGATAAACTTTAGTCACTATCTTCCATCGTCAAGATAACCTCTTGTGGGTATTCATGTTGAAAAGGAACATTCTCAATTGAATATTGATAGAAAGATTTTTCTGTGAATTGAAAATCCACGATTAAAATGAAGTTATTTTTGTGAATGTCTAACAGAAACAACTACTTCCCGGCTAAGCAAGCTGGACATTGAACTACATCTGATAGATATTCTGAAAGACCTAACTCAAAGAAAAATCTGTAATTGAAAATTTGCATTTTCATTCAGATAGTTATTTGATTTTCTATTCCAGTCTTAATTAAACTCATAAAGATGAATGAGGCAAGAAGAATGTTTTCCTAAAGAGACTACTCACAGAAATCATTCGTAACATTGACGCAGGAGAGAATCGCATTCACTAGGTCTTCAATACATTTTGTCGACGAAAATCTATTTCACGCTTCCACGATCATCAGGAAGACCGGAAGAAATGGGAAACACATTTTCAAGAAGCAATCTCACTATTAAAACTGGTCATGATAGATTGATTTGTTTGAAAATATAAACAGGATGTTCATAAAATCAGATGTGGAATCATCTGCCACTGAAAAATTGAATATTTCTTTTGGAGAGACTCTTTAGTGTTTTCTGACATTAAAACCTGTCATGGGGTATGATAGATTGATTTGTTGAAAATATAAACAGGATGTTCATAAAATCAGATGTGGAATCATCTGCCACTGAAAGATAAACTTTAGTCACTATCTTCAATTGAGAATGTTTCCCTTTTCAACATGAATACCCCACAAGAGGTTATCTTGACGATGGAAGATAGTGACTAAAGTTTATCTTTCAGTGGCAGATGATTCCACATCTGATTTTATGAACATCCTGTTTATATTTTCAACAAATCAATCTATCATACCCCATGACAGGTTTTAATGTCAGAAAACACTAATTTCAAAGTGTCTCTCCAAAAGAAATGATTCTAACTTTTTCCATCTTTGCAAAGTGAGATTGCTTCTTGAAATGTGTTTCCATTTCTTCCGGCTTCCTGATGATCGTGGAAGCGTGAAATAGATTTTCGTCGACAAAATGTATTGAAGACCTAGTGAATGCGATGTCTCTCCTGCGTCAATGTTACGAATGATTTCTGTGAGTACTCTCTTTGGAAAACATTCTTCTTTGCCTCATTCATCTTATGAGTTTTAATTAAGACTGGAATAGAAAATCAAATAACTATCTGAATGAAAATGCAAATTTTCAATTACAGATTTTTTCTTTTGAGTTAGGTCTTTCAGAATATCTATCAGATGTAGTTCAATGTCCAGCGTGGCTTTAGCCGGAAGTAGTTGTTTTCTGTTAGACATTCACAAAAATAACTTCATTTTAATCGTGGATTTTCAATTCACAGAAAAATATTTCTATCAATATTCAATTGAGAATGTTTCCCTTTCAACATGAATACCCACAAGAGGTTATCTTGACGATGGAAGATAGTGACTAAAGTTTATCTTTCAGTCGCAGATGATTCCACATCTGATTTTATGAACATCCTGTTTATATAATCAAAACATGACTTAAAATTTAATATTGTGGATACTTTTTTATCATCACCTAATCAATGATGTTTTTAGACGGAATATCAATATATCTGATAAGAAGAAATTTTCAAACAACTATTTATATTGATTAGTAAATTTCATGTATCAACAGCTTAAATAAAATCAACTTATTATTACAAAAAAATTTCTGATTTCTGTTTTATTGATTAAGGACCAAACAATTACGATTTTACGAACATGACCACAAATTAGCGTTGAACTGGACTTTACTTGTTCTATTTCGATGATATGAATCTGTCAAACATTTCAATTTTAAGTCATCTTGACAGTAGAAATTTATTTTCGTGGATTTATCGTCTACTGTTTATGCGTACCTTCGATGATGTTTGGAAAACGGTTCAATGTACCGATAATGCGAAATTTTCGCATTGTTATTTTCATATTAAAAAAACACCAGTTGTTACAACAAACACTTCCTGGAATATTGCTGCTGTTCAATATCTGGGACGCAAACTACATTTACGAACATGACCACACATGGTTGAACGAAATTTATTGTCTTTTTTACGAATCGCACTAAATCATTTCATCTAAATTTGTTTTTCATTGCGCTACCAGCTAGCTTCCTAATTGAAACCGAATTCAGTTCCTCTTAATTGTTGTCGTTAAACTCATTCATAGTGACCCACTAAATGTATATTTTTACCATGTGCCATTACGACGAATCAGTCATAATGAAAATCTATCGTTGGGGTGTTTTTTCGTGATATAAATAAATTTCATTACTGTCTTGTTTTAGTATCCTCCGCATTTTTTGCGGGTTTTTGCTCCCCCGGTATTCTATTCATTAATTTGCCTTTGCAGAATAGAATACAACAAACTTATAATTTTTACTTACAGGAGAGACAAAAACCCCGAAAATGCAGAGAAATGATCGTTTCCAATGTGCGCCAACTAGTTTTAGTTCAATTTTTTGGAGGTTCCATCGAAATTTTATTGGAAAAATTCCCCAGTTTACTCTAAATTCTTCACCAAAACGTTACTTCGCCAAATAAATCTGAATATACGAAAAACACATTCTCCAGGAGTTTCTGTGCTAATTAAAGCGTAATTATACTTATCAGATATGAATATGCTGTTACTTGGCTTCCCAAGAAATTTTGGAATATTAAATCAATGGAAACGGTCATTAGCACCCAGAAAATTCTGGCACCTTCTTCTAGATCCCAGGAAGACTCTCGATGTTTCGTGAAGCCCGCGATATGACGTCACCTCGCGTGGGCTGGAAACGAAACAGCATGCAGTGGCGTACGGTATTCTTTTCGTAAAAATACTAATAGAATGTACTATTGTTAGTTTATTCATAGAAGATATGTTTTTAAGAGTTAGATAGATAATTCAATATAGGCGAACAAAGTTTTACTACGAGAATCGCAATATTTCAAGCTTGTAGTTTATTTTCCATGTTAGTTTGTTACATATTTTGTCTCACTCATTCAACTGACTTAAAATTTGGCATACATGTACTATTTGTATGATAATGCAGTTTGACAGTATTATATGTGTATAAATTCGAGATGGTGGCTCCAAATTGGCGGACGTGTTTGGTGATTTAGAGCCAGCATCGATTCACAATTCGTGTTTTGGGGTGGGAGATTGTAAATTCAACAGTTCAAGATGGCTGGTAAATTTTGTGGTGTATGGTCTGAATGTGTTCAAAATTGTTAGACCAAAAATAACGAAAGCAAAAGGCACACCAATTTTAGTGCAACTTTTTGCATAGTAATCCTTCAGACCCAGAGAAGGATCTTTGCCTACTTTTGTGTGTTTATATGTACAGGGGGAATCATAAGTATGTATGTTCGCGATTATTGTTCAACTGATTCCAATGCACTTTCTATATAGCGTTCATATTCATATTCTTCAATCCCCCAAACTTTGAAATTTTTCTTGTGCTTAATTTTTGAGATTTGTAATAACAAAGTCCATCACTTTTACATGCAAGGTATAGGAAATCACTACAGAAATGTGTCTATACAATGAACCGCTCTTACGACCGATTAGAATTATGCACAACAAACCCTCGAAGGTGTTTTATTCAATTTTAAACAAAAGTCAACTCCATAAAATTACTAAATAATATTCGAAAATAAAATACCTACCATGAAATAAACAAATATCTAGAAAATTATAAATTAGGTAACAAATGAGCCACTTAATATTTTAATTAAAAAACACACATAGAACAGCGGTTCATCGAGAAAATGCTACTCAGTAAGAAAATAAAGTGCTGAAATGATTCACAATTGCTATGCATTCGGCTGCTCGAGTTGTTTTCCAATGTGTATCGAGGTTAGGACGACACAACTTGAGCAGCGAATCGACCAAATTGCATCGATTCCTTGTCGAATATATTTCTCGATGTGTTTTAGGGATAATGTATTTTTACAGGAACAGCAAATTAAACATTCAACCAAGGTGTCAAAATCGGCGATTCGAGTACCGAGCGATAAACTCTGCTTCATTTCGCTTTCATTTTGGCATTTGCCATTGCCGCGACTGCAACACCTTTTGTTTCATCCATTTATTTTTATATTTCAATTGTTTGGACATGACTGTAAAGTGTAAATTAAAAAACTGACGTGCTTGTCTCTCTCTAACAATTGCGAAGTTGCCAGCCTTCTGGGGCGGCCGAGATCCTTGATTCTGTGTGTAAAATCGCGCGAAGTGAGTACAGTCTCGGTAGAAATGACTGGCTCTAGCGCTCTAGAGATGAAGCCAGTGCTATGGCAGTCCGCGCGGACCTATTCAAAATTCCAAAGGTTAGGGAAGTACTACCTTAAGCGGTGACACAGGTGTATGTGCCGCCAGGACAGAGATAGATCATGATTTTATTGAGTATCGCCGTGACTTTCGCAGTATACACGCTCTCACGTTTAATAGATAGAATGTGTTTAAGAGCGGTCCAAGGAACTGGGTAAAGGTAGCGGGTTGGGAATTCAATACATATTTTTTGCTATTTGGCGATTCCACAATTATGAACTTTGAAAAAAGATCTCTACAAGATTTCAATCATTTATTATTTTGTGAATAAGACTTCAGCTGATCCGATAAATCAATGTAGGTTTTAGAATCATTGTAATCAACTACAGCTTTGGGCTTTTCTGATTCTTTACCAATCTCAGTTTCAGCATCGTGGACTGTACTTAGTATCAGTACGTCACGTTTATCCTTACATTTTAGTATGACAATGCTAGTCCCACTTTCTCGAGCAATAACCTTCTTCGGCTTTTTAGTTGTTATAGTTTAACCATTTTCATTTGCAGGAGCTGTTTCTATAGGGAGCAAATCAAAAACTAACTTCGCTAACACGAGCGTATATGCGAAGAAACGGAACGAAAAATAAAGTGTACTACTCGTAAACATTCTCCGTCGGCGAACGAAGATCAAAGAAGATCAAAAGAGCCGATAGTCAACGTGGGTTTGAGTGACAGCTGTTTGAGTGACCGCAAGCCAATGATAATGCTTGTAGGTGTGTCTATACGTTGAGACTAATAAATCACCAGTTTCAGGAGGTCTGAGTAAATGGAAGCCAGTAGCGTCTCTGGTCTGGGATCGAAATAGGTTTTAAAATATTATATAGCTGTGTTGTGTTTTGATAGAAAATATGGCTTTTTTTCGACCATGGAAAAATGAAATTATGTGATGATTCGATTGCCTATTAATACATACTTCCTCGTTTATGGCATATTTTTTTATTTTAACGTATTTTTAAAATACGTAAAATTCCGCCGCAAGACTGGGAAACTTGTTTTTTATGCTTCTGCAATTGATAATGGATGAACTATATTTCCTTCGGGTCGAATTTGCGATTTGATCGCCAAGTTCCAAAGAGATGAGTCTTGCGCTATAGCAATTCCGTTGACGACACGCGGTCCGATGAACTGAATTGTACTTTTTGGATATCGTGTGGTAAATGTTGTGTCACACATAAAAACTAAACAATTTTGTTTTTTATTTTTTTTTACAAAATATCGCCACACGGAATATTTGATCGAAAACTACCCAAATACATAAAAAAACATTCCGCTCCAAAAGACTCCATTTTTTTACAAGCTTTTATTTAGTTTCACCTGTCCCGATGTATGTCATTAAATCTTGCAAGTTAAATTTGACCCATTTCTAGTTGTTCGATGAACGTGAAATTTGGCAGGTGTTCATAGTTCCCGTGACAATGCATTATGCATTTGTTAGAAAAAAAAAATGGCGGCTACAAGATGGCGTACGAGATTTGTGGTTATGGTCCGATTCGATTCAATTCAAAATTGGTATGTGGGGGTTTTCAGGGTCGAAGATTATGAATTTCCTGACGAAATTCATGAAATCAAAATGGCGGCTTCAAGATGTCCGACGATTTCTGTGATTATGGTCCGATTCTATTCAAAATTGGTATGTGGGGGTTTTCGGGGTCGGAGATTATGATTTTTTTGTCAAAATTCACAAATTCAAGATGGCGAACGAGTTTTGTGATTATGGTCCGATTCGATTCAAAATTGGTATGTGGGTGTTAGGGATTTTTGGGGTCGGAGATTATTAATTTAGTCGAAGATTATTGATTTTTTGTCAAAATTCATAAATTGAAGATGGCAGCTCCAGGATGACGGACGAGTTAATTTTTAGATGGTCTCCTCGTTGAAGAACTAGATAGCTCAGGACTTACAGGAAAAAGGCCTCATTAAAACGACCTAAACAAAAATGCATAGATTAAGGCGTACTTACTAAAAAGCACAAAATAAAATAATAGAAAAAAAACTTTTTAAAAACAAGCTTTTATTCAAATGCCCTAAAAAGTAAAAAATAATTGCTTTGGATGTGTGACGTAGGTTATTCCGTGAGTTATAGATTCAAAAGCTTGTCGCATCTGTATTCGAAATGAAAACTTTGCGCGACAAGTTCTTGAATCTAGAACTCACGGAATAACTTACGTCACACATCCAAAGCAATTATTTTGTACTTTTTAGGGTATTTGAATAAAAGCTTGTTTTTAAAAGGTTTTTTTTAATTATTTTTTTGTTAATATTCTGGTCGTTAACGTGTTTGTTTATATGGATTTTTATCAAGTATCGGCCGCATCAATTCAAAATATAACAATTGACAATATTCAAGGTAGTAAGTTAGTAGGTAAACTCAGAGACTTGAAAAATAATATTTTGTGCTTTTTTAACAAAAACTATGCCGATATTGTTTCCTCTCTATTGGATATGGAAGAAAACGTGCCTTTGCAATTTAACTCTGTGGAGATCGCAGAAATCAGACTCGAACACAAATCGCCTCGGTATGATTGTTTAGGACCGCCGGAACCCGAAAGTATTACGTTCCAATTTTTTTATCGACTTCGTCATATATGTTTCAACGTCTAGCATAATTCCGAGCCATCGGGGACGGAAGCAATGACGACTGTTCCATTTCAAAGCCACCTTATATAGTGTAAAACATGTCAAAATCGCTGTTAGGACGGCGACAAAATATGAGTTACTGTCCTCCCACGAGACACATGTGGCACGAAAGGTATCTGCTTTCGCCTGAGGAACGAACACATGATGGCGTTTTGCGGACATGTTGTCAGTGGTACGTACTCTGGAATTGCTAATCGAATGAAATTATCACTTGAGGTTATTGTAGCCTGAGGAAGCGCTATTATGCTTTTCGTGATTGTGTGTAAAATATACAGGATGGTATAGCTATCGACTGAGTTTGTGTGGTTCATGAAGAAAATTATGAATCGTAACATTTGGTGAGACGATAGAAGTTCTGGGCATGCCATGTGTTTCTGATTATTGAAATTAAAGCCTTTAATTTTCGGTTGACTTGGAGTAGTTGGAAGCGCAATTCTGCTCTGTAATATTTGAAGTGATCAAGTAGATTGTAATAAAATTTTATAGTATTTTTTATGTTATTGATGTTGACTCATTTTCTGTTGGAGCGTGTGATTGAAGCCGCCGATACTTGGTGAAAATTAAAGTAAACAAAAGACTGTCACATCACTAAATGATTTTCACTAAAATCAATTGGTGACGTAAGTGTCTTTTTTTAATTTTTTATTTATACCTTCGATCTATTAATCAGGATATCCTGGCATCCAAATTTTCGACTTCTAAATTACTTCCATACGTATTTTTTTCCCACATTGGTAAATCTGACGTAAATATTGCATTAATTTGTCATCGCCAAATTGGGCGTTGACTTATTCGGAGGTCGAAATGACGTAAATTCCACCATGAATCCATACCTACATGTGGAATTTAATTTATTCCTTATTGTAGATTCTTACCCTTTGACTGAAGGTGGTTTTTTTCAGAACACGAAATGTGTTTCAAGTTTTATAATGTTTACACAATATTTTTGTGGGGATGACTTCGAAAATTCGTATGTTCGTGGAATGGCGGAATAGGAAGTATATGTTTGAGAGACAATTAGGGTTGTGAAGTGATGCTAGGCAGTGAAGTATCAAGTAGGCAAAATATACCATCTAGAGTTCCTCAGGGTTCAGTCCTGGGACCACTTTTTTATCTACATTTTCGATTGACACCCAATCGTTGTCTAATTCTCCTCCGAGAAAATAATCTTTTTTTGGCATTCTTGTAGACGTAGTATTTCTAATGAAACATATTTCGAACCGTACACAACAAGTTTTTATAGACGAAGTCGTCTCAGAAGTATTACTTCTATCGAAAGGCGTTTCACAATGCTCTATACTCGGTCCCTTTTTTACTTTTTACAGTGCGGCATTTTATAGTATGATGGGACAAAACTGTTTTGAATGATATCACCCATACTACTTTCTGAAATAAAACATTGTGATTACTCGATAGATGGCGAGGAGGATCACATCAACTTAAAAATTTCAAAAAGCATAGGGGGTCAAGTGGCACATCGTTGAAAAGATAATTTAATTTTCTTTTCAACCATTTAATTTTTTTAAATTTTGCTATTCTTGGCATTTTAAATGCATATTGTGAAAAAACGTAGGGGAGAGTCGGGTAATGGGAGTCAGCGTAAATATCGTCCTTACCCCCCGCTCTGGCCCTCGGCGAAGGCTCGAACGGCTCGCGCCAGTCAGCGCCCGCACCACTGAGAAACTACCGTGATTTGTTTTTGTGCTCCGCTGATGTAATTTTACGTCAATGCAAATTAGAAGGTAAGTGCCGAATATGTTGCAGTATGCGATTAAGACATTTACACGTACTTAGTTAGACGTTCAAAATTGTGATGTGCAGTTCAGATTATATCAGTGTATTGAAGATTTTTTTTATTTTTATTTTTTTCTCATTAGTGTAGTTGTGGGAAATGAGAGTCAGGTGACTCCCATTACCCGCAAGTGATCACTATTGCCCGCAACTATGCATGTTTAGTTACGTTATTTTTATTTCTTTCTAGATGCCGAAAGTACGAGTCAGGACAACTGAAAAGGCTTCTTGGTCTTCTGATAGCCTGGAAAAAGCTATACAGCTTATTGATGGAGGTTCTTCTATAAGAAATGCTGCTAAAGTAATGGGAATCTCTTTTTCAAGTCTTCACAAGATGGTGAAAAAAGGTTCTGCCTTAGGACCACATCTAGGATGATTCACCGTCTTTAGTCCTGAGGCAGAAGCCGAGCTAGCAAACTTGGTAAAGAAAATGGCAAATATTTTCTATGGTTGCACTGCTAATCAAATCAGAAAAGGGGCTTTCGAATATGCTGAAAAATTGAATTTGAAGCACAATTTTAACCAAGCTTCCAAAATGGCTGGACGCGATTGGTTACATGCGTTTATGACTAGAAATAACATTTCTATTCGGAAACCTGAGGCGACCAGCATAAATAGAATCACGGCATTTAATAAAACAGAGATAAGTCTGTTCTTTGAGCTACTTGGGCAGCTGATGGAAAAGCACAGATTTGTTGCAAAAAATATTTATTATTGCGATGAAACCGGTATTTCAACGGTTCAAACTCCCGGAAAAATGTTGGCTACAAAAGGACAGAAGAAAGTGGGATCCATAACCAGTTGGGAGAGAGGAAAAACATCACCTTGTTGTGTGCTATGAGCGCTGCAGGTGGGTACATTCCACCTATGTTTATTTTCCCTAGGAAAAGGTTGACTCCTCTACTCGAGAAGGATGGTCCAGCAGGAGCGCTTTACAAATGCTCAGACAACGGTTGGATCAATGAACATCTCTGTGTTGAATGGTTGGCGCATTTTAAACAGCACACTAAGCCGTCTGCAGATGAACCCATCCTTTTAATACTAGACAACCATGCTAGTCACATTTCTCTTTCCGTCTACGAATATTGCAAGTCCAATCACATTCATATGTTGTCTCTGCCACCACACACGTCTCATAGAATGCAGCCCCTGGATGTTTCTTTTTTTGGTCCGCTCAAAATGGCCTACAAAAAAGAATGTGACTTATTTTTAAAAAGCCATCTTGTAGAAAAGACCCTTGTGACGTAGCATTCTTGGTTAGGAAAGCATTTAACAATGTTGCGTCTATTAGTAAAGGAGAATCGGGGTTTAGATCAACTGGAATATTTCCACTAAATCCGGAAGTATTCACTGAAGAAGATTTGCTCGCTGCAGAAATTCTCCAATCTGAGACCATTGCAATCGAAGATTGCAATGAATCTCTCGCAGCTACCAGTATGATTCCCAGCACATCAAAAGAAATTCACTCACCAGTTCTGAACACTTCAAAACAAATTGATTCACCAGCTCTTAGGATGTCTAACCAATTAGTAGTCCCACTTGATTCTGAACCAGATGTTGTACCACCAGTTCCTGGCACGCCAAACCAAATCAGTACTACATTGCATGATTTAATCAAGTTGCCAGAGAAAACACCTCTTATTAATACAGAAAGAAGCAACACGCTACAATTTTAACTTCGACACCAATAAAAGAAAATCTGTTAGGAATAGAAAATAATAAAATGAAGAAAAAAGGAGGCAGAGGAAAAGAAAAGAGATGGAAAGGCAAAGGACAGGGAAAAAAGACTAAAGATACAGAAGAAGGGTACTAAAAAGGCAAAGCGCCAAGTATTACAAGAATAGAACGAAACTTCTGTATCAGATGTTGGCTCTGACGACTTATGCCAGGACGATGAGGATGACGATGCAGAAGATGCTGGAAACAGATGCGACGAATTCGGAAGAAACAACGAGATGTGCTTCAGATGTACCTCATGTGGGCTATGGGCTCACGCGGAGTGCACTGGAAGGAACTCAGCTGAAGGTTATGTCTGCGATATGTGCTAGATTTTCTTTGACTCCGATTGCCCCCAGGGTGATCACGATTACCCCTATGTTGGTGAAATGGGAGTCAAATCTGTTTTTTTTTAACTTTTATAATTTCCAAAGTTGATTGGCAAAATGACTGAAATTGATCTCTAATGATAGTTCAATAAGTAAATTATGTTTAAAGGCGGTTGCAATAAATACTTTATATTTAATTAAAATTTTATTTGAGTTCTCGCTTAAGTGACCCTCTATTACCCTTTCGACGAAATTAAAAAAAAAAAAATTGAGTTTCAACGCTGTGCCACTTGACCCCCATGCTATTTGAAATTTTTAAGTTGATGTGCCCTTCCGCGCCGTCTATCGAGCAATCAAAATGTCTTTGATTTCAAAAAGTAGTATCGTTGATATCATTAAAAATGGTTTTTGTCCCATTGTTCTACGTCGAACCGTTCAAAAGTTAACAGGGAGAGGGGACTATAAAAAGCCGCACTCTATAACTGTGATTTCTTCAGCCCATAAGTTGAAACTCAACTTGAAGAAATCTGCAGTGATGCTTTTCGGACAAAAGAAAACCTTAGACGCACACAATTTACTACAAATTCGTATTGAAAATGACATCCTACCTTCTGTATCTGACATACAAAATTTAGGTTTTTGGCTCGATCCCGAGCTACGCTTCACTAGGCATGTTGATCTATCAATCTTCTTACAACGTTCCAAATTGTTTCCAAATCGGGATTTACTCACTATGAAACTTAAACTGTGTGAGTTACTAATATCCAGAATAACTGTTTACGCTTTCCCTTCGGTCTTCGCAAATTCAACCATCTGTAATGAAGGAATCAGGTTGGCTAAATATGGAAAAGATCAGAACTTAACACTTGCTAACCAATACTCAAAGTTTTTGATTACCTACAAGCCTGTTTATCTTTCGAAAAAACTTTTTCGAATATAAATGGGTTTGCCACACCTAACAAGTCATAGTCATTCCTAAGTACAAGTCTTCAATTTTCACGTGTAGTTTCTCATATAATGCTCCAAAATATTAACTCACTTTCCAGTAAATTTAGGTCATATGCAATCAATAATAACGCTTACGCTTTTTCTTCAACTCCGAATGTAATTCGATATGGAGATTTATCATCACTTAAGGAAAAAGCGTTATGCTCCCTCCATGCGACTTTTTTTCTCTCTCTCTCTCTGTAATCTGTATATTTTTTTTTTCAATGCAAATAATGTAAGGTAATAAGGAATCAAATAGTTTCATTTAATATTTTTTATTTATTAAAAATTAGATATAAAATAGTGAATTATAAATAATATCGAGGTAGCAGAATATGTTGCCATCAATCTCATGTATCCACTATTTTGTATTTCTTTTTTCTCAATATTTTTCCCTTTGAAAGTTGACGTTTTCTATTCAATCACATTTAATTGTCATTATTATATTATTATCCGCCACAGTAAAATGTATTTTATTCCTGATAATACTATTCGTTATATTATATCAAATTGAGTTCGGATGGTTTCGTACACCTTCGGAATCGTATGAGCAAGGGCTAGGCGCTTGTCACACAGACTCGTATATAATAGAAAGAGACACAGAGAGAGAAAGGGGGAGAGAGAGAGAGAGAGAGAGAGAGGGAGAGAGAGAGAGGGAGAGAGAGAGGGGGAGAGGGAGAGAGAGAGAGAGGAGAGAGAGAGAGAGAGAGAGAGGGGGGGGGGGAGGGAGGGAGGGAGAGGGAGAGAGAGAGAGAGATAAAGTCGCATGGAGGGGGCATAACGCTTTTTTGGTACGTGACGATTTCTACAAGTCAACACCTACCGCAAGCCTCGTAAAGGACCTTCGTTCCAAAAATAAGATGCACTTACTGAATTAGTTTTGTTTGTTTCCATACCAACCATAGCTTACTTTTTATGGATATATATTATGTTATTTTTTATTAAAAAAAATGTTTAAGACAACTAGATTGAGATTAATTATTGTAGTTTTATTTTATTATTTTGTACTATAAAGGTTGAGTTTAAAAACAGCGCAAAATTCAATACCATAATGTTTGTTTTTCTCGTGGTGAATAAAGCCGCTTTATTATTAATATTGTTATTATTATTAGTATACCGATAAAACTCGTTTTTTTTTGTTTCGGATATTCGATACAGACAATTCATTCATTTTCGATCGGATCAAGTTCTTGTAATATTATTTTGTGGACTGCTTTGCAGAGTCGATTCATAAGGAAACATTGTGGTATTTTGGAACTGCCCTGTATAAGGAAAACACCTGAGGCCTGAGGCAACGTGGTGTTCGATGGCTGTCAAAAAGGAACAGCTGCTAGGCTCGCTGCACCTTATTTATGGTTTGTTGTTTGTTTCTCTTCCTTTACTCGTGTTCTCTGTTTCGTGAATACATCGGCGTGCAGAAATTTCCAGTACCAGGGAAATCATATATATATATAAGTGAATAGGTATTTACGTAAATCTCCAGAAAAAAAATGCAATTGTCATGATGAATGCTGTAATTAAAAATTTTTTAATATTCTAGGCAAGGAACAACAATAAAGGAAGTTGACAATCGCTTGTCCATTCTTGGGTACAGATTTCTTGCTTTTGCGAAAATATATATAGCAGTCAGTTGAACAAAATATTTCTGAAATAGTGTTATATGACTGCGGCCAAAGCTTCTAGTTTAGAGATGTATGAATTTTAAAATATTAAGTAAGTGAATGACGAATTTTCAGTTCTTTCTGCGACGCACAATTTTGTTTCTATTCAACGATCAATGTCGTTTCATGATGGGATTTTTTTTTACTTCTTAGTAGATTTTTTCAATAAAAGCATGTTAACAAATATTTTTTTATACAGGGTGTTTCATAATTGAATGCTGATCTTAAAGGGCGATAATCCTTGGATGATTTTAAGAAAAAATCTTCATATGAACATAGGTCCGCAACCGCTTTATTTCTGAGATACAGAATGTTGAAATTTAACAAAAAAATCAGTTCTTCCCCAATATCTCTGAAACCGCTCTGGCTTTTTTCTCAATTTGGTACATGCAAAGTACCCATAAAAATACATTTTTTCCATGATAAAGGATTTCTTAATTTTCATCAGTGGCCTGTCATATTTTTGATCAAAATAATGATACGCCACTGTCTTTTTTCCAAATAAATATTATTTTTGTAATTGTCTTCTATCTTCTCATAAAAATGGTCTCCTGCCTTTTTTTCGTTCGGCGGACTGTTTTCGATTTAGAAAATAAAATACATTCATTTGCTTGTCCCTATTCGATTTTTTCTCTTAGTCCTAATTTCACAATTGTGATAACCGAAGGATCTAGGCAAGATTTTTGTAATTTGATGGTAACAATTATTTAGTTTTTGTAATGAGTACGCATAAAAATACATTTTTTATTTTTAAAAACAACTATTATGAACAAAAAATACCAAAATCAAATTAATTGTTCCAAATGTCCGTCTCCTGCAAATATGCACGCTTCAGCCCTCCTTGTCATTGATTCGCGTACTCTTTGGAAAATTCCTGGAGTATTACTTATTGCTTCAAAGGAAACTATTACGCGGTTTCACAATTCTTCCTCAGTTAGAATTGGTTGACTATACACCAAAGTCTTAAGAGGTCCCCAAAGAAACTAATCAAGACTGTCAAGTCTGGGGATCTAGCTGGCCATGACTCTGTTCCCCCACGACCTATCCAGCGATTATGAAAGTTTTGGTTTAAATATTCGCGTGCCAGAGCACTAAAATGAGCGATTTCGTATTAAAATAGGAATATCTTCCAACAGAATTGGCAAATTATCTTCAAGAAATCGGCGATAATTATGTCCATTTAATCTGCGTGGTAAAAAAAAGGTCAAATTAGGTAATCTCCAATAATTCCAGTCCAGTCATTTAATGAGAACTGCTCCTGGTGATGAGTATCCACGATTGCATGCGGATTTTCCTGGGCCCAAAAATGATTATTATGAAAATTTCTGATCCTGTTTTTAGTAAAACTAGCTTCGTCCGTGAATAAAATTTTCCTGTCAAATAAAAGATTTTCGGTAATTTTTTGGAGAAACCATTGGCAGAAATTCACTCGTAATGGAAAGTCTCGAGGAAGTAGAGCCTGAACCCGTTGAATGTGATAGGGGTATAATAAATAATCATGAATAATCCTCCATACTAGAATATGGGCGATATTCAAATTATTGGCAACTTGCCTAGTACTTATTTTAAAACTGAATTTAAAACAGCTACCTCAATTGCTGGAGTTCTTGCAGTCCGATGTGCTCCTTTCGAGTGATGATTTGGCTCAAAACTTCCTGTTTCACATAACCTTCTGTGGGTGCTTGAAATCGTTCGAGCATCAGGAACCATTCTATTTGGGAAGCGCTCTTGATACAGTCGGCAGGCTTCATATGCGTTTCCGTCAGCAAGCCCATACAAGTAATGAATGTCGGCTTATTCGGTATTTGTAAAATTTACCATTTTTTTTTTAATAAATAAGTTTTTATAACGTAAATAATATCACTAAAGAAGTGTCAAAATTGTTGAAAACAACGAAATGTGTTCTCAGCATAGTAGATGTTTCTAGACCACAAGATAATCCTACTACTCTTCAACTGCTGATTTCGCATAGGGACAAGCAAATGAATGCATTTTATTTTCTAACTCAAAAACCGTTCGCCGGACGAAAAAAAGGCAGGAGACAATTTTATGAGAAGATGGAAGACAATTACAAAAATAATATTTATTTGGAAAAAAGACAGTAGCGTATCATTATTTTGATAAAAAATATGGCAGGGCATGTTAACAGGAACGCCACTGAGGAAAATTAAGACATCCTTTATCATGTAAAAAATGTATATTTATGCGTACTTTGCATGTACCAAAATTGAAAAAAAAGTCAAAGCGGTTTCAGAGATATTGGGGAAGAACTGATTTTTTTGTGAAATTTCAACATTCTGTATCTCAGAAATAAAGCGGTTGCGGATCTATATTCATATGAAGAATTTTTGTTAAAATCATCCAAGGATTATCGCCCTTTAGGATCAGCATTCAATTATGAAACACCCTGTATATAATTTCATTTTTTACGTTTTAGTTTTCACTTATTTTGTTTTTTAATAGATTAGTCACGACCATTTCTGCCAAAGATCATTATTACATGCTTCTTCTTTCCAGTGATCTTAGTGCGGTTCTTCAATGGGAAATCCCAAATTCGTTCGCCTTATCAAAAATTTTAAATCCAGAACTCCAAAAATCCTCAGATATCGACTTTGAGTATGATCGGAACATAAATGACAAAATTCTTCACCTTATCGAGCTACCATTTTGAATTTACAATACATAGTTACGTTAAATAAAGTATTACAATCGGAACTACATGTGTGCGCAAAATTTCAACCGAATCGGATAATCGAAAGTGCGTCAATATCGATTTGCAAAATTTGTAGCAGACAACAAAAATCAGCACATCTACGGCGTCTTATTCTTCTCAACTTCAGTTTTTCGTTTAATATTCTTTAATATATAAAACTTAACATTGGATCAGCTTTAATTTGATATCACACATTGGAAACCATTTTATGTTGCCTGGATTTGCTCCCTCCCCAAACTTCATGATATTGCCTTTAAACATTCCTTCATTGTGGACGTAATTATACACTTGCATTTTTTGCATTTCATTAGATTTCGTTATACCTTAGACGCAAGGAATGAAAAACATATTTTGGTGAGTAAAAATGTTCCCTTAGTTGTTGACGCACGATTTTGTTTAGCATTTTTATCCATGTTTCGGAAAAAAGGGGAAGTCAAGCGATTTTCCTGAGTTTTTTGTCAAATAATTATTTTTTCAAGCCCAATTTCTCCTCCATAATATTTATTCATGAAACAGTGTTGGGTCGTCAAACTATAATTATGTCAATTTTCTACGTTGAATGGTTAATATTTTGGAGGTCCTTGAGAGAATGGTAAAGACTGGCACACATCGAAGTGATACCATGTGTTCCGTTTTCACCTTTGAACCACTAAAAACCTCTACGCCCATGCATTGGTACCTGTGATTTAATGCCCTCCAATTTACCATCTCGATTTTGGTCCTTTCGATAGGTTTCAGTTTGCCAGCTGCTTCCTTTGGGATAGCTCGAGATTTCGAATTGTTGCATATGTAGTTCAGTGATTTTGTGTTACATGTATGAGAAGTGTGTGGTTGAAAAATCAACATGATCATCTGTATTTCTGGATTTTTAGTTGGAGGGTAAGACGTTATTGATACTATGTAGAGTAGATTGAATAAATAACCCGTATTTTTTTTTGAAATATGCTGTATAAAAAAAAATTATATGATTCAGTCCTGGTGGGGAAATTGTTTGATACCAAAAATAACATGGAATTGGAATACTCAAGTTGAAATTTCAAATAAATTGATACTTTGTAGTTAATATGGTGCACTCGATTTCAAAAACACAAATTACCTTTACATTTATCAAAAATTAGAAGGGAATCAATTGATTTATTTCCACTTATTTTTAAATTCATAACCCATACGTTCGAATACCAAAGAACGTTTCTATTGTAGATTCTATAGAAATTTCCCATTCAATTCAATGATTCCATTGTGATCACATCTAAGAACATAGGAATATTCCTTTTCAAACAGAATACCAGATGTCCTTTTCCCTTTTAAAATGTTGCCACATATATTTCAACCTAAATCCCCTTTTATGACGAAAGATATCTGACGTTCTAGTCTTTACATGAGAAAACTACTGATATAAGGGGTAAATATACTTTTGATATAAATAATTAGGAACCCGAAGACAATCCATCTCGTTATTGCATTTATATGAGACTCATTATGCCAGTTACACTAATTAGGGAAAAATATACTAGCTGAGACAATGAATTATTTTGCTTGAAATTAAAGGAAATAATTTTTTACTTATTTATGTTTATAATTGGCTTGGGTTTATCTACGCAAATTCGTTCAGATGATTATTCATTGACTTCATGCTTTTCTTATTGGATACTGTTTTAAATCCCTGTTGGTTAATCCAAAAAATGTCAGTACTGAATTTAATATCGAAAGTGGTCCCAAAAAATTGTTTGAAAGTGAGTTTCCAGAACGGTCTCTTAATGTGTTATTTGAAAGATTTGTTTCTCTGATATTTTCCATATCTCCTTTTTAGATTTTCCAAGTGCCAGAAAAATAGAAAAGCTATTATCAATTGATTTGTGATTTTTCAAACGTAAATAATGAAACGACATATACGGATATATGGAAGTGGCAAGTCAATAATAAATCTTACAATTTCAGTGTTTTTACGATTACGTCTCAATTCTCATTGATTCACGCACCTATATTTCGCGTGTTCGATATCGTGCTCTTCTGAATATAGGATTCAAGAATAGACGCCATCAAACTGGCGGAATCAATAATTCATTCATTTTCAGTCGTAACGATTTTAATTATTGCTTATTTATAACATTTCCGCTTGTTTCATTGCGCGTTTTTCTATTTTGATTTTTCGAGCACATAACAAGTTGAGGAATTCGAAAAGTTATAAAATGTATTATCACTTTCTGTTAGTAAGAGATCACTAAATATGTTGTCAATACTTGTATCTTTAAAAATACCTATTTATTACGTACTACTTTAAAGAAACCCCACATTCATTTATTTAAAAAAATCGGTTAAGTGTAAGTTTGACTCGACTTCGAAAAAATGGGTATGCGTAAAAAGTTATTCCAGTTATGGAAATGATTCGATTGTACCATTGTCTTAAAGACTAAAGATATATAGTCAGTCAATCTCTGCGGTAAAAACCTCTATTGAACTTTCAGGGAAAATACGTATATAAAACTGAAAAATCAGCCCTAACTACCTACTATTTAATAACTATTTTCTAATCAGGTGGTTAGCGAAAAAATGCTGTTGTGCCGTTTTATAACTTTTCATCCTCAAATTTCTAACTTTTTGATAACTCACAGATAGTATATGACAAGTTCGGATTTGAAGGAGTTGTGAAGAAAAAAAATCACTTGTTATATACCAGCTCGTTAACTTTTAGGTAAAATACGAAGAAACTATAATCTATGTATCGATTGCTGCAAAACATTGCAATATTTTAATTGATTCTCGATATGAAACAATGCGATGTCGAATCCCTATAACATTTTGTCATATACACCGAAACGAATGGAAAAATGAAAACCAATCAGAAGAACTGTCGAGGTACGCTCTGATGGGGTTTCGAGACTTTATATCTGTCTATCCAATAACTTAAACGCAATCACATGATTTAATCAGAAAATGCTTGTGGTCAAGTAATGTAATCGTGCGAAAAAAAAAATCGAGATATCGACGGCAATATCCGTTTTGAGGTCCCGCGAGACGATTGAGACTATTTCCAGAGTGAAGTCAGTATGTGTGTCTGTCTGTCTGTAATCTTCCACGATAACTGCCGAACCGATTGCCCAATCGAGCTGAAATTTGGTACGAAGATACAGTTTCTGCCCCGAATGCGACCATAGTTGTTGGTTGTCATCTGTCAAACGGAAGTGTCATATTAAAAAATGACAGAAACATATCTCACGGAACTTGACTTGCAATATGTCATTTGAAAGCCCTTGAAAAACTGTATCCAGAACAGTCAAAATTATTTCCCCAACTGACATCTGTCAAAAATAAAAAAATCTCAAAGTTCAAAACTTTGCCATTCAATTATTCAAAATCTATCCGATGGAATAGAAATTCGGCAGGGAGCAAGCAACACAACAAAAAAAATCAAATTGAGTCTGTAGTTGGAGCTTTCCACCGTTTGCCAGTCTGGCTTTGACTAGGACGACCCGCGTTTGGTACAGGACCGCTCAATTGACTGCGGTCAAATATCTCACTTAGTCAATTGATTGTTGAGTTGACCGATCAAATTGTAGTATATGACAAGCTCGAATTCAAACGAAATTGAAGTTGCGGAGACAAAAAATCCCTTGCTATACCAGTTTACAAATGTTCTTATAATAAAATCAGGATGATATTTCTACGACGAAATCTACAAATATTCCTTAACTTTCAGGTGAAAAACTATAATCTATGTATCGATTGCTGCAAAAAAATACTCCAAATTTTTTATTCATTCTCGAAATGAAGCACATGACATATCCGATGTCGAATCCCTATAACGTTGCTATGCCATTTGGTCATATAAACAGAAACTAATGGAAAAATTAGAAACCAATCGGAAGAAATATCGAGGTACGCTCTCACAAAAATTGCACAAGTAACCCCTTCACCACACTTATTCACTTCACACCTATATGAGCATTTCGATAACTAACCCAAACAGCACAACGCTATCCGTGGGATAGACTGGGGATATCCATCTGGGATTTGGAGATATCCCTGGGATATGTGCACTTTCTACCGAGGATATCCTGGGATTGTAGAAATAAGACTTTTTTCTACATCCCCCGGATAACCTTCAGGGGTCCCTTTCCCATATCTTGGGATGTATACTGGTCAACATCAGGATCATCCTGAAGATAACCACAGGCAATGTACACATCCATTCTGAGGATGACTTCTGGCGTTCATTAGGCACTCAACAGGACATTCCAGGGATATGTGGAGATTGCCAAAGAAATATTATTTTTATTATATTGATATAACTAGATTTTTTTAATCTTTGTGTATGCATACTTGTTTTTGCTTGTTAAAAAAATGGAACACATAATAAATTCAAAAATATACACACATATATTGCCTCTTCTTAACAAAAAATATATTCTGTTTACAAAAAAATAAAAATTACTGCATAATTTATATGCTACTGTATAAATATGTACAAAATGGGGGCTCATAATGAACTACAAAAAATAAAACACATATATTGCCTTCTTAACCTTCTTAAAAAATATATTCTCTTTTCAAAAAAATAAAATAAAAATTACTGCATAATTTATATGCTACTGTATTAGCTATGATCTCCTCCTTGTGTAGCACCCTTCTTCGCCATTCTTTCTCTGGCATGCCTCAGCCAGCTTTTTATGGCACTTTTAATAGATTTTTCGGAAGTTCCAAAAAGTTTATTTTTCATTATTGCTTCTGAAATAAGATATTCCGTTATAATAAAAAAAGTTCTTTCTGAAGAAAAAAATATTTCAAATAATTTCAATAGGGAAGACTTTTTTAACTCACCTACTGTTCCTTTAGCGAGAAGGGATTCTCTAAGTGCCTTCTTTCCCTTCAACCCATGCCAGTTATACTCACAGGCAATTTCATTTTTAATGATCCTCGAGTATATCCTTTTCAAAAACTCAGATTTATAACAAGGACACCCTGATTGTGAAAGGTAAATAATATTTATATTATGCATGTTATTATGAATCTAAGGTACTCACGAATTTATTATATTCATTTGTATTCTCCAAGTACCTTTCGAAAGTTTCAAAAGAGTCAATTGGCAACTCATAAGATAATTCCTCTTCGGCCTGTTTGTTGGAATCCTTCTGCAATGTCTTCAGCAATTTGTTGACTTCAAAGACATTGTTGTCAATTTCCTCATCACTTGAAACTCGAACTCTTTATTAGCAACCTGTGTTTCTTGATGATAATAAGTGTGATGTTGGGCAATGCATGATTGTTATGAATTTGAAACTGTAAGAAAAACATAATCCTTTCTGATGAAATATAGAAATATTTTCTAATGAACAAAAAAAATATATCACAAGGCAAAGCTTAGATTGGTAAATGGATCTTTTTGCCCATTCTCAAAACCTACATGGAAAGAATAAAAAACATGCGGGCTGAAAACAAAAAGACATACTGAAGAAAACTGCAAGAAATTCTAAATATTGTTCCTAATTTTGATCCCTTCCATTTCAGTTTAAAAAAGAGAGCAGAATTTCACTTCCTGAAAAAACAGAATGATCAACTTTTATTTCTTACTTATTTTTGTGGTTTACAAATTCAAAAAACCAAAAGGAAGTAACTAATGTTTTTTTTTGAGAGAAAAATTATAGTTGGGAAAATACTAACTTATAGAGGCAAGCAAGTAGTTTGCGCTTTTATGTAAATATTTTCTAGATATTTTTTTTTTACTTCAAAAAATTTATCAATGCGAAAGTAATATCAATTATTCTTACTACAATTGGATTTCGGGGGACATTCTTTTTTCCCATCAAGCGACTTCAATTTTTTATTTTTTTTCTTCTTGGATAAACCTGTAATTTGAATGTCTCAAAGTAATCATTTATCATATTTTAATGTGTTTAACCTTCTGGAACTTCAGGCAATCTATGAAACCCTTCGTCAGACGCTTCTGATGAACTACGGGTGAAATTAATTTTTTTACTGATTCTTCTTTCATCGTTTTCAGAATAATCTGAAGTAAATTGGGTTTTATCACAGTCATTCCGAGCCTTAATTAGTCATCTGTAATATAAAAATAGTTGAATAATGCAATTCATTTATATATATATATATATATATATATACTGTGCGTCTTAATTAAAAACGAATTCATATTTTAGAATACAGCTGAAGGGCTGGTAACATACAAATATGCCACTTTCAAAAATGTCACACAAAACAACAAGGCCAAAATTTGGAATTTCTTGAAGGATACTTGTGCCTATATGATGTTCCTCTTGAACTTTTGAAATAAAATCAGCATCGGTTCTTTCCCTAAAGAAGATTTCAGGAAAACATACTCTGTTATTTATAAATTCACCTTCCTGATAAACATTTTGAACAAGAAAAATATCCTGTATGGCTTTTAATACATTTGACATATGACTTAGCTGGTGCATCACAAATGAAACCTCTAATTCTGAATGGCAATTTATGGTTATCAAATTCTATTCCATTTTCAGTCAATCTCACTGCATCATCAACAAAATCTCTCAAAAATAAGTTAGGATCTTGTGGTTTTTCATATCCATGATATAGTCCAACAATACCAACTAAATGTTTGACATGGTATAGTGAAATGAGAATGGGATAAAATTGGCTTCCAGAACTCTTACTTAGGGGTAACTCATCAATATTCACACAAACTTCACAGTAACTGATATTTTTTTGGGATGTATTGAGCAACAAATAATTTACAGCTCGTTCTAGCCCAGGATGTAAAGTTTTTGTTATGGTCTGTCGAGGAGTATGTAGTAAAGTTCTTGCGTCATAGGTAAAGTATTAAAATGAGGTTTTAAATTTTCAGTAATCCCCCCAGAGCTGAATGATCAATTTCCCAATTGTATTTTCAAGTCTGATTTCTTGCATTCTATCTGTTTTGGCACTTCATTGAGCATTTGACAGGGAATCTGATGAGTAATTAGTTTGTCCTATCATTTGTTCATAAGGTTTTTCGATAATGATGGTATCTCCAGGGTCAGGACAAAACTCATTTGAAAGAGAACAATCAGAATCTGTATAAGGTGAAGATGTTTCTGTAGATTCAGTTTGTGCCAAATATATGGTATCTTCATTATCATTCCCATAATCTTGAATAAGAGCAAGTATTCTATCCCTATCATCCTTCGCGTACCGATGCTCTGCTTTTCTTCCTTATTGAATTCGCCATTTTTATAATTCGTACTCACATTCATCGACAATAATTTAACAAAGGAACAGTATGTTTATCAAGCAGTAATCACATTGACTAACCTGTATTCTTCAGTCTCAACTTGTTATCCAGAAATTTATTAATATTTCAATTCAAACAAACTAAAGACGGTGCACTTAACGTCCATGCACTTTATTAAATATAAAAAAAGTAGAGGTTATACAAAATCGGCGGCACTCAGAATTCAACAACACAAACACTGACACGACAAGGAAGGTGTTCTATAACCACGGACCTCGTTCTTAGATCATCGCATGCGGTAAAGGATAAGGACAGCTCTACGTTCAGATAACAGCACAGGCTATTATAAAACTGTTTCCTGATTGGCTGCTGAATAAGAACTTGTCATTCAGAGCCAGTCAGAAGAGAGTACGGCTGTGTTCTAATAGCTGATATCTCCACAAATGTGAATTCAGTGAAATATTAGAAATTCATGAAAATGTTAAATAATAAAATTAAATATACTTATGTAAAAATGTATTACTTATTCTTCGAAAATAATAATTCCGAAAGACAATAAAATCGATAATGGATGGTGTTTTATTAGTTTTGGAACATACATTTTTCAATACACAATTTTCCTTCTAAATTGTTTTTTCGGTGAACAAAATATATATCCTACCGATGGCCTAGAGCAATGGCCGAGGGACATATTTGAATGTTATCCCAGGGATGTGGAAAACTGGATCTCATTGGGATAATATGTAACCACATTGTATATACCAAGGATATACATTAATGTTATTCCTGGGATATCTGCATTTGGCTTAACCTGGGTTATCATGACGACTGATGGAAAATCTGAGGATATCCTTGGGATATCCCGAGGATATAGTGTGCTGTGTGGGAAGTTATCATCATCAGTAGGTTAACGACACTAAATAAATTGTAACATCTTACAATTTATACCTGCTGTTTCTAATTATGTTATTTTATACTAATTACTGTTCCTCAAGTCGCTAATGGGATCTTGATGGTTCTATGGGGATGAAAGAAAACAAAGTTGAATACATAGGTCCATTACATTAAGTACATGTTTATTAGGGTTTTTGTGAATAACTATACTCTCCAGGCAGTCTAATTTTCTAGTAGCCACACTTGACTTATTCCCTTCGGTAAGTAGCATGGGCCAAATGTTCGTGGAATCTTTTGGAAATTGAACGTTTTGTCTGATCATAATAGACTTTGTCACAATTTGGACCACTAATTTCATAAATTCCCGACTTATATTAAGGGGTTACTTGTGCGAATTATCACAAGCTGGTGTAACACGGGGTTCACACCCCGTGTCACCCCCTTTTCCAGATAATTATATAGGCATAATTAAAAACTTACGAACAGATAAAAACCACAGGAATTATCAAAATTAAATAAAATATATATTACAATACTCCCATGGGCGAAAGCAGGAGGGGAATTCTACTAGAATTGTTGAAATGGCCAAATTATAATATGTACTTTGTCATCGCCACCCGGCTGGGATGCGGCCTTCGCCCTTACGAGTAAGGGCAAGCCCGTATTCATACATAGTTTTAAGTATTGTGTATAGTAGCAAATAAGTGTATATATTAGAATAGGTCAAATGTACATGTATAAAGAAACAATAAATCTTTTTGGCTTGGCTTTGGTTACTTGTGCAATTTTGTGATTGTGTGACACCACAGCGTCTAGCCAGTCTTCTGCGAGGTACACGCTCTATTGGGAACATTTTTTTATTTTATTTCCCTGGAATAAATCGAACTATTAATTATAATAGAACCTAAATGCATATTAATACATCGAAATTCGTTTTCGAAACATTATATCTGTCCAACACAATCACATGATATGAACAGAAAATGCCCTTTGATTGTGTTGAAGTTATTACATAGTATTTCGATATATTAATTTGCATTTTCTAGTTTAGTTATAATTTTAATTCAAAATCTTGTAGTATTTCCTATGCCCTTTCATGTGATAAGAAAGTCTCGAATACGAATTTCGATAAATTAATCTGCATTTCAAGTTCTGCTTTAATTAATAGTTTGATTTTTTCCAGGAAAGTAAAATGAAAAAATACACCTATTAGAACCTGTCTAGGCATTTTTTCCGATTGGTTTTTTATTTATCCATTCGTTTGTGTTTATATGACCAACTGGCATATCAACGTCATTTGTTGCATTTCGAGAATCAATTAAAATATTTGAGTGGTTTTTGTCAATCGATCTAGATATCTGAAATTCATTGTAGATTATCGTAGAAAGTATCATCGATTAGAACATTTGTAGAATTTTCTCAAAACTTCTTCAATTTGACAAACTTGTCATATACTACTTGAGAGTTTTTTGCAGTAATCGATACTAGATGATAGTTAAACTTGTCATATACTACTTGAGAGTTTTTTGCAGTAATCGATACATAGATGATAGTTTCTCCGTATTTCACCAGAAAGTTAACGAACATTTGCAGATTTTGTCGTAGAAATATCCCGATTTAATTATAAGAACATTTGAAAAAACTGGCATAGCAAGGGATTTTTTCTCCACATGCCCTTCAACTTCGTTCGAATCCGAATACGTCATATATTATCTGAGGAATTAGTAAAAAGTTAGAAAGTTTAGCATTTGAATCATCTTCCTGACTATACTGGATAAAAAAGCTATAAAACGGCTGTGCCAGCTTAAGACTTGAGCTAGCACAACACCCTTAATTTGCTAATCAGCTAAATTTAAAAAAAAATTGTTTGTGTTAGAAAATTGTTAATAAATGCTTATTTATGAAATACTGCATGATTTTCAGTTGATTGTGTGAGTTTTATATAGATAGGGAAACTGCTCAAAACTAAACTTCCTTCGAGAATTCGATATAGCAGTTCCAAGATGGTGGGCGAGTTTTCTGGTATATGATCCGATTCTATTCAAAATTGATGTTATGTTTGGGGTTGATGATTATGAACTTCTAAAAATGCAAACAGGAATTCAAGATGGCAGACTAGTTTTGTGATTTATGGTCTAATGCTATTCAAAATGAACTATTCGACGTACCTTTTACAATTTGAATACCAAAGAAGCTACAGGAAGCGACGGAATTTCGCCAATGGTACTCAAGAGATGTGCCTCCGAACCAATTCCAGCCTTGTGTCCACTCTTCACGTTATCAAACAATGTCGCCAACTGGAAAGCGGCTCGAGTACAGCCCATTCCCAAAAAAGGAAAGTAGACTTCCCAAAAACTATAGGCCAATCGCCCTAGTGCTTATCATCTCAAAAGTGATGAAAATAGCCATCAATATCGAGAGAGATATCTTGAACAATCTGGTATTTTCAGCGATAGGACGATCTTGCCATCAGAGGTCTATAGGGGACTTGCTTGTCTACGTGTATGACATGCTTCAATCGAAAAACATGGCGAACCTCTTGAATCTCTAAAGCTTTCGATAGCGTTTGGTACCAAGGTCTCACATCTAAACTTACTTCCATACTATGGCAGAGTTGGAGGGCAGCAGCGTTTGGCTATCTAGTTTCCATGAATATCAATCTATAAATGTTGTGGCTGGAGTATCATCCTACACTTTCCAACCAACTCAGACGTCCCACAAGGTTCCATTCTGGTGCCCATACTTTTTTCCTACTCATTAACCACTTGTTGAGATCCACCAAAATCATGTCACTTCTTTCGCTGACGATCACACGAACTTCACCTCAGAATGCATAACTTGAGGCGTACAGTTGATTTGACATTTCATGTGCTGTTCTTATTAATCTAGTAATTTTTTTGGTTGGATGATAAGGAACTTTAAAAAAATTCGATATACGAGTTCGCCTATTCAAATTGAATTGAACCAATGTCAAGAGATCAGGACAGTTGATGCAACCACCAATTATTTTATGCTAAAAACGTAGAAATACTCCATCCTTCATTTGTTCGAGAATTTGGAAGTTATTCTATGATTCATATGTAAATCCTATCTTGAAGGCACATACACTGCCACAAGGAAATCAACATAACAACCATAATGAATTCTAACAGAGATCGCACTAGTAAATTATTGGTTGGTACGAGATAAGATAGAAGTCAGATGTAGTTCTCTGAATGAATCCTAGCATCTTCTTAGCCTTAACAACAATGTTGTAGATGTGTCCTAATATACATTTTATTAGCAGAACTTTTTCATGGAACGATCACGTCTCACTATAAAGCTCAGATTGGCTCCGTTCTAGAACAATACTCCGATGTGTTGGGGTCGGCAGTCCATTTGTTGGACGATGCTACCAGAATAGTGGGCGACATATCTGTTTTATGTATACTTTAATGGCAGATGTTTCTCCGAAATTACATATCTTGTGCCACCACGAGCAGTTTTTTTCGGACAAACTCGACAGACTTAGCCCACCCTTACATGGCGGATGATGGATTCAGCCTGCGCGCGGTGTTTTTAATTTGAACATGAAAAAAATCGTTACTGCATTCGACTCAAAAAATTTACTCGAAACGTATTTTCTATCTATATTTATTCATTGTTTCGTTATTATTTCTTGTCATGGCCGAATAAAAAAACGATTACAAATTATTGAACACTGCATCATTAGACCATTGTTGTAATTGGGAAGATTTGAAATTTCGACCACGTATTTAGTAAATTGGCCCCATAAAGGTGCCGCGTATGGAAAGTCCAGATGTCCTGTATGGCAGACACACGAATCATAAACTGAGTACGTGACGCAAAAGTCAATAAACACTTACAGCAATACACCAATTGTTTCGGCTGGTCGGTGTATTTATGAACAAGAAATGACGTCCGTTCGTTGGAAAATAATTGTTTTCCATTTGAAATCGATATCGCATAGGATTTGACTCCCCGCTTTGTGAATGCTGTGTTAGATTCAGCATCCGATATCTTAATTTCAGTATGCATTTACCGTTTCATTTGATAGTTGATTTTTCCATTGAGTGAGCGATTATTTAGGTATTGATACCTAAGACGGCATCAACAAGTTTATATTTTAAGTAAGCGTCGTCTTTTGTCATTCCACGTGTTGTACTTGTAAGCTTAAATTGGAGCTTAGAATATTGAATCGCTTAATATTTAAACATAAGAATATGTGGTTATTATTAGATGATGAACTGATAACTTGGATTCAGAGGTGCTTATATTGTTTTCGATTATTTTGGTCTTTAACCTATTGAAAATGAAGAAAAAGTGCATTTCTATACTTTGCTGGGTTTCCAAAGTAGAACTATAAGAATTGTTTCAAACGATTTTACGTCAAAAGTCTCAAATGTATGTAAAATCAACATATACCTACATACGTATATTTTATTTGTTAATTTTACTATTAAAAGATGAAGTTGTAAATAGCTGCAGCTCAGCAGTGCTAAAATCGAAAGTGTCACTTGTGCCGGTCATTTGAGTGACTCTTGAGTTAAGCCAAGCTTTGCTAAGTATATAATTTAAAGCTTACATTTGGAATCAGCTCTACATGACCTTTTATATTCCTTGTATGGAAATTCTCTTTACATTATTGATTTATAGGCAGGAGCAATATGATGACAATATTTCTAGTCTATTTTTCTTTCTCTACAATTTAAATAACATTGCATTTTATCTTTGTTTCTGGCTCCATAAAAGTGAAGACAATGTTATCAAAATATTTATGGATTGTCAAACAAAATTAACCAACCATTTACTGAAGAGACACCTTTGAAAAAGTTTCCCGGCCCCTCAAATCGCTCCAGCACGCGCCTGGACGTGACTCGCCATTTTTATGAATTGGCATCAGTTTCAAAATCTTTAAGGGGTCTGGAAATATTCCCGATGACATATAAGTTGACAATATGAGTGAGAGGTGAAATTATGCTGTGGTCAATGATGATAGCGTATTATTATATAACTTTTTATCCAAGCAATAATTTCACGCCTCTTGTGATTATTATACATGTGCTTCTATTATAAATATTCCGAAGGTGAATCCTTCAAATGAAGTGTGTAGTTTGTTGGTGGGAATTATTAAAGCTCATCAAGACTGTTATGGTTGTGATTATTGTCATGAATGCGTAAAATTTTATGCAAAAACATTCATGAATTTCTTTATTGTCCGTAAATATGACTTCCGAAAGTAATTTTGTTTGGAGGAGAGTAAAATTACGTTCTGGGTACTTTACCTCCATATTTACGTTTTTGAAGAGGCTATGTAGCCAGTGCTGCTTGGCTTTCATGGTATTAACAAAGAGTGAAGAGCTTTTTCATTGCAGTTTTTACAGAAACTGAAGATAGATATATAATTCTTGGTCAATGTAAGTTGATACATCATTTATACAGCTAGCGCCCATCGGCATTCATAGGTTAGGTTAAAAAAATGTAGACACCCTGTAGTCCTGATTTCCCACTGAAACTGGTTAAAAGGGGAAAAACTTATAAAAGAACAAAACCGCAGGAAGGTTGAATATTGGCGAACAAACATTAATTTATTTTTCCGCGCCACTTTACAACTGATTTTCCTCTACATTTCCCAAGATTCGTGTACTTCCTGCTACCTAAATGATTTTCCTAAAATGATTGACCTTGTTTTCGGCTGCTACTGGCCATAGCATTTTTCTTTGTAGTGATTAAATTTAATCAATGAAAACAAAACGTGCCCGATCAGAATTACCTATCGCTGCAATCCATGAATGTGCCTTACTTATTGATACTTTTTTGTTTCAGTTTTCCTCCAAAAATGGAAAGATCTCAGATAGTGAATTCTCTGGGTTCTTCCGAACACATACAAGAACAGACTTACATCCAGGCACCGAGTTTTGTACAGTCGCAAAATTACGCGAACACGTCACCTAGTCAAATTTATTGTAGATCATCCCCAAGCAGTTCAGGTTATGTCTCGGTGTCCCAACCTCACAAAAAAGGCTCGCTCAGAAATGGGGACGTTTTGAAGCGATCCAGAGTTCAAACAACGTAAGTACTTTTTATCATCTTGTAATATACATCAAAACTGCGGAGTTTTACAACATAAACTATTACGAAATTATTTCCAAAGTTTTCAATTTTGTTTAACGAAGGTTGTTCGAAATGGTTGCTGCATATTGGAATATTTTATGGTTATTTTTTACTATATAACGGCGGATTTAGCGTATGCATAACGCATAAAAAAGTGTGATTTATCAATTACTTCTCCAATTCATAATTGGGGCGAGTGACAGTTCATTATGGTGTCATCCAATTTCTAACCTCACTTTTCTCGTTTTATGATGAAATACATAAATGTTAGGTTATTGAATGACATTGATGACAGCTACCTCCACAATGTAGGCGCAGGCGCAGTTTATATTATTGCGTAAAACTTGGTTATGTTAGGTTAGGTCTTGTGTTTGTGTTTTATGGCTTGAGAAGGTATGGGGTAAACCATCTCATTTAAAACAACGGTGTTTTAACTTTCATAAATTATACAATGAAATAATATCCATGCACCACTGATTAAATAATGCCAAGACCACTGATAATGGTTTTTATTTCAGGTGAAAACACGAATCCGAAATCAAAACTTTGCCCTTTCAAATATTTTCAGAGTTATGGCCCTTCAGTGTTCAATAAGGGTATTTTTTCTGTTTTTACAACAAAAATCATTTATTAACCTTTTGTAATTATTAATAAATATATTTTCAACTTCTTTACCTGATAGATTTTCATACTGTTACAGGGGTTATTTTTGCATATTTTTTAATACGGTTGAACCTAACCTCCAAAATCAGAAAACAGCTCCCTTGTTTTCCAAATTATGGGAGTTACATACAATGATATAATAGAAGGCAGATCTTCCCAAGAATAACACTTCAAAATGTATCAGAAGGTTATATTAAAAGATTAAAATGGTATAGATAACGACAACAAAATGTTATTAGAATTGTTTTTATTGCGAAAAAAGAGGGGGGACAATTAATCTCATTGACTTTAGAGGACCATGAACAGGAAAACTGGCCAAATTCGTATCAAATATTGAGTGTTCATAACAATATAATGAGTTATGCATAGTGATTATGCCGTTTGCCTTGTATTTATATATGTATTTGTTGTTGCTGTCGTTTGAATTTTGTCAATTAAGCTTATTCAAGAAAGCATAGTTTTACAGAATGGATTTAAATGTTCCTATAATTATTATTATTAAGACCTGGCTGTTCTTAGCTAATCCCACATGATTGAAAGACACGAAAGTGCATTTAGGGTTGCAGCTTCGTCTTCAGTAGGAAACAATCATAAAAATTGGTAGACAGAAAACTCGTCGATTTTTTTTTGTAGTAATATTTTAATTTATATTTCAACCAGAAGAAACTAATTCAAATTGTCTTTTAGATACGAATTGTCGCAAGACATCCTAGATAAACAGATAGAAGTATTGGAACGTAAATATGGAGGAGATAAAGCCCGCAGTGCAGCGCTCACCATACAGAGGGCATTCAGAAGATATACCCTGCTCAAAAAGTTCGCAGCGATAACCGCCATGGCTAAGGCGGAAAAAAGAATCAGTCGACGACTTCCGGCACCAACAGAAGACAATAAACCAAGTCCAGGTGAGTGAAACCCAGATTACGCTCTACAGAAATCTGCTATAAAAATATTCTGGTGGAAACTTGCAGCCTGCTTGTAGTGATAGAAAGAAAGGCTGTACCACTTTCTTGGGGTATTCAACAAATTAAAAACTGCAGATGAAGTTAGCTTCCTACAAATTTGCAGTTTTTGTCTATCATTTATACATCTCTTTTTTTTGCAAATTTCAGGTACCGAGCAGCAATGTGGCGAATATTCTCGCTCCTTTGAGAACCACGATTGTAACTCTCTACGTATGCTTCCGGTCAGATCAATGTCATTGCGTGAAAGGCGACATGTTGACAATATGCCAATTCCTCGCAGTCAATCGGGCACGCCAACGGTGTGCTGGGAAAATTATTCTTCTTCATCTCTTCAGCACTACTACTCGGCAGCAGACAGTAAATCAGACTGTGCATCCACGCAAGTTACAGCTAGTGGCAGCTCTTGCGGCAATCCTACGACCTCTTCGAATGGGTACTCGAGATCTAGGAACAGTTTGAGCAATAGAAAGGTCCCTCCAGAGGTACCGAAGAGAACTTCGAGCATTTCTTCCAGGTCACTGGAAGCTCGCCATCAGAAATCCAACGGGCTCATCAAGACGACGGAAAATGGTTCTTTGTCCAGTGTCCAGAGCTCGGGTAGTGACAGCAGCATCTCTACGGAACGTATACAGTGCGAGTATGCCAGTTCGCCAATTTGGAAACGGAAAGGAAACCATATGTCAGAGTATGCCGAGCCTGCCTTGGAGACGAGCCTGGGTAATATCTCCAACGCTAGCTCCTCGACTTACACTCTTGTGGAAAGAGCAAATGACCAGCAGACGCCCACTAGCTACAAAATTTCCGAGACAATACGTAAGCGCCAGTACCGCGTAGGCCTGAACTTGTTCAACAAAAAGCCAGAGAAAGGCATCACCTACTTGATCCGCAGAGGCTTCCTGGAGAATTCGCCTCAAGGAGTCGCCCGATTCCTCATATCCCGAAAAGGCTTGAGCAAGCAGATGATCGGCGAGTATTTGGGGAACTTGCAGAGCCCCTTTTGCATGGCTGTACTGGAATGTTTTGCCGGGGAGCTCGATTTATCCGGTATGCAAGTGGATGTGGCTTTGAGGAAGTTCCAGCAGCATTTCCGCATGCCGGGAGAGGCGCAGAAGATTGAGAGGCTGATGGAGGTGTATTCACAGAGATACTGTCAGTGCAACGTGGATATTGTTGCTAGATTGAGATCGCCGGATACGGTGAGTTTTTTTTTGCCAAATGCCGAAATGTGTTCAGGAAATGGATCACCATAAACGAACATTGTCAAATACAAATTTGAATTTTGATTGTAGAAATATGAAGGTTTGACAGAACTGCAGTCATTTTTTCCTGGATAATTAGCGGATTCAGAATGAGGGAACAATACTTGAATTCGGGAATGTACTGTGATTGGTCAATTGTCATATGCCAATTCAATTAATCAATTCAAACTGCTTAATTTGTCTAAGAGTTATTATTCTTGTTTGGCAACTAGTGGATAGTTCCACTATGTCAAATCTAAAGATATTCCGAATGTAGAACTCGCCAAAACATGCGATTTTACAAGAAAAACCAACTATATAAAAGTTGCAAAATAACAGAGATACAAAATTCCCAATAAAATTGGTCCTGGTATATATTTTTACACGCGGCGAAAGTGAAATTTCTTGGTCCACAAATGATTTCACTTGCCGTCTAGTTTTTTTATGTTATTCATTGAGAAAAATATTTTCACCATACAGCCGTGAAGGTTTTTTGCTGCCCTGACATGTGTACTATGAAAATTATTTTCTCCATTCCCTGTTAATGAAGCTTTGTCACAGCCGAAATAAATTTGCACTGTGTTAACTCTGCCTATAAATTGGAAACATTTCTAAAAGCTCATTGTTATCGTTGACACAACCAGAAAAAGGTATGGGAAAATTGGCCCATGCTGCTCAAATTCAGGTCACATTGACTGAACTGACTACCGTCTCTAAAATTAGTCAGCAGATGCATCCAGAACAAGTGTTGGCCAAAACTTTCGAATAATAGTCTGTACGTTATTTTGCAACTATTATTTAGTCGATTTTTTGCAAATTCATATATTGTGGTCAAGGTTTTGTTTATTTCTTCCAGTTTCTGTTTTATAAGGTCAACCTTCATGTTCTACATGTAATCGTTCAAAATCATAGGTAAAACAATGGTTTTTCAGTATGAGGTGAGCAGCAAAAGTTGAATTTGTGCCCTTTTCTTAACGTTTTGTTTGGTTGGCCTATGTGAAAACAAGAACCACAAGTTAATTTATACACTCTAGATTTATCGGTATTATCTTTATGGTTCTTAATTCTTCATTGTTTGGGTAAATTTATTAAGAACATAGAAATATAATACCAATAGATCGGGGTGCATAAATTGACTTCACAATTTAATCTCGTCAGGAAATGGCTTACAAAAATTGTGTTTTTTAATTTGTTTTATCAATTATTTGATGGTATTTTCAGATCTTCGTCCTAGCTTTTGCTATAATAATGCTAAACACAGACCTACACACCCCCAATATCAAGCCAGAGAGAAGGATGCGTGTTGAAGACTTCATAAAAAACCTGCGAGGAATCGACGACTGCGGCGACATCGATACTGACATGCTAGTAGGAGTCTACGAAAGAGTGAAAGCTAACGAGTTCAAGCCGGGTTCGGACCACGTCACGCAAGTCATGAAAGTGCAGGCTACCATAGTCGGAAAGAAACCCAATATGGCTTTACCGCACCGCAGGTTAGTGTGCTATTGCCGTCTTTACGAAATACCCGATATTCATAAGAAAGAAAGGCCTGGGGTACATCAGAGAGAAGTCTTCCTTTTCAATGACCTACTTGTAATCACCAAGATTCTGAGTAAAAAGAAGTCCTCGGTAACTTACACCTTTAGAAATAGTTACCCCCTCTGCGGAATGGTCGTGACACTTTTCGATGTTCCACGTAAGTCATTTAATTGAATGATTCTATGAAATGACTAACCGAATATTTACCTTCCAGACTATCCATTTGGCATACGACTTAGTCAGCGTGTAGATCAGAAAGTTCTAGTTACATTCAATGCCAGGAATGAACACGATAGATGCAAGTTTGCAGAGGATCTTAAAGAAGCCGTCAGTGAGATGGACGAAATGGAAAATCTGAGAATAGAGGCTGAATTAGATAGACAAAAATCAAATAGAGGTGGAAATAGAGCAGGTGAGAGTTTTGACCAAAGTTTTTCAAAATGAAATTTTAATACTTTTCTTGTAAAGTAACCCTGTAGGTAGTCCAGTGAACAGTCTTGAGCATCGAAACATTTTTGTTTCTTCGTATTGTCTATCGAATTTATCGGTCTCTATATAGACAATAAATTAAAATATATTGGACTCTGTAAGAAACTATCCTCTGGATGCTTTGCTATCAGTGTTGTACTTTTTTTATTAGGGGGAAATTCTTTAAGCACTTCACTAGTTTGGGTCTATTGCTACGTGGGTATGCGAGACTCTCCTAAGCGGCCTACTCACTAGAACCCTCTTTGCCCTCTTTTTACAAATGGCGTCTAAAATACGGACAAGGCATGTCAGGTGTTTTCTTTTTGCTTCATGATTTTTGTTACCGCATACGAGATAGTCTTCCATGTTGTTGGGCTTCTCAGCATGATAGGTACAATGTTGTCTGGAGTAAGTCGTTCGCCCAGTCATGTTTCCAGCCGGTGTCTGTTATTGTGCCATTTTGTGCAGGTGAAAATGGTGTGCTCTGCTATGTCTATTTCATCGCAAAAGATGCAGACATTGTCGGCAGTTTCGTTGTTCCTGTAAGTGTATGCTCGATAGGATCCATGCCCCATGAAGAATTGCATTAGGAAATAATTCGTATCTCTGTAGTTGCAGCTGTACCATGTTTCTATGTTTGGTACAAGCCGTTTATTTTAGTCCATTGCGCAACATTTTCTGTGCGATCCCATCATGTCTTCCTGAGTGTTAGGGTCTCCTGGTGTTCTCTTTTTTGCTTTCCTCCTTGTCGCCTTCGCTTGAGTAGATGAACGGTCTTTCTTTCATCAGTAGTTCTATGGAAGGGATGCCTGCAAGGACGCATGTTGCCTCGTAGGACGTAATCTTGTATGTTGCGATGACCCTAAGCAGCAATGTTGTACTAGAAGAATTGGACTTTACTGCTTCAAAATTGGTCTATTATGCGCTATTCTTACAAAAGCTCAGTCAAGTACCTCGAAGTCATCCTTGACTCCAAGCTAAACTGGAAGGGGCATATCGAACACAAAGTTTGGAAAGGCACAGCTGTATTTTGGGCATGCAGAAGGGCATTTGGCAGTACGTGCTCAGCCCGAAGATTCTATACTGGATCTACACGACTCTCATACGCCCAATGATTATGTAGGGGGCAAGGTACAGCATCCGGCAAATCAAAAACCCACTTAGATAAGGTACAAAGACTTGCCTGTCTTGCAACAACAAGTGCAATGAGGACGGCACCCACTAGGGCGCTGGAGACAATCATAGGACTGCCGCCTCTGCCATTGAACACGAGGCACGCAAAGCTATCGCTCGCTTGAGAAGCTCCAACCAATGGCGAAACAAGGGAATGTATGGACATTCTCGATTATGGAATCAAACGGTAAAGGATTGTCCACTCCTTGAGATGCCGCGGGACAATTATTTACCTGTCATACGATTTATTTGTCAGTCATTCCCAAAAGGGAGGACTGGGAGCAGATAGGGCATCGCCTGATCCCCTCCAATGGGATCATCTGTCTGGTACACAAATGGCTCCAAGATGGGTGAATCAGCCGGCGCCGGAGTATACGGGCAATCTCCAAAAGCTGTACTCTACTATGCCCTGGAAAATTTTATTTCAGGCAGAAGTTTTTGCCATACTCGCCTGTGTGAAAGAAAATATCAACAGATCAAATCACGATATGCACGGACAGCCAAGCGGGATCAAGGCCCTCACATCATACAGAGTCAGTTCGCTGCTGGTTTCGGAATGCATTGATGATCTGCAAAGGCTATCCATTGCCAATAAGGTAAAGGTACTGTGGGTCCCTGGTCATACCGGTGTGCCCGGAAACGAACAGGCCAACCAAAAAGCTCAACAATTGGACACGAACCAATACTAGGAGTTTCTAGATCATGGAGCTTCTCAACCATGAAAAAAATCCTGGAAGTAAAATTCCAGGAGGCATGAGACAATCGAAACTCTACATCGAAGGACCTTCTACCAGAAGGGCCAATACTCTGCTCACACTGAGCAGAACGGAAATCAGAATAGTGGTAGGGCTCCCAACATTATAGGTATCACAGATGATACTGAATGCAGGTGGTGCTTGAAGGATGATGAGTCAGCCACCCACATCCTCACGGAATGCCCAGCAGTGTCTGAAATACGGGAAGCGTACCTCGGGAGTATCATTCTGAACCCGGAGAGTGTGAGAAAGGTATCGCTCACAAAATAGAATACCTCCAAAGCTGAACCAATTTCCAGCAGCAGTGGGTGCATAACGGGCCCAATGGAGAGGCCTACATGCTAATGGTTCTGTCCGCCCACATACTCATTCTATCTATCTAGGCGCTTTTCTTATCTCACTTGTGGTATTCTCATCTCATTTATGTTATTATAATCTCATCTGTGTTAGGGAATATATTTCTGGGTAGTGGAAACAAGCTGTTCGAAACGGCTAATAGTGCTCTTGCAATATAAAACCGTGTTTATTTTAGGAAAATATTTAAAAGTCGCAGGATTCATTGACCAATATATTGTGTAGTATCATCAAGTTCGTTATTTTGCAACTTTTATGCAGGTGATTTTTTATAAAAATCGCAATAATCAATGTTTTTTCTCCATTTTATTTGTACATCATTGACTTTGTCAAAATTGTTGCCTTCTGATAATGAAGGGCATCCTGATTGATTTGTTGAAAATATAAACAGGATGTTCATAAAATCAGATGTGGAATCATCTGCGACTGAAAGATAAACTTTAGTCACTATCTTCCATCGTCAAGATAAGCTCTTGTGGGGTATTCATGTTGAAAAGGGAAACATTCTCAATTGAATATTGATAGAAAGATTTTTCTGTGAATTGAAAAATCTACGATTAAAATGAAGTTATTTTTGTGAATGTCTAAAGAAAACAACTACTTCCGCAAAAGCCATGGACATTGAACTACATCTGATAGATATTCTGAAAAGGACCTAACTCAAAAGAAAAGAAAAAATCTGAAATTGAAAATTTGCATTTTCATTCAGATAGTTATTTGATTTTCTATTCCAGTCTTAATTAAGAACTCATAAAGATGAATGTTAGACATTCACAAAAAATAACTTCATTTTAATCGTAGATTTTTCAATTCACAGAAAAATCTTTCTATCAATATTCAATTGAGAATGTTTCCCTTTTCGGCATCCTGATTGTTTGATTGACGTTTACAACTGACTCATAAATTCCTCTGCAAAACGAAAAACTTGAAAATTCTGGAAAAAAATATACTATAAGAATACTAGGCATGGCATCGCCCCCATCACGGACATTTCCTCAACAAACAATTCTAGAATACATCTATGAAATCCTCAATTGAGTTTTTTTTTTGGATTATTACTATTATCCCCTTTTCAACGGTTTTTTGCAATTTTTGAACACCTATTTGTTCATATCATTAATTTATGTTTATAAGGTATTGATTGAGTAATCACAATGTGATTAGTTCAATAAAATGCGGTTATTATTATTATTTATTTTGTTTGTATTTACTAATGTCAGTTCTCTTATTTTAGGTACAGAAAACCGAGATAGCGGAGTAGCCGACGTGGAAGGCTGCCCCTACCAGTGTCCCTGTTCGCAGAATCCCTCGATGGGTGCCAACGAGGAGGAGACACCACACGATCCTCAGATAAAACGTTCAGCCCTGAGCAATTCGCTGCTCGACATCCACGAACAGTGTAAGTGTTAAATGTAATCAATGGTGGCCGTTGTATTTTGACATCAGTGTAGTTGCAGGAGAAAAAGCGCAGAGAAGGGGCAGCGTCGGCTCTTTGGATAGCGGCATGTCCGTCTCTTTCCAATCGACATCTGCGAGCACTTGCTCGCGCTCCGATAAGCTAGCCGGGAAAGGCGGAAAGCCCATCATGCACAACCCGCAGGGTTTCCTCGGAGGACTCTTTAATAAAAAACAAACGAGCAATACTGTCAAATCGACGGAGGTGTAGTTAATTGCGTTTAGATAACTGAAGGGTAGATTCTCGGAACGCCCGAGTACGAGGCTCTCGAGAAATTTCTGATGGGTTCAGACACATTTACGGGTGGATTTATTTTTACTGGCAGATTACTATTGAAATGATGTACTCATTATTCCCACGGTTCAGTCCAATATTCCCATACAGAAAACTCGGAAATGTCAAAAATCAAATAATACACTTTATATGGTTTCACATGTATTATTGTTCTTTATATCCTTGCTTGTAGATGAGTTTTTCTGTATAAAGTTTGTATTAGTTTTGTATATTTGGACGTTGAAGGTTCTCAGAATCTGGAAGCAATAATGTATAGTTGAAAAAGTTACTGTGATGTGAGCTATATTTTAATTTGGAATATATCGTCTGTCCGGTAAAATTTTTCAATAGTCGAAAAAATCCGAAGATTTCTCGTATGAATCCACTAGCCGTTTCTTGATCTCGAATCACACGGAAATTTCACGAGATTGACTATTTATTTATTATTTACAGCTGTGAAATGTGATGGGAATTTCAATATTCCGCTTAGGTGTTGTACTTTTGAACACTATAATTTTTATATGATTAGGAATTTCGTGAAAGTCTTGGATCGAAATTCTGTTCAACCCTCGTGTAAGATTTTTAATGGAAATATGATGGAGAAAATTCATCAAGCGGGTGCATTTCAATGTTTACCCTATATAATATGTAATCCTATTGTTTTTAAAAATTTAACTTGTGCATGTCAAAAGTAACCAAATATATTTTCACCATTCGTAAGTGTTACCAAATAATAATAACTATGGCTGTCTTTAATTTTCGCCCAGAGCGTTCACTTAATATTAATAGTATTTTTTCATAAATATTTTTCTATGAAACAACCTAATGTTCTCAGTTATATGCCGTTCTTTTAATTTCCATAATCAAATTGTTATCGAAGCATTATTTCTAATATTGTTGTTATTTTGTTGTTACACACATGTAGATTAGTTTTTGTCCCGCCTGTAACCCACCATAAAGGAAATAAATATATCAGAATGGAGGAAGTTTCCAAAGGACGAACTGAGATTTCAATTATTTATTTATAGTTATTATTCAATAAATATATCCAATTTTATCCTTCTTTCTTCAGCATGTCATCCATTTTTGGATATAGGGTAGAATGGGGTAATGACGGTCACTTTTATTGAAGGCAGTGACCCTGTTCAAACTGGTCGCTTCTGCTTTTCGTACTGCAATTTGATTTCTCTTCTGAAACTCTACAAGCCCGTCACGAGCTGCCATTTTAACTTCATTGTTAAAACTATGTTTTATGCCATTTTTTTCGGCAAACTGAAATGCCATGCATCCATAAAATATAGATGGTAGATATTTTATCTGGTTCGACATTTCCACTTCCTGCTCCCTAGTGAAAACAGTTTTTCTACCCAAAATAGGATTGACAAATTTTCCTTTCTGAATTATTGTAAGGTTGAAACGGAATTTTACATCTTTTAGCGACAGTTTCGCATAGAACTGACCACTTTGCTCTTTTGGTTACTCTAACCTAACACGTGGCTTCGGCATCTGCAATAAAGAAAAAAAACAAATAAAAATTCGTTTTTGTTCATGAGGGAAATGCCGGTCACTCGAAATAATTAATAATTTAGGACCTTAAAATTTCGATAAATCACTCATTTCAATACGTGAGACTAATCTATGATGTACCATCCAATTGATAAACTCCGCACATGCTTGAAAAATAATAAATATAAATATTTACCGCTTATTTTCAATGATGACGAAATTAGAAGAAACACAAGAAAAACAAATGGCCGACAAGTTAGGCAAACGCTCTCAATGCTACGGTATTAAAAACAGCCGTTGCACCAAATGCTGTTGCCAGATCTATTTCCTTTGAGGAAATATAGGGGTGACCGGTATTACCCCATTTTACCCTAGACTTGTTCCAAACTATCCTACATGTTTTTTGTAATGAAGTTGAATCAAAGTCAAGGAAATACGATAAAGTTTTGAGATATAATAAATTTCAGTTTTCTTATTTCACCAAGATTTATTGGAACTCCAGGAAGAAAACAACAAGTGATAACTCGTAATAAATGTTTATTTTTCCAAATTTTTTGGCGACTCCAGGAAAGAAACAATGGTAAATCGCATCCATTGAAAGAAATAAGATGAAATAGGAACTTAGTTTTTTTTATTCCTCTAAATTGTATTGACAGCTTCAGGAAGAAAATAACACTGAAGTGAAATCCATTCAAATTGAAAGAACTTGGATTAAATTGAGATTAGTGAGCTTTGAGATATTATAAGTTTCAAAATAACTCTCGATTGAATCTTAGTTCTCCAAAATTAATTGCACTGAAAACAAAATGTTAGTTCACTGCTTGGAAACGTACAATTCGGAATGTATTGGTTATCAGTGTATTGTGGGGGATGGGTATATTAATTTTTTGAAAAACGATGAATTTTCATAATTGATTTTGTATTCAAATATATTTTTTTTCATATTAACTCAAACTCAAATTGAATGCCTTGATTCCGATGTGCAAGTAGCAATTGGTTTGATGCTTCAATTGTGTCGTGTTCTAAACTTGATATCAAATATTGTGCGGGACAGTTGAGTATTTGGTTTCATTTTCGGACAGGATCAAAAACCAATTGCTTGCTTTAAGGTCTATTTGTTACCCCAGGGGTTTATTGTTACTTACTTTGATAATTTGCTTATTGAATTAGCCCAATTGGAAATAGTTACGATTTTAATTTGTTTCACAGTTTAATTAATTGTTTTGTGATGTTTTTTATTGTTTGTATCAGGCTGCATTTGTAATTTGTGTACGCATTTTACGAAAAGGGGCATCGCCTCAGATGTATCCCAGAAGTTTAATTCCACTAGCACATAATTTTGGTGTGTTCACTTTAACTGATAAGTAGCTGATATTGAATTTGGAGAACATTAAGGTTTGTCTTCGATTGAAGCTCTCTAGGGTAATTCACTACATAGATTGCACCTTTCGGACTCTTACACTTGTAAATAAAGATGGTTTGATGGCCTGTTGAAAAAGAGAGCAAACATGTTCTAGTCGAGTGTAAATATGTTAGGAATCTCATACTACTGATATTGAAATATAATCTTGAATACTAGGTGTTTTTTTAATAACAATTAAACAGTCCAGTATTATGTTTTCTTTTATTTCCCCTGCCACTCCTTTGACCAATTCGATAATGAATCATTTTCAAAGTGAATGCCACCATGGAAAAATGATGCAGCACTGGCAATGTATTATTTGAAATTCACTCCAAATCAAATATGCAGCCCTCCAGTCGAGTAAAGTAGACTAGATTACCAACACAAATGTACTTGAAGGCGACATCTATCCATAAAAATTTGCATTCAATTTAATCCTATGTTGCCAAGTCGCATGTTAAGATCAGTTTGATTTTGTTTTCTGGTCCTTAATAAAAAACTTGAATCATTATTAAGTAATTGATGAGAACGTTCGAGTTATTAACATGTAAAAAAAATCCAGTATTCAGTCAATATTTAATGTGCGGAGGGACAACGCTGCAACAGATATTCGTCAAAACAACAACAAATCTTTTGAGGTATTCATTTTGTAAACGAATTGCCAAAAATAACGTTTTTGGTGTATTCATAAATGCATTGTGCTAGCATTTTTTGGGGATACAAAAATTACATTCAGCTCCTAGAACTTCTGAAAGATATCCTTTCATTTTTTATGAATGGCTAACAGAAAACAACTACTTCCCTGGCTAAAGCCACGCTGGACATTGAACTACATCTGATAGATATTCTGAAAAGACCCTAATTAAAAGAAAAAAATCTGTAATTGAAAAATTTTCATTCAGATAGTTATTTGATTTTTCAATCCAGTCTTAATTAGGAACTCATAAAGATGAATGAGGCAAAGAAGAATGTTTTCCAAAAGAGAGTACTCCCCAGAAATAATTCGTAACATTGACGCAAGAGAGGCATCACATTCACTAGGTCTTCAATACATTTTTGTCGACGAAAATCTATTTCACGCTTCCACGATCATCAGGAAGACCGGAAGAAATGGGAAACACATTTTCAAGGAGCAATCTCACTTTGCAAAGATGGAAAAAGTTAGAATCATTCCTTTTGGAGAGACACTTTGAAATTGGTGTTTTTTGACAGTAAAACCTGTCATGGGGTATGATAGATTGATTTGTTGAAAATATGAACAGGATGTTCATAAAATTAGATGTGGAATCAGTCGCAGATGATTCCACATCTGATTTTATGAACATCCTGTTCATATTTTTAATAAATCAATATCCTTTCATTTCTGTTATTTTTAAGAATAAGGGATCTGCTAGAGATATCACAAACTACAGGTTAATTTGCATTCAAAATCAAATATCAAAAATTTTTGAATTAGCTTACTGTCAAAGATTGACCAAATATCTAGAACACTTCAAACTACTTCCCGATACACACCATGGATTTAGGAAATCAAAGTCTACCACAACCGCTATTCAAGATACCTTGGAGTATTTATATAACTCTCTTAATAACAAAAAAAACTCACTGTGCCTATTCTATGATCTAAGCTGTGCTTTTGACACAATAGATAGAAATTTACTGATTCATAAGCTGGAGGCTATAGGTGTCCGTGGGGTACCCCTTGATTGGGCAAAATCATATCTGTCTAACCGCACACAAGTATCGATGTTTAAGGAAACTAAATCACTATCAAGAGAAACTAATCTAGGAGTGCCACAAGGATCAATCTTAGGGCCCTTATTCTTCATTATATTCACAGCCGATATAAAAAAGTGTTGCGAATTGTCTGATCGAATAGTATTATATGCTGATGATACAAATATATTGATGTCACATAAGGATATTGACCAATTAGTGACAAACAGTAATGCTGCTTCTGATGAGTTCCATAAATATTGTTGTCCGAATGGACTCCAATTAAATATTACAAAAACAAATTTCATGCGATTTTTACCAAAAAATATATCCCCAAACTATGATCTCTATTTACATATCCAAGGAAAATCAATTCAAGCTACAGACACAATAAAAATTTTGGGTGTAACACTCGATCCAAAACTAACATGGGAGCCTCATATAAAGATAATATGTAACAAATTAAGTACATGTTCTTACATGATAAGAAATTTGAGAGAAACAGTGTCTTTTGATGTGCTGAGAATGCTGTACTTCAGTTTGGTACAGTCAGTTTTGCAGTATGGTCTGATATTCTGGGGATCATCACCACACTTCAAAAGGCTTTTATTGCTCAGAAAAAAATCTTAAGAACTATGTTCAATGTTCACCCAACAACTACATGTAAAAATCTGTTTACTAGAGCACAAATAATGACACTACCTAGCTTATATATCTATCAACTAATCATGTACATTCGATACAACGAACATAGGCTTGAGAAGAATGAGGATGTGCACTCGCATGACACAAGAATAAAAAACAATATACACCAAACTTACTCCCGTTTAAAAATCTGCCAAAATTCACCTAACTATGTAGGAGCCAAAATGTATAACAAATTCAAACTTATATATAAGAATGATAGGAACTATAATTCATCATTCGAGAATGAACTAAAAAAATTTCTTGTTGAAAACGAATTCTATAAAAATGAACAATTTCTCCAATTTTGAAAATTCTCATTTTAAGTGGTTCACATTCAAATTTTAATCTGTATTTCTATGGTCAAGTCTTATGAGTATGTACCTGTATTTAGGCATTCACTTATTTTAATTGTATCGAATATTTTAATTTTAATTCTATGCCTTTCTTTGACTAGTCCTATAAATGTACATCCGTATTTGGTATTGACTGAATTCAAACATATATTTCTGTGATGAATAAACTGATTCTGACATTCACAAAAAATAACTTCATTTTTATCGTGGATTTATCAATTCACAGAAAAATATTTCTATCGATATTCAATTGAGAATGTTTCCCTTTTCAACATGAATACCCCACAAGAGGTTATCTTGACGATGGAAGATAGTGACTAAAGTTTATCTTTCAGTCGCAGATGATTCCACACCTGATTTTATGAACATCCTGTTCATATTTTCAACAAATTAATTCTTTACTCCCATTTTGAATTTACTGATGCTGTTCAAACTTTTTATATTGTTTGGTAGTTTATTAAAGAGTTTTTTAGAGCCATATGATGGATGCTTTTCTGATAGTACTATCTGTGTATCGGAAAATCCACATTTATATTTCGTGCTGGATATTTATGACTGTGCCTATGTTCAGCAACATTTGTGTTCTTGAACAAATACAGAACACATTCATATATATATATATATATATACAAAGCATAAATTGTCATTGTGTTACCTCTTTTGAAAACACCTCTGCCTGTTTCCCGAAATTTCATTTTGAACATAGCTCTGATCCCTCTTTTTTGAATACAGAAAAGGTCATTAATGTTACTTTGACATCCCCAGAATATTATTCCAAATTTAGCACAGGATTCAAAATTTGCACGGTATATAATTTTTAATGATTTTTCGTTAAGGTATTTGCTTATGACCCTAATGCTATAGCATATCTGGTTCAGTTTTGCTCCTAAGCTTAAAATATGGACGTTCCAAAGTAAATGTTCCTCTATGAAGACTCCCAGAAATTTGGTATTATTCTGAATTTTGATTTTATTGTTGAGTAAGTTTATATTTTCTGGAGTTTCAATTCTCTGTTGTTTGGTTCTAAATAATATAGCGTTGGTTTTCTCGACATTTAGTATCAATTTATTTTTTGTAAACCATTCATAAATGTTTCTCGTGATGTCCTGAGTTTTTCTTATTAGGTATTAGGGTTATAACAAGAGAGCAGACATTTGAGGAGGAATTGAACTGAAAGATCTTTATTTCTGTTATCTGGGTACAATCTGCAAAATTTATGGAGGAGTGAAATAAACTATTGATTGAAAAATTCAATACCTACTTCTTGTAACAGAAAAGCCAGTCATTTAAGGAAGAATTTGAACTGAAATATTACTTTCATTTCTGTTAAGCTGGTATATTTGAAGTCTATCCAAAATTTGAAGATAATTGAGACAGAACAAGAAAGCTTGTAACAGGACAATGGACATTTCAATTGAAATATATTTTATTTCTGTTATCCTAATACAAGTTTGTTTATATTTCATTCAGAGAATAGAGCGACTTCCCTAGTAATAATGACTTCAGTTCGATTTTGAACTTTTGAAATGACCTATATGTCCTTTATATGTAAGGGTAGATTATTAAAAACTTTACATCCATTATAGAAAAGGCTCTTCTGGTATAATCTTGTAACATGTTTGCTTGGAAGTAATACATTTTTATGTCGCGTATCATACTGATGGTTTTGACGAGTTATGTCGAAGGCAGATTTATTCTTGAAAACAAAACAGGCTATCTCTAAGATATATACTGATGTGAGTGTCAAGATGTTTAACTCTTTAAAATGTTCCCTACAGCTATCATCGTAACTTAAATTGGCCAAGGTACGTATAGCCTTTTTTTGAAGGATAAAAAAACTTGCAACATCGACAGCCTGACCCCAATGTACTATGGAATATCTAATATGAGTGTGAATTGTTGCAAAATATAGTTGACGTAATATAGATCTACTGCATTGTTTTGAAGTAACTTGCAGAGCATATACCGTCCTAGCAAATTTGATGCAAATATATTCAATATGCTTCGACCAATTGAGATTGCAATCAATGGTAAGCCTAGCATTTTACTGTGTTATTGAATAAAGTGCACACAGTTTTGTCTTCGTTCAACCATAGCTTGTTTTTATTTACCCAGACCTCCACTTCAGTATATATTTTTTTAGTTTGGAGAACACGCATTCATCATAGTTATCGTGTGTGATCAAGATATTAGTATCATCAGCATATGATGCTATAGTACAACACATGTTGTTGCTCCTGACGAAGAGGAGTAGGTCATTTATGAAGACAATGAACAAAGTAGGACCCAATATGGATCCTTGCGGAACTCCGCTCGTAACGGCTAGAGATCTGAGACCTTGCTCTCAATGCTGACTTTTTGAAAACGATCAGTGAGATAAGAACTGAACCAGTCCTGGGCAACACCTCTAATTCCGTACCTTGATAGTTTGTGTAATACAAGTTTATATTCGAGGTATCTGAAAAATTTATAGAGGAATGAAATAAACTATCGATTGAAAAATTCAATACTTCTTGTAACAGGAGAACAGACATTCAAGGAGCAATTGAACTGAAAGATCTTCTTTCATTTCTGTTAACCTAGTACAAGTTTTTTTTGAAGTTTCTCCAAAATCTGAACATAAGATAAATGAAAAAAACAAGAAAGCTTGAAACATGACAAATGACATTTGAACTGAAAGATCTTCTATTTCTGTTATCCTGATACAAGTTTATTTTTTTAAAAAAAATTAAAAAATTCAATACTGCTTGTAACAGGGGAGCAGACATTTGAGGAGGAATTCGAACTGAAAGATCTTCATTTCTGTTCTCTGGATACAAGTTTATATTTGTGGTATCTCAAATTTATAGGAAAAATAATAATGATTGAAAAATTAAATCCTTCTTGCAACAGGAAACAGAAAATTTAAAAAAAGCTACTAGTTTATATTTAAAGACTTCAAAATTTAAAGATAATCGAAAAAAATTAAGAAAGCCAAGAGGACAACAGACATTTACACTGAAATATCTCCTATTTCTGTTATCCTGATTCAAGTTTATATTTGAAGTTTCTACAAAATTAATACATAAAATAATGATTGAAAAATGCAATACTGTTTGTAACAGGAGAGCAGACATTTGAGGGGAATTCATATTGTAACAGGAGAACAGACATTTAAGGAAGAATTTGAACTGAAAGATCTACTTCCATTTCTGTTAACCTGGTACAAGTTTATATTCGGAGTTTCTCCAAAATTTGAACATAAGATAAGTGAAAAAACAAGAAAGCTTGAAACAGGACAAAATACATTTGAACTGAAAGATCTCCTATTTTAATGATGAAAAATTCAAGCTGCTTGTTTGTAACAGGAGAGCAGACATTTGAGGAGGAATTCGAACTGAAAGATCTTCATTTCTGTTCTCTGGATACAAGTTTATATTTGTGGTATCTGTAAATATAAAGATAATTGGAAAAATTAAGAAAGCCAACAGGACAACAGCCATTTGAACCAAAAGATTTCCTTCTATTTCTGTTATCCTGATACAAGTTTATATTTGAACTTTCTGCGAAATTAATATATAAATGAAATGAACTAATGATTGTAACAGGAGAGAAGACATTTGAGGAGGAATTCAAACTGAAAGATCTACTTTCATTTCTGTTAACCTAGTACAAGGTTAAATTTAAAGCTGTTCCAAAATTTAAAGAATTGAAAAATCAAGAAAGCTTTTAAGAGACAACATACATTTGAACTGACAGATCTCCTATTTCTGTTATCCTAATACAAGTTTATATTTGAAGTTTCTGCAAAATTAATTGGTATATGAAATAAACTGATGATTGAAAAATTCAATACTGCTAGTGGCTCAATGGTACGAGTGTTAGTCTTGTACCAACTGTTTACACCTGACGATGCGGGTTCGACTCCCAGCACAGCCGGTGAACATTTTTTCAAAGTCCCAAGAGTGGTTTGGGAACCCACTATAAAAGGTAAGGCCTCCGTGATCTCAACTCGTACAAGTTTTCATTATCTTCTGAGGGTTGGTAAAACAACTAAGAAAGCGGTTAAAAAAGAACAAACAAACAGGAGAGCAGACATTTGAGGAGGAATTCAAACTGAAAGATCTCCTTCATTTCTGTTATCTGGATACAAGTTTATATTCAAGGTATCTGCAAAATTTATAGAGGAATGAAATGAAGTAATGATTGAAAAATTCAATACTTCTTGTAACAGAACAGACATTTGAGGAATAATTTGAACTGGATGATCTACTTTCATTTCTGTTAACCTGGTACAACTTTATATTTGAAGTTTCTCCTTAATTTAAAGATAATTGAAAAATCAAGAATGCTTGTAACAGGACATCAGACATTTGAACTGAAAGATCTTCTATGTCTGTTATCCTGATACAAACTTATATTTGAAGTTTCTGCAAACTTAATATATGAATGAAGGAAACTAATGATTGAAAAATGCAATACTGATTGTAACAAGAGAACAGACATTTGAGGAGGAATTCAAACTGAAAGATTTCCTTAATTTCTGTTATCCCGATACAAATTATATTTGAAGTTTCGGCAAAATTAATACATTAATGAAATAAACTAATGATGGAAAAACTCAATACTGCTTTTAACAGGAAAGCAGTCATTTGAGGAGGAATTCAAAAAAATATTTTTGGAAAAAAAAATTTTAAAAATTCACTACTTCTTGTGACGGGAGAATAACATACATATAAGGGAGAATTTGAAATGAAATTTTATATTTAATTTAAAGATAATTGAAGAAAGCATGTAACAGGACACATACATTTGAACTGAAAGATCTTTTTTAATTTGTTACCCAGATAAATGAAAACTATAATGATTGAAAAATTCAATACTGCTTGTAACATGAGAGCAGACATTTGAGGAGGAATTCGAACTGAAATATACCCTTTCATTTCTAATATCCTGATGCAAGTTTGTATTTGAAGTTTTTTAATTTTTTTTATAGACGAATTAAATTATCTATCAATCATTCTGGTAATGGGAGAGCCAAGGAATGAAAATTGTGGCATAACTGAAGTAACAACTACAAGTCTTGTGATGATAAATATAATAATTTCATAGACATATTACTGAATAACTTCAATATGGCATTTCCCCTAACAATATGTAAGCACATAAACAAAGACAATATATCATGGATCACAGATGAATAAAACTTCTAGTTCACAGTTGAGAAATTTGCATATTCTCCAAAAAAATCATCCTGATTTGAAACCCATATACAAACAGAGGCTCATTCAACATAAACAACTTGTAGAAAATACCAAAAAATCACTCTTTAGTAACTTCATCCAGAATTCCGAGAACAAAAATAAAGCATCTTGGTCCATTATTAATATTCTTAAAAACAAATCAATTCAACCTAATATGCAAATCACTCATGATGATCAACTCGTAACATCCCCTAATAAAGTAGCCAATATAGTCAACGATTTTTTCATAGAAGCACCCAAAAAAATAAGTAATAGTATACCACCATCAAATATAATCGATAATTCTGAGGGAGGAGCCAAGAGTAACTTACAATCTATGGTTTTTCTACCTTTGACGAGATGATTCGCATATTTGCAAAACTCAAAAATAAACCCTCATCAGGACCGGATGATCTCCCATGCAATATTATCAAAGAATTTAGCTCTTTCATAATAGAACCAATCACTCATATTGTGAATTTTTCTTTCGAAACAGGCATTTTTCCAGATCAACTAAAAATTTCAAAAGTTATTCCAATTCATAAAAAAAAAGCCAGAACAGAGTTGGATAACTACAGACCAATATCCTTGACTCCGGTGTTTTCTAAAGTTTTTGAATATAGTTTGCTGGATAGGCTCAATCCTTTTATTGAAAAATTCAACCTAATACCTAGTGAACAACATGGGTTTAGGAAAACAAGATCAACAAATACTGCTTCCACAGAATCCATAACATGTATCATAAATGCACTTGATGAAAAGAAATATCCCATAGGAATATACTGTGACTTGAGCAAAGCCTTTGATTGTGTACCACACGATAGATTATTGGACAAACTTTGGTCACTTGGCATCAGAGGCACATTACATAACTGGTTAAAATCCTTTCTCACAAACAGAAAACAATATTCACTTATATCTCATAATGATGGAGGAATGATCAGTCAACACACCTCAAACACTGCACCTGTAGAAATAGGCGTACCTCAGGGAAGTGTTGTCGCCCCTACATTATTCTCTCTTTATGTTGCAGATATAGTATATTATTTAGCCGACTTCAAAATTGTTCTATATGCAGATGACTTATCAATTCTCGTATTAAAGGAATCACATGATTTGAACCAAACAGCTTGTGAGGATCTATAATGACAAAAATTGCATATGCTCTACATAAATACAACAAAAACGGAGTTTCTTATTTTTCATACAAAACAAAAACAAGTTGAAAGTATAACTATGAAGATTAATAACAATAACATCAATCAGAACAACAGCATTAAATTTCTAGGCATGACAATCAGTGATACCTTAGACTGGGAGAGTCACATAAAGACTATAATCAAGGTAGTAAATACCAAAATATTTCAAATAGAGTACTGACGATCGAAGTACTGAAAAACTTTTATTATGCAGAAATCCAATCAAGATTGACTTATGGTATAATACTATGGGGACAGTCTACAGCAGCAAAAGCACTCTTTATTGTCCAGAAAAAATGCATCAGAGCTCTGTTATGCAAAACTCAATCCGAACCAAGTAAACCTTTATTCAAAGAACTTCAGATATTACCACTCACGTGTCTTTACAAATTGGAAGTGGCCTGTTACATCTATAAAAGAAAAAACAATCTGCTTCGTCGCAAAGGCATACATAACTATTTCACTCGAAATCAAAATCTTCTAAATACCCCACAAAGTAGATTGAGTTTAACCCAGAACTGTCCTCTCAACATTGGAATCCGAATATTTAATAAAATTCCTAAGGAAATAAAAGATCAAGAGAACCACTTCAAATTCAAAAAATCTCTTTCAAACCTTTTAAGGTGTGGCTTATTCTGTACTTTGGAAGAATATTTCAACATGTAGCATACAAACTAAATGTGAATTTTATGATTATATACTGTGTATTTTTATATTTATATGTGCTGTATTGTGCTATGTATTCAAATTTTTGACGTGTTTTTATACCAATGTGGTCTTTTTAATGAATAAATTTGATTTGATTTGAAGTAATTATCACTTGGTAAACCAAAAATATGTAGCTCAATGAAGTGAAATGAAAAAAAAGTGCATATGTTTTCGATGACGAAGTAGGCAATAAATCATTGGTAAGACGAAATGTATATTCATTTCAACTTTATCTGCACATGGTAATACAAATGAGCGACAGCTGTCGGGCCAGCCCAAATATAATGAGCCTTAAGTTATCTCAAACAAGTGGAAAGGGCTTAGATGTACCTGTCAGGTCTCACCAATGATCTATTGCCGTCTTCGCCATCCGAAAACGTCTGCACTATATTTTGAATAATAATTTCATATTGCCATCTCTCAATTAGTAGTTGAAGCCATTTATACTGAAACCGTCAGTCATTTAAGATGAAAATTTACAGATCTTTTAATTTTACAGGTATTTAGTGAAAATGAGATGGCGAAAGAAGCTACCTTCATACCATAGGCTATCAAATTTTTCTCACAATTAACACGTTGACTGCCACAGTACTTTTCAAGATTCGGTCTAAAAAGCCAATTCAATTTAATCATATTATATCATTGAAAACCCTAATTATAGTACATAGTAATCATCAAGAAGCATATAGAATGTTTTTTTGAAAAAAAAAAGATCTTACGAATGATCTTATAGTTGGTTTATGTAACAGAAAGCTCTTCGCGGAAGCCAACTATGAGTTAATTAATGCACAGACATGCGTCGACCTGGCGCTTCGATAATAAATCAGATATAGAGTCGAGCACATCACATTTAAATCTTTCTCGTATGTTGTTTTATAATCAATTTCTATTTATTTATCAATACATTTTTGGCCATGTAAAGCCAACCATGATTTTAACTCTCCCCCCTGAGGCCATTATTTCATATTCAAATGATATACTAAGAATTTTAATTTTTGTGTCACCATAAAACTATCAACCCCCTCATGGGGGTAGTTTATACTTGAAATTTTTGGAAGAACTTTGCTGACCGGGGGTATCCAATGAATATATTTTATTGAAACGCTGGAATATGATGCCAAAAAACATATTATTCGTGCCACTATAGGGAAAATTCACATCAGCTACCTTGTAAAAGTAGTTTTTTACACTTGCGATTTTTCGAAAAACTGCTGACCGAGGCAACAAATATTAGAAAATAAACCTTATAATTAACAACTCTAGTCTCATGATTAATATACTTAAAAATTCTATGAAAAACATGACTCCTCGTGTTACATTTGTAAACAGTTCAGTTCACCATTATTCTATTTGAACAGTACTCTTTTAATATACTGTATGCACTTTATTACTCTCATATACTTGACTAACAATGCAAATAAAATTAAAATATTTTGTTTAATCATGGCAATCCTCGATGGTATAGAAATGGGTCAAAATCAGCTTCCTCTTATTAACAATGATTATGAGGTGATTTTTCGAAAATATTTACTGGCCAGGAGTTTATAGTAAAGCTATTTCATTGAAACGGTAGAAAATGATTGCACATAACATATTTTTTGCGTGATCATATGAAAAATACAAATTACCCGCCTCATAAGGGTAGTTCAAACTTTTTCGAAGAACTTGCTGACCGGAGGTATCCAGTAGATATTTAAATGAAACGCTGGAATATAATTGCACAAAACATATTATTTGTGCCACCATAGAAAAAATTTGCATTAGTCCCCTCATAAATGTGACTATCGTCTTCAAGATTAACCACTGTCTGTTTAAGTTGCATTTCAATTATTTATTTTTTGAAAATAGATAAGATTAAATTGAATTTTTTTTAATTAATTAAAAAACTCAAGTATAAACTACCCTTACAAGGTAGCTGATGTGAATTTCCCTATAGTGGCATGAATAATATATTTTGTGCCATCATATTCCAGCGTTTCAATAAAATATATTCATTGGATACCCCCGGTCAGAAAAGTTCTTCCAAAAATCACAAGTAAAAACTATCCCCCATGAGGGGACTAATTGTTTTTTTTTATGGTGGCACAAATAATATGTTTTATGCAAACATTTTCTACTGTTCCAATGATATATATTCACCAGAAACCCCCAGTGAACAAAGTTTCTCGAAAAATCGCAAGTATAAACTGTTTTTTTTTATGGTGACACAAAAAAAATGTTTTGTGCAATTTACATTTTAGGGTTCCAATGGAATATCTTAGCTGAAAATCCCCGGTCAGCAGAGTTATTAGAAAAATCACAAGTACAAACTACCCTTAAATATGGTGGCATGAAAGCATCCCTTCATTTATGTCAACTTTGCATTATGATCTTGATAATTGCATTACAAATTATTATATTAAAATCGCTTATTACATGACAAGAAATAGAATAGAAAAATCGAATTTAAACGGTTTTCTTCACATAAAGGATTCAATATAAAATTGAACCAGAGAAAGGTAGATCTCAGGTGAAAAACAACTACTTTCCTGGCAAATACCACGCAGAACGTTGAATGATATTCACCTGAAAATCCATGCATACTTCCATATAATATCAATGGACATTGAATGCAAATGTTTCTTTCTGATAAGCTCGATTATGTTTAATTTATGTCGTGTTCACCTAACAATCCGCATACCGGTTTCAGGCTTCTTGGCCCTCATCAGTACGGAGTAGTCAACCAGCCAAAGGTAAAAAGAACTCTGGCTGAAGTGAGACACAACGTAAACAAACCATCATCGATCTTGTAACACCTATAGGTCACCCGGAAAGATAAACTTTAACTGGCGGTACCTAGTGACAGAAAGAAACACTCCGAAATCTCCCACCTCGATAGGTTTCTGAATAAAAGATTCCTTCTCAGTAGGATTGGCAAGCCCGTCTAGCATATAGTGAGAGATAAGTGCCATGTGAAGTGGAATGAATAGAAAAACGAATTTAAACGGTTTCTTCACATAAAGGATTCAATATAAAATTGAACCAGAAGGTAGATCTCAGGTGAAAACAACTACTTTCCTGGCAAATACCAGAGACGTTGAATGATATTCACCTGAAAATCCATGCATACTTCCATATAATATCAATGGACATTGAATGCAAATGTTTCTTTCTGATAAGCTCGATTATGTTTAATTTATGTCGTGTTCACCTAACAATCCGCATACCGGTTTCAGGCTTCTTGGCCCTCATCAGTACGGAGTAGTCAACCAGCCAAAGGTACAAAGAACTCTGGCTGAGTGAGACCAGCGTAAACAAACCATCATCGATCTTGTAACACCTATAGGTGCGCGGAAAGATAAACTTTAACTGGCGGTACCTAGTGACGAAAAGAACACTCCGAAAATCTCCACCTCGATAGGTTTCTGAATAAAAGATTCCTTCTCAGTAGAATTGGCAAGCCCGTCTAGCATATAGTGAGAGATAAGTGCCATGTGAAGTGGAATGAATAGAAAAATCGAATTTAACGGTTTTCTTCACATAAAGGATTCAATATAAAATTGAACCAGAGAAGGTAGATCTCAGGTGAAAACAACTACTTTCCTGGCAAATACCACTCAGAACGTTGAATGATATTCACCTGAAAATCCATGCATACTTCCATATAATATCAATGGACATTGAATGCAAATGTTTCTTTCTGATAAGCTCGATTATGTTTAATTTATGTCGTGTTCACCTAACAATCCGCATACCGGTTTCAGGCTTCTTGGCCCTCATCAGTACGGAGTAGTCAACTGAGATCTACCTTTCTCTGGTTCAATTTTATATTGAATCCTTTATGTGAAGAAAACCGTTTAAATTCGATTTTTCTATTCATTCCACTTCACATGGCACTTATCTCTCAAGAAATAGAATGTTACGATTACACCCTGTATCAACTAATGCAATTGCTATCATCTAATATACCTTAGGTGTAACATACTAAAATTTCAGCAAATTATATTAGAAACCCCCTTAATGTGTGCCTAGTCTGAAAATGAGTTGGCAATATTCACTTATCCCTCCCCCCCCCAAAAATTCTTTTCGGTTTGTCCCTAATGGTAAGCAAACAAACTACGAGTCGTAGTTGGCTTCCTATTGGAAATGAAATTTCACTATTATTCAGAGTAAAATCAACATAATCAAAGTTTGATAAGAAAAAATTATCATAGCTCAATAAATTATTGCGAAACAAAAAATTACCGATATTTTCCATTGTAACAAATATATATTGGTTTAAAGTTATTTCAGAGAACTATCAAATAATTACTTACCCAAAACAATACTTTGAAAAAATCATCCATATTATACATGGTAATTTACACAAACAAAATAAAGGGCAAAATTTTAGAGAAATCTTAGGTGATTTTTGCATTCAAACCTCCGGAACAACAGAAGTGTCACTATTAAAAAATGACAGAATCTATAGCGTACGGAACTTGACTTGCAATATGTACTTTGAAAGCCCTTGAAAAACTGTATCCAGAACAGAATTATTTCTCCAATTGACATGACAAAAATAAAAAAATGGCAAAGTTCAAGTCTGCAGTTGGAGCTTTTCACCGTTTCCCAGTCTGGCGATAGGAATGTTTAATTTTTCTCCTGGGCGTTACCATCCTAGACAGCCGCTCACCTGGGCTTTGACTAGGATGTCCCGCGTTTGGTGCAATGGACTGGGGTCAAATATCTCACTTGGTCAATTGGCTTCGTACAACCCTAAAAATGTTTTATGTCAAAATAACCCCATTCACCCAAAGCCAGCCCAACCAAGTTTTGTTGACAGTTTCGACTCTGATAAAGGAGAAGTGATTTGACAAGAGTGTTTTTTTGCATTACATCAGGTAACTAATCTGAAGCCAGTGATTTCTACTAATTTTTTTATTTTTTTACTCATTTTGGTGAGGATGACCTACTGACTAATTTTCCGCATTTTGGTTTAAATCACCCTGTATAATGTGGAAAAGTTTGTTGTATGTATCACGGTTTCTGGTTTGAAATTTCTTTCAAAAAACCCTTGCAAATACAATAAGTAATAAAACTACCATAAAGCGGTAATTTACCTTTTTTATTAATTAAAATTTTGTAAACTGGAAATATATCCAGATAAAATCATTCACACTTCATTCAGTACTTGCTTATGGCACAATTCAAGCATCTTTAAAAATATTGTTCCAATGTATATGCAGATAAACAATTAATAAATATATAATTAACAAATAAATATAAAACAATCATAGATTCAGATTCCTCAAATTGGCAGTCGACACATTGGGAATGGCCCCAGTTTCGTCTGTATCCAAAATTCCGATTGGTCTAACAGATTTTCGTTTATCTCGGAGTTTGCCTATTTCTAGTCGTAGTTTATTCAATATAGCATAATTGGGTTGATTGACAGCTGCCTTACTTTGGAGCGACGTTATTTCTTGTTCCTCCATCTTTTTTTCTTTGAAACTCTTCACTGACCTATTACCGTACAGCCTCAGGAGAGACCCCCAGGAAGTGATACTCGGATGTAGGGCCTGCAGGATAGCTTGGGAGGCTCTCTGTTTTCCGTCTCGTTTATTTTTGCAGGCCACTGTAGCCGTATGCTTGCCAACAGTCATAGTGAACTCATTCCCTTGGTTCTTAGAGGTGTTGCCTTGATAGCTGATCTGGAGATCGTCCATTCCAAAATTGCGCTGGAGGCAAGTAAGAAGAATGTCATAAGGAGCAGGTTCCGTGGTTTTGGCGCAGAATTCTGCCACTCGAGGATCCTCCACTCTGATTTCGTCAAAGAAAGATAGGTCTTGATCTTTGTCTTTTTTTGCAGATTCACCTGAAAATATTTTCATCTAGACAATTTTCCATCCATAACATGAGAAATGTTTCATGTCAAATATTTTTCATATTTCATAAAGATATGTTTTACAAAACAACACATATATAAAAGTTGCAACATAGCGGTCATATCATTAATTGAAAATTTCAGGCTATGTGTCTCCTGTGCCATCTGTTGTTTTCAAAAAACAATTAATTCGTAGACTTTAAATTGATGTAGTGCCGCAGCAACTGACAGAAGTGACATTTACAAGAAATGCACTGGAAAATTTTCATAAAACCCATGCTTGATTCGTAGAAAATCCTCACAAAGAAGAGATTTTCATTAAATAAGAAAACATAAATATTTCATTTTTAGAAATTATTGTTGGTATAGGTACACCAGGACCTTATAAGATTTATATAGGTGTATTTGGTAAAATAATCTATTGAATAGGTTTAACACACAGTTTGAAGAAATGGTGTTGAAATATAATCCAAAATAACCCAGAGATATGATTGTAAACAATATGGATTTACACATGACATATAAATCTATTATTTATTATGTTTATTATAATGGGATACCTATTTTTAGCATTGAATTGTAGACTATCAACTTATTCCTGAAATATGACTTCTTTGTGCCAACTCATACAATAATTTTAATGGGGATATATAAGAAAATGCGACACTCGTGTAATATCAGATTTTTGACAGGGATCAGTGTTGAGATAATTTATTTTTAATACATATCAGATTTTCCCCAAAACTTCATTTATATGAATTGTCTGGTGGAATATAAAACTTCTAGTGCATTTACTAAAGTTTCATCTCCAAATACTTCAACTTTCTCTAAATTGGTTGCTGCTATCGACTTAACATTGGAGTACTTACCTTTTTGTGTAAAAAGCTAAATATTGCCATAATCTTCAGTTAAAAAACATACAAAATAGTCGGGGTAGTTTAAACCTCCTTCAAACCCTCCAACATTACATTTATTTAATACAAGGGCATTTTTGATACCAGAATCAGATTCAGCACAATTTAAGAAAATATTTCAAACTTCCATAAAAATGATTTCAATGGGACTTTCTTGATTAAATGATAAATATTAATACGAAATTCTGTTGTTTCCTTAATTTTGGTATGCAGATTCTGATATCACAAACGCCCTTGAGTAAAAATAAATGTAATTGTGGTAAAAATTATGCAAAGTTTTTTGTATAATTTTTTTACTTTTTGCCGATTATGAAAATATTAAGAATTTCACAAAAACCGGTACTATTGTGTCAAGTCGGTAGTGGCAAGAGAAAATTGTTAGAATAAATTTATTAAAAATAAAACTTTTCAAAATGCTTTGAAACTTTCAACTTAATTCTCTAGAAAACGAATGCTCCTATTTACTTTATTTAGAAGTGGTCTATTTTTGTATAAAAAACAAGTTTTCCTTATTTTTTAGTCAAAAACTGAATAAAATCACGTACAAAAGTGGAGTGGTTTTTACCCCCCAAATATTATATTTGGCTTTAAACAGAGCATGTGCACGAAATTTTTTGAAAATTCAAATTATGAAATTGCTATTAAAATTCGTTTTTAAGATAATATTTTTTTTTAAATATAACCCAAACAGCACTAGACATATAATGCCTGAACGTCCAAAGGCATAAAATGGACGTCTCTGAAACGTACATGAAAGAACGACTTACAGACGTAGTGAATGGACGCATTCAAGGCGTCCCGTATAAGTATAAGAATGTTGATTTTTTGGCAATAAGTGGCATCAAAGTTTTTCTAAAAGAGTGCGGTGTACAATGTTCAGTGAAATATATTTCCTAAATAACACAAGTGTTCAAAATCCTACAAAATTATAATTTGAATATTGTATTTGTTGAAATTTTTCCAAGCGAGAAGTGAACCAAAAAATGTAAAATCATAACATTCCTCATTTTTTTCCCCTATATATGCATCTCATTGAGCAGTTGTTGATGATGAAGTTTTCTTTTCACCATTTTCCATACCATGAAACGTGAGAATGATAATCAGACATTTTCATTGGTGCAATTTGACCGATGTCAGTTTTCAACCAATCATAAAATTAGAATGATAAGCTTGACTGACCCCAATGAAAAAGGAAGCAGCAAATTGGAATCAATGTAATGGATTTTGTATTTGACTCGTCGAGCGTCCTATTTATGGACGTCTTAAGATGTTTAGTTTTGTAACAATGGACGTCTTAAAGACGTCTTTTGGGCATCTTGAAGATGTCCCGAACATCTTAGGGTGGATGTCTTGAAGATGTCTTCAAAATGTCTTTGTGCTGTCTGGGAAATCCGATGTATCTCAAAAAATTTCCGGATCCATATTCTTAGGAACTTTCTTATTATGATGAGTAGTATCTATCTATAATAACTTTTTCAAAGTATTTTTTCAAAGTTGTCAAGCTCCTTACCTCTCACACTTGTCTACTTTCAACAAGCATATGACAAATAATAAAATATTGCATGGTATCAATGTTACGTAAACCTGAAAGATATGGTACTGTTTACCTGTTTGCTGATCCGGTGTAATTTTTGACTTCATTTCTGGGATGAGAATTTCCAATGTTGCTTTAGCAGCTTCAGATTTGGCTTGTTTTTTGCTGGTTCCATACCCCATTCCATATCTCATATCTTTGATCATAACTGTAGCTGCATAAGGAGTGGCAGCATTCTCCAGTTCCGTAAACTGATAGGTCGGTTGCTTTTTCAAAGCATGCTGGACATATTCATGTAAAATACATACATAAGATTTTCCATTTGGATTCATAATCCACTCTTTTTTCGATACTGGATTTTCAGATGATTCTGCGTTACGAATGGGAAATGTTATGAGTTTTGTTCCATCAGGAAGGGTGGGTCTCTGGAGTTGTTTCTCGTGTTTGCGTTTTTTGGTGAACTTTCTTCTTTCTGACCACGACTTGAATCTCAGCACTTTTAGAGACTGGAATTCGAATATTTTCTGACAATATTCTCTAACTTTTTCAGGAGAGAGACTTTGTGTCTCAATGTTTTCCTGGACAGTCTCGATTTTGGCGTTGGGAAATCGCTGATCGGAAATGGTAATATCATTGCCATTCTCATTGGCTTCTTCAATACTTTTCTCCTTCTCCTTGTCCAATGCTCTTCTATAACTGAGACATGGAACAGCATTCAGAGGAATGTGGTGCTTTCTTGCAGAACCAGGACCTAGAAAATATGGTCTAGAAAGAGTGCATACCCTTGTAGTTTTATGAAGATATATTGGCATTCCACTATTATGTGTCACTTGTATCCAGCCCTCCGGTAGAACATCAAAGTGATTCTGACCTTTTTCGACTAATATAACTTTGATTTTTTCTTCGAAAGGTATTTCTCCTTCTGCATCTAATCCAGCCTCCGTTGCTTTGCGTTTCTTTCTGTCCAGAGCATCCTCGAGCATTTTTTCGATTTCCTCGTCGGGTACATCAGAGTCGAACTCAACTGAATGATCAGACTCTTCATTTTCGGCAGTTTCATCGAGGATATGGAATCTATTGATAGTATCATTTGTACCATTTTCGATGGGATAGGGTTTAACAAACATACAGGGTGGTGCATAGCTTGTACAAGGTTGATCACACATCTTTTTTTTTCTTAAACACTTCCTGAAATTGTGATGTTGTGTTTCCACACGGTTACAATCAAAGGAATATTTCAACCAATATCCAACAAACAATTGAAATATTCATTGAAAAGCACCGAGGAAAACTAACACAGTTCTCAAGTCCATGATATTTTTCTCAAAAAATTCAAACAATTATATTCAATCCACAAAACGAACGTGCATGAAATGGCCACACTTCGAGAATTCCTGTTGAGTTCGATTATTCACTAAAAAATCCACTCCATTGCCTCCACAGAACACAGCAGTGTTGTTATGTCACAGTTTATAGCTAGAGAAGCAGTTAGCCAGTGTTGCCAACAGCTCTTGGCAAAATTACTGGCTAAAAATGATTCCATCCCTGGCAATAACTGGCAACTTTTCTCAAAACTATCTAAAATCTTTAAATATCGAATGGAGCCATACTAACAAATATTATTTTAAAATATTTTAGGTTATTTAATATGATAATGAAAAATGAATCGCTTTTTTATTTGAGATATTTTTTGAAATGTAGGTAAGTACAAAAATAACTAAATTAATTATTTTAGCATAAACTTAAAAGTTTAAAACAAAAGATCTAACAAAATGAATAATATCATCAATAAACAATAAAAAACATAAAATAAAATAGGTACTAAAAATCAGCACCTTTCGTACTAAACCATCTACTTTTTTGTCCATATTGAGCTATCAAGCATCTTATCTGATGGTGTAAATAAATTCTAATGTATGTACCTCCTTTTGATGCTAATATTGTTGATAATATTGCAACAATAGTGTCAGTTTTTAACTTGTTTCTCAATCCACTATTAGCAACAAACTAATTACAATTTTTTTTTTTTTTATTTCCGAATGGCCAGCATTTTTTAAATTGAAAACTGTTGCCTTCTAAACTAGAATGACTTCTCAAACGTCTAATTTTTTTATCTACAATTTGGTTTGGAAATGAAAATAGTTGAAAACCATTTATTATAATGATTTTTGCCCATATGTTTGCGCATATTTTGGTTCCAGAACATTAATAGTTCATCTTCTAAAAGTAAAATAGTATATTACACTACAAGGACAGGAAGTTGAAATTTCTTGCCGAGGACATCTGGAAGCGCAGTGCAGGACATTTTTTCTGCCCGTGTTGTGTATATACTATTTTTCTTTATAGCTGGTCGAAAGTACGTTACTACTTACATTTTTAATTATTTATTATAAAAAATGACAGCTCATGTTTAACTTTTACGCCTCGATTCAGCGCCTCTTTCGGATACTCACAAAATATTTGCTCCCGCTTTTAGTCTCTCTCTTTCTCATTTTATTACGGGTAATCCCATCTATCTCGGTTAACATGAAAAATATTTGCTCCCGGTTTACGCAAGGCGTGGTCTGTCAATGACACCGACGCGTAAATTCAAGGTTTTCTACTCAAAATCAATGGAGAAAGTACGTACTTTCGACCGAGGTATAAAGAAAATCTCTTTTATTTCTAAGGAAGCCTAATGTACAATGTTAAATAAAAAGATAAAAACCTTGCGCTTAAAATTTGCGGCTTCTTTCAGCTCTTATAACGATTCTTGAGCAGGTATAGGTACCTAGATATATTTTTCCAGTTAGTAAAAAATAGAAAGCAATTAAAATGTCGATTTTTGTTATTTATGTAACCTATTAATTTGTCTGCAACTTCTTTGAGATAATATCAATTAATAAATGTTTTGACATCCTGGCAAATTCATGCTATCGTACCACTACTGGCATAATTACTGGCAAAGCTTATAATTCCTGGCAAATGCCAGGAATTACTGGCAAATTGGCAACCCTGCAGTTAGCTCACTTGGCGTCGGCACTTTGATATTTATGTTCCCATTTGTACACTGCGCAACTCTGATTTTTATCCCTCTCGCATACCGCGTGTTACTGTGTTATTAATACTGACATTTTCCGGATACTTCGAAGAGCGATAATCGCGTACAGTCTTCTGCGCATCCTGAATTCTTTCCCTGGAGTGGATGTTACCTTGGAACATGCATTTGGGCCAAGTGAGCTAACTGCTTCTTTAGCTATAAACTGTGGGTTATGTTATGAAGGAGGAGGAATTTCCGACTTCCGACTGTGCTGTGCAGCTGTGCTGAATTTAGTTATAAAATCATGCCAATTGGATCCTCTCGGTATTTTCTTCTTCTTATTAATAATTGCATTTTAGGAGACCTCTGGCGGCGGAATGTTGCAAAATTTCTTGGCAGATCAAATGTAGTAGCATTATCTAACATTAGACAATGGTAGTAGCATTGAAATACATGTAAGAGTAGTATGAAAAAAAAGAATTACTCAGATGAAATGTCAGCTAAAATAAAAAAACGGATCGTGGGTATGACATGTTGCGGTAGAAATCCAGAAGTGAATATTTATTGTTTTCCTTCCGGTAAACAAGACTTGCGAATAAAATGGATGCAGTGAAACAGTACGTAGTGTATTGTAAAGGGTAGTCACTGAATATTAGTTGGTTATTGTTTATAACTGTGTCGTTTATTGAGATTTACTGTTTGAAAAGTGTGTGACTATTCTGTCTTTGTATACAAAAAATTTTTTTTCTATAAAACTTAATAAATATCGTCAGGAACTGCAGTTTTAATAGTTTAGGAAGTCCAAACCATGCATGACATCCAAAAGCGAATCAATGTTAGTGCGCAATTCATTTCTAACAGTTTCATCAACTAAAAATTCAAGTGTTCCACGAACAATTGAATCTACTTTTGAAACTGATTCGGCATCGATAATTCTTTCGAACGAACAAATATCACGCACTTCTAAAGAAAGTATGAATGGCGTGCCTTGTTTCGAGAGTGATTTGTGGCGATTTTATTATTTAAAATTCTGTATTTTTGCACCTTTTTTGTATACTTATTCCTGTGGCGGTTTTCCCCATTGCTTTTCAAAATCTGTTTTTGAAGTTCAACTTTGCGGTGAATTTACATAACAGATGGCAGCCATAGCATGTTTTCAATTTCCTACTACTGTCGCTTTACAAGTAAATGCAATCTTGATCATATTCCGCATGTTATCTAATTACAGAACATAGTAATTGTTTTTCGACATATGCATGCGTTGAATTCGTAAGACACCAATCGTTTACAAGGAAAACAAATCCATCAACTTACTTCTATTGATCCGATTTACTTCGGTTTGGTCATTTTTATTTGCGGAATCACTTTAGCCTCGATCACAAAACTCATTTCATTTGGACTTTCCAAAACATTGTATACATGATTACTTGAATATATAAATTTTTCTAACATTACCCTATTCCAACTACGTTATTTTTCGAGAAATGTCAAGAAATTTTGCGACATTCAGCCACGGGGATGGCGCTGCAATCTAGACGCAAGTATCGTATGGGCTGGTTTTCTTTATTGTTCTACCCATATATGGCGGGACTACAATCCGCGTAATTCCAAACATTGGTGAGGTTTTTTAATGAATAAATTCATGAACTAGTATTAATACAAAATCATTAAATATTGATACGAAACGCTAATGTTTTCATTGATTCGATATTGTTTACTACTTTCTTGTCGACACCAGGGTTATTATATATAATACTGTCAGGGTTACGGGAGACCAGACGTAATGTGAGGTAAGCATGCCACTGCCGCCAACAGACGAATTATTTAGTTATTTGTGTTGTATTTATCCATGTTATTTTGATTGTGTTTCAAACGCCTTGTGCATTTCGGTTCGAACATAAAGTGTGTTGATCAATAACTCCAGAAGTGTTTAATTTATCATCATCTACCTACCAAGACAGTGTATATAGTGCAGTAGTACTAATTGCATTTCGTAGTTTTGAGAAAATGCCTGGGACACATGCAGTGTGAAAAGCTGTACGAACAATGAGGATAAATGCAACTAACTTTGCACTCATTTCCTAAAGATAATTACTGATACCACGTGAAAGATTCTTTCTGGTCTTCTTACATATTGCTCTTTGAGGCCTTAATAATACATTCTACAAAAGTTGAATAATTTGATGTATTTTTAATTCATTTCTTCTCTGCTCGGAGCATTCAGCCAAGATATAGATCCATTCTACTCTTCATAATTCAAAAATATGTTCTATAAAGTTGGCTATTCTGGCACTCATTAGACGTCCTCAAAATGGAGGTTTCGCTGTAACCCTGTCAGTATTATATATATATATATATATATAAAAAAGCATCAAATTATAGATAGCGACACCTATAATCTGTGTGGTGAAATATATATATATATATATATATATATATATATATATATATATATATATATATATATATATATATATATATATATACTATATATTTCACCACACAGATTATAGGTGTCGCTATCTATAATTTGATTATATATATATATATATATATAAAGCATCGATACACACAATTGAACGAGCTTGCTGCTTCACTAAGTCCAGCAGTTGGCAACCTTTCAGTTCCCATAAGAACCTACTGAAGCGCCAGCGGAATATTCGTAAATTAGCACTCATGCCTAATCAAGTTGGCAACTGTCTATTTTGATCTGCCAAGAAAATTTCCCAAGCGACATCTGGTGATGATAATCTGAAGTAGTTGTAGCGGGATGATTCAAATTAACCACTTAAGAATATGCTCTAGACGCAAAACATGAAGACCTGGAAAAGAAAAAATTATTCTGCTAGTACAGCGTTTCCGTGGGACACAACTCCCTATCTCAACTAAATGACCAGCTATTGCAGGTTGAATTGAACTGAACAAGATATCAATGGAATGTCACCGACAAAAATAATTTCATGTTTTTTTGAATCCCTGCGTCCTACGAAAATTGGATGTTGCTTCAATATTTTTTATAAAAGTTACTCATTGTTAAATTTTGAATTGGTCCGATACGCGCGTAGAAACTGCCGATTCGCTGTACGCTGCGGTCAAAGAGATATCGTCTACTCTCTTTGCGCTGCGATGTCATCAGGGGTAAGGTCAAGTCATATAGTAAAAATATACAGAGGAGAAGGCTAGACAAGACGAACCAAATTAGAGAGTGATGGAATTCTATCTCAATAGGAGAACACAAGTTGCCAACAAAAAATGCAAACCTTCTGCTTCTCCGATGGTAATTGTTTGACTTTGGTTCTATGGAAAATTGAAATTTTGGTTTACTGATTCAATTACTTTTGGTCATGAAGCGCTTATATATTTCTTATATCAAATGTGTCATTTATAGAGATTTTGTGACTAAAACTGTGAACAGTTGGTAGCATCACAACAGAGTTTTTGCAAAATTCTCGTTCGGTGTCCACTTAAAAGACGAAAACTATTGAAACCCCTATACTCAAGACTCAGATCATATATGCTACGCTAGATACGGTACTCAGGTTATTGTTGTTGGTACAGCGGGGAGGGTCAGCGTACTTCAAGGTTTTTGTAAAGTTGGTAACTCCCCTATTGGCTGATTTTGAACATCCCTACGTTAAATAATCTACTTCGAAAAATCGGTTCTTTGCAATGGAACCATTTTATATCATGTTTTTTTTTCAAAATAGCTGTATTCGTATGTGTGGGTGTGTGCAAAACTGGAATTGAGCTGTTTCGGTATCACGTGATCGAGCATATTATTGAGAACTTGAAACATGCCTTCCTCGATTTCCCACTGATTATTTGAGAATTTTACTTAAAAATCAATAAAAAACATGGTTTGATTAGATAACTGACAACTCCGTTTGCTCTGCTTCTCACCTTGGACACAAATTACTTTCTATTCTGTGTCTTGGAGCACATCGATCGCTCTTATAATTAACGGACACGGAGTAGTTTGTACAGATGAGTAGATGTGATTTATAGAACGCTTTCCCAGCAAAGAAGTTATTTGGTGTGATGTAGCGTTGACAAAGGTGGGAGTGTATGCTGTATTATTATTTTAAAAAAAGAGATACTCATGAGTTTAGCTCAGTAATACACTTCAGTGCAAACGAAAGAACTAATAGAGTGAACGAGTTTTGAAATATCTAAATGCCGAACGCACCTAAGGAACTGTGTTAATTTTTTAAAGGGAGTTTAATTTTTTTTTGGTTGTTAGTACTTTTATATATTGAACTAGAACTGGTATGCATTTTAGCGGGTAAATCAAGTTGAGAAGTGATAAAATTACCAAGAAATGTTGCTAGGAGGATTGCAAAATACCCGTTTATTTTCCATGATAATTGTGTTTGTTTCGGAATGCAGGACTGAAAGGGACCTTATTGGAAATCATTGAAAACGATTTCCAATAAGGTTTGTAATACGCTTCTCGGGTTAATATCGCAGCGCTGCGGTGGTGACAGTTGGAACATTGCTACGGGCCATTAAATTTGTTTACTTCAGTCAGTTTATTTGCGCATTCGAGTGCTGTCCGTGTGAAGTGATAGCCGTCCACCTTGCTCATCCTGCTGTTGCTATCATAGAGAAACTAAAAATAAAGAGAGTTGTCAAACCTGCAGTAAAAGTTGGCACCACGTTTAGACAGTGGCGACATATCTCGCAACTGGCCGAACTAAGTTAGTAAAGTTGGTAAAAGATTTATCTTCAGTTACCGATTGAGATAAGGCGGATTTTTTAAATGTGTTACTTTTATATGATTGATATGGTATATATTTTATAAGTGATCGATTTGCCATTCCTGTATTTCATTGAATGGTTGTATCATATGAAATACAGGAATGGCAAATCGATCACTAATAAAATACATACTGTAATCGATTCGTAGAATCTGTTAGATCGTTCGTGGTTAGAATAAAGTTTCAAAATAAATCTTTGTTTCGTGACACCAAAAACAAATTTAAAGTTCTTATAAAACAAGAATAATAAGTTGAACACTATAAAAACGCATTTTATTGTACAACTACAGACAAAACAATAATAAAACTCCGAAAAACAACAAAATTAAAAATATTCTTCAGTCTTATCATCAAATCAACCAAAATGAAAACAAATTAATTTACAACAAACCTTCAATAATTTTATACATTTATCAGCACAAAGGAGAACGAGTAGGTATAACAAATACTCCAGTTTGATGATAATCTCCGTACTTCCTCAAATGGTGATAGGAAATGGAAACTGATGGACGGAAACAAGTATCAGTTTGTGAAAACATTTCTGCAACTGATGGATGAAAATAAGTATCAGTTTGTGAAAAGCAGTTTATATTTTACCTTGTAAGAGAATATTTCCAGGAATTTCAGCGTCAACTCGAATAACAAAACATTCTATTTTCGACGTTGGGTTCCTAATTCAAGTCCATAGTAGGTATAATTTCTATCATCAATTTTTCGATGACAATAACAGTGGACGAATTATTCTGAAATTATTGCGTGGTTTGTCATCATAAAAAATACATTTGTGAACAATAATCTTCTATTTTCTGACAAATGTCGAAATTGGAAAATTCAGTCGTCTGTGGATTGTGGGCAGCGCCCCCATGCGCGACTGGACAAGATCGTCAATGTTTCAGTCCAGTATAGAACTCTTGTCTATGGTTTCAGTCTCTTTATTTTTAATTTGTCTATGGTTGCTATTTACTAAGTGTAAATATCCTTTCAAGTAAGTGGGTGTCCTGTTGTATTCTTTATAGGGTTTTTCATGATCAATTTGATAAATGAAGTGTAGTTGACATCTTATTGATTTTGATTTTCATATATATATATATATATATATATTTTTGGGTGTCCTTTTTTTACCTTTTTTTTATTACTTGGATACTGGAAAATAAATTGGCTGCATAAAGTTTGATTTGAAATGGGGGATCAATCCCCGGGTGATCCCGGGGGATTTATACAAGATGAAAAAACGATTAATTAATATAAAGATTTGATTAATAGATCCCCATCGACAAGGGCAGCTTTGATTATTTTTGCTGAAAGTGTAGAATATAATGATTCTAAATGTAGACAACTAATATCTCATGTTATTATTAATGAAAAATTTGCTTCAGAATTTAAAGACGTTGTTGAGGAAGCAGGTTTTTTACTAAATAAAGAAAACAACATGAAGGTCAAAATCTCACAAAAAGTTAACATTCTTTCCGACCTGGTTCTACAAAAAGCTGGGTCTAACGGAAAAAATGTGAATAAACCATTCGGGAATAGATAAATCTTTCAATTTGAATTCTTCACAAACACTTAAGATGAATGTTGGTGATAAATATGATAATTTGCATCTGGCAAATAAAGTAATTACATAGAATAGATACGAAGTTAATTATTTTGGTCCATACAATGAATATATATATATATATATATATATATACATAAATCGTTTATTTAGTCATATAACTAATATCAAGTACAATGAGTAACACAAAAAAAATATGATAATATAAAATATGAAATATGTAAAAAATATGTATATAGGTACTCACAAAGGAACATATGTAGCAAAATGAACAAACATGTAGAACATACACAACATAAAAAAAATAAAGAAATGATATCACAATATGTTTGTACAGAGGTGCTTCTTCAGCCTAATTTTAAAAATATCAAGACTTCCAGAATTTTTCACATCAATTGGAATTCTGTTGTACATGGTTACACCTTTGACAAAAATAGAATTCTGGCTATATGTTCTGCTAACCAGGGGAACACGAAGGTTGCCTCTATATCTAGTGTGGTGCTCATGAACTTCCTGATTAAGGATTAAAATATTCTGCAAATACTCAGGCGTCATACCGGTTTTAATCTTATGAATGAATATGAGGGAGTGATATAATAGATAATTCTTAACCGGTTACCAATTGAGGGTATCTAGCATTGAATTTATCGACGTATCTCGTGCACAACAAAGAATAATTCGCATGGCTCGATTTTGTAATTTCTGTAATCGGTTTAGCACATTTTGATTCACCATATAAAGCACAGTGGCACAGTAGTTGAAATGAGGGAGTATGAGAATATTGTAAATTATAATTTTACTCCATTGGGTAAGGTGCTGAGAACATCTCCTCAAATAGTTGATTTTCATGGCAATTATTTTTATCACATTTTTTGCATGATCATTAAAGTACAGTTGACGATCAACTAATACCCCTAAATATTTAAATTTCTCAACCAACTCTATCTGGACACCACCAATAGACAATTTCGGTGCTGTCTCCATCACTTCCTTATACATGTAACGAACCTAGGCCGGACCTGTCGCCTCGCGCGTTGCCGTCGACAGCGATGAGGTCATCCCCGGAGATGTTCGAGAACAGTCCAGTCGCTCTGCCGCGGAGAGCAACGGTCGATATTGGAAACGATTGGAACATGCTGGTCGCCAACTGCCGGAATTCGAAAGATCGGGAATTCTGTGACGGAGATAAATAGGTAGCCCTCAAGATGGCACGGACAGTCTGAACGAGCCCATACGATCGAGCTATACAGTGGCGTAATATAAATTAAGTTGTAGATTTAAGTGTGAAATAAATTATTAAAACCAAGTTAAGTTTATTTACGTTACAATTGGTGTCGGAAGTGAGATTTTGAAAATAAACAAGTGATCGTGGAGTGGATAGTCAGAAAAATAAATTGATAGACCTTTTTTACGCCCAAAATAGACAGTGGCCCGGTTTTCGCGAAGTGGACAATTGTGCGTGGGAATATAAACTGATACACTGTTCGCGTGAAACAGAAAATAGACAGTGGCCCGGTTTTCGCGAAGTGGACAATTGTGCGTGGGAATATAAACTGATACACTCTTCGCGTGAAACAGACAATAGACTGGTGGCCCGTGGAAAAGAATTCGCGAAGTGAATTTTTTAACAAACTGATAAACTTTTTCGTGTGAAACAGACTGATACCTCGTCAAAGACAAAATGTGTTCAAGAAAAGTGGCCTTGCGGACTTGAAGGTAGGGAATTGAAACAGGAATTGGAGGAAAGGAACTGGAAACAACGGGTAAAAGCAAGTACTCCAGGAAAGACTTGCAGAAGGACTTATACAAGAAGGTGAGGACCCCGAAACATTTTATTCGAAGTTCCCGGAGGTGATTTGAGTCCGATAATAGAAAAACTTGAAGAAAATTCAAGAAGTCTGGAAGAAAATGCTAGAAATCTGGAAGAGAAGCTTCTAGAAAATTCAAGAAGCCTGGAAGAAAATGCTAGAAATCTGGAAGGGAAGCTTGAAGAAAATTCTAGAAATCTGGAAGAGAAGCTTCTAGAAAATTCAAGAAGTCTGGAAGAAAATGCTAGAAATCTGGAAGAGAAGCTTCAAGAAAATTCTAGAAATCTGGAAGAGAAGCTTCTAGAAAATTCAAGAAGCCTGGAAGAAAATGCTAGAAATATGGAAGAGAAGCTTGAAGAAAATTATAGAAATCTGAAGAGAAGCTTCTAGAAAATTCAAGAAGCCTGGAAGAGAAGTTCCTGGAAAACACGAAGGCCTAAAAAAAGAATTGTGTGGTGGGCTAATTTTCTAGAAGAAAGAATGGGAACCGTTGAGACAGAGATAGATAAAATTAGGGAGCAAATGAACACGGAGGTAGATAAAATCAAAGATGGGGTCGAGGCAGAAATGGACAAAATAAAGGAAACGATCAGTAAGCTGGAAAAACGAATTAATAGTGCGCCCTCCACAGAGATGGTTAACGAAAAAGAAATGCTGGACTTGAGTTTGAACTTGGATAAAGTTCAAGAGGGTATAAAAGATGTCAAGGTCATTTCAGAAATAGGGAAGCTTTCCATGAAGCCGCCTCAGTTCGACGGAAAAACTCCATGGGCAAATTACCGCCGGCAGTTTGAAGCAGCGGCCAAAGCAAACGGATGGAATGCAGGGGAAAGAGCTGTAGCACTGACACTTGCATTACGTGGAGAAGCGACAAATATTCTACAAACTCTCACCGCCCAAGAACAGGAGGACTATGATCAGCTGATTAAACATCTAGAATTACGATATGGCCACGCCCATTTGGAACACGTATACCACTCCCAGCTGAAAAATCGCTGCCAAAAATCGAGCGAAAACTTACAAGAATTCGAAGCTGACATTGCACGCTTGGTTCGTCTCGCATATCCAGCCACACCGGAAAATGTAATGGAGCGATTAGCGGTTCAGGCATTCTTGGATGGACTCCGTGACCAAGAAACCAGACAAGCGTTGACACTAGCTCGTCCAACACATCTCGTAGACGCACTGGCACGCGCTTTGGAATTTGAGGCAGCAAAGCAATCCTGCAAAAACCAAAGTAAAGTTCGAAGTATTGAAGAAGACTCACAGGAGCATGCTGACTTGGAAGCTGCCATAAGAAAAGTGATGAAGGAAGTGTTGCCTGAGAAAAGACAGATAAGATGCCGGAATTGTGGCAGAATTGGACATGTGCGTAGCAAATGTCCAACATTCATCGACTCCGATGCAGGAAAACTAAAGAAGGTCGACGAGAAGGGGCAATCGTCGGCATGTGTCCAGCAAGCCCCGGTTAACAACGCATATGTCGCTATCCTTCAACGACAGAACAAAGGTGTCTTCAGACGGTCTCATCAATAACAGCCTTGCACCATGCTGCTAGATACAGGTGCGACTAGGACAATTCTCGGCCTTCCTTTGCCAGAACACCGGAACGGATTGAACCGACAACTTGGGAAACTACGCACAGCAACAGGGATCCAGCTACTGTATATGGCGAGCTACCGATTGAAATTATTTTGGGCAGCACTAAAGTGAAACATCAGGCACTTGTAGCGGACATCGAAGACGATGCAATCGTCGGAATGGACATCATGAATTCCAGAGGGTTTGAATTAGATTTCAAAGACGGCGTCCTACGTGTCAACGGAGAAGAGCTGGTGCTTCATGGGAGAAGTGTTGTTGGCTGAAGATGTAAGCGTACCTGAGAGGGCTGAAACCATTCTGGAGGCTCGCCTGGACGGGAGTGCGAGCAGTGGAGACGTGGTGATGTTCGAGCCCAAACTTCATGATGAGAAAATTGGACGAGGGATTGCACTAGGGAAGACCTTGTTGCGTGCTGACAAATTTGTGCCGGTAAGGGTCATGAATGTCAATTATTTTCCAGTGACCTTGAAGAAAGGAACAATATTGGGGCACTGCTCGTCAGTTTCCTCAGTGATCCGGAGTGTACGAGGTACGATTAGCCAACCCAACAACTTGCCCACAGAACTAGAAAAATTAGTTGCCACCTCTTCCAAAGACATAAAACCAGCTCAACAGCCCAAACTAAGAGATTTAGTCAAAAAGTACCAAGACATCTTCGATACCGGACAAGGAAAAGGGGGTCGAACTAATGTGGTCCAGCACAAAATTGATACTGGAGGTGCTCGGCCGATCCGGCAATCAGCAAGAAGACTTCCTCTTGCCAAGAAGGAAGAGGCTGACAAAATAGTCAGCGATAGGGGAAAAAGAAGGAGTTATCGAACCATCTGACAGTCCCTGGTCCTCTCCAGTCGTACTGGTGAAGAAAAGGATGGATCGACACGCTTTTGTGTAGACTATCGCCAACTTAATAATGTCACGAAGAAGGACAGTTACCCTCTCCCGAGAATAGATGACACCTAGACACGTTGGCTGGTTCCACGATTTTCTCGACCCTTGATCTGAAGAGTGGATATTGGCAAGTAGAACTGGCTCAGGAAGATCGAGAAAGACTGCTTTTACCATCGGCTCAGGATTGTGGCAGTTCACCGTTATGCCATTCGGGCTCTGTAATGCTCCCGCCACATTCGAAAGATTGATGGAGACAGTGCTGAAGGGACTCTCATGGAACACGTGTCTAGTGTATCTCGACGACATAATTGTGGTCGGCAGATCGTTCGAGGACCACGTGAAAAACTTGGAGGAAGTATTCCTGCGACTGAGGAACTCGGATTGAAGCTGAGCCCTAAAATGCCATCTGCTCCAAAAAGAGTACGATACCTCGGCCACGTTGTCTCGGGGGAAGGAGTAGCGGTGGATGACCAGAAGATCAAAGCTGTTAAGGATTGGCCCATCCCAAAGACATTCACCAACTTCGAAGTTTCCTTGGTTTGTGCACATACTATCGCCGATATGTGCTGGGGTTCGCAAACATCAGCTAAACCACTGACCAGGCTCACAGAAGGTCAAACAAAGTTCCAGTGGTCCGAAGAATGCCAAGACTCGTTCAGGAAGCTGAAGGGAGCTTTGATTAACGCACCTGTTCTGAGCTATCCCTTACCCAACGGGAAGTTCATTTTGGATACGGACGCCAGCAACGTGGGACTTGGAGCTGTCCTATCTCAGATCCAGGAGGGACAGGAGAAGGTCATTGGTTATTTCAGCAAGACGCTTAGCAAACCAGAGCGCAATTACTGTGTCACCAGGCGAGAGCTGTTAGCTGTTGTAAAGGGAGTGGAGTACTTCTACAAGTACGTGTATGGAAGAAGATTCCTGTTGAGAACTGACCATGCAGCTCTCAAATGGCTCTTACAGTTCAAAAATCCTGAGGGTCAAGTAGCACGTTGGATCGAGAGATCCAAGAATTGATTTCGAGATCGAACATCGAGCGGAACTGCCATAAGAATGAGATGCCTTGTCGCGAAGCCATGTCCAGATGATTGCTCACATTGCCGACGAGCAGAAGAGAAAGAAGCAACACTTTGTAGAACCGCGGCAATGGATGAAAACTGGAATGACAGCAAGATCCAGAAAGACCAAGAGAAAGACCCCGACCTTGGCTTAGTTGTCAGCTGGAAGAAGGGCAATCGAAGACCATCATGGCAGGAAGTCGCAGGTTACTCGCCGGCTGTTAAGTCCTATTGGGCACAATGGAACTCTCTTATACTGGACAATGGGATCCTGAAACGTGTGCTGGAGGCCGATATTGGTGGGGAAGACAGACGCCAAATAATTGTTCCCAGGAACAGAAGAGAGGAAGTGCTGCGGGAAATCCATGATGGAGTCGCTGGAGGACATTTGGGAGTGACGAAGACCCTGCAGAAAGTGAGGCAACGGTTTTACTGGACCAATTGTCAAGCTGACGTCCAGGACTGGTGCAGAAAGTGCGCTGTATGCGCTGCTAGCAATGGACCTCGAATACGACCCAAGGCCCCGATGCGTCAGTACAACGTAGGCAGCCCGTTCGAGAGAATCGCCATTGACATCGCCGGCCCGTTTCCCGTATCCGACCACGGGAATAAATACATCCTTGTGGCAATGGACTACTTCAGTAAGTGGGCGGAAGCCTATGCCCTGCCCAACCAGGAAGCCATCACCGTCGCCGACGTCTTGGTGAAAGAGTGGATATGTCGATTCGGTATTCCAATGGAGCTGCACTCGGATCAAGGCAGAAATTTCGAATCCAACCTTTTCCAAGAAATATGTCTACTGCTGAACATCTGCAAGACAAGAACCACGGCCCTACATCCGCAGTCCGATGGAATGGTGGAACGGATGAACAGGTCGATCAACCGCCACTTGTCCAAGGTTGTCTCTGACCATCAAAGAGACTGGGACCAGTATCTTCATTTGTTCCTGATGGCCTATCGATCTGCAGTACACGAGTCAACTGGTCAAACTCCTGCTAGTATTATAATGGGCCGAGAACTGCGACTGCCTTGTGACCTGAAGTTTGGGATACCGCCAGGACAAGACACTGCGGGAGAGGACTACGTCAGCAAACTTCGGCAGAGAATGGACGACATCCACGAACGAGTCCGGTTGAACATCCAGAGTGCCAGCGATAAAATGAAGAAGACCTATGACATCAAGGCCGACGCTGGAGGATTTAAGGTTGATGACCTGGTTTGGCTGTACAACCCCAAACGTCGTCGTGGACTATCACCAAAGTTGCGGAACTCGTGGGAAGGCCCGTATAAAATCGTGAAAAGGATAAACGACCTTGTGTACCGAATCCATAAGCCACCCCGAGGGAAACCAAGGGTCGTCCATTTCAAAAGGTTGGCCCCTTACGCTGGAAACCATGACCAAGTTCGCACCCTCAAGCCACCGGAGGATGATATGACGTTCGAGAAGTTTATGTCCTTGTATTCAAACGGGCAGAAAGTTCTACATGGGGTTACTAGAGAGGAGTCACGAGACCTTTTCGAGGTGCCTGCTGACTACGCACTAGCGCACTGTGTGGCAGAAGATCTTCGAATGTCCAGGGGCATCGCCGTAGTGTTCTCAAGAAATTTGGCCAACTCCAAACACTGCGGGAGCAGAATCCAGAAGTTGGTGGGGTGCTACAGTTGAAGAAAGGCCAGAGAAACATCTACTACCTAGTTACCAAGAGGCATTCCCAAGATAAACCGTCCTATGAAGATGTCTGGAAGAGTCTCACCAAACTAAGAGATACTATGGTGGACCAGAATCTGGGGGATCTAGCAATTCCAAAATTGTCCTGTGGTATTGATGGGTTGGACTGGAGAGTCATAAGAAGTATGCTGGAGGCGATATTCAGATCCAGCGGCGTCAAGATTTTGGTTTGCTGTAACCCTCTTCCACGACCGATCATGAAGACCGTGGAGTGTTACTTCCATCGAACTTCACGGTGCAGATATGGGGAGTCATGCAGATATCGTCACACTCCAAGGATGAAATTTCGGGACGAAATGTCTTTAAGAAGGGGGCAATGTAACGAACCTAGGCCGGACCTGTCGCCTCGCGCGTTGCCATCGACAGCGATGAGGTCATCCCCGGAGATGTTCGAGAACAGTCCAGTCGCTCTGCCGCGGAGAGCAACGGTCGATATTGGAAACGATTGGAACATGCTGGTCGCCAACTGCCGGAATTCGAAAGATCGGGAATTCTGTGACGGGGATAAATAGGTAGCCCTCAAGATGGCACGGACAGTCTGAACGAGCCCATACGATCGAGCTATACAGTGGCGTAATATAAATTAAGTTGTAGATTTAAGTGTGAAATAGATTATTAAAACCAAGTTGTTTATTTACGTTACATACATTTCGCCTCTACTGATCAACATCCATTTAGTTTTGTTTGTATTTATTTTCAACAAATTTCCACAGCAATAATTGTATATAGCTTCTAAATTTTCATTAATTGTATTGAAGCATATCGAACGGTTATTTCCAGTACAATAAATAACAGCGTCATCAGCAAATAGGTGTATACAGCATCCATTCACTACCTCAACCATATCATTTATATACACTAGAAACAATAAAGGACCCAGAACACTACCCTGAGGTACACCTATATTAATATCGATTATGCTGGATGTAACATGGTTAAGTCGTAACTTTTGTTTCTGATTATCCAAATATGTAGTACGCAATCCATTGTAATGCTGCATCTACAATTCCGACAGCTTCCAATTTTTTCAATAATCTAGTTCTGTCGATAGTCTCGAACGCCCTTTGCAAATCAAGAAAAACTGTCACTGTCATTAAATTTTATTCCAAAGTGTTCTTCCAATCATGGAGGACACATTGCAAAGCGGTTTCACAACTATGCTTATTACGGAACCCTGACTGAACACATGTGATAGCCTTATTGCGTTCCAAGTGATCCACAATTTGATTGTAGACCGATTTTTCCAGTACTTTGCCTACAACTGATATCATATTTATTGGTCTCAGCTCACATGCTTTATTCGTATTTGCGACTTTAGGGATTGGTATAATTGTAGCAGTTTTAATTTCGTCAGGTACTTCATTAGTTTCAAAAGAATAATTTATAATATTCAATAGTGGCTTAGAGATAGTTGAGAAACATTCCTTCAACAATTTTGTTGATATTTCATCTGTACTATTTTTATTAGTCATTGAAAATATTATTTCCTTGAGATTCACAATGGTAATCATTTTGAAGTATCTCAATTTGTGTGAAACATGCCTAACTATGATAGGAATTTCGATTTGGGGTACATTAATTGAATTGGTGATCCGGTTGATGCTTTTGACATAGTATTCATTAAGAGTATTCGACATTTTAATATTATCATTTTCAACAATAACATCATCAAATTCAATACTTGCATACACGCTGGAAAAATTGTTATTTGGTAAGTATTTTTTCAAAGTCTGCCACATTTTAGTAGGATTACCAACATTACCATTTATTTTATTCTCTAAATATTTCTTTTTTTCTTGTCTTATCACCTTCACAGCAGTATTACGTTCTGTCGGTATGATTCCCAGTTCTCTGCTTCACGATTATTGACATATATCTTATAGCTTTCGTCTCTCTCTGCTGTCGCAGTTTTAACTATACTATTCCACCATTCTTGATAGTGAGCAAATATTTTTATCCGCTTCTTGGGGGCAACTATACCCACGGCTTCTAATATTGTGTTAATTAAACACTTATATTTATAATTAATATCATAGGTTCTATAGTCCCATTCTACACTTTCTAGTATCTCATTGATTGCATGATAATCTAACGCCCTACCTCTACTCTCGATTAGTTTATATATTGAATTGAATTAGTTTATATATTGAATCAATTAACAAAAACATCTTTCCAATTTTGCGGTTGGAAAAATATTTCATAAAAACTCACAATATAGTCCTAGTAATATTGAAAGAAGAGGGAAGAATAGACTTATGATCTCATTTAGGAATATTAATTATGCTAACAAATTACTTGAGGACAGTCATTTCCTATCAAGAAATAATTTCAGGGCGTCGATCCCAAATAACTTCTGAAGTGATAATTAAGGACTTTGACATCTCTCTTTCGGAAGAAGAAATATTAGACAATTTGAAAACCATTGGTAACAAAAAAATTCTCCATGTGGTCATACATACAAAAAATGTATGTAAAGGGAAAATTAAAATGTGCTGGAGATCACGTTAAAGAACTACCTATGTACTTCTCCTATTAAATCTTGCCTTTTTTGTGAAAAATATCCTTACTAATGAGCCTAATGTTTCATTTACAAAAAGAGTGTGGCCTGAATTTCTCAGACAAAAGTCAATTAAGCACTTGATGGGCGAAAAAAAAAACTCCTTTTTTGAAGCCTTTAAATATATTCCATCTATAAGTATTTCTACGCCAAAAGAAACCCATAACAATTACAGTTTTAATATATTTAATTACCCGGAACTTCCTGAAATCGATAATCTAGTACATCAGATGCATAATGAAAGGACCCCTACTCGGTCAAAAACTCCACAAGGATACAATAAAATTGTCAAATACACCATAGAAAAGCCCCCTCAGAATAGGAAAGAACAAAGGCCTGTCAAAATAGGATATGATGATCAACACAAAGAATGCCTTATTAATCCTGAATGGCAAGTTAGGGTATTACCTTCTGTGAACATCCTTAATAATTATTCTTTAGGCAACCCCCCTCGCCAGATAAATATATTGAACAAAAAATGAGGGAAGATATATGCAAAATTTCCTGAGCTATTTCTTGAATTAATTAGGGAATTTAATCCACACAACAATAATAATCAGAATAATATAACATTTTCAGAAGAAGAATCAACCTTATGGCTCCGGTAAAAGTTTTAAACTGGAACATAATAAGCTTAAACTCAAATAAAACGAATTTGTATAATCATCATCATCATACATGAACTCGCAAAGTATTCTAGCACATTTTGATGAAATAAACCATTTTGTTGACGATAAAAAAAACCTTTAGTAGTCTGTTTGTCAGAAACACACTTGACACCTGATATTTACAGTAGTGAAATTGAGTTGAGCGGTTATGTAGTTAATAGAGTGGACAGTTGTAGTAGACATACTGGTGGTGCTCTCATTATTTATACAAAAAACTATTTGCAAATATTAAATATTTCTAAAACGAGTTTCGAGAAGTCCTACTGGTTAACATCTGTTAAATTTGTGTATCATAAAACTAATTTCTATGTAGCCTCAGTTTATAGGTCCCCAAATAGTAGTAGTGTAATATTTCTAGACTTTTTTGAAAAATGGTGCGATGATAATTTAACCGACAGGAACATCAAGATTTTAATATTAATTGGTATGGTACAAATACTTACACTCAGAGATTGATGGCGGTGATAGAGGATATTGGTTTTGAAAATAAAGTTAAATAGTATACGCACCTAACAAATAGCGGAGGTACTTTAATTGATTTAGTGTTGTCGAATTGTGACATCGCTATACAGGTATTGGATTTACCTAGGATTAGTAATCATAGAAATATAATGGTAAATCTTGATGAAATAGTTTCTGAAAATGAAGTTAAACTAATCGAGAGTAGAGGTAGGGCGTTAGATTATCATGCAATCAATGAGAGATTAGAAAGTGTAGAATGGGACTATAGAACCTATGATATTAATTATAAATATAAGTGTTTAATCAACACAATATTAGAAGCCGTGGATATAGTTGCCCCCAAGAAGCAGATAAAAATATTTCCTCACTATCAAGAATGGTGGAATATTATAGTTAAAACTGCGACAGCAAAGAGAGACGAAAGCTATAAGATATATGTCAATAATCGTGAAGCAGAGAACTGGGAATCATACCGACAGAAACGTAATACTGCTGTGAAGGTGATAAGACAAGAAAAAAAAGAAATATTTAGAGAATAAAATAAATGGTAATGTTGGTAATCCTACTAAAATGTGGCAGACTTTGAAGAAATACTTATCAAATAACAATTTTTCCAGCGTGTATGCAAGTATTGAATTTGATGATGTTATTGTTGAAAATGATAATATCAAAATGTCGAATACTCTTAATGAATACTATGTCAAAAGCATTAACCGGATCACCAATTCAATTAATGTACCCCAAATCGAAACTCCTATCATAGTTAGGCATGTTTCACACAAATTGAGATACTTCAAAATGATTACCATTGTGAATCTCAAGGAAATAATATTTTCACTGACTAGTAAAAATAGTACAGATGAAATATCAACAAAATTGTTGAAGGAATGTTTCTCAACTATCTCTAAGCCACTATTGAATATTATAAATTATTCTTTTGAAACTAATAAAGTACCTGACAAAATTAAAACTGCTACAATTATACCAATCCCTAAAGTCGCAAATACGAATAAAGCATGTGAGCTGAGACCAATAAATATGATATCAGTTGTAGGCAAAGAACTGGAAAAATCGGTCTACAATCAAATTGTGGATCACTTGGAACGCAATAAGGCTATCACATGTGTTCAGTCAGAGTTCCGTAATAAGCATAGTTGTGAAACCGCTTTGCAATGTGTCCTCCATGATTGGAAGAACACTTTGGAAAAAAATTTAATGACAGTGACAGTTTTTCTTGATTTGCAAAGGGCGTTCGAGACTATTGACAGAACCAGATTATTGAAAAAACTGGAAGCTGTCGGAATTGTAGATGCAGCATTACAATGGATTGCGTACTATTTGGATAATCGGAAACAAAAGTTACGACTTAACCATGTTACATCTAGCATAATCGATATTAATATAGGTGTACCTCAAGGTGGTGTTCTGGGTCCTTTATTGTTTCTAGTGTATATAAATGATATGGTTGAGGTAGTGAATGGATGTTGTATACACCTATTTCCTGATTACGCTGTTATTTATTGTACTGGAAATAACCGATATGCTTCAATTCAATTAATGAAAATTTAGAAGCTATACACAATTATTGCTGTGGAAATTTGTTGAAAATAAATACAAACAAAACTAAATGGATGTTGATCAGTAGAGACAAAATGTATAAGTAAGTGATGAAGACATTACCGAAATTGTCTATTGGTGGTGTCCAGATAGAGTTGGTTGAGAAATTTAATATTTAGGGGTATTAGTTGATCGTCAACTGTACTTTAATGATCATGCAAAAAATGTGATAAAAACATTGCCATGAAAACAACTATTTGAGGAGATGTTCTCAGCATCTTACCCAATGGAGTAAAATTATAATTTACAATACTCTTATACTCCCTCATTTCAACTACTGTGCCACTGTGCTTTATATGGTGAATCAAAATGTGCTAAACCGATTACAGAAATTACAAAATCGAGCCATGCGAATTATTTTTTGTTGTGCACGAGATACGTCGATAAATTCAATGCTAGATACCCTCAATTGGTTACCGGTTAAGAATTATCTATTATATCAGTCCCTCATATTCATTCATAAGATTAAAACCGGTATGACGCCTGAGTATTTGCAGAATATTTTAATCCTCAATCAGGAAGGTCATGAGCACCACACTAGATATAGAGGCAACCTTCGTGTTCCCCTGGTTAGCAGAACATATAGCCAGAATTCTATTTTTGTCAAAGGTGTAACCATGTACAACAGAATTCCAATTGATGTGAAAAATTCTGGAAGACTTGATATTTTTAAAATTAGGCTCTGTACAAACATATTGTGACATCATTTTTTAATTTTTTTATGTTGTGTATGTTCTGCATGTTTGTTCATTTTGCTATATATGTTCCTTTGTGAGTACCTATATACATATTTTTTACGAATTTCATATTTTTATATTATCATATTTTTTTGTGTTACTCATTGTACTTGATATTAGTTATATACTAAATAAACGATTTATATATATAGATGATACTAAACCAGATATCGGTACGCATTACAGAAACATGGATAAAACCAAATGCATAAACTTTAATCAAGGGATACAATTTCTTTTCACATGAGAGGAACGATGGAAAGGGAGGATCAGGGATTCTCGTTGAAAAAAATATTATCTGTAGAATAATACATATTAATTTTTCTACCCCACATAGAGTGAATTTAGTAGGCATTAAAATTAAAAATAGTAACATTTATTCTATATATATTCCCCCAGATATCACAGTGGATGTGAGTTTTTGGAAAAATTGCACAAATAACCCAAAATATATTATATGCGGTGACTTTAACTGTCACCATAAAAATTGGGGTAACTCTATTAACAATAGAGGAGGAATAGATCTAAACTCATTGGTGGATGATGGATATTTTGTGATAAATAATGATCTCCAACCTACAATAATCTCACTTCAATCTAAAAGTGTAATTGATCTTATCTTATCATCTCCTAATTTACTTAGCGATTTTGTTTATTGTAAAACTTTGAATGATACTTACGGCTCAGACCACTTTCCAATTATATCGGAAATAACAAATAAGAACTTTAACTCAAATTATCAACCTCTTGATGACTATATAGACATAAATATATACAATTATAAAAAAACAGATTGGATCAAATATCATCAACTTATAGAGAATATGGAAATCTCATCAAATCTCATCATATGAGATGAGATGATCTCATACAGCTAAGAAATGGAGCATATCTCAAAGTGCCCCAGTCATAGATAGGAAAAATAAAAATAGAAATTCATCTAAACCACCGTGGTGGGATGATGAATGTATGGAAATTATAAAAAAAAGGAAAGAAGCCTTCAGAAAATACAAAGAACTTCAAAATGAGAGCAACTACATAGCTATTAAAAAAGAATTAGCTAGATCCCGGAGAATGTTTAAAAAAAAGAAAAAGAAATCCTTTCAAAATTTATCGGAGACACTTTCTAGGGATTCGGATATACCAACAGTGTGGAAGAAAATTAAAAGTTTTTCCAGAACATTTAATAACCAACATAACAACAGTCAGCATTATTTTGATAACGAAAATATCTGTGAAACACTTCTTGATAATTTCTGTCCAGACGATGTACAGAGTCCACCAGTTCTTTTTGAAAATATTGAAGTTAATAATTAATGAATTAATTTCATTAAGTTGTTCTTCGATTGGGCACTTTGTACATTGCACTTATTACACAATCAGATTCTATAATGCCACTTCTATATAGAGGGTAGTAGCAGCATCCACACCCAAATTTCAGTCTGGCTATGGTCGTGATATTTTGTCTTTAGCAAACGTTATCTACTCATGATAAAAGTAAACAAAAGACACTCACTTCACTAATGATTTTCACTAAACTGGGTTTACAAAACTAGGACACGTGTTACAATAGCTTTTTCCGTGGAGATAATACTAACTGAACAATCACGATGTATCATGTTAAAAAGTCAAGGCAGATAGTAGTAGGTATATGAATTTAATTAAGAATATTGAGGATATTAGGGATTATCCATTAGGTATTTATTAGGAATGAGACCAAGTAGAACGGAGATTATATCTATTACCTGTTAATCTTAATTGCAACAAATTCAACAAAGGAGATTTTTTCAAGTTGATCTAGCCATTAAGCAAATATTGCGACTTTTTGCATTTATTAATTTCTAAACTTTCTAGAAGGTCAAATTTATAACCTTTTCTGTTTGTAATATTTCGAAATCGTTAACAAAATAATGTTTTTCAGTCAAAGGTGTGTAGCAAAAGTTGAGTTTGTTTTTCCATTGACGGAATTAGTTCCTATGTTCTGATAATCGTTTTTTAAATGTTCTGCCTGTTTGGCATATGTAAAAACTTGCACAAGAGCCACAAGTTAATTTATATACTCCAGATTTATCGATTTCTCAGTTTTATCTTTAATGTTCTGAATGAGTTTACTTAAATTATTATTATTGATGTTATTTTTACGAAAGAAAGTAGAATTTTTCGGTAGGATGGCCTAAATCGAGTAGGAAATACTTATAGCTTTTTTATAAAGTTTTCCTGAAAGAATATTATCCATAAGATTTGGACTATAACCGTTATTAATAGCAATTTGTTTAATATATTTAATTCTTTATTGAAAATTTTCTTGTATGTTTGTGTATCATAATGTTATATGCGACTAATTTATGTTGGTATGGATGCGTTGATGTACTTACTGTGTATTGTGATGTCTGTATATGAAGGTTTATGGAAAATTGACAATTATGTTTATTACTAATTTTTCTATAGTCAGGTCTAAAAAGTTTATAGAGTTCAGATATATATGCGAAACTTAACAATGATCCCACATTATTTTACCAACAAGAAGTGAAAGAAACACTGAAATCAATTCATAGTATTTTGGATGAAAAAGAGAAATTTCGACACACTATTATGAATCTACAAGTGCCTAAACTTTATTCACTAATTAAACTCCACAAACAAAATCACCCTATTCGACCTGTTGTATGTTTCATATTGTAATTTCGTTCTAAAATTTAGTTTAAAAAATATTTACGAACTAATTGATAAAATAAAAAATATACGACTTCCAGGCAACTCCAAACTTATCTCCTTTGATGTTCAAAATTTATTTCTCAGTATTCCACCACTTTGGTAGATAATCTTCTGGTTAGGAATAATGTAAATCCAAATATAAAACGAACGATAATTAGACTTGCTCACAGTTTGTTTATCTCAAAATTATTATCAATTTTACAATAGTTTCTATTCTTCTGATAAAGGATTAATAATGGGTAATCCCTTGAGTCCTTTATTAGCTGAAATATTTATGGACAACTTGGAGCAAAAAATTCAAAATATTTTATTTAAAAATTTCTTATATTGGTACAGGTATGTGGGCGACATTTTAGTGTGCTTCGTGGGAAGTGGAAGACAATTAGAAATGTTTTTCGACTTTATCAATGCAATTATCCTCCAATTAAATTCACAAAAGAAATGTAAACAGATAATTCTATAACTTTATACCTACATATAACGAAAATTAGTAATAAACATAACTTTTCAATTTTCCATAAACCTTCATATACTCCCATAACCAAAATTCCGCATAGATCAATTAATAATCCGCTTTCAGAAGAAAATTTCAATGAAGAATTAAATATAATTAAACAAATTGCTGTTAATAACGGTTATGGTCCAAACATTATGTATAATATTCTTTCAAGAAAACTTTATAAAAAAGCTATACAAGTGTTTCCAACTAAAAACGAAAAACATAATTTCAAAGTTATTACATATTTAGGCCGTCCTACCGAAATAAATTCAACTTTTTTGCGTAAAAATAACATAAATATCACATATAAAACAGATAATAATTCAAGTAAATTCATTAAGAACAATAAAGATAAAACTGAGAAATCCGATAAATCTGGAGTATATAAATTAACTTGTGGCTCTTGTGCAAGTTTTTATATAGGCCAAACAGGCAGAACATTCAAAAAACGATTATCAGAACATAGGAACTGTTTCGTCAATGGAAAAACAAATTCAACTTTTGCTACTTACCTCTTGACTGTAAAACATTGTTTTGTTAATGATTTCGAAATACTACATTCAGAAAAGACAGGTTATAAACTCGAGCTTCTAGAAAGCTTGGAAATTAATAAATGCAAAAAGTCGCATATTTGTAATGACCAGATCAACTTGAATAATTCTTCTTTGTCGAATTTGTTTCAATAAAGATTAAACAGGTAATGGATATAATCTCCGTTTTACTTGGTCTCATTCCTTATAAAATACCTAATGGATAATCCTTAATATTCTTAATTAGATTAATATACCTCTGCTACTACCTGCCTTGACTATTTAACATGATACATTGTGATTGTGCAGTTAGTATTATCTCCACCTGAAAAAGCTATTGCATAGCGAAACACGTGTCGTGGTTTTGTAAACCCAGTTTAGTGAAAATCATTTAGTGAAATGAGTATCTTTTGTTTACTTCAATATGGATTTTCATAAAGTAGCGGCCGCATCAATTCAAAATACTCATAATACTTTCAACTAGCAGTCTGAGTAAAATATGACAAGTATAGTAATTTTGATACCTTTTTTCTCAAGGTAAATAAATTCCCTGAATCATAAGTGCCTTTAATGTCAAAGAAGGCACTAGCTAAGTTATCATTTCCTGAAAACATTTGTATGTCTTTAACCAAATGAGCAACTGCGTCTTGTATCCAAATCCGCACCTGTTTCCAAACTGCTTCTGTGGAAAGTATTTTAGGAATGAAGTTCCTTTACGCAGGTTGCGGTAGGTGTTTACTGGTAGAAAATGTAACGTAAGAAAAAAGCGTTATGCTCTATGTGACTTTCTCTCTCTAGTCTCTTTCTATAATATACGAGTATGTTAAATACACTTGGTCCGGTCAGAATTAAATGTCAACGCATTTGATGCCTATATAGGGAAATAGGAAATGTAAAATTGATGGAATAAGGAATTTGTAACTCATACTGTAATGTATGTCAATATTCTATATTCATATTATAAGATACATTTGGCAACCCTTCCTAGGATCCTTAGTATGTATTAGACAACGGTCATGCACGTTACGTTGCAACGCGATCAATCTGTATTCATATATCTATCTATATATATATATATATATATATATATATATATATATATATTATAACCTATTCGTTATATCTAAATTACCAGTGTTTTATTATAAGCAATCAAGTATCTAAAATTGTCAACAACATAAGTATTTTACAACTACATACAGTGATTTGAATAGAATAGAAAATACTTTATTGCCAACAAGATTCATAGAAATAAAGTTCACTACAAAAAAAGCAACGTCAATATACCAAGTATCCATCAACGTTCTAGCTCAAAGCATATAACCCAGCAGCCTGAAGGTTGAGAGGTCCTCTGGTTACAATTTCCTTAAGATGAAATCAATTAAATTCGAAGTCATATAGGAATGTATCGTGCAAATATAAAGTGACTCTTTTTAAATTTGTCCAAGTTGCTCTCTCCCCTGCTAAAGGCCCTGATTGCCATATATTCTGGTCCCCGTTCATAAAATGTTGTTTTGTGTTTTGGTATAACTAGGCCTTCTCTATCTCTTGTAATCATATGCATTTGATCATTATAAAGTTTTTTTTTAAGGAATAGATTATTGTTTTTTTTTACAAAAGTGACAGTGTAGAAAATACTAGGAAGGAACGTTAAAAAATGCAAGTTCTTGAAATGAGGTTTGCATCTTTCTCTAATGTAGTCCTAGAAATGCCCTTATATCGTTTCTGTGCTCTAAAGATTTGTATTGCTCTGCTGGAGGAGCTCCAAAATATAATGCCATAAGTGATTAGACTCTGTATACTTACAAAGTAGTAAATTCTGAAGCTGTCTAATGTGATGACTTCTCTTAGTCTCCCAGCTACTGCGCTTGCACTGTTCATTTGTAATTTAAGTTTTTTATATGAAATTCCCAGTTTAGTTTTTGGTCCATTGTGATTCCCAAGAACTTGACTTTTTCAGAGTTTACTATGGGTTTACTATTTAATTCGCTGTGTGGCGTGCACCTATCCGAGAGACCGGCTAGGGTAAAATTTGCATCCCCGCAAGTAGTATCATCTGCAAAGTGTGCTAGCATTTTTGCATCCACTCTCTCGGAAAGATCACCCACATACAGGAGGAAGAGGAAGCGGGCCTAGAATTGAGCCTTGAGGAACTCCCTAGAAAATGATTTTTTATTATTTTTTTGAATACAAACCATTTGCTTTTTGTTTGTGAGATAAGATTCTAATACTTTTAGAACGACACCCCGGATACCTAAGCGTTCTAATTTCTGCAACATTAGTTTAAAGTCCACTGTGTCGAATGCCTTTGAGAGGTCAAAGTACAGTCCCGCTGTATATTTTCCTTGTACAATGTTATTCATTACAAACTTCAAAAATTCATAAATAACAAGTTCTGTTGACTTTTTCTTCCTATATCCATATTGGTTATCTTTTAATATCTTCTGTTTTTCTATAACTCTATAAGCCGTACATACTATTATTGCGTACCTACAAACTGACTGAATGAGAGCATGGAAAGTCATTACATATACTTTCTGGTCTACTGCTAATCTAAGGTTTTTAAGAGGTAAATACTACTACTAACTTTGCTTATAGTTATTCTAATCCCAATTGGAACGGCAATAAAAATAAGAGCACTACGATGAGTGTTCATATGCACTGCCCGGCAAATGGGAAATTCATATACTACCAATGTTTTTACTTTCAAAGCGTTCCTGGTACAATCATAAAGAAGTTCTGTCGTGTGGAAGATGATTCCTTCTCGAAACTTCTTATGTCGGTCCAATTGGGATTAGAAATACTTTACTATAGATTTATATGACAGTCAAACTTTAATGTGGGGTCTAGGTAGACTCCCAAAAATTTTTACCGATTCTGGGTTTTCTTATATATCATTCTGGGATGTGGAGAATATCATTGATTCAGTTTTGCTCGCATTCAGATTCACTCATTCCGAAGTGAACCAGTCTGATGCTTTGGATAATGTGATGGCTATACTAGCTTTTAAAGAGTCGAAATTTCCTTCAGAATTAGTAAAGGTTGTATAGTCGGCATAAAGTAAATCAAATCATAATCAAATCAAAATATAACATGAATTCTGGTAATTTTATCCAGTCTTAAATGAGGTTCGGGAAATATTCTCATCAAATATCATTCGTGCTAGAAGAACGAAATTCTTATTGACAAATCTAGAAATGTACAATTCATAACAATAAGTGGATACATCTTACAGATATGAGAAACGCTTGAGAATAAGTCGAGTTGAGTCAATGATATCCAAGTAATAATATACAGGGTGATTCAAAAGTACTTTGACAAACTTCAGAAGGTGATTCCTAACAATATTCTAATATGAATTGTCTAAATAAATATATGTCCGGAAACGCTTATTTGCCAAGATACAAGGTGTTAAAGTTTTATTTTCATTTTAGTTTTTTTTAAATAACTTTCGAAATATTGATCTTAATTAAATGAAAATGGGTATTGAGAGGTTTTTGGAGGTTTCGAATTCGAACCTGATGTTATTATTGCTCTTACTCGTACTCTTTTTTGGGCGTACTTCTAGCACATTTTTCAGTAAAAAAAAACAATTCTCTCATATCTACGTAAAAATGCTACCATTGTTACAAGTCGCTCTAAGCAACCGTTTTCTAGATATTTGGACTTGAAAATTTCAAGTCGATTATTTGATAATCGATGCGTGTTGAAGTTATTACCATTATTTTGAATTTTTCACAAGAATGCTTAGGAAATTAATTTGACGTTTAAGTAAGTAGTTTTGGTTTTCTGCAGGGGGCGCCACCTATTCTATTTATTTTAACTCGTTTGAAATAGTTTTTTTTTGTATCAAGGGTGCAAAATCTGTATTTGTTTTAATAAAATTTGCAAGAAATATCAACATTTTATTTCAAGAAATTTTGAATATGTACAGTAAAATAAAATAAAGGAAACTAAATTATATTCAAATAAATTGTTCAAAGTGTCCACCTTCAGCGAAAGATACAGGCATTCAGTCTTCTAGTCATTGAATCTCGTACCCGCTCAAAAATTATTGGTGTGTTTCTTATTGTTTCACAGGCGTCTACTATTTGGTTTCTTAGATCTTCCTCGTTCGCTACTGGAGTTTTATAAACTAGTGACTTCAAATGTCCCCAAAAATAAAAATCTAGCGGGTTTAGATCTGGGGACCTTGGGGCCCACGCCTGGTTAGGTTCTTCTACACCCCTATCGATCCATCGATTTGGATAGACAGTGTTAAGGAATTCCCTGGCTACAACACTAAAATGGGTCGGAGCCCCATCATGCATGAACCACATGCGGATACGAATTTATAATGGTACATTCTGAAGTAGTCCCGGCAATTCATTTTCTAAAAAGTCTCTTTAAGTTGCGCCATTCAGTCGGAACGGAAGAAAGAAAGGACCTATCAAGTAATTATCAATTATTGCCGCCCATACATTTACAGAAAATTGATACTGATGTCTTTCACTAACTGCGTCCGGATTTTACAGAGCCCAAACATGGTTGTTTTGAAAGTTTGTGATAGCATTTCGGGAGAAGTTTGCCTCGTCGGTGAAGAATACATATCTTAAAAATTGAGGATGTCCAGCCAATTTTCTCAAAAACCACTGACACATAGTAATGCGTTGGGGAAAGTCTCGTGGCAAAAGAGCGTGTACCTTTTGAATATGGTATGGATAAAATTGTTGATCGTGGATAATTCTCCAAACTGTGGACTGAGTAGAATTGAGAGCTCCAGAAAATATTCTTGTACTTATTTCTGGATTCTCCTCGAGAGCGTTCAGAACAGCTTCTTCCAATTCTGGGGTTCGGACTGCTCGTGGTCTTCCAATAATATCAGCTGCCCTCTTGAAGCTACCTTACCTGCCAAACGACGGTGGAGACTGGTAAATGTTGGAGCTGAAGGCAGTACTCGATTAGGAAATCGCTCCTGGTAAATACGTCTTGCTTCGCGCGCATTGCCATCCGCAAGGCCATTAACGAAATGCCTATCGGCTAAATGAGCATTATTGTTTAAATAATCCATTTGTTCAAAATTAGTGTTTTAAAACTCACAGAAACTTCAACGAAACGTGTAACTGTCTCATAATATGTAATTACCAAAACTACTTTTACTTAAACGTCAAATTCATTTCCTAAGCATTCTTGTGAAAAATGCAAAATAATGGTAATAACTTCAACACGCACCGATTATCAAATAATCGACTTGAAATTTTCAAGTCCAAATATCTAGAAAACGGTTGCTTATAGCGACATGTAACAAGGGTAGCATTTTTACGTAGATATCATAGAGGAATTGATTTTTCTACTGAGAAATGTGCTAAAAGTACGCTCAAAAAGTTATGAATCTTCAAAAAAGAAAAAGACGTGTAGGTGGCGCCCCCTACGAGTAAGAGCAATAATAACATCAGGTTCGAATTTGACCGCTCAAAAAACCTCTCAATACCAATTTTAGTCTAATTAAGGTCAGTATTTCGAAAGTTATTTGAAAAAAACGAAAATAAAAATAAAACTTTAACACCCTGTATCTTAGAAACGAAGCGTTTCCGGACATATATTTATTTGGACAATTTATATTAGAATATTGTGAGGAATCACCTCCTGAAGTTTGTCAAAGTTCTTTTGAATCACCCTGTATGTTGTTTTAAACAGAAAAAATAATTGTAATAATATATTTACATGCACAGACACATTAAAAATTGAATTAAGACTATTTAAATGTCCTAATACAGGCCTAACAGTCATAATGTAAAAGTTAAACGAATAGAATAGGTAGAAGTAGTAAAAAGAAAGAATTGAATACACTTTAATGTAATAGACTAATGAGTTAGCATAGTCCCTATGTGCTATTTATATAAAGGTAGAATGGAAGAACTCCTGTATTTCATATATAACTAAATCTAGGAGAATTCCTTTAACAGAAGATCTGAACAGATTATATTCTTCGATATTTCTTATATTCAATGAGAGATGATTGTAAATTTTTGCAGCATTATAAATCAAAGAGTTTTTGATTAAACTAGTTGAGGGAATGGGTAGTTTTAAATAGTTTCTTTGGCAGTGATTCCCCTATTGGCACGATACAGTGATTTGTTTTTGAACAGGCTGTTTCAAGTATGAACAGAGATGGAAGAGTTAATAGGTTATTGACCTTGAACAGTGCACGATACTCTTGGTCCTGCTTCAAATAAGTAGCGGATAGCCCGTTATTGCAGGACAAAGATTGAGTTTAAGTTTTTTGTTACAAGTTCCCCAGAATGCTATGCCGTATGGGATATGAGACTCAATGAGTGCGAGGTAAACCACTTTAGCTGTTGCTGCATCCGATTCCCTGGCTTCTATGCGCATTGCATAACAACCGGAGGCTAGTTTTTGTCCCAACTGCTTGACATGATGTTGCAAATTTAAATGTTTGTCAATGTAGACACCGAGAAATTTAATCATGCTTAGATTAGTTATCAACTCATGTCCTAGAGGCATATCAGGAGTTTCGCACTGATAAGATAAACAGTTAGTTTTTTATGTTGAAGGATAGTAAATTCGCATCACACCATTATTTGATCTTCAATATATCTTGTACCAGTTTCGAGTGTAGATTATCAACATTTTCATCATTCCATAGAATGCTAGTATAATCTGCAAAAATTGTGAATAATCCGTCGGATGTGAGGGTAGCCAGGTCATTGAAATACAGCGAAAACAAAATTGGACCCAGCACAGAGCCTTGAGGAACTCCATAACGAATGGCACAAGTGTCGGATAATTTGTGTGTTCTAACAATTTGAGTTCTCTGGCATAAATACGATTCAATCCACTTGAGGCTCTGATTCCTCATAAAGTTGTAGTTCAAGCAGCAAAATTTCATGATTTACGCAGTTGAAAGCTTTTGACAAATCGCAAAATATTGCTGCGCAAGCTTTCCTATGATTCATTTCCGTGTAGAGTTTATTGGGGGATATAAAAATGGCATCACCTGTGCTTTTATGTTGTTGAAACCCAAATTGTTGTGAGTTTAAAATATTGTAATTATTCATGAAGTTCATTAGTCTCACTTTTACTAATTTCTCTGATTTTACCTAGAACTGTTATAAGTGAGATGGGTCTGTAATTTGTTGGATCATCATGGCCTTTATATATATATATATATATATATATATGTTTTGAGAAAATCTGGAAAGGTGCCTGTAGCGAGAGAATTGTTAATTAGCTGAACAAGTAATTCTATAATGAAAATTGGAATATTCTCAAGTATTTTTGTTGGGATAATGTCAATTTGTCAATCCCACACGAATTTGGTTCACTCAGTGCTTAAAGCTTGTGCTTTGCAACTCCAAGGGACCGAGTTCAATTTCCGGGCGTGTCGACACAAAAACAGTTTTTTATTTTATTTTAACACCTAAATCAAACACTAAACATTTTTTGTTGTTTGTAATAATCCGAATAAGGTTTTTAGGGAAAGAAAGGTTTTTTAGAAAAGTTATTGAATTCGGAAAAAATTAAAAGTGGTTTTTCTATGGGATTTTTGATGACCATAACACGATTCGAGCAACGGATATGCGTAATTCTTTGGACGTGGAAAAGTTTTCAGGAATATATAACCGGAAAACGGGGTAACGGGATAAGAGGAAAACGGTGTAACGGGAAAGCGAGATAATGGGAATAACGGGATCAGTGGAAAACGGGATGACGGGAAGCGGGCAGAGTCAAAAGCATGACTTAGATGGAACAACACAAAGAAAAACATAGGAAAATAGAAATTCTAAGCGGATGAGAGTTTTAAGGAAAAAAAAATTAGGGAGTATATATAGAAATTTGGACAGGACGTCTGTCGGGTCAGCTGGTGTACCAAATGCTTGCATATGTTCTACATATACCTATGCAAATATATTTTTTAACGATCCAATCTATCCTTGCGAATAATTACTTGAAAAATTGATGTTTATATTAGGTTTGAACCAAGTTTCAGAAATGAGAGATATATCAGGCTGAATGTGGATTGCATTGCGCCATTTCCATCTTTTGAATTTTTCGAATTATTTCAGTTCATCTAATATCTAGTTCACCTAAGGTATACAACCTTTTTTATCACACTCTATTACTATTCAGAAAATTGCTTTCTACAACATTAAAAAATTCAAGGAGACTATGGATGTGGAAAAAGGTGAGTAGTAAAAGAAACCCTGCTATAATAGAAATGTTCCTCAAAATTTCACTTCAAAAACTTTTAAATGTATTACACCTATATTTAAAATTTAATAACTTTGTTAGATGAAACTTTGAATCATATTTAATTATTTAAAGCTTATTTTTTGTGGAGGAAAAAAATGTCAGGAATATTTAATTTTATTGTCGTCTTTGCGGAACGTCAGCGTCGGGATGCTCTCAAGGGAGAGACGAATATTGATGTTATTGAAAGTTCTGCAAGAAACAAGAGGCCGAAGGATGCTACTCCTCTAGCAGATATAACTGAGGATGCTGTACATATAAAAAATGTAAGGGGGAAACTAGAGAAGATTTCTAATGCTTCGGCTTCTTCGGAATCTTCTGTGACATGTTGTTCTTTTCGTCGTTATTCATTTTATTTGTCAAGTGATTTTTACCTTTGGCATTTTTTGAAATTGCAAGTGTGGGTGCTTAAACTATATAAAGAAACCATGTTTTTTCGAATCATCTTTGAATGTAAAAGTAAAAAAGTTTTCCGGCATACTGACTGGTTTACTTGTAAACTAATCCTTGGAATTTTCATTCAGAAATATATTATGGTTTGACTTTCTCCTGTTTCAAAATCAATGTATATTTTGATGCCATAGATGAAAAATACACTAATCAAATATTAATAAAGAGAGTACCGGTGTCCAGTTCCCAAGTACTTTTATCAAAACTCAAGTAAAATTTTTCATAATATTCGCAGAAGCTTATTGAAATCATTAATATAAGTTTTCTCTTCGAGTATGTTTCTTGTATGTATAAAAGAGTAGGAAGGCGAACTACTAGTCTGCCTCTTTATAGAAATTAAATTCATTTTATGATCAAATAACATCGACAACTTGTTAACGAGAATAAAAGAGTTGTTTATGATACTGGTAACATTGCTGTTCAATATTATAATTCGATCATAACTTATCTTTGTTTCATTGGAAGCATCACAACCTCTAAATTGTCTTTTGCACATCTCACATCGCTTCACCATTGTGTAAATGAACAATCAATGAACACAAAAAAATAGTTTTCATTGCAAATTCATTTAACAAAAGAGTATACGCTAATGACTAAACACAAGCTTAAACTAAAAATAGACTGTTTTTAGGTTGTCAATTATAGACTGCAGCATTGCCGGATTAACAGAAATTATTGATTACATTACTAAAATCCTTACATGCTTCCAACAACTTGATATAATGACGTTCTAGTCTCTTTTTCATGGTCATAACTTCATCGGAGTAGTTTCTTCTTTTAGCGACATTCAAATCACACACGCGAAACTACAATTCAATTCCTAATTAAATAATATTATAAAAGGATGTGGCCTTCGAATATAATTCTGTGTTACTCATCTAGTCTGTTATTTGATCAGAGACTAGAATGTTATCTTGTTTTTCTCATCTTTATCACATTTAACCACTGTAATATCTTCAAATCTGTTACAGTGGATATTAAAAAAGAGGATGAACATATGCCAGCCTCCCAAAAAGCTCCCCCCTCTGAAGAAAAAAATAAAATCCGAAACTTCGGATGTTCCCCGAAGATCTACCCGAACTAGGACCAAGCCTAGAAAGTATGATGAATATGATACACAGGTAAGATTGGCTCTATTTCATTGGTGTTCCTGGAATTCAAAAATTAACTAGGTAATTGAAAAAATGCTGTATCTCATTTCAACAGTGATTTAAAAAATGTCGAAACTCCCAACAACAACAACAACAACAAAATTTCCAATATTAAATAACTGCCTTAAAAATAACCAAGACGTTATTTAATTAACCACTGTGAGTTTCTTGCCACATATATCCGAAATTTGAAAGATATTATATAAGGCTGGGATGGTAAGGAGCTCAAATGGCTTGAAGTGATTTCTACAGGAGTCCAAGTACCTAAGACTTTCATGATTCTGATAGCCCTTTTTTAATTTTAAATACTCCAGTTCGCTACATCTTCCCGGGAGAATGAATAATACCATAGCGAGAATTAGAGTAGAAGTTGGAGTAGTAAAAACTCTTGACTATATTTCTATTTGCGTGTTTGGTTAATATTTGGATGTTGTAGCTTGTCTCACTCTCGAAGTTGAGTCAGACAAGCTACAGCATCCAAATGTTACACCTAGGGTATCAATATTGTAATTGAACTCTAGCGTTTCATCTATGATGTTAACCAACAATTTAATGTGGTTAGTGAATATAATTTTTTGTTGATTGAGCATGGTGGAGTCAGGTCTAGCCCAGTTTGATTAACTTTAAACAGGACTATATCATTAAGGAGTTAGCATTGGACGTGAGCTCTGGAAAATTATGAGCAGTCAAAAATAACGTACTGTCATCAGCATAGTTGATGATAGTCTTATCTTGGTCTGCTAGCAATGCGATATAGTTCAAAAATCAGTGGACCTAGGACACTGACCTGTGGCACTCCCATGGACATATCAAGGCATCTAATTGTAGGTAGTTACCTAATTCGTCTCTTATTTTCACCTTCTTCAATGTATGCTTTGAACCAGTTTAAAGCAGTCCCATGAATGGCATAGTGTGCAAGTTGGATCAGAATAATTTTAAAGTCTATGCAATCAAATGCTCTGGACAAGTCCAAGAAAATTACATATTTCCCCTTTCCAGAGAGTTGTATATATTGTTAGTTAGTTCAAACAATGCTATCTTATTATTTGAAGGTCATAGAATGTTATAAATCTACAGTAATAGTGTTGAGTTAATCTAGACTTATAGAAGATTTTGAAGTACAATTTAGTAATTACAATGTAATCTGATGTGATAGCGATAGTCAACACACTGGAAGTGTTTTCGTTAAAAAGGAAATGGATTACAGAATTCCGAAAAAATAATATTGTTCCTGGAAATTATTGGATGAGATGTACCGAAGATAAAATATCAAATCAAAGGTGGTTAGTTGTAGAACTTTGCGATTTTTATTGATTGTTTGGAAGAACTATTTGAAAACTATTCTCTCAAAAATAAATTTATATTGTTAGGGGATGTCAATATAGATTATAAGGATAGCAATTCCTTTTATAGTAAAAATATCAAAAAGTGTTGAATATGTATGTCTTTGCCTAAATAATTGATCAGGTACAAGAATATCAAAAAAATGAAAAACTCTTATAGATTATGTTATAACTTCACTATCAGAACATTCAAATATATACGTTGAGCTAATTGATAAAACATGGCTATTGAATTAATCGATGTCAACTTAAATGAAATAATAGGAAAAACTAATATAATTATATATGTACTTGCACCTGAATATGTTATCTTGATAAGGAATAATCAGGTATCTTATTATGATGTTGAATTGAAAAGTTAAGCCAAGGAAAAATAGATGCGGCTTACAATTTTTTTTAAATTGAATTCACCTCATAGGGATCAACTTGGAATAACTATAGAATTGTTAGAAGTCGGAATATTATATTGTTACGAAAATAAGTACAGTATGCCCCTGCGTTGTTTACCTCTCATAAGCCAGAACAACTTCTCAGCGTATATTCAGAAAAAATAAATATATTCAAACAGTTTCCTACCACCTACCGAATTATACATATATAACAGAGATTGATAACAATAAATATTTCATCCCACTGATCTTTCAACTGACATACCATATATAGCAAGCATATCTATAATGGTGAATAAAATATAATTAAATATATATTTATTTATATATTTATCTATATATGTATTTTGAAATATAATTCTGTTTTCATTGAAGATTTTTTTCAAGTCGCACCCAAATATATTTTTCTTACATTTTTAATCCTATAAACAATATCTTAGGTTTGTTTGAAAATACGAACAGGGTGTTCATAAAATCAGATGTGGAATCACCTGGGACTGAAAGATAAACTTTAGTCATTATCTTTCATCGTTCAAGATAACCTCTTGGATTATTTTTACGCGGATGACACGAGTCTGTTAGCAGGTGGCGAAACTTTTCCAGAGATGATGGTAAATTGTACTGAATTGTTCAATAGCACTAAGCACTGGTTTAATAAGAATAAACTTGTATTGAATGAATCCAAAACAAATGTTATTTTGTTTACTACAAATCACGACAACATTGATTATCCAACTAAGTTGGACCTCAATAACTCTTTATTTGAACTGTCTCACAACACCAAATTTTTGGGAATTCATATCGATGAGACTATGAATTGGTCTTCTCATATAGATAATCTCGCAAATAAACTCAGTGGAATATCATATGGAATCAGAGTTACATCTATATACCTATACAAATACACTATAAAAACAATATACTTACTAATTTTGAATCGGTTGCTCGATACGGATTATCTTTTGGGGCAGTAGTCACAATATTGAAAAAATCTTCATAATACAAAAAAGAATAATTCGAGGAATCAACAATTTGAATTATAAACAAACCTGCAAAGCAGTATTCAAATCCACCAACATAATGACAATCTACGAAATTTATATATACGAGCGCCTAATGTTTACTCACCAAAAGTCACTATTTTTTAACGGGAATTTACTTTCACATGAGTATCCAACGAGAACAAATGAATATATTTATCCCCATTATCGACTAACCGCAACTGAAAAAAGTGCTCACTATATGGCAATTAAACTTTTTAACCATCTACCCAACAGAATTAAAGTGATAAAGAAAATAGGAGATTTCAACAGAGAAATAAAAAAACTTCTCATAGAGTTAGAGCCCTACAACTTGAACGCATACCTCACTGGACGTCACATTTGAAAATCCTTTCTTTTCTTGTTTGACGCTATTTCATTCTATGTTACAGACTTTGGGAATAAATGTTTGTAATATACTTTGGAATAAAGCTCTTTATTATTATTAATGCGTCCAAGTAGTACTCAGCTTCTTTATCTGCAAATAATTGTTTACGAAGGTGATGGCCTCCTCATTTGACGAAAATCTCTGTCCTCTGAGCGCAACTTTTAGCTTGAGGATTAGAAAAAAGTCGCTTGGGGCTAGATCTGGTGAGTAAGGAGTGTGGTCAAGCAGTTCAAACCGTAATTTGTGGATTTTCGCCACGGCAACCGCTGAGGTGTGAGACGGCACATTGTATTGGTGAAACAATTTTTTTTTCCAATGTGTCCATTTTTCCGAAATGTTTGCCTTCAGCCTACCTCAATCAAGAAATGATGCATAGTATGCTCCTATAATATAATGTAATAAAATAATCGATTGAAATAACTCCATGACTATCCCAAAAGACAGTCGCCATCACTTTCCCTGCCGAAAAAACAGTTTCTGCTTTTGTTGGAGCCGATTCCCCCGTCGCAGACTCCTGTTTTGTTGTATTTTTGTTTCTGGAGTATAATGGTGTATGCAATTTTCATCTACAGTAATTAATCGCGCCAAAACTCTGATATATTCCCATTCCCTGAAATTTCAGAAATTAAGAAAATAAAGAAAAATAAAACTGTTTCCCCACATGAGTATACTCAAATATAAAATCTTGAATGGCACTTTTACATCAATAATATGAACTTTTACAATTAAGCCTGACAAATCAAGCAATGTTTTTGCTTACATTCGCCAAGAAACAAAACTTCATTTCAAAAATTATGTAGTAATGCAATACGTAATTGTTTTCCTCAGAGTATTTGTGGATTGGAATTGCAGATTCCACTCGAAAAAAAAAAACATTTGATTTCCGCAGACTGCGCACCCCTTCCCAACAATGAAATAAAACAACATGAATTTGAACAGGTTTATTTCTATATAGTTATAATAATTACACATATTTTATTAACTCGTTTCTTCTATCACTACAGGGATATCTCTGTAAAACAAGAATTGCAAGATCGAACTACTGCTATCTGAATCAGAAAAACTTGGATCCATTCTATCACTAATAGTTTCAACTTGATTACTTAACTATCCTTTTGCATGCTGTGACGGAGTTTGTGTGAAAATTGTATTAAGAATATTTTCAGTTTCCTGGTGTACTTCCTTATACCAAGCACTGCTTCTTTTTCTTTTAGGCATTTTGTAGAAAACGCCTTGAAAATGAAATGATCAGTGATATACAAATGAAATTTTTATGGAATGAAATGAATGGTAACATAAAAGTGTACTTACCACACTGTGGTGATTATTAAGAATATTTGTTAAACAATGTCAAACACAGTAGTTTCACATACAAATATGCAAAAGTAACCCATACCAGTAAAAAAAACAAAAGATGTCAAATATCAATTCAAAATGCATTCAACTTTACAGCTCTGCCATCGGGTTAAGCTACTTCTACCGGATGAACAACAGACGCTGACGCGCGCGGAATGGTTATGATTGGTCGTGAAAGTGTACCTCGATATTTTCCGACCAATTATGATTTGGTCAGTACAGTAGTGTATTTTTGTCAGCTTGTCTGAACAAAAACTCTGCAAATCAAATACATCTATTCGCACTTTTTCTCAGACTTTTCCCATATTTTGAACCCGAAAAGGGTTATTGGTGTTCATTCCATAGAAATAAGGGAGAATATTCCATGAATATACAATACAGAATATTCATTTGTTGAAAATATAAACAGGATGTTCATAAAATCTTCATTTTAATTGTGGATTTTTCAATTCACAGAAAAATCTTTCTATCAATATTTAATTGAGAATGTTTCCCTTTTCAACAGAATATTCAATTTTGATTATTTTATTAATATTCATACATGATTATTCCATGAATATTCACCCAGGAATATTCTAGGAATATTCATACAGGAATATTCTCACGAGAATATTCGTGGTACATTCTCTCGAGAATATTCCAGGAATATGCATATTGGAATATTCCCGGAATATGCTAGAGGCATGTGAATATTCTAGGAATATTCCATGCATATTCGGAATATACTCTTGTCTTTTCGGATATTTAGAGAATATTCTAGGAATATTCCGTGCTGTCTGGGTAGTTAGTATTTTTCTTCCAATCACCAATTGAAAGATTTATCAATGAGAAAAAATTAAAATTTATTTTTATAATATTCTGTGTCAAATGCAAACCTTTTGCATTATTGATATTACAAAAGTATCACTGTTGATATTTTTGTATTTTATTTTTTGGGAAGTGGAGGAAATCCATTATGGACAACACCTTACGGTAGGGTGGGACTCCCTGACACAGGTTTACTCACTAAAACCTCCACCCTGTGGGTTCATCAGGCTGTGGCCTCCGACGACACTTGAGCCCTCTGGCCCATTGTATCTTACCTGGTGCGATTCTTTTCACCATGTCGTATCCATATGGTTCCCGATTCACTGTTGATTATGGTGCTCCCTAAAAATAGAAATATGATATACAAGTCCTTGAACGGTCCTAGGTATACAAGTAATTAAGAAATATATTTTTAAAACGTAATGATCTTTTTTATACTAATCAGATGAACCGAAAGTTATATTACCATCAAAGGTTATAACAATTGCCTGAATATTTCCTTGCTCACTGTTTCTGTAACATGATAATGAACTCATTCCATTTTTCTTTCATGGCAGTATATGTTCTAAAAATGCTTTTAAGATCTGCTTATTTGAATGTAATATTTTTATCTGCTGCAGATTCTTCTAAATTTGTCCATATGTCAACCTTGTAAATTTACTTGGTACATGCACTCTAGATGGCGATGAATATGTTAGTGATGACCTAATATACCCGCCTAATACAAATTCACGGTTTGATTCTACTTTTCTCTCAATTTGTTTAGATTCAATTCAGATTATACTATATTGACCAATGAAAATTATTTGTCCGTTTGTTAATTCACTATGACATTGAAGGAATCAATCACAATTCATTGTCCAGAATACCATGCATACACGACACTGAACTCCGCGGTTCGATCAGCCTCATATTTACAGGTCATTAGCATTGAGAAATTTCTTGCACCAGTTTCTACATCCCTGGAAAATTCTTGAAGTTTTGAGAGCCCGCGATATGACGTCGCCTTGCATATAGTCCATCCAATATCAATTGCAGAAGCTGTTTCTATAGGGAGCGAATAAAAACTCACTTCGCTAACACGAGCGTATATGCGAAGAAACTGAACGAAAAATAATCTGTACTACTCGTTAACATTTTCCGTCCGCAGACGGTAGATCAAAAGAGCCGATAGTCCACGTGGCTGTCAATTTATACAACCGATTCGTCTGGACCAATCAATTTGGATATAATGCTGGCAGCTGTGTCTCTACGAAGGGAAGTCATAAATCACGCGTTATATTTGTGTTTCAATAGCTCTGAAAGATTAAAAACCAGTAGCGTCTATGGTCTTGGTGTGTGCCGATCGAAATACGTTTTAGGATATAATAATAACCTACATCAAACAATGAATGAAATTATTTTTCTTTCTTAATGTATTTGTATAAATAAAAGCTTGTCTTTAATTTTTTTTCATTTTTCATTATTTATGAAGTATTTTTAAAATCTTATAATATCTAAATAAAATTAAATATCTCCGCCACTGCTGCTCACACGATTTCGCCGCAAGACTTTTTTATGCTTCTGCAATTGATATTGGGAAAACTATACAATACTTTACTTTATTTATCACGTAGGCTGTTTTAACACAGATGTGAGACGTAAAAGGCAAAAATATGATAATTTCATTTCATAAATAAGTTCTTTTGTTCACTACCCTTCATCTATTCAAGACCCGGGATTCCAAGACTTCTTGCGGAGCGTATCAATTTCCTGGGAGCTAAGTTCCTGATGTCTGAGGGCGTTAGTGAACCCCCTTCGAGGAACTTAAGCCTTTTGCAAAACAGCGATTGGCAGTCGCAAAGCAGGTGTTCTGCAGTTTCAGCGAAGTTTTTGCAGTTACGGCATAGTTCATAGTTCATATATCCATCTTTTTGATAAGTTTGCTAAAGTAAAGTTATAAAATTTCACACAGATTTAGTGACAAGGAACATTACGTGTACAAAAAAATATGTTAACTGAATTGCTAGAATTGAGACAGCTTGAAGTAACAATATACAATATGAAAGACAAATTGAAATTATGAGTATAAATGAAATGTGATGTGTATAAAACCAATCACGTAAATAGAGCTAGGTCACATTGTCACTATACTTCCTTCGGGCTATATAATGCTTGTTCTAAGAGTCATATTTTACTGATTTTTCTTAATTTTGGGGAACTCACAATGTTTTTAAAGAGGATAGATAAGTGGTTATAATCCTATTAATCTCGTATATGAAGAAATTTTTCGTCAGTTTTGTAGGTATTATTATTTTTAAGGTTGATGTCTTTCATTAGATTATCGTTAAAACTCGGTGTTTGATAAAAGCAGCTTAACAGTGATCCTTTGCTGAACTTTTTAAACGTACCTGACAACTTCCATCATCATTTTTAATGGCATGCGGAAAAAGAATGGGAAAAATAATTTCAACATTGATTGAATCAGTTTGAGCCATCAATAGGGAAGTCATTTGATGTGTAGCTAGTGCAGAAATTGCAAAATGAGTCCAATTTATGTGAGTTTATGTATGTGATCCAATTATGCATCATAGTAAGTACTATTAGAGATGAATAAAAGTAGGTATTACGAAGAAAAAACTTATTTCTGTAGAGGGTACTCTAAAGAAATGTGGAAATCATTGAAAGAAATAACAGTTCAGAAGCTTAGAGATAGTATTAAAGTAGTTAAATTTGATGATGAAGTAATTGAGGACTTTGTGAATGAAATTGTGGACAGGTTCAACAGTTTTTTCATTAAAAGTGTACAAGATATTATAGATAATAAAGAAATGCCACTCATCAGAAGTAAAAGCAATTTTAATAATTACAAGCTGATCGAAAAACCTCAACTCAAGGAAATAATTATTTCATTTTCCACTAAAAATAGTCCTGTGATATTGGTTTGCAATTATATAAAGTTTTTTGATGACCTAGCTGATCCGCTCATCAACATAATGAATACTTCTTTATTAACTGGTAAGATTCCAAATTCCTTGAAGGTATAATATCAACAATTGCTCTTTTACAGAAAGTTGTAAAGACAATAAAAGCTGAAGAATTCAGGCCTATTGATATGTTACCTGCTTTCGAAAAAAGTGTACAAGATATTATAGATAATAAAGAAATGCCACTCATCAGAAGTAAAAGCAATTTTAATAATTTCAAGCTGATCGAAAAACCTCAACTCAAAGAAATAATTGTTTCATTTTCCAGTAAAAATAGTCCTGATGATATTGGTATGCAATTATATAAAGTTTTTTGATGACATAGCTTATCCGCTCATCAACATAATAAATACTTCTTTATTAACTTTAAGATTCCAAATTCCTTGAAGGTATAATATCAACAATTGCTCTTTTACAGAAAGTTGCAAAAACAATAAAAACTGAAAAATTCAGGCCTATTAATATGTTACCTGCTTTTCGAAAAAAAAATAGAATTTTGCAATATGTTTCAGAAAATAAATTAATATCTGATTATCAATGGGGTTTTAGGGAAAAACATAGCTGCGAAAGTGCAATTCAATGTAGCACAGATGACTGGAAGTCAGCATTAGACAATAGTAGAGTAACAGCTATTATTTTTCTTGACTTGAAACGAGCTTTTGAAACTATTGACAGGAGTAGGTTAGTTAATAAGTTGAAATTTATGGGATTTGGAGGAATGGGATTTAATTGGATTAGTGATTATTTTTGTGGTAGAAGACAAAAGGTTAAATATGAAAGCTATGTATCGGAAGAGCAATGTATTGATATAGGTATTCCGCAAGGCAGTATTCTAGGACCACTTTTTATTATTTTATACCTCAATGATATATCTTTAGTTTTTAAAAATGCTAAATTCAATTTTTTTGCAGATGATACGGTAGTATATCTATCAGATGACTCAATTATAAATCTTGTAAGTAGTATGCATAGAATACTAAAAAACGTCGGAGACTATATGGAAGTTAATAAATTGAAACTCAATGTATCTAAAACAAAAGGGATGATTGTTGGAAAAAGAGCGTACAAAGAGTTTTATTATATTAATCAGTTACAAATCAAATTAAATGATGATGTTATTGAGATGTATAGTGAAATTTAATGTTGTTGATTACATATTTGAAAAAATTGTTAAAAAAATTTACCTTCTTAGAAGGGTCAGTGGATACTTAACCCTTTCAACACGTAAATTAGTGTATAATACTATAATACTGCCACATTTTAATTACTGCCGTACTGTTTTATATATTGCAAACCAAGGGGCTATAAATCGTTTGCAAAAATTACTACACAGAGCTATGCAATTATTTTTAGGTTGCAACAGGTATACAAGCATTGAGGTTATGCTGGCTAGTATAAACAATTTTTTGGAGTTTAATAATAATATAATAATAATAATGTATTGCACTTAAATTACATATTACAAACAAATAACAAAATACAAGAGTAATATATACAAGCCAGTCATCAGAATATTAACAATGCTGTGAAACATACTCAGAATATATATAGGGGTACAGAAAGGATTCGGAATCTGTTACATAATCCAAGTACTTCCTAAATACTCATCGGTAGAATAGGGTTCTAGGGAACATAAGAAAAGCAATATGGCATTGTACTAAATAGCTAAAGAGCTAAATAAAGGGTATTTATTATAGTAATTATAGTGTTAATAAAAAATATATATGATCATATATTGATTCAATCTATAATTAACATGATTGTACATGTATTAAACTCAATTAACATTTCAGTTGATCATTTAACAAATCAAAGTTATATTTTTATTGATAAAATAATATACTTGAGCATTGTATTTGGTATTAATAAATATTATTATATTATGCCTAAGTAAACGCTGAAGGCTTACCCTTTGCATAGCAAAACTGGTGGATTTGAAGGACGTTCCTTGCAAATTGAAGTTTATGTTATCAGTAGTCATTTTATGAACCTTCTTTGCAGAAAGATGTACGTTCCCCTCCCAAAACTAGATCAAAGACAAACAATAAGGTTTACAGTCATAATGAAAAGAGTGTGAAGAAGAAAGCGGAGGCTTTCCAAAAACTGATCGAGTGAGTATTCCTAAAAAAATTCAATTTTGTATTTAAAAACTGATAGAGTGAGTATTCCTGAAATGATTCAATTTTGTATTTATTAAATTATACCTATATGATTATATATATATAAATATATATATATATATATATATATATATATATATATATATATATATATATATATATATATATATATAGTGTAAACTAACTTGTTTCACTACCGCTAACGGTTGTCCATAAAAAACCTTTGAAATATTTACGATTAGTCTTTAATAAGCCAGATTTTTTTTTATTACTTTTGGCGTTTGTTTGGTAACTGCTGGATTACCCCAAGTTCGATAACCTCCAACCTCATAGTTTCATTGTCTGTGTTACTGTTCATTTCTCAATCCTTATGAACGATTTTGGCTAAATTGAGAATATACCGTTTGTATTTAAGTTTTGCCTCCCAAACTAGAATCTGAAGTCAAAACGCAGCCCTCTCGAATACTTTCATAGGACGAATGAATATCATTTTTTAGCGCTATCTTTGGCTATTGAAAACACTCTTTAAAGGAAACACCACACACACACGAAATCATGTGTTTATCGCATATAAAACTGGCGTTGTCTGATATTTTTCTATTTTCACATCTTTAGATAGTTTAATTTGTACTTACCTCGGACAGCTGTGTTTACTTGATCAATATTATAGTCCATTCACGATAAAGAAAATAACAACCACAATGATTGAGACGTGATCATCGCGGCGCTATTGGCCCCTGAAGCCACGCCAGTAGAGTTTCGAACAGATACAGACTTGCAATAATGATATGCGTGTATGTTTTGAATGTTGACTTGATTTATTTCCGTTTATTATATATTGATCGATTGGTTAAGTGTTATATATCTGTTATAGCTCTTTTGGGATTCACAATAATAGATAAAAAAACTCACCAAGTATTATTGCTGCATGTGTTATTTTATGTTTCAAGGCCCATTCAGTTAACTCTGAATTTATGTTATCATTTGAATTTTCAACATTTTCATGGAAGTTCCCAACATGATAATTTTTTTCTCTCAAGCCTTGAGGATACCTTCCTCCTACGATCCATTATATTAATATGTACCTATAATAGATTAATACATATACTATAAACATAATATTCAGAATCGATTAACCATATCATTGGAACAATCAAGTCTTTGATCCAAAATATTACATTCAATATTTTGATAATTATTGTTTTACCAACCTTAAACTCAACTTATTATTTCAATTTCTCAACTATGATAAACACACAAAAATCGTCAAACACAATAAGGATGCCGCTAATCTTTTTACATTGAACAAAGAAAAGTTAGAAACTTGAACTATGCAAAGTGAGGTTAACTTGTTGACAGATCACCGAATAATTCAGTGTTGCCAAAGCCAAACAGGACAAAACCACAGATACCAAAATGCAATTGTGTTTGGGATTTGTGTATAATTTGATAATTTAGATTGAGGGTATATTATGCAAAAATAATTTACTGCTTACGAAATAATCACTTCCCAGAAATTTCTGAGATATATTTCCATTTTCTTAATAATTATTTTCCAGTAGAAAAACAAAATATCAACTTTGAATTTTTAATGAACATTTTGATGAGTTTCGACGATTCTTATGTATGATAATGGATATCAGAAATACCAGGGACATGAATGGGACAACCTATGGATATACCAGATGGGATGTCCTCTGGACAACCTCTGCGGGACATCCCCTGGATGTCCCAATAATGTCCTTGTACTGCGGTACATAAAAAGGACATACCTAGGACATCCCTGTCTTGTTAGGGGTGGTATTCTATGGATTATTTTTAATCTTAAACACATTTCGTCGCACAATGATACAATGTACTAAACCGGGTTTGATTCATTTCTCACTTTTCATGCAAATTGATGACAGACGTCAATTTAAAAATATACGTTGTCAGACAATAAAAACAAAATACTTCAAATTATTCCCGCGGCAATTTTCTAGGTAGAATATTCCCTCTATAATAATGTTTTAATTGGCCAAAACGAACATGAATGATTTTAATTAAAAGTTTCCATTGACTTCTAAAAATGTCAAAAAATAATCAGAATTATACACTTACGGTCCTGAATGTGGCCCTGCTATTTGAGTCTACCGATTTCGATCACCCACTAATGGCGTGCAGTTGTTTTGATGCTACTTGTCTCTAAATTGAATGGACTGAACTGATTTTATTTTGGTAGTGTAAGTAGCAATCGGAGCTAAACTGGGACACGGAACACTGACACCAATCCGTTCTTTTTAGGTCATGCTCGAAGCCAAAAACCTTCCCCTGCCCTGTTCATTACACTATTTCAGAAATGCAATGGAAAATATCTCCTTATTCATTTGATTCTTCTGTACAATACAAAAATGCACGGAACACTTCGGTGTTTGGTAGTAAGAACAAACTTCTGTGAACTGACATTTCAAAATTTGATATTCCAATAATTATCATTTGTGTTACAACTTCTATTATAATATTATTACTGTTTTTGAACATCATATTTAATTTTTTTGAAAATAGTCCATATCTAGGTGGAATTACTTCTGAAAAGGCGAGATCACCAATTTCTGGAAAAAATACCACGATGTCCAGAACGATGAGACAAGTGGATGGATTTTTTTCACTTGTTATTTCAAAGTAGTTTTTCCAAAAAAAATTACCAAAGAAATGTTCCTGTTTGAACACTACGGAAAGCGCCAGGATGTGAGGTAACAAGTACAGATCCGCCGAGGGCATATGATAATTTCAGAGTTGCCAAGCGTTATTCAAAATATTTCGTTACAATGTGAGCAGGCCTAAAAAATAATGACAGCACTTGGTATACATACATTTATTCAAGAATAACTAAATCAAGAACAGCTATCGAATACGAAGTCTCCATTTCAATATAACACATACTGACACAAGTTCTGTTTTACTCATAGGATGAAACAGAATAATATTTCCTCAGAAGTTCCGCAAAATAGTGACACTGGCAACTCGGGAAAATACCACTTATGACGCCAAAAGAAGCGGCAATAACGCTGTGTTTGAATGTCTCACTGAATTTGAGGGTTTTAGAGCAGCGTTTATTCGAATATTACACAATATCTTCTAGGAAAAACTTTGAATACATGATATTTTATCACTATATTTCATCTTCAAGCACATATGAACCAAATTTGTGAGTATGTGATCTTGCCTATTGGGCGAAAAAAGAAGTCTGCTCCACAATAAAAAATACATTTATTTCTATTGGAGCAAATATGATATGCACTTCGACAATGTCAGTTGTTATCATCAGGCACTCTAAAATTAACATGGGAAACACAGGTGTTCATAATAAAAATATTATCTAAAACTAAGCATAACTTAACAATCACAAAGTTGGAACGTCTTCTGATGAGATAAAAAGGTTCCTGCCTAAGATATATATCCTACACACCTTTTTCTAATATTTTAATCGATCTATTAGGGAATATTTTTATCTCATCAGTAGGCATTCCAACTTTGTTTGTGATTGTTAAGTTATGTACCGGTGTGAAAACAGCGGGCAAAGATAGCAGGCCAAATCTCCGGAAATACCCGAACGCCAAAACTAGTGGCGTACCAACCGATTAAGTCGTTAACATATATAAGCCATTATTATGAAATCTAATAAAAATATATTGACCTGAATACATTCATTGAAAATTTCTTTGGAAGTCGGGAGGAATTCAACTTTTATAATCGAAAAATGAGTGACATAATTTTTAAAATTTAATTTTTCCTAGAAAACTTAGTTCTAACATAAACAGATTTTGCCAAAATTTTTCCTATTGCAATATCATCATTTCGTGAAAAAATGGTCGACTTCTCTTGGTATCCTACCCTTAATTTTCAAAAATTAATTTCTTATAGAAAAAATGCGTAGGCAATATTAATATTTCCAATGTATATATAAATATATATATATATATATATATATATATATATATGTATATCGTCAACACTTTTAGCACCAATATTTTATATAGTGTCTTGTAATTGGGCCTTGTCGTGTTTGGACGAAAAGGGTTTTTTGATTGAACGTTAAGAGATTTGCATCATACCACTCTCTAACCCTTTTTAGATCCACGTTAATATGAAGGAAAGGAACAATGATTGATCTGTTATGCCATATAATTTTGGGGTCAAAAGGTGACCACGGTGAATTCACTAAAGTTAGTTTTGTTCTAATATGTGTATGTATTTATTTATATACCTTTGTAACAATGTATAAACTACCTCTTTGATACCAAGTTATATTGAATTTATATATATAATATATATATATATATATATATATATATTTATATATATATATATATATATATATATATATATATATATCTTAATATTTCATATTTCATTTTGTAGTTTAGTTAGTAATTGTATTCCAAACGAGAATCCAGTTGAAAAGGTTAACGATATTGTTACATGAGTATACTGTATAGTAATTATACTGTATTGTACTATTTTGTAACTAAAAAAAAAAATTAATGAAATATCTATTCTCATTTCATCAGTCAAGCCAACAATATCCCCATAAAAGCCGCCAGATCGAAGAGACAATCCGAAGGAAAGGGCAAAGGAGAGACGCGCCCTTCTTTCAAAACCAAATCCTTCATGACCTTAAGATCGAAATTCATGCCTAAAAGGTGCAGTACCTCGAAAATCGACAAAATCCATCCGGGCAAACAGCTCGACACTTCAGTCGGCATCGGCGACCCCACGACGAAATCCGTCAGCGCCTTGAAGGCATCCCAGGCCGAGGAGAAGAGGAGGAAACGAGAGGAGAAACAGTTGAAGGTTAGTGAAATAGATTTTGTTTTTTCAAGTGAAAATTGAAAGTTTGAAAAAAAAAGTTTCTGAGGAAATCATAAAATGGGAGAAATAATTTCTCAAAAAGAATAAGCTTTTTCAACGAGTTATAATCCATTGGATTAAATACAGTCAAACCTTCATAACTAAAATTTTCAGGGGACCACCAATTTACTTCGGGTTGAGATTTTGAGTAAAACAATGTCAATAAAAAAATAAGACATATGTATTTCGTACAAATGATTTTATTTCATTAAATATAACAAAAATATTAACTTAAGCATATTTTAAAATCAAATACTGTGGTAAAACAAAATAAAACTATTCTAATTTAAAAAAACATATATGTAATTTTGAAACAAAATGCATTATGTAAAACAGTATTTTGATATTGTCATTCCTGAAAATAAAGATTTATTCTATTCAACAAAATTTTGTTGTTGAATTAATCCGTTAAGTGTTGATGAATCTGAATGGTCTCAAAAGCCTTTGAAATTTCCTGTTGAGAAGGGTTCTCTCTTGGGATTTCTTCTGTCACTTTCATTAGATTTTTTTCAAACTCATTTTGGTTGGCTATACTAGCGACAATTTCTTCGTCTGTAAGAATTCCGCTGGTAATAAGGTTCTCGAGATTTATAAAATCTTGGATTTCATGGATTTCACCTTTTTATATTGTACAATTCAAAATATTTATTAAACGACTGTTCAACTTCCGAGATTACTTGTTCAATAATTTTTTCTTGCAACTGAGCTATTGGAATTTTATCTTCTTGGGCATAAAAGTTATATATTTCGAAACCGGCTCTTCTAGATGGAATTTGAAACTTTTGATAATACCCTGATGAAGAGGCTGTAGTTTGAAAGTAATATTTGGTGATTTTTTTTTTAACTAGATTGATTTTAATTTATGATTGATTTGAGGATGAGCAGGACAATTGTCAATAATAAATGTCCAATACTAAAAGCCACAATTCACAAAGATCCCTGGTCATCCAAGCCTTTTTGTTATTCCTATAAGTCACAGGCAAAAACTTAACTCCTCCTCCATCGTGGTTTGGCACTTTTTCCTAGTAAAACAACAACTCTTAACTTCTCAGTGCCAGTCATATTAGAAGCAAGTAAACAGGTTACTCTTTCCTTACTTAGTTTTTCTTTTTTGAATGGCAGCGTTTTGTCAGGTAAACATTGAAAAACATACCAGTTTCATCTGCATTGAAATCGTCATTTTCTTCATAAGAAGCTCTTTGATCCAGATATCGCATTTTTCCATGACTGGTAATACTCATAAATGTAAAAATGTTTGTACTGTTTCGATATAAAATCAATTTTATCAAGATATAGTGGCATATAATTAATTCCCTTCCACGTATTGAAAAAAAAACTTTTCAACAAAATTTTCAAGGCTACTTTGATTTTTTTTATGATTATTTGCTATAAGGAACTTTATTTGCTATAAGGAACTTTCAGATTGAATATTGGCATGGATAGCACATAAAGGTACAAGAGTTACAGATAACAGTACATAAAGAATCTCTCTGAATAAGAAGCCTTTCCATCTGATTTGCACATTGTTTGATAGCCAATGTTCCTGACAGCTGAAGTAAATTTAACACTTGCAAGTACACTCATCAATCACAGTGACTATTAGTCATCATTTAGTCTTACTCTCTATCCGTTAATTTGGGTGTCAGAACGCTAAACTACATTTTGAGCATTCCAAACATAAGAGTGCAGAGATTAATACAACTTACAACCTATGAAATGTGTGGGTACAGGTACATTCTTATCGGTCTCTCCCTACCAGGATGTCTCCTATCGTACTAACATTCTTGGAGCAGTGAAAGTATCCACAAAATATTGATTGTATTTTTTTTTCAGTTCGTCGCCATAAAATGGAAAAGTAAAAAATCTCTAAGTAAAATTGTCCTCATAACATCCTATTTATGTTAAAGTTACGTGTTTATCTGAGGTGTTCATCGAATGTTTTGGTTTAGGCACAGCAACGCAGGGAGATTTTGGAGAAAGAGTACAAGCAAGCCATAACTGAAAAGGAAGAGAGGTTACAAAAAAAAGAGCAGATAAAAAGCGGAAGTTGGCAAAGAAAAAGGCAAAAAAAGAAAAGAAAGAAAAGGACGAAAAGGAAGAGAAAATGAGGGAGATGGAAGAGTGGTGAGTTTGAATGGGAAAATCATGTCCTGAATTTACAATAACCTAGCACTGTACCTTCATAGTGAAGGGTAAAGGTACGTTTTATATGAAACGGCAGTCGCGTGCGGCTGACGATCGGCGTCTGACGCAAGTCAATGCAACAATGAAAATTAAATGTAATCGCTTTTTTTTATGCGTTTCGTGCGTCTGACGCAGAACGAGACCAGTGGTTACATCAGTACCTCTTCTCGGAACTTATTTGTGAGGTAGAACTCGATGTGTCAAATATGCTGGATCGGTCATCAGAAATGTCTGTAACATCTGGGGTTCCCCAAGGATCCCATATAGGCCCACTACTCTTCTTGTTATTTATTCATGATATTTCGGAAGTAATACAACACAGCTGCTACTTGATGTTCGCAGATGATCTCAATCTCTATAGAATCGTTAACAATGTCTGTGATGCCGAACTATTTCAAATAGATTTGCGATATAAATATGCTTCATCTAAATATAAACAAATGTCATCAAATCACATTTTCGAGGATTATGAATCCAATTCATTACTCTTACAAAATAAAAAATGTTAAATTTTCAGTGGCTGAAAGTGTTCGAAGTCTTGGCATATTGCTTGAATTCAAAGTAACTTTATGATACACATTGATAATATTGTCTCTAGATCATTTCAATTATTAGGCTTCATTCAAAGATCTTCAGATCAATTTTTCATTTACACTTCCAAAATGTTGTACTGCTCTCTCATTCGATCAGTTATTGAATATAATTATAAGGTATGGTGTCGCTAAATGTGGACGTCAAAGCGAATATTGAACCAAATGTTCACATATTCTATCATATGCGTGTGATGTTGTTCTTTCGTTTGTATTCGCTAAGTGAGTATATGCGGCTTAAGTGACATGCAATGTGTTTAGTTCATTTATTTATTGACAGATTCACCTTTTATAAGTTATTATAAGTATAACAAATAGTAGGTAACTATAAACTAATATTCTTATTATAATTTCCAATTAGGGCTTACATTTCTAATAGAACTTCTGAACCTTCTTAAAGTGTTTACAAAGGGATCAATATTGTATTTATTGAACCATCTCAAACATCTGGAAACTGGTGAGTTATACCCATAATTTGTGGAATGACTACTTATTGAAAATAGTGAAGGGTTTCTGATGCTGTAAGGGACAACATTGAAGTTTATTTGATTCAATAAATGAGGACAGTCAATTTCTCCTGATGAAGTTTTATAAAATAGTGTTAGATCTGAATGGAAGCGTCGTGTGGATAGATCTAAAATATTTAAGGAATTCAAGATGCATTGGTGATCAAAGTGTGCATATGTTTCCATTTTGAAAGACATGTATTTCAAGAATCTGCTTTCCACATTTTTTTTATTTTATCGATGTCACATTTATAATAAGGGGACCTTACCATAGAAGCATATTACAAATGAGGTCTAACCAAAGAACAGTAGTGTTTTTAGTGTATTGCATGAAAATTGTGTGCCATTTCGCATTACAAACCCCAGCATTTTACTACTTTTAGCAGAAACATTATTAATATGAATTTTGAATGTGAGTTGTTGGTCAATGGTAACTCCTAGGTCTTTAATTTCATAGACTCTATCAAGAGACATATCATTGATTGTATAGATAGAATCTGTAGAATGTGATAACATGACATTTCTCAATATTAAGTTGTAAACTGTTGGATACAGACCAAGCATACACAGTCCATAAGTCATTCTGGAGAATATGACAATCTAATATATCTTTCACTGGAGAGAAAAGTTTGAGATCATCTGTGAACATTAGATATTTAGGCTGTAGAGGGAGATCACCTATGTCATTCTCGAATAAGTTGAATAACAGTGGGCCACAATGTGAACCCTGTGGTACACCAGATGCAACAGGAATTTCATAGGAAATATAATTATTTATTTTAACACACTGATGTCGATTAGTTAGGAAACTTATTAACCAGTTCAAAATGTCAGTGCCAAAGCCTTGAGATTTAAGTTTTTCTAATAGTATTGAATGGTTCACTCTATCAAATGTTTCGGAGAAGTCAGTATAAGCGGCAATCTGAATACCCTTCTCCAAGGCATCTAACAGATACTGTTTGTATAAAACTAGATTTGTTGAAGTGGATTTACCTGAGCAGAAACCATGCTGTTCTGAGATTATTATATTCTTACAAGCCCAAGTGAGCTGGGAACTAGCTAATTTATCCATCAATTTAGGTATGACCGATTGGATGTTCACCCTCTATAATTTGCAATGTTTTCTTTGCTTCCTGATTTGAATATAGAGGTGATATAGCTATTCTTCCATAATTAAGGGACAAAATAAAAAGAAAATGAATAGGTGCAGCTACAGTACAGACACATTTTTTTAACAAAACTGGCGGTATGCCATCAGGACCACTAGATTACTTAAATTTCAGATTCTGAATACCGATGTAAATATCAGCTTAACCGATATTAATTTTATTTGTGTTAACATTATTTATATAAGTGTAGTTGGGGATTTTGCTGTTTGAATGGGAATAAACTTAAAAAAAATGGTGTGCAAATAAATTAACTGTGTCAGTACCATTACTGCTAGTTTTGTCATCAAGATACATAGTTTGCGGAGAGAGATAGTAATCGATAGAAATAAATCAAACCTCTGACCTTATAGGTAGTTAGGTAGATGAAATCACTGACACAATTTCAAAGCACTATCCACAAATCATTGGAAAAAATTTAGAAAATCCCTTCCAGGTTTGGATTGAGAAATAAAACAATGTTTGAATAACTGATACACTGTCAATCTTCAAGATAAACTAAAATATCAATATGTTCTGAGTGAATGAGAGTGGTGGTGCGGCAGTTCAGACTTTCCAATGGTATGAAACAAGGAAATAAATTACTTAGTATCAACTTTTAGAAATTTTTTCGTAGGAAAAAACATTTCCTTTTTTAACACGTTGAAGGATAGTAACGTCGATTGGCGTCATCTTTGGCTTACTAAATTCAGCAAGAACGCCGTACGGCGCTTAAACTGTAGTAACAGACATAACTTTTATCGGCGTTCTAAATCTCATTCCAAAGATTAGAATACCGCCAATTTTAGTGCGTACAACATTATTTACACTGAGGTGCTTCTCTCACTACAAAAGAAGGGAAATTTGTACTGAACGCCGATAGACGTCCAGCGATTCATATAAATCTAATTAGTCATCGTTTTGATGCCAAAGTGGAAGTATCGTTCCAGCGACATCGCCCTATTTTTACGCGGAAAAGACCTCTCAAGTTACTTGTTTTTATTTTCTAAATTATTGGGGGACTGCAGTTTTTTTATGAAAACTCCTGGAGGCAAGTCTCACGAAAAGTATATGTTTTCAAAAGGTAGAATGTGCATTCAAATAAAAAAAAACGGGAAACTAGCTTTAGGTGTCAAGGTTGTGAAGAAAAACAGCCTCTTTGCCTATTTTGTTTTGAGGAATGGCGTGACTCAATGCATGAAGTATAATAAAAGTTGTTCATTATATTTATTATATATATATATATATATATATACATATTTTTTTTTTTTTATGAAAGTCGTTTTATATTCGTTTGTTACATAGAATACCTTTTTTAATTCTTGATTTGTTTACATTCCTATTCCTGTATTTTTAGAATAAAATCGTTTATATTCATGTTTTTTTTTCAGATTATCTTTCTTAATTCTTGACGTCTGTCGATGTCCTGGCGATATCTAGCGAATATTTTAGTTTCAAGTTTCAAATATCAAAAAACAAAAATGTATAACTATGAATTATATTCTGTACTTTAAAAGACAGTTCAAGATAAAATATGTTGTAAAATACCAGTGTCATTTTTAGCACCTGGCAGGCAATATGTTAATGGACTATAATTTTTTAGCAGTATTGCAAAAAGCTAAAAGATTAAATCCCTATTTTAAGTTTCAGTAAAATTTCTGAAAATACCTTTATTGCATTATCTATATCACAGGACCGATGAAACAAGAGATGAGAATGAGCTGGCAAGGCAGAAACGGAAGCAAAAAAGGCAGCAGAGAGCGCAATTGATGAGAGACCTTCCATTGCACATGACCACAGAAGCTCCTTTACTACCGACGGATGATTGCTACGATTCTGATGACTCGGACTATGGCATACCACACAAAAATTTACCAGATTGGGGAAAAAGTAAGTCATTTTGATTCAACACATTTGAAAGTTATATGTTGAGCATTGAGGGATATCCCCAAAATTGTATAAATCATTTTTCCCAAATTTTGGTGTTAACATCTTTTGAAATTATTTTCACACTTAAGGAAGTCCCATAAAATGTTTTAATCATTCCATTTGGAGGATTTCGCTGAGTTTGAAATAAAAATGTATTTTTAGGAATCAATAGCTTCTGACCAATCGGTATCCAGCATACTGTCACCCAAATTATCACGCCAAAAATAAATAGAGCTACAGGGTATTTCAAAAATGATGTTCATAAGTTCAGGAGCTGATTCTGAGGGAGCTATATCCTTCCAAAGGTTATCCCCAGAAAGCAGCGAAAACTGCTGTGAATGTGAATGTCAGTTTTATAAATATTTCAATAAATCCACCGGATATTCTCAATAATACTAAAGTTGGCATATGAATGGGACCATAAATAATAATTCTTTTTTTTCACACCACCTAGTGAAAGTCCTAAGAGCTGCTTGGAGTATATCCAATATCACCTCTCTAAACTTTTCGCTAACCGTTATAACTATGTTGTCAGCGGTTATAACTAACCGTTATAACGAGTTGCTCCTGGTGGAGGGAACTCTAGATTATTCTGTATCTTAACATTGCTTCGATCCAGTTACCAACAGTTTTCGATATCCCTTTGTTGATTGCTGCTCTGTGTAACGATATCCCAACGAGGTTGTCTAATGCAGTTTCCATTGATTTTCCTGCCTGACAGGGATTTTTTTTTATGGTGGTGGAAATCCTCATTGATGCTGGTCACTTGGTGTCCATTGCAAAACAGCAGTTTCGAACTCCTACCGACTAAAACCACCCCATGCCCTCCCTTATATCCAGAACTGTCCGATGGGTATAAGTGGCATTTCACAAATTGTTCCATTTACCTCCTGGCTTGTGTTTGGAAAAGTTCTCTCTTTTTGTATCATTACTTTCTCTAGGTAGTTGCACCTTTGTTCCACTGATTTGGATTACTAATCATTTTACCTTATACTATCTGGATTTAGTTCTCCGAATTCGATTTCTAGGTCCACCTGGGCCATGTAAAGATTGTATGCTCTGGATCATCATTTATTTCAGGCCAGTATGGGCATTTGTTTGTGACTTCCCTATTCTCATCATATACGATTTGGAGGAGCCATACCCACTGAGTGCCTGGGTTATGAAGTAGTTTGATATTATAAAATCGCATTGTACCTAGTTTCGATATTAGGAATTAAGCGCTTGGTCCATTGTGCCTTACTTGTGTTGATGTTCCATCTTTCCTGCCACTCATCTATTGTTCTCTGCCACTCCTCTTTTTTGCATCTTCATCTAATCCGTTCGATCACCAGGAGGTCAATAGGTGGGATCGCCGTAATGACATTTATAGCGTCTGCGGATACTGTCCTGTATGCCATTGCTACTCTTAGTAGCATCCTCCTTTGCGTTGCTGTTATTCTACTCTCATTGCTTCGACCCAGATCGGGGCATCATACAGCAGTACCGACTGCACCACGCCGTAAAGTACCCTCGTTTTTTGTATACCTGGCCCCCTAATGTTCGGTAGTAGTTTGGTTAGCGCAGCTGTTTGTCTATTGGCTTTCTTGGTTTTTCGGATGTGTTAGTTCCATTTGGTCTTGTCGTCCAGCCATACACCAAGGTATTTGACATATTTTTTGGGCGTTATTTGTGTTCCCTCCAGCCGGAAGGATACGTCCTCTCTCTTTCTCGGGCCTTTTAGGATGATAGCTTTGGTCTTGTGCGGCACGAGTTTCAGCCAGTTATCATTCATCCACTGATATAAGGTCGCATAATTTCCAGTAAATAACTTCTAATCTCCAAGTCCGACAGTCTATTTAGAATCAGATGCCATTTTTAACGTCGATAAGAATTACAGCTTCCCAGGTCATGGTTCCCTGCGTGGATTTGAGTATTACTTGCCCTATCGCCAACATGGTGTACATCTTAGATCTGAATCCAAACTGTGTCAGTGAGATACCTCGTTTATCTAACTCTAGTTCTAGTCTGTTTTTATCTTATACTCGTACAGTTTCCCGAGGTCACTTGAGAGACATATGGGTCGATATTTTGTTTCCTCTGCCGGATTGCCTTTTGGGATTAGAACTAGGTGCTTTAGCATTTTTCCAGTAGTTTGGAAAAGTACCTTTAAAGAGCAGTTGATTTAAAATTCTCAGTATCTTGTCTGGGATGGTGCGGACTGCAAGTTTTATTGCTCCTGGGAGTATGCCATCCGGGTCCGGTACTTTCCTTGGTTTCATTTTATCTATGGCCTTAAACGGTGTTCTAACGTGTTTTAGCCCACCTATTACTATATTGTACCCCTGGCCCCAGTCGATCGCAAAGGAGTTTCCACTGTTCCAGATGATTCCCCATCTGATTTTATGAAATTTTACGAACGCCCTGTTCGTATTTTCAAACAAATCAACCGAATTATAATACAAAGTTTAGTAATAATCAAAAAGCATATAGAATGGGTTTAAAGATCTTAAAAATTATCTCGTAGTTGGCTTATGTAAAAGAAAGCTCTTCGCGAGGCAGCCAACTACAAGTTGATTTGTACACAGACACGCTTCGAACTGACGCTTTGCTACAGAGATATGCGTCTAAATTTGTTAGCAATGAATGAGAGTGTGTTGTTTTACAATCAATTTATAAACTTCTGTTCATTTATTAATAAATTTTCTGTTCATGTAAGCCAACCATGATTTTTTGTTTTCCTCTCTAAGGCCATTTATTCATACAAAGGGTTCACAACCACAGTATTTATTGTTCTGAATAATTAAATTAATAACCATGAGAGGTCCAGATATGAATTCCATATTGAAAGAACTAGCTCAAAAAACTGTTTGAATTTCTTGTTTTTTATATGTTTGGATAAATTTTAAAAACTACTAAGAAATGTAAAAAGTTTGTAGAACTTGTTTTAAACACTCATTACAGGAACATATATTAAATTAAAAAAAACTTGAGAGGTGTCAAGGGACACCCGGATGGAACGAAGTTCCTTTCGATTAATTAGTGGAGGAACTGTAATAATTTTTTTTTTTTTAAGTTATAATAATATTTTTTTTATCATTAACAAATATAATGTAATATAAACTTAATCAGTAGGCTCAATTTTAGTAATAATTGGTTGTGGTAACTGAAGTAGGAAACATATGTTTGGGATTCTATTTTATTTAAATGTCTTGAAAAAACTGCATCGATGGTAGTATTATATTTTGTTGTTGATTCTGCTGGTAAACACAACAGCGTATAGTTTATAACACGCACGGCTTGCTAAATACATACGCATTGATATTGTAATATTAAAATATAATTTGCTTTTAAATTTATTAAAGTTATGACGCGTACACTTGCTAAACACACAATAATGGAGAGATTATAACGCGTAGGACTTGGTTAGCACAATAGTAAAGAGAGGTTATAATGCGTACTTGCTAAAAATATATAAGCATTTATTATTGTCTGTATAAAATATCTACTTACCTAACTCTATCAGCAATATCCGGAACTTGTGCAGAAACACTGTCACGATTCATTTTTGTTATTATTTTTTATTATTTATTATGTACAAAAAACCTGTATACACTCAACAAAAATAATCGTCGCGACACCACACTGTTCAATGCGAAATAGAAAGACGAAACGAAAATAACTGGCTTGCTTTCTATGAGAGAGAGAGAGAGAGAGAGAGAGAGAGAAAGAGAGAGAGAGAGAGAGAGACAGACAGAGAAACACGCGCACGCCGCACGGCTTACCACTATAGCAAAAAGTGTCGTTACAACTTTTGGTCTTAATTTATTCCGTCTAGCCCCCTTTCGCAACGCGCGATAAGGAACTTCGTTCCAATAAATAATTTACTGAATCCAAAATTAGAATCTCAAAATACATTTATGTAAACAATTTATTACAGTGATTTTCTATTACCCTAATTTCTCAAATTGTTTCCCGAACCCAATTCCTTAAAACATATTTGAACTATGTGAGATGAAAAGAGTATTTGCAAGTTTAGATGTTCTGGTAATCAGAGAATTTCCAGCTATATTGGCTTTCTACAAAGGAATACTGAATAACCTATTTGAATGTTTCTATCTGAATGGAGCATTCTCGATAATCTCAGTGAGTGGACAAATTGTACCTATAGCATTATCAAATCACTTTCCTCAAGATGAGAGCACACATTTTTTTTACATTCATCTTATTTCCAAGATCCTTGTACTATATTGATTTGTTTGAAAATATGAAATAAGTGTTCATAAAATCGGATGTGGAATCATCTGCGACCATCGTTCAAGATAACCACTTGGGGGTATTCATGTTGAAAAGGGAAACTTTCCCAATTGAATATTGAATAGATTTTTCTGTAAATTTAAACATTCAATTAAGGATGTTTTCCTTTTCAATCTTGTACTATAATTTAAATATTTTTTTTGCTAAAAGCTATGTATTATAACTACCATGAGATATTCTCAAATTTTTTTATGAGAATGTTTATATACAGGAGATCAACATCAGTATGAGTTGAAAAGGATTAGCATGTTATTCGGTCCATTCCATCAATTTGAATGAATTCAATTGATCCTTTTCTATATCCAGCTGATTTTTCGTTTGTTCCCAGATAAAGAAATGTATGAAACACTCATCCCCTTAATGGCACCTGGAGAAGAGATGAAAAATACTTTATTCTGTCCTCAAACTCAAACGCCTGATTTACAAGAAATATTTGTTTGCATCGACCCCAGAAAACTGAAGAGGACATCAAGCGCCATCTGGAGGAAGCCTCCACGATACACTTTGTTCACAGCAACAAACGACACTCGTTTTAGCGGAGATTTTGAAGAAGATATAGATGACTAATAGTTTTTAATATGTAGTATGTGATTTTATAAACTAACTAGTATTTTAATATGTTTAATAAGTTTAATATGTTTAATATGTAATTGTATTTTATTATTTTTAATATTTGTTTACCTTTGGTCTGATTTCAATAAAGCAGTTGAATAGGAAGAACTCTTATATTTTATTTGAATACATCTGCATGGGCTGAACACTTATTCCAAAAAAATGTGTTTCAAAACGTTGATATAACCCCCTGATTTCTCACTTCAAACGCTCTGTGATAGCTGACAAATGATACCAGCTGAGTTACATTTGTTTTGAACAATATTTTTAAATTTTCCTCATGAATTCCCGGAGTCTACGCCAATTCTATGATTTGTGAATATTCACCTAGTCTTTTTTTAGATAGGAGCCTTCCCAAGCCCTTGATAATTCTTATTTGCTCTTGTTCTGCTTGATATTACTACATGGGTATGATCTTTCACCAATCTAAGTTTTTTACCATTCCCTTACTTGGATCCAAATTTCTTTGAGTGGGTTAATCTACCCCTACTCGACCGATGGAAGATAGTGACAGTGCCATGAACAATCCGTTTATTTCTAATAATAAAACTGTCTGATGAAAATACTTCAAAACAATTGGGAATTCAAAATAACGGATACTCCCTCTGGTGTCGATTTTTGAAACTTTACATGAAGACATTGTTTACTTTTTGAAACATTAATGTTTATATGATTTTAGCCATTGTATACTTAAAACTTGTGGAACCTCTTGTGATTGTTGACATTTAATGAAATTTAGGTTTACCTGGTAAATGTTCTGTTGACTATTGTACGTCCTCGAATGAAAAAAATGAGTGATTCAAGTTCGATCTTTTTTCACAAAATATGTTTTGCGCTACCAGCTGTTCTCATTTTTAGATACAGTAGTACATTGTGTATCTAGTAGTAAAAGCAATACATTCCCGAACGACAATGAACAATTGTTCGAGGCGTCAAGCCGAGGCCAACAAGCATTGAAGTCTGGGAATGTGCTTTTACTACGGGTACACATACTATTTTTTCTGAAATCGCAATCAACATTATCATAAATTAAGGCGCGTTCTCACGAGTTGATTTTAGTTGAACGATTTTTATTGATCAACCAAAATCGAACAAAAATATACTTGTAAACCTTGTATTTCGATTTTTGTTGATCAATTTTTGTCGAACCGAAAAAGTTTGACCCATTCAAAACTTATCGATCAGGTGATTTTTAGACAAGTTGAAACGCGTTTGAAGCGGGTGAACTGTAGGCAGTCGAGTTGAATTAAATTAATTCTAGAAATAAGTCCTTCAAATTGTTCTTCGGATATAATCAAGCACTGAAAACGAGATATGATGTTACCAATAATTCAATACATAGACGAGCTTTTCTAACGTTGAACAATGAATATACAAAAATTGTATTATCTGCAAAAATAAACTACTATGAAATTTTCATCTTAAATTCGGACAACAAAATAAGAGATAGCTGGAGACTAATCAATTTCGAAATTAATAGAGCGCAAGGTAACAACAAAGAGAGTAATTTCACGGCTGATGAATTCACCTCAAACTCATATTTTCAACTCATTAAATTCAACTCATATGTTGCCTTGACTAAAGAATTAGCGAAAGATAATACAGGGACAAATCTGAGCCTTTTCCGGTTTATTGATATCGAAAAACATGAATTTTCAGGTTCTTTTTTTATGAAACCCATCACAAATTCGGAGATTATCAATGCAATATATGAACTAAAAAACTCAAATTCACTAGACATATACAACCTAAACGCCTATAGTTACTTCATTAAACATAATTTATTCAACCCAAGTCAATTTGGATTCATAAAAATGTCATCTACTATACCTGCTCTGAGAAAAGCGATTGACACTATGATTGATAGCTTTGAAAAAGGAGAACACACTGTAGCTGCACTATGTGACCTGACAAAAGCATTTTATTGTGTATCACATTCAATTCTTGTCAGTAAACTCGAAGTTTATGGTATACGAGGGGTATCTCTTGATCTTTTTTCATCATATCTATCAAATAGACAACAATGTGTTGCACTCGATTCGAATAATGTTTCAGAGTTGAAACTTGTCAAATGTGGAGTACCACAGGGCTCTGTTTTGGGCCTTCTCTTATTTATAATTTATGTCAATGACCTCTACACTTACATGTCTCCTTATGGCTGTATTGCTTTTGCTGATGACACCACCCTTACTACTTCTGGTAAGGAAAGACAAGTGCTTTTGAATGAAATAAATCTGGCCCCCCAGAAGCTGTCAATTAATCAGGCCAAGCAAATTCAGACTGCATAAGACTAGCAAAAACTCTCTAGATGTGAATCTCTACAATGCACTCTATATGTAAAAAATCTTAATCCATATATAATTATAAAAAACATTTGAAATAATTTTTGATATCAAATGCGTTCTATTCCATAGTATATGGCTACCCTGAGGTCTGTTACTCAATAACCATACTACATCAGAGAAAAAAAGATAATTTTAACATTTAGAATTTTAATAATTTTAATATTTTTTTTGTATTTGTTTCAATTTTTTGAAAAATCAATAATTTATCTATTCTACTACTGTTTTTGTTTTGTAATTTGACGTGTCTTCGCTGTACACCTAAAAGATCAATAAACTATATATCAAATGATTTTTGTATGCATCCTCCAAAGCCAGCTCCTTTAGCAGAGTTCCTGAAATGCCCAATTCATTTATTCGCAATATCCAATTCCTGACCCAAAACCGATTTTTTTTAAATTCGGGCAAAATATCTCTGATTTCTTCGTTTAATAATTCGCATATAGCTACTATGCCTGCCTGGTCAATTTCTTTCACAGCCATTTTAAACAACTACTGAATCAATTTTCGTTTACACGTGTGAACAAAAATTCATTTAGTTGATCAACTAAAATCGACTCGTGAGAACGTGCCTATAAGGAATTTTCATAAATGCATAACAATTTTTGATTACCATCTTATTGCCTATGAAATCGTTTCCTTGACAATCACTGTTTGTTTATTGTTGTGACAAAAGTCAGAGATTCACTACTTATTTCGGTTTAATACCTACTTATCGCTAAATAATATTAAGAAATATTTAAAATGGACAGTGATGATGATGTCCAGTGTTAGTAAATGCTGCTGAAAATGTCATCTTAAATTTATTGCCAAATAAATCTAAGGCAAAATATGAATACGCTTACAAACGTTTCATGGATTATTGCCAAGAATAGAAGACGATCACCCGATCTGAAAATGTCATGATTGCATACTTTTCCGATTTATTGACAAAGTTGAAAGCATCTACGTTATGGTCAAATTACTCCATGCTGAGAGCCACACTTAGTACAAAAGAAGATATTGATATTACAAAATATTCGAAATTACGTGCTTTCCTGAAACGTCAACGTAACAACTATAAACCAAAGAAGTCAAAAGTTTTGTCAGTTGAACAAATTGAAACGTTTATTACTCAAGCACCAGATTAAATATACTCAATGAATAAGGTCGTTTAGAATGTAAGAATTTTCAAATTACCTAGATGTAGTGCTAACTTTTTAGGGTGCCATAATATTTGGTATTGCCGGTGCATGTCGCCTTGATGAACTATATCAATTAAATTTGAATGACAGAATATTTTGGATCTAAGCTTTTGATTAGAATATCCGATAATATAAAGAATAAACCAAGATCATTTATGATAAACAAAACTTATATGCCATTGTATAGAAAATATGTTACATGTCGTCCAGAAAATTTTGAGTTTCCGCTTTTTCTTTAAATATTCAAATGAGAAAGGTTACAGGCAAGTAGTGGGAATACATCAGTTTGGCAAAATGCCTCAAATTGTCGCAAAATTTTTAAATTTGCCGTATGCACATGAATACACAGGACATTGTTTCCGTCGGTCCTCTGCGACAATTTTGGTTAATGCTGGGGCAGATTTAATTGCTTTAAAGAGGCATGGGGGATGGAAATCCTCAACCGTTGCCAAATGATATATAGAGGAAACTTTTACAAATAAAATATTTAGAGGGGGAAGTGACAAAGAGAAATCTGCGAATACTATTAGTATTATTGCCGAAGAAGCAAACAGCAATAGCGTCGCTGACTATACGCTTCTCGGGGTAAGTTCGCTGCGCTGCGGTGGTGACAGTTGGAACATAGCTATGGGCCATTAAATTTGTTTACTTCAGTCACTTCAGTGCCATACTTCAGTGTTTATGCATGTGTTAATGATTGTTACTGTGTTATTTCCGGATTCGTTTCATTTTACTGAAAAATATCTCTTGTGGACTGATTATATTTGTATTGTTATTGTTCAGGTACGTTATTGCATTAACCTTTTTGAGGATTTGGTCTCTCCAACACTTCCATTTGATCAGACATGTTTTTCAGACATGAAGCTGAGAATCATAGAGTACATGAAATATTTAGGTGGCTCCGAGCATTCCAAATGTGTGGTGGAAGGAGAAAATGTGCTCAATGCGGGACATCTTATATTGGCCGGAATAATTCAGGAAACTTCTTGTTCTGACTACATAGATGTGAAGTGCATTGCATTCCAATCCACATACCAGCTTTCCTTATCAGATGTATAAGGTAAGTCCCAAGTATTTTCATGCAGATATGATTTTAATCAATAACTGCCTATTTTTTTTCAACGCCTGTTCCTTTTTTAGGAAAGATGTGGAGATATTGGGGTCTATTTCACAAACTAAAAAAAAGTGTGTATGGGCTACTCAGAGGAACCCAACCAAAGATAAATATCGACCAGTAGCTGTGGATGAAATGCCATGTTTTGGAAATAAAATGGAGAAAAGCAATATTAATGTAAATAGCGATGATGTAGTGAATTTTTTCTGCGGAATTACCTACCTCAGCAATTGCTAAGCACAGGTATGTTTTTTTTAAATTGATTGATACGATTTTAACTTTATAATTTGTAAGGAAGGTCATAGAGAAGAGCTCTCTACAAATACATGCACGGTTTTACAAAGAACTGACAGTCATGTTAGTTCCATTGAAGAAATTTTGAATATGACTTGCCAGTCACGTATTATGATGTACTTGGCATCAATTGAAATACCTCTTGAAAAAGATTGCTGTGCACAAATGATATCTACCTTGTGTAATGATGACATAGCATGGCAGTTGGCCCTACTGCTGATATCGTGTAGAGGATCTCAAATGTCAAATCGCGTCTGGTCATTGCATAGACATTATAAACTGATGGACTGGCCGTCACGTGATTTTAACACACAGTTCCTGGCGGACTATATAAGAGAGAGAGATGTTGTGAAGGATAGAAATATGTCATGGCAAAAGATACAAATTGGCTATGTCATTACATTGGAAAAACTTATTTTTTGTTTTTTTTTCCATGTATATTTATAACGTTTGAAGAAAATATTCTTCAATTTAGAAACATATATTTCTGCGTTTGTTCTCGGAAAAAAGAAAAATTTTGTGAATAAAATAAATTACACTATTCTTTCATAAATATTATTAACCAATATTAGTTTAAGCAATTGCTCTGGAAAAAACATCAAATTCTACCCCCGAATCAAACAAAATCCTACCACATACTAATAATACCTAAATCTGTCAAGTTCAGCTACAATATAAATAGTGGCACAAAAATAAAACCAAGTTATATAAACAAGAGAAGTCACGTAAAATGTTACCAGTTTGTGCGTGACTGAGAAAATGAATTAAAATTTTCTCATAAGTTCATTCTTCGGAAACCTTTGAAAAATCCACAAATCACTACCTACACTCATCCATGCTTTATCACCTATGAAATTTCACATCCAGCCCTTTTTTGTGTCCAACTACAATTGTCCTACAATTGTAGGCTGCACACGAAGAAGGCATAGGTATTTAAGAATGCTTATAACATAGACAAATTAAAAATAAAGAGACTGTTTGAAACATTGGCGATCATGACCACCAAGATTTTGGTACAGCCAGTCGCGCATGGAGGCGCTGCCCACAATCCAGAGACGACTGATGACATGATAATTTTCCAATTTCGACATTTGTCAGAAAATAGAAGTTTTTGTTTACACATGTATTTTTTAATATGACAAACCACGCAATAATTTCAGAATAATTCCACTTTATTGTCATCGAAAAATTAATTACAGAAATTATGAAATTATACTATGGACTTGAATTAGGAACCCAACGTCGAAGATAGAATGTTTTGTTATTCGAGTTGACGCTGAAATTCCTGGTACAAGGTCAAATCTTTTCACAAACTGATACTTATTTCCATCCATCAGTTGCAGAAATGTTTTCACAAACTGATACTTATTTCCGTCCATCAGTTTCCATTTCCTATCACCATTTGAGGAAGTACCTACTGGAGTATTTGTTATACCTACTCGTTCTCCTTTGTGCTAATGAATGAACAAAATTTTTGAAGGTTTATTGTAAATGTAATTTGTTTTTATTTTGGTTGATTTGATGATAAGACTGATGAATATTTTTAATTTTTTGTTTTTCAGAGTTTTATTATTGTTTTGTCTGTAGTTGTACCTTGTCCTAGATACAATAAAATGCGTTTTTATAGTGTTCAACTTATTATTCATGTTTTATAAGAACTTGTTCTTGATATCATGAAACAAAGATTTATTTTGAAACTTTATTTTAACCACGAACGAACTAACAGATTTTACGAAACGATTACTGTATATATTTCATTAGTGATTCCTGTATTTCATATGATACAACCATTCATATGAAATATAGGAATGGCAAATCGATCACTTCGATCACAAATATATACCATATCAATCATATAAAAGTAACACATTTAAAAAACCCGCCTTATCTCAATCGGTAACTGAAGGTATATCTGTTTTACCATCTGTACTAACTTAGTTCGGCCAGTTGCGAGATATGTCGCCACTGTCTAAACGTGGTGCCAACTTTTACTGAAGGTTTGACAACTCTCTTTAATTTTAGTTTCTCTATGGCTTATAACTTGTCAAACAGTTCAGAAGCACAGGATGAATTTATAAAAAACTTGCAAAACACATACAAACAATATAGGAAACCAATGTTTTGCCTGAACTCATTCTGTCCTTTTTCACAGGTTCCGATATCAATGGTCTCTTTCTCACAACCAGTCCATATTATTATATGTCTATGGGTCATTGTCATTGATTGTGGTATATGGTCATGAATAATCACAGTGGCGATAATTTTTTCAGATTTGTGTGTTGTCATTCTATCTATTCGGTGAAATATTTTTCCAGGCCAGTTTGAAATGCAATATCTGGGAAACCATTTGAGATACAATAAAAATGGTTGAAATGGAGAAAAAGTTGTCTGTGTAGGTAAATAGGAACAATCTGGCTCTACAGTTCAATCTTTGGTTTGAGTGTTCAATGTGAACTCTAGCAGATGCAATTTTGGCATTCAACATAGATTCTTCTGCAGAAAGCTGTGACTTACTTCGCAAAAAAGGTGGCCTAATTAATTCTATTTTGTATAGATTACAAATGTCATGTTGAAAAGGGAAACATTCTCAATTAGATATTGATAAAAAGATTTTCCTGTGAATTGAAAATTCCACGATAAAAATGAAGTTATTTTTTTGTGAATGTCTAACAGAAAACAAGTACTTCCCTGGCTAAAGCCACGCTGGACATTGAACTACATCTGATAGATATTCTGAAAAGACCCTAACTCAAAAGGAAAAATCTGAAATTGAAAATTTGCATTTTCATTCAGATAGTTATTTGATTTTCTACTCCAGTCTTAATTAATGAATACCAGTCTTAATTAATGAATACCCCACAAGAGGTTATCTTGACGATAGAAGATAGTAACTAAAGTTTATCTTTCAGATCGCAGATGATTCCACATTTGATTCTATGAACATCCTGTTCATATTTTCAACAAATCAACAAATGTCATCTATTGAAAAACCTTTATCAGCCATAATGGCGTCTGTGATACGGATCTACTATTGATATTATATTGCTTTCTTCAAATATTACCCTATCGGATGCTCTTTCCCCATATGGTTCACTGATATATGTGATTAGGCCACCAGGTGAAACTCCTGTCATAAATTTCACAGTTAGGTTGGAGGTTGGATTTATATTGCGAATAAAACCTAATTCTACAACATAAACACTTTGGCGTCTGCACAAAAATTTTCGTACAATCTAATATGACCCTTACATCCTGAAATTTCTTGAAACAAATTGGCATGTTCTACATCATTTCAGTCTTCGAAGGGAAAGAAATAATGATTTCAAAATCTTGACAGTACTGGAATCATTTCATAGATATAGGTTTTAGCCAAATCTGGAGTAATTCCAAATAGTGAGCCCAATGTTACATATGTCAAACTAGTTTTAAATGTAGTTAATAGCAACATAATTCTTTGTCTAATGTTTAATCTGTGCATACGCTTATCACGATATTTTTCGAATATTTCGACAATAGAATTAAAGATTGCAAAGTTATTTATGCCCTCTTTCCTTTTCCCCAATTCCTCCTTTATTTTCAGGTGCATCCTAATAGTGATAATGATGAAGTCTCCTAGAGTAAAACACTCCGGAAGCAAAATACCTCTCCATTCGGATTTCCGGGCGAGAGGTACTCGAGGGGACTCAACATTAAAGATTAATTTTTGCAACATCCGCGGACTCAACAAGAACATCAATGACGTCCACCATCACCTACAGACGAAAAAACCGGATATTCTGGCTCTAACAGAAACACAAGTAAACTCGTCCACCAACAAGGTCCATATGCTTTGTCCTGGTTACGAACTCCATTCTCGATTCAGGTTCAAAGGTGGAGTCTGCCTTTACGCTAAGGCTAACCTTTCATGCCAGCGTGAAGAGAGTTTAAAACCGAAAGACTTTGATATGATGTGGTTCAAGCTATCTGATACCAAACTGACTGAGTTCCTCTGCTGCCTTTACCTATCACCTAATGAACCTTCATATAACGACCTCTTTGAGTTTTTATCACTCAAACTGGACTACATTCAGGAGAACCATCCAACAGCTGAAACCATAATCATGGGAGACTTTAATGTACATAACGCTGCCTGGCTCAAATTCTCTAACAAAACAGATGATGCGGGTCGTCAAGCCGAGGCCTTCGCCATCACTCATGGTCTAGAACAACTGGTCGAGCTACCAACCCGCATCCCTGATGTCAACAACCAGTCTGCCAATACACTAGATCTTTTCCTCACCACCAATCCTGACCCGTATAGAATAGAAGTTTGTGCCCCACTTGGAAACTCTGATCACACCCTCATCTCCACAACATGCTCTTTCCATTTACCATCGAGCTGCACAATACCACCCCGTCTCATGTGGCATTACAATTCGGCCGACTGGGAAGGTCTTCGTATGTTTTTCTCAGCGTTTCCATGGAAGAGAGTTTGTTTCTCTTCAGTAGATCCAACACGATGTGCTGAGACAATTTCTGAAATCATCATGTTGGGGATGCAAACTTACATACCGAATACCGAAAGAAGAACATCATCCGATAAGACCTGGTTTAACAGAAACTGCTCTAGAGCTGTGGCTTCCAAACAGGCAGCATACCATCGATGGCTAAAAAATCCGGGCCCTGTGACCAGAGCAGCATATGTCGAGGCTAGAGGCATATGCAAAGAGACGATAGAATGCTCAAAAGATGCCCACAAAGCCAAAATAAAATCAAAACTTGCTGAATATCCTAACGGATCCCGTTCATTTTGGTCTTTCGTCAAAGCTGTGGGAAAAAACTTCACTTCCAGCTCATTTCCTCCTCTAACCAAAGAAGATGGAACACTAGCAACGACTGCCCAGGAAAAAGCTAATATCTTTGCGCACCTATTTGCTGGAAATTCCACTCTGGATTCATCGGGAAAACAACTCCCGAACATTACACCTATTGACAGTCACATGCCCGAGATCACCTTTCGCCAACGTACTATCAGAAAGATTTTGCTGGGTCTCAACACCAACAAAGCCTGTGGATCTGACGGAATCCCGCCGATTGTTCTCAAGAAATGTGCCCCCGAACTAACACCTGTTCTTTGCAAGTTGTTCAACCACTCTTACAATTTGGGGGTATTTCCGTCCAATTGGAAAATTGCAAGAGTACAGCCAGTCCCTAAAAAAGGCAACTACAGACCTATCGCACTGCTATCTGCAGACCTATCGCACTGCTATCTATTATTTCAAAGGTCATGGAAAAAGCCATCAACATCGAGCTCATGAAATATCTGGAAGACTCAGGAATTGTCAACGATAGGCAATATGGCTTCCGCCATCAGAGATCAACTGGTGACCTGCTCGCTTACGTCTCACATATATGGCAGCTATCTATTGAAAAGTATGGAGAAACTTTAGCCGTGGCTTTAGATATCTCCAAGGCGTTCGATCGAGTTTGGCACCAGGGACTCCTCGCCAAGCTTCCGTCTTATGGCTTGCCCCCTCAGCTGTGTTCTCTGCTTGCTAGTTTTCTCTCAAACAGGTCTCTCCATGTAGTGGTCGATGGAGTTTCATCTGACACTCTACTCATAAATGCTGGTGTTCCGCAAGGATCTATTCTCGCACCAACACTATTTCTACTTCACATCAACGACCTGTTGAAAGCAACTTCATGTCCAGTACACAGCTTTGCCGATGATAGTACCCTCCATACCGCTTTCTCTTCCAGGGCCCCTATATCAGCCCGTGAAACCAGAAATGAACGAGGAAGAAATGTTAATAATATAAATATGGACTTAGCAACAATTCTCGAGTGGGGATCTAATAACTTGGTAGAATTCAATGCAAACAAAACACAAGCATGTCTTTTCTCTAGAAAAGCCGATCTCACTGTGCCTAACATAACTTTGTCAGGAGTAACCATACCACTGAAGTCATCCATATCGATGCTTGGTATTACCATCAGCAATAACCTTTCCTGGGAAAATCACGTGAGGTCCATTGCCAAAAGTGCATCCCAAAAACTTGGTTTTTTGTTTCGTGCCAAGAGCTATTTCACCCCCACTCAGCTGCTTATGATCTATAAGGCACAGATCCGACCTGTCCTGGAATACTGTTCCCATATTTGGAGCGCGGCACCTAAACATATCCTGAGGCTATTGGATTCTGTCCAAAAAAGGGCAATTCGTCTCGTCGGTGATGCCTCGCTTACAAACTCGCTCACTTGTCTGGAACACCGTAGAAAAGTTGGCGATTTGTCTCTATTTTATAGATATTTTCTTCTGAAATATCAACAATCGTTCCTGCTTTGGCAGTCTCTTCGAGATTAACCCGTCAAGTTCAGTCATCACACCCCTTCGTGGTCACTTTGGAGACCTGCAGAACATCACTTTCCAAAGACTCGTTCATCCAACGAACAGCGAGGCTTTGGAACTCATTGCCTAGGGAGGTGTTCCCCGAGGCATACAACCTCCAGAAATTTAAGAAGAACACCAACTCCTACCTTCTTTCCCTCGGTTCCCACGATGTTCTCTGAACATTACAGGATATCACTTTTCGTGGGGACCAGAACATAAAAAAAAAAAAAAATGCCAGTAAAGTTTTTTAATTTTTCATCACTACTTATGAGTTCACATAGAGTTGAAACTTTCGGCGTATTCAACTGAACTGCACTATCTCTGTAGCTAGGTCCTGGAAGAACAACTTCTGCAGTGTTTTGGGAATTGAGTACCTAAAGCTAATAAAGCCTCCGCAGCTTCTATGTCTACCATGATTCTCACATGAAAGAAACATTTCACTTGCCTCATTGTTGTTTGAACTTGCCTCATTAGTTGTATATGTTTGGATTTGCCTAGTTCTGGGGATTCTAGAAGATGGTCCTGAATCTGCTTCATGTGGAAGTTTTGGTAAATTTTTTGAAGGAACTACCATATGCTTCAATGTCTTACTTTAAGCCTTTCTGGAATGAAAAAAGAATAATCAGAACACTCATTAAGTAGTATTATTTTTATAAAATACCTACCTTTCTGGAGAAAATCACTTCCAGTAAAATGTAAAGAACATACTATCATGTAAATAGATGGGTTTTTTCCAATTTTCAACAATCTGATCCACATTTGTCTTCTATCCACAAGCTCCTTATTTTCCAACTTTGTTTCTACAAAAATATTTTCTTTTCCTGCTCTTGGAAACGTATGGAAACTCAATTCAGGGTTTCTCTTCACCCAGGATGAACACTGGGGAATACAACCATAATGATTCATTTTCAACTTCAAATGAAACAAAAACTAAATGGAATATGATGTAACAGCCGTTGAGAAGCAATGGAAAATACGACAAATGGCAGATGTTAAATGTTAATGGCCCATAGCTGGGTTACCGAAATTTCCGGTAGGGGGCATATCGCTTATCCCGTTACACGTATAGTGCTTTAAAATTACGCTTTTTGGACTATGTGTATATGTATATTGCTGTAAAAGTATGATGCTTCCCAATACAAAAAATGTGAGTATGAAAGCAAATTTTTATTAAACCATAGGGCATATAGTGCTGCAATTAACAGTGAGCATTAGATACTACCACGATGTAGTAAAAGTGTTTTTAACCACCAACTTAATTGCAAAGCAACCCTCAAAAGTCAGAGACTTGTGTGAGTTAAGAAGACGGGGACCTTAGCTTTTACAGTGTCATCCGAAGCACTTCTCGGCTGGTAACCGTGGACAGTCCGAAGGATTGATATCTAGGTACCAAGAATGTTCAGTCGGTCACCTATCGTCTCCCGATTAACGAAACTACAGAAATAAATTTTTATTTCAGTAGCCGTGCCGGGAATCGAACCCAGACCATCTAGGCATCAGCCAGCGCGCCTCTACGCTCGCTGCCACCAGCCCAGTTAAAGTAGAGTTCAAACATTTCTCAAATATTATAGGTACCTATAAGTTTTCTCATACTCATGACACGAAAATTATGCAATAAACGACATTTAAATGAGTTATTGATAGATAGAAAAAAGTTTCTTCAAGAGTATTAAGTATACAGGGTGATTTACCACAACATGTGGAAAATTAGTTGGCAGGTTGCCCCCACTGAAAGAATTAAGAAAAAAGCCTATTTTTTTGTAAATATTTGCTGTCTATGCCCTCAACTAATGACATTGTTACTAATAACGCTGTTGCTTATTGTGAATTATTAAGTATCTTATTCATTCAGTAGGCTCAGGAAGTTTCAATTAACTGCATGTTCTCTGTGGACTGGTAAAAAACTCCCTTCTTTTTCTTTGCACAAGGTGGGCTGGTTCCAGGAAACTTCGTACACGTAGGCAGAGTTATGCTCGCAAGGTTGATCTCCCTCTGGTGCACCAAAGCAGGGCATTCAGTAAGGATGTGTGACGATGTCTCGTCATCTTCCAGGCAACATCTGCATAGAGGATCATCTCTGATCCCAATGAGTTCCATGTGCCTGTTCAGGTGATTGTGTCACGTTAGGAGCCTAGTCACAGTCCTGCTATTCCGTCTGTTGAGTGACAGGATCTCTTTTGACTGTTTCCTTGATGGCCCCTTCATTTGGAGCTTTGATTGCCTCATGCAGGACGCCTCTTGCTATGTTTCAATGAACTGCTTTTTCAGCAGTACCTCCATGTTTGAGATGGCAAGATTGGTTCCTATGTGACTGGAGTCTTTCCCGGTCCTATCTTGGCTACTCTGTCTAAAAAACACTCATTGTCACTGAACTGCACGCAAAATTGTTCTTTCATTTCACTGCACCATATGTGATAATCATGACAGTATCCCTGCAACATAAACTTCAATTGTGTAAATCCACGAAATTCATTTACAAACAATACAATCAACACTGAAATTGTGATCGCAATGTAGGTTTATTTACCTACTGACCTTAAAAAACACTACTGCTTGCACGTTTCAATATTCTGGCAACTGTACCCACCGGGATGACGAGTACACCATTGTATTTTCTCCAATGTTGATGTAAATCACCCTATATATAACTATACCCTGTATATTAGGTCAACTCAGTAAGCTTCAGTTAAGTTTAAATTGCATTATCAATTCAATATTTTCAAATTTAATGTTAAATAAATATCTTGCAGCTGTTAGATGAGTTCAATTCGTTTTCATTATTGTTGCAAAAGGTTTTTGCTCATAAAAATAAAACACTAGCATCTCTTTATGTAAATTTAATTTTAAAAAATAAGTTACATATACCTATAATATATTTTCCTTAAAACTGTAAGGCACATATGGATCTCATCTTAATAATAAATAATATAAAAAATTATGGATTTATGTATTTTTGGAAGTTACATTTATATCAACATTAATAGAATTTTGATATATAATTGTTATATACAAAATGAAGACAAAACAATGAAAATAATTGCATTCCAATAAAATTTCAACTCGACAAGTACAATGTGAAGTAAAAAAATAACATTATAACAATTAAACAAGTATAGTATTTGATGAAAAAATAAAATAAATATTTAAACTTCAACTTTGAACGGTGAACCAGGAACATGATCATCTCCCCACTTCACTATAACCAAGTAATCTCCCCTGTCTCTGACCATGTAGTTCACTGCATACTGATTATGACCTTGATGTTTTATGAATACTTCTTCACATGGACCCTTTGGACCGTGAATTCCCACAAACAGAATGTTCACTCCTGCAAAAGAAATTCAAACTCCATACCAAATTTGAAAACAATGAAAAATCAAAAATAGTCTCTGTGCATCCATCCAACCAAAACGTGTTTTTCTTATCAACACAATTTCAATTCAGCTATAATAAAAAAACTGCAAGTATAAATGACTTGCAGATTTTTAAGTAAATGAGCAGAGCACCAAATGATGGTTGTGCAAATCTTATTTCTTTCATTTCTCCATATTTCGAAAAAGTTGTATTTTTATGCAGGACCGGCTCTAGGTATTTGGCTACCCTAGGCGAGATATATTTTGGCACCTCCTGCCGCCCCTCATAATTATTTTCACTTCTTGATTCCCACTGTTTGTTTAAGCTGAACCTGACATAAAACATAGGTTTCAATCTCTCGTCATAATACTGAGAATTAGTCAAAAAGTCAATTAGGTTATTACAGGTTGAAGACTATTTTTATTGCTGTGGCCTTTAGAATGGAATTTCAATAAAAAATATGGGAAAATAGTGTTTTCAATGCAAAACCATAAAAAACAATGTATCAATTTCACTTGGTGTATTGAATTTTTTCACTTTATAGTGTTTAATTATGCAAAAAATTATACAAAAAAAGCCGTCGCGCCGGCCCTATATTTTGCCGCCCTAGGCGGCTGTCTAGTTTGTCTATATGCAGATTGTCTATTTTTATGCAGTTTCAGAGAACTGGGTCGATGCTCCATTACAAAATGAAAGTTATATGAGGAAGGTTATTTGACACAACCAGGGTTGTTCCTACTTTCCTAAGTTTTTCCTGACCTATCATAAACTTCTTCCAGGACTTAAATTCTTGTATGTTAATTTTTCTCTGTTTATTCATACATAAAATATTTTGAAAGAAAAGTACAAATTAGTAATGGAAAAAAACTCCCAATTTTATTGAGAAATCACCTATTATCTCCCCAATATGTCATATTTGGATTTTGTGCTTTTTTAGAATACAGGAAGGAAGGTGATAGAGCCAGTCTATATTCATTTTTGATGGAAATTAATACAGAATACCTGGCAGTTGTTCGATTTTCATATACACTCATTGATTTCCCTGACTTTTGAGAAAAAATGCCATGACTACAGTGAGCACGTAAAGGTTGGAATGAATTCGCTAGTCTTTACAAAGCCAGAAGAAAAAAAATCGCTCGTACACTTCAATTCAAATATTTGAACGTGCACGCTTTGACAAATAACTCTTTTGGGTGACGTCATAATTGTGCCAGTTATGACGTCATCGACTCTTTTTTTTAAATAGCAGCCCTCATATTTGATAGTGTCATTTGTAAGAACATATTTTTCTTCATAAAATACGTAAAATTTTATGGCATGGTACATAGGAAAATTGCCGAGAAGGAATCAATTGAATGTTGAAAGTACGCACTACTTATGGTGTATGCACTTCATTTGCTTGCATCACTATCAAGTCAGATTGGTCGAGTGGTCTAAGCGCCAGATGTAAGCTCTGGTTCTCGAAAGAGAACGTAGGTTCAAACCCCAGTTTTCTTTTTAATTTTTCTCTTTGAAATTGAGAAAAGCGTCCCAAAACAAATCATTTGGGCGTCTCAGAATGAATTATATCTCAATTTCAAAGGGTAAAATAAAAATGGAAACCTGTCTCCAGGTGCTGTGATTCAAACCCATGCTCCCTTTCGAGAACCAGAGCTTAAATCCGGCACCACTCGACCAATGTAACTTGATAGTGCTGCAAGCAAATAAAGTGCATATTAATGATGGTTGCTGTACGAACATTTTTCCGAAAACGGACATACAAAATTTGTGCACAAATTTTGCCCAGCCATTGAATTATTTTTCTTATGTTTGCTGTGAGTACCAACATTAAAAAATAATATGTTACTCAATTTGCCAGGTTTTCAGCAACCAGCTCTTAGCCTGTATCTACCAGGGTCATACCATAAGTAGTGCGTGCTCTCAACATTCTCGGCAACTTTTTCATGTACCATGCCATTTAACTTGATGTATGCAAAAAATATCTTCTTTCAAATGACACTATCAAAAATGAAAATTGCTATTTAAAAAAACAAACGATGACATCATAACTGACACAATTATGAGGTCACCCAGAAGAGTTATATGTCAAAACGTGTACATTCAAATCTTAAAATTGCCGTGTATGAGCCATATTTCTCGTCTGGCCCTGTAAAGACTTTAGCGAATTTATTCCAACATTTATGTGCTCACTGTACCTATAGGTCATTGAGACATTATGAAAATTTAAAATGTCCTTGTCCAAATCGACAATGTTCTCTAAGACTTGGGTTTGTCCCAGTTTATCTTATGTATACGAAAATTATTTAATGTCCTTAATTTGGAGTTTTTGGAATGTGTCATAACTCTATATGAATTTTGTACTTACCAGCATTTTGTGCTGAAATAGTGAATTGATTTTGTTTTCCTAGATATGCTCTCTTCAAACCCATTCCTTTAGTCTGGACTTTGGACGCGTCACTCTTGAATTGTGGTAAAACTGGGCCTTTGTTGTTATTAGCCTTGCCAACTTTGGCGACTGTTTCTACTACAACTGATGAAGTTTCTTGACCACCAATATCTGCCATTTTTGCGTCACCTTCGATAAAAAGATTGTCAATAGAATGATCGTTTTTTTTAAACAATTTAGCCATGGTGAAAATTTACATTGACATTGGATGTTCTTGTAATATGTTGAAGAACTTTTTGATAATGAAATGAAAAAACGTAGAAATCGAAAAATCCGAATTATTTTAAAATTTTGGTTATTTGATGAAAATGAAACAAATACACTTTTCACTTTATGATATTTATTAAATTGAGTTTACAAACTCACCAAATTATATTAAAGCCAAAGACTATGCATAATTCAAAAAAGAACTGATCACTTATCTAAGTACTTATTATATGAACTTGGGTATGTACCTGTTTAGGACACTTATGTTGTATTCATTTCTTGATATTTATTTGTAATTATATTATTGTGAATTGTTAAATTTGATATAGATGTACCTCTACTGCTTGTTCTTTCATTTTTACAAATATTGTTATGTTCCATCACCAATACTATTGCTGATATGGAATAATACTTACTATTGTGATATTTTTTTATATTGTATTCTCTTTCAAATAAAGTATTTATAGAAAAAAAAAGTTATGACACATGTTTTGATATACAATAGCTTCTTCAGGTGTGGTGATTTTGTAAACCCAACTTGATGACATATTGAGAGTTTTTAAAATTAATGTAAATTGTAATTAACATCAATGTAAATTTTAGAGACGAATTTAATTTGCATTACCTTTGCTATAAACTTTGAATGGCGATCCGACGATATGATGGTTATTATATTTAATACTGACGTAGTAATCTCCAGGTGCTAGAGGAGTGTATCGAACCTTGTATCCTTCCTCTACTTCGGTGCAGTCCATTGAAACTTTACTTGGGCCATCTATGTTAACTGCGAGAGTACCTGTTCCAGCATTTACAGTGTCTACGATGAAATCTGTCTTCACTCCTGCAAAACAAATAATAGCTTTATTGAATAGTATGAAAAGTTGGTAGAGTCAAGTATATATAGATGGTATAGTCAAATTGGTTAAAAAATGACGCCCTAGGCGAGTATATCAATTTTGGTAGATACAAAATAAAGTGTGAAAATGAATATGAAACCATGTTGTCAAAAAATAGTTTCAATCAGTAAATTGTAGGGGGGTCGATATGGCTCTAGAGCCTCTCCGTACCTCGACCTATAAGGTCTTTCGTACATCACCCTTCATCTAATCAAGATCCGGGATTCCGGGACTCCTTGCGAAGCGTATCAGTTTCCTGGGAGCCAAGTTCCTGATGTCCGAGGGCGTTAATGAAACAAACCCCTTCAAGGTACTTAAGCCTTTTGCAAAACAGCGCTTGGCAGCCGGAAAGCAGGTGTTCTGCAGTTTCAGCGAGGTTCTTACAGTAACAGCACAGTTCACTGTCTGATCTATCCATTTTTTAAATGATACCTCAGAGGACAATGTCCGGTGAGCAGTCCCGTTACCAGTTTCAATTCTTTCTTGTGCCTTCTCGAGAAGCTGTTTAGCTTTCTTTGGTTATGGGCTCAGAAGCCTTTTTGCTTGTCTTTGCCCTGGAACCTTATTTCAGTGGTTTTTTATTGGGTCAGCTTCTCAGCGCCGAAATTCTTCTTTAATGTGGGCTTTGGAAAGACCACAGAAGGGTTCTGGGCCAGAAAATTGAGAGTTTGCCCCCTCCTCGGCAAGGCAGTCTGCTTCTTTATTGTGTTCGGTTCCCTTTGTGACCTGCGCCCACATCAGAGTGACCTGATTGTTCGTAGCCAATTGTATTAGGGAAAGTTCGCAGTCCCAAGTCAGTCTAGACTCACAAGTGTGTGGCTTTAGAGCTTTGAATGCTGCTTGGGTGTCTGATAGGATATAGATCTTTGCTCCCCCTGGAGCCTCTTTCAAAGCATTCTTGGGCACAAATTTCTATAACATGGATTTCAGCTTGAAAAATTGTTAGAGCTTTACCTAGGGGTTTTTAGAGCTTAAAACTAGGGCCCGTTTCTCAATCAATCAGTATGTCCGAATAACATAAGGAAAATGTCCCACCACATCAGAATACCTTTCCAAATGATCTATAGAAATGTGTTTAATTATACGTAGTGAGTACATTCTTTTTCTCAGGAATCTTTTGGCAACACACCTATCGGGTTTGAAAAAAATAGTTTTACACTTACCGGTTTTAATCTCCTTGAGTCCATTTCCGCTAGCATGCACAGCAGCGGGATCAGCAGTGTCCTTTCCCACTTTCACGCTGAATGGTGAACCAGGAATATGGACTCCATTAAATTTGACATGGATTTTGTGGATGCCATTCTCCCTTGGCATAAATCGGACGGAATACTCCTCCATGTCTATAATTTGTACGAAGCAGTCATCTTCGTGTCCAGATGGACCGATGATCTGCAAATATTAGGTATTTTACATCATATAATTGGTCTGTCCTATTCTTTAGTTTGATAATCAGTCATGTGGGTGCATGAGGATATTTTTTGCTTTCACTTCAGTTCGAAATCGAATTAATTCAGTATTGGACTAGCAATTTATTCTCAGTAAAAAAAATAAAAATTACGTTTTATCCATTTTACTTGACCCAAGTAATGTAATCGTGCGAAAAAAAATCGAGATATCGACGGAAATACCCGTTTTGAGGTCCCCCGAAACGATTACGACCGTTTGGTTCCAGAGTGAAGTCTGTCTGTCTGTCTGTAATCTTCCACGATAACTGCCGAACCGTTTGACCAATTGAGCTGAAATTTCAAGAAATTTGGTATGAAGAAGATACAGTTTCTGCCCCGTATGCTACCATTTCGGCTGTCATCTGTCAAACGGAAGTGTCAGTTAAAAAAAATGGGAATCGTTTTGCCCAAGAGTCAATCAATATATCATATGGAAGTACACAACAATAACGATTTGAACTTGAATCATTCTTTTTTTTCACTCGAGGACGTACAAAAGTCAACAGAACATTCACCAGGAAAACCAAAATTTCATTAAATGTCAACAATCACAAGAGATTCGACAAATTTTAAGTATACAATGGCTAAAATCAAAATCATATAAACATTAATGTTTCGAAAAGTAAACAATGTATTTATGTATAGTTTCAAAAATCGACACCAGAGGAAGTATCCCTTATAATAAATTCCCCATATCGCAGGGAACTTGACTTGCAATATGTCATTTGAAATTTGAAAGCCCTTGAAAAACTGTATGATGCAGAACACAGCGATACTGCAGAACAGTCATATTTCTCCAACTGACATCTGTCAACAATAAAAAATGCCAAAGTTCAAAACATTGCCATTCAATTATCCAAAATCTATCCGATGGATTAGAACTAAATTCGGCAGGGAGCAACAACGCAACAAAAAAATCAAACTAAGTCTGCAGTTGGAGCTTTCCATCGTTTCCCAGCCTGGCGCTACGAATGTTTAATTTTTCTCCTGGGCGTTACCATCCCAGAAGGCCGCTCACCCAGACTTTGACTAGGACGACCTACGTTTGGTGCAGGACCGCTCAATTGACTGGGGTCAAATATCTCACTTGGTCAACTGACTGTTGAATTGACCGATCGGAAAAATGTTTTATCAATGTTTTATTTCAAAATAACCCCATTCTCCTGGGGCACGTGCCGGTCAAGTTCTGGGGTGTCCCACAGCTGATTTTTTTTAATCAACAGTTTCATAGATCAAAATTATTTAAATATTCATGGGGTTTTAACCCCTTAGAATTTTGGAGAATCATTTCTCAATAGACACCTACCCCTGAAATGTAACATAACCTATTTCACAATGGGGGTAGTTTTTACCACATAGGGGTGCAAATTTTAGTAATAAAAAAAGATTCTGAAGCGAAAAGAAAAAAACACTTTTTTTTTAACGTGTTCAACAGATTAAATTAAATAATATTCAGGGCGTATAATATAGTTTATAATCCAATCAATAGGGACTCTTAATGTATGTTATTTTGTTCCGGGCCCCGATGAGAAATCCAAGTTTTCGACCTTAGGGGGGGGGGGGCAGTCGGTTTGTTCCGCCATCTTGGAAAAAAAGTACGAAAAATTGTTTTTTCTGAAATAATTCCTCAACGGTTGATCCTACGACGAAAATGTGAAGAAGACTAATCTACATTTTTTTTGTAAGTTCGATGTGTTACGAGTTACAGCGGCGAAAACGTGGATATTTTTACAAAAAATCGTCCAACTCAATCTTTTCGCGGTAAATTTTGTGAAAACGATGATAATAATATTATCATCACAATAACCAGGGCCAGATTAAAAGGTGTGGAGGCCCTGGGGCAACAAAGAAGTGGAGACCCCTAATTATTTTTCAAACAAGTTAAACAATGTTTGTTCTATTATGGAATGCGTACAGTGCTCTTATAAATAATTTGTTGCAATCGTGTTCATAAATTGAAATATTATTTTATTTTGCCTAGGGTTACTGAATTTCATTGTGTACCTAGATCGCTTGTGTCGTTCAAAGAATTTGCAGAAAATCTTTTATTTAATTTAAAAAACATGTTTAAAAAAATTTGAAATTCAATTGTTCTTGTTTTTAATCAGCTAATTTCGATACGATATGATATTTTTCTATTCTTCGATGTGGATGAATTCATTTGTTTAGAGTATAATAGTGTGGTGATTTACTTTTTTATTGTTTCCCGCATATACACATGATTTATCGGATCAAAGATGAATATTAACTATTAATTTTGAATACGAAATGCGCTTTGGAATATTTAAAACGAAAAAGTGGGAGATCTGCTCTTCCGTTGTCAGATTTTTTTTATATATAATTTTGCATATCATTCGGTATTCGTTAGGAAAGTTTACCTAAAAATTTCTATTGTGGGGGCCCGGGGGCTGCAGCCCCGGTTGCCCCCTCTTAATCCGGCCCTAACAATAACTGCTGATGTTTTGATTGTCAACAAAGCGATTTCCTTCTGCTAATCATTTGATGCTGTTTTTATCGCTGGCGAAGACGTCAATCTTTGAGTACAGCTGACAGCATTAGGATCATCCAAAACCAACATTTACTTTCGCAAACCGGGGTGAGGCGAAAGTGCTAAAAGAGTCTATTCCGCGAAAAGTTTGAGAGTGAAAGAAGCGAAACGACATCATCCCTCTTTAACCAAGGAAAAAAAAAGTTTGTTTCGCTTGTCCAAAAAACAAAGGAATTATTTCAAAAATAATTTTTTTTTGACCTTTAATCCAAGATGGAGGACCACGCCGATCCCCCCCCCCCTCCCCGTAAGGTCAAAAACTTGGATTTTTTATCGGGGCCCGGAACTAAATATAATAATATCAAAATTCATTTCTACCCCACCTTTTGTAGGGCAAAAACCCCTACATTCTGGACTTATAAGTTCTCTCAGGATTTGAATTTCAGAAAATCCTATCTCAGTACGCACCAACCCCTGGAATGTAACCCTGATGCAAAAATGTCATTCTCCTATTACTGATACTCTTTGAGATATAACCTGTTGTATGATAGGTGTAGTTTTTACCTCCTGGGTGCAATAATCCGATATTGTAAAAATATATTCTCAGGCAAAAAAATAAAAATGAAATTTTTTCCGTTTTTCAATTGAACAGTTTCATATAGATAAACATTATTCAAATACTCCCCTTGGAGTGAGAATTTTGGAAAATTCTTCCTTAGTAAGCACCTACCCCTGGAATGTAACCAACATGCAGAATTTCATTCTCCTATTACCGATCATCTTTCGAGATATGACCAACTGTATAATAGCGGCAGTTTTTACCACCGGGAATATAATTTAAACTTAAAAAATATTTTCGAGGAAGAAGATACAATAAAATTGAAGTGTTTTGCCGTTTAAAAAAACCATCGGTTTCAGAGATACATATATTATTGAAATATTCAGGGGGTAGTTTTAATCCCTAAGGATTCGAATTTCGGAAAATACTTTCCCAGTACGCACCTACCCCTGGAAAGTAAATTTCAATTTCCAATTTTTGATATAATATATATATATATATATATATATATATATATATACGTATATATATATATATATACGTATATATATATACGAAAATAGTCTGTGGCTGATCCACATTTTTATTTTTCAGTTCTAGTTTTCATTTTCTCGTCTGAATGCCACAAACTAGTTTCGTTGATGTTTAATTAAAGACGCTATCCATTATATATATATATATATATATATATATATATATATATATATATATATATATATATATGTTTTATAATGGGGGTAGTTTTTACCATCTAGGATGCAAAATTCAGACATGGAACAAATGTATTCTCAAATAAAATGTTTCGAGTTCTATTAATATTAACAGTTTCATTTATTAAAATTATTTGAATATTCACGGGGAAGTACAACTTTCCATTAACTTTCGAATTTTTTAAAATGTTTTTTTAGTGAACACCTATTCCTGGAATGTCACCCTCATGCTAAAGTTAATATTGTATTTGTATTAATCTATTTGGTCAGTCAGGACTTCTTTTATATGTATAGATTGTGATGTACTGGAGCTTTCTTTTTATTTGTATTCTCATATTTCAGGTTCATTCAGGCTTTCAAAACAAACTTATCAATTTGTAGAAAAATCATTAATATTTTATAACAAATTGATCAAAAGAGAAACGACGTAAACACTTATTAATTTCACAATCAAGACAACTTGAGTACTACTTGCATGCCTTGCTATACTGATATTTTAATTGTATCTTACCTTCGCATCCAAGTCTCCCTTGGTGGCACCATTCCTGCGCACGATGAACTGAGAGGGTTTGTCAGCCTGAATGTGTCCCTCAGGGAACTGCGCTACCTCCAGTAAGTGTGCATCTCCGACGGCGGGGGAGATGTACACCTTGAAGGGAGAGTCGGGAACGTGTTCATCGTTGAACTTCAATCCAATGCGATATTCACCTAGCACATAAAACAAATTTAAACTTACACGGCCTGCAATTCTAAATATAAAACCGAACCTTCGGAGGTGGAATCGATTGAATTCAGATTTATTTCCTGGAACACTTTATACATTGTCTCTTACGGTTATATAGGTGTAGATTTAGATGAAAACATTGAACGAACGTTTGCAACAACAAACATTTGGGAGTGATGGACACTCACCGCATATGAAAAATATCTATTAAATATATGATTCAATCATCTAAATTTAACTTTTGGAGCTACCTTGAGAATTTTTTTGTCACAATATAACACACTTCGAAACATCCTGCAAAATTTTGATCTGGATCATTGCCAGGTCCGAATGAACTGACCGATAAACATATTTAAATAAATAAATGTGATAAAAAAATTTGGTTTTTATGAAATTCTCGGGATTATTAATCCTCTCACTACAATCCTCTGCGAAAGTGTTCGATTATCAACTGCTGAGCTCGATAAAAATACTTCTCAACTCAACGAATTGGAAACGAGCCACAATATTCAGTTACAATTCTAACAATCTTCCGTGTTTCGAAAAGTCAGAACCTAACGACAACCCTATTAGCGACTGTCGTCGGCAGACGATATATGTTTTGCTAAATGCAAACTTTCGCCAATGTATTCATTTCATTTGTAATTTTTTTACGAATGCGCCACCTCGTCCATTTAAAGCTTTTTGTTCATATGGCGAGTCCTCAACTGAGAAATGAATCGACGGCGACGGACAAATGTCGACTCACTTCCCAACTCTGACGTAGAGCTCGATTCCATAACCTATGCCTGTTACTTGTCATTTGTCATTTTTTGCTTTTACACCAGTCCCGAATTCCGCTAACCGTAGGAGATCACGAAATTTAATTTTAGCATGATATATCCTGGTGAAAGTTAAAAATATATCATCGGTTTCTGAAAGTAGAAGTATTAATATTACTCACTGATAAAAATAGCTTTTTTAAAGAATCCTCGACTGAACTGTTGGGTGCCTAACATTAGAGATGAAACGTTTCACTGACGGTAGAAACATATATAATTGTCATAGAGTGACACGATCTAGTTATTTCATCAGAAATTCGTGGCAAATGTTTCGCGTCTTTACTAATGAGTTGCAGCAAGTCTAAAATAATTTATATTATCTGTCTTTATTTCAATTACATTTTATGTTATTTTCTGAACGCTCCTTTACCTCCCGGCTAAAACTGGTAGTCATGACTTTTGAGTTTGCCCTTTTGGTTGAAAATAACTCCTTTCACCCAAATTATACATTCAATTTCCCACAGTGATGTTTTTAATGATATAAAAATGTTTCCCTTCCAAAGTGAGGTACCTACTAACTTATTTATGATCAACATAACTCGGTAATTTGGAAACTTACATAATATACACTGTACACAAACTGACGTCTTGAATAAATATCCTAGTTTTGATAACAAGTTTTTTTTAGACAAAACACAAAACGTTGAAAAAATATGGTAGGCGATATTTTATAAGTGTCATATGGAAAACAAATTATCTATTGAAAATAACTTCAAAAACTAAAACTCGACTACTGAAAAATCACTTTTTAAAAAGTATGAAACAAGAAAATATTCTGATCTTAAATTGTTATGTACAAACTATTCAATATTTATTATCTATTAAATAAACAACTTACACGTAATATATTTTAATGTATTGGATACATGTTCATAGTGATCTTCAGAGGATAGCCGCGGTCATATGCCACCTACCTTAACAGAACAATACATTCTAAGCGATCATACGCTCTCTGAACATCACTATGAATATGTATTAAATACATTAAAATATATTACGTGTAAGTTGTTTATTTAATATATGATAAATATTGAATAGTTTGTACATAACAATTTCAAATCAGAATATTTTCGTGTTTCATACTTTTTAAAGCGTGATTTTTTAGTAGTCAGATTTTAGTTATTGAACTTATTTTCATTTCATACTTTTTAGATCGAGATTTTTCAGTAGTCGGGTTTGAACTTACTTTTTATTTAAATTACTTTGGGGTCATAATTTCGTGATAAAGTATTTGCAGAGCTGCATTTTTCTGTGTTTAGTTTTGATTGTTTTACATGTACCTAGGTAATACCTATACCGCGTGGAGATACCCTCAGCTTATGTCATTATTATTACACAAGTTTTTTTTTATATATAATTTTAACATGTGTGCCATAGCCCATAATGAAAAACTTATTTTTTATACAGGGTGTTATGTAATAAGTTTCCTCAGTTATTTATAAGGTGAAAAGTTCTTATAAGCATGGGCATTTTTTATATGCAGGGTGTTGAAAATTAATTTTTATTTTGGTTTTTTGTAAATAATTTTCAAAATAATGTCGATATTTGGACAAAAATTGGTATTTGAGGATTTTTTAATATGTGAAATTTAAATTTTATCTTAGTTTGTCCCTTAATTGTAGGGGGCGCCGCCTACAGTTCTTTGTCTCTTTTGGGGAGTCATAACTTTGTCGTGCATGTATGTATCACATTTTCTAGAAGAAAATTCGATTTCTCTATAATTTTTACGTGGAAAACGTATGCTTTTCAAAAGTCGCTACAAGCAGCTGTTTTCGAGATATTTTGATTTACATTAATCGAAGCATGTTTGTAAAAAAGTGAAACCATTTTGAAAACTTTTTTTTTTAATTCAACATAGAAACATTTCGAACGCTAATTTTTAAACAACAATAAACAACGGAACACTAGATATAAATCAAAATCACAATCAATGTTCGAAATGTCCACATCCTGCCTGTATGCACGCATCCAATCTTCTTCTCATTGATTCGCGCACTCTTTGGAAAATTCCAGGAGTATTTTAAATCGTTCTACAAGAGTTAATTAACCGATTACTCAATTCTTCTTCAATTTGGTTAGGTGTCTGGTGAATTAACGATTTTAGATGTCCCTACAGAAAATATCCAAACTGTTAAGGTCTGGTGACCTAGGGGGCCATGGTTGAGGCCCTCCCCGACCTATCCAACGGTTGCCGAAAGTTTGATCTAAAAATTCTCGCGCTTGGTGCTAAAAACCATCCCATTTTTTCGTAGTCTAAGCGGCACATCTTCCAGTAAAATAGGCAAATCTTCTTCAAGAAAATGACGATATCTCTCTCCGTTTAATCTTCCCGGAATAAAGAATGGACCTATAAAATAATCTCCAAGGATTCCTGCCCACACGTTAAGAGAGAACTGTTCTTGGAAATGTGATTCCTGTATCGCATGGGGGTTTTCCTCTGACCACAAATGATTGTTGTGGAAATTGCGTGTAGCGTTGCGTGAGAAATTTGCTTCGTCGGTAAACAGAATTTGATTTTCAAATAAAGGATTTTGAATAAGGCATTGGAGAAACCAACGACAGAAGTTGATAGTGCCTGAACTCTTGGAATATGGTAGGGATACAACAAATTATCAATTAAAATTTTCCATACCAGAACATGAGAAATGTTTAACGTCAGCGCTATGTTTCCGGGTGTTCTCCTACCAGATTAAGAACTACTTCCTCGGTTTCTGGGGTTCTTACCGTCCGATGTGCACCCGACAGATGACTAGCTTTCTCAAAACTTCCTTTTTCCCATAACCGAGCGTGAATTCTTGAAAACGTTTTTGAAGTAGGAGTTGTGCTGTTCGGATAACGCTCCTGATACAAACGTCTAGCTTCATATGCATTTCCGTTAGCAAATCCGTATGTAAAATGTATGTCAGCATACTCTGCATTGGTAAAGTTAACTATTTTTTAACAAATAATCACAATAATAATAAATAAAACTATTCAACTATGCGTCAAGATATTATTTTTGACATGACAGCACAAAAAAAACATTGGAATAAACTTACTAGCCTAATTGATACTTTTATTTTCAAAGAGTTCGCGAATCAATGAGAAGAAGATTGGATGCATCGATTAATTTAAATCAAAATATCTCGAAAACGGCTGCTTGTAGCGACATTTGAAAAGCATCCCTTTTTCGCGTAAAAATGATAGAAGAATCGAGTTTTCTTCTAGAAAATGTGATACATACATGCACGACAAAGTTGTGACTCCCCAAAAGAGATAGAAACCTCTAGGCGGCGCCCCCTACAATTAAGGGCCAAACTAAGATCAATTTTGAATTTTTCATATTAAAAAATGCCCAAATACCAATCCAATCCAATAATATTTATTTCTGCTTTTTGTATTTACATTTCACGCCCTTAACCTAAATACTAACTTAATTCTACATATATACATTTTACAGAATGCTGAGTGTACGCGCACCAGCATTCCGGAGAGAACCAGATCATCCCCCCAGAGCTACGTTTCCGGTCTCCGGATGAATGACCCGGTCCCAAGACGGGTTGCTTCCTACGTCCAGGCGAGGAGATGGACCGTCCCGGCAGATCTTGCAGCTGTTTCTCTTGAGCGTTCAGTAAGTGCATGTTAGTTTTTGAATTTATTTCAGCCTCCTGCTTACGCTTATGCTGAATTTTGAAGTATTTTTAAAATTTAATTGTGAATGAAGTTGTTTTGTGTATGTAGTTTTTGTGGATACTTCCAGGAAAATAATAGTAAAAAACCTGGTTGAAATGTGATTTGTTTGACGTCGTTTGAGTATGTGTTTTGAGTTATTAAGTTTTGTAGGCATTTTGAGTATATGTTTGCATTAGTTAAGTTTTGTGGGTGCTTTGAGTGCTAATTTTGGTAGTTGTAAGTTTTGAGTAGTTTATTTGAGTGGTTTATGTTTTGAGGTGTAGTCAATGTTTGTGTTGTGATGATCAACCCGTACCCCCAGTCAGCGACAGCGACCACCAAGGACCATGGGGTGGTGACGGATCAGGCCGCCCCCCCCACGTTACGTCCTTGGAGCCACTGCCACCCGCGAGGGGACGAGCTGATGTACGACTTGAGTTAATGAAATTATGGCATCCTGAATGTTTGTCAATGTTTCTAATTGTTTTGAAGTATTTAAAATTACTTTTTTAATTTCCAAATACCAATTTTCGTCCAAATATCGACATTATTTTAAAAATCATTTACGAAAAACCCAAATAAAAATAAATTTTGAACACCTTGTATACAAAAAATGAAGGCCTTGCGGACCCATGCTTATATGAACCTTTCACCTTATAAATAACTGAGGAATCGTCCTATAAAATATCGGACACTCATTACATAACACCCTGTATATGTATTTTGGGTAGGTTTGGAGAGAAAATATGTTTGGCTCACATCTGAGGGGTGATTTTAGAATATATTCTCGATTATCGGGTACATGCAAGCAAAGCCGCGAGCAACAGCTAACAATACATACATTTTTAAAATGTGCTAATTAAGCACTTCCATTTGATATCCACCACAACATCATTGAAAAAATATTTTTTCAGTTCAGTTTATGTCTTCTAGACGGCGCCATATTCAATTTAATAAGACGTCACATGGCCTATAACCAGCGGACGATCAAGACGCTTCCAACAATACCTCATTTGTCTAATTATGAAGTAGTTTAGAAGTTATGAGGGAACAGATGAACATACATACATACATACAGACCCACATACATACCGCTCAAAATCATAACCATTGTCTTTAGACAATGTCATAACCCTCCTTTTTGCTTCGCCGTAGTCGGGTAAAAAGGGTAATGGATCTTCTTCGACGCTTAAAATACCCCATGAAAAATTGCTGTAGAATACATTTATCTTGAGAAAGGCACGCTTGTTTAGATGTATTTTTGTAAGTTGCGCGCGCTCATTAACGAGCCAATTAAAAAATCTATATCTAATTGTACATTCAATAACTCCGAAATCAGCACGGAATAATTTTTCAAATTCCCTCAAAACCTCTTTATTCATTATTTGGCTCTCTGTCTGGACCACGAGCGAATCTGTCGTCGGTATTTTGCATAAAAATTAATTCACTCACCCGGTTCAGAAACCTTGTACGAAACGTCGCAAGAACCGTCCTTCCTATCGGTAAAGTTGATTTCTGCCTTGCTCGGACCCTCAACAGATATCGCGAGTTGACCGCTTCCGGCTTCTCTCGTCCAGACGTTGAATTCGTTGAGTTCTCCCTGTTCACCTCTCTCGAGACCCGCACCACCCGCTTTGACCAAGTGGGCACCATGATCACGGTATGGACCGACGGTGAATTGGAATGGTGAGCCTGTAAGCATTAAGTATGTTCCAGGTTGATTTATAAATAAAAAACATGTCCCCCAGAATTATTACGAACACTCTTGTCTGGTGCTTACATAAGCCAGCCTGGTTGGGGTACGAAACAATTCATGGGGCTTTCGTAGGGTCGAAATGCACAAAGATACATGTCTGGTTATCCATCCCTCGAATCAGGAAACCAAATTAACAATATTAATAAACGTCAGTACGTGTCAGTACCTGCAAACATAGATACGTGGTTGCCAGGATGTCTATGCGACGAGCTATAACAAGTTTTGTGATGTAACGGCGATGTGTCCTTCGCGATGTAACAGTTAGAGCCTGCGCGCACTGGTGATTTTTGTCAGGGTGACAAGAAATTCATTGTCACTGTCACGTAACCGAAGATTTCTTGACTGCGCGCACTTACAGTGACAGTCACGCAATTTATTCGTCATTCGTCAAGATGGAACTTGAAATTTCATGGACCGTCGCACAGTGATACTTGGCCAAAAAAACGGCTGAAAGTGGTCAAATTCGACATTCTCACATCCTCAAGAGATGCAAATTAAATCTTGAAATGATCCCAAGAATACGCCGCATTGAAAGTTAGTACCTGAGTTTATTTTTCTGGAAGTTGCAGAGGGTTGAATTTGCATAATTTTTGAGCGTAAGCACCATACGTCTGAAGAAAAAAAGTAGCAACAATAACTAAGGCAAAAATAGTTTTTGGTCCTACCAAAAACATCTGCGTGAAGGGTAAGGGCTGTGCTTTTACTTAGTAGAGAAAAAAATGTTAAGGCCATTTTGGTCTTATTATAAGCCAAGTTCTGGAAAAATATGCCATTTTCATAGGCTAGATTGTTCAAGAGCTTTTCATTAGAAGTGGTTTGACGTACCTATCAGTTGTGAAAATCGGTTGAGAAACCATCCGCCCTTCTGGTCGAAATTATAGGTCGTGGAAAAAATTTCGTTTTATACAAAAATTTCATTACACTTTTTTGTAGTACCCTTTTATAGCTCTCGTCGGAGGGGGGAGAGAGGAAAGCCTCGTTAAAATCGGGGGAATCAACTGGGCGAAGATTTTTTTTGTTCGCATTCAGACCCTCAAATGGTACCCCGTTCCCTTTTGAAAAGTCTTCTGGTGCAATCGAGGGAGTGAGGTGACATTTTGATACCAATGCGCGCACGACAATTTGAACCCAGTCGCGTTACTAGTGTGTTACCGGACCCTGCGGACAACAAATCACCCAGCTGTTACGTATTCAAGTGCGCGCATCACCGTAAGGGTCCATAGCCATGGTGACAGTGACGACGACAGTCACGACCAAAAATCTCCAGTGCGCGCAGGCTCTTACATGTCCTTGCGATAGTGCAGTGATATGGAGTGTAATGAAAAAAAATCGAAAAAAATGCAGGGAAAACTCGATTTCTAATTGAAACTAAACCTAGAGATGTTAGTTATAGGCGATTTAAAAATACCCACTTTCTGATTGACAGACTGATATGACCTCGAATGAGATCATGAAAGAGGATATTCGTATTTAATTGAAGAGGCAAAAGTGAAGTTTTTTTTGTTTATATGGGTTGCACTTACAGGATTGAAAGCACGCCACTGCGTAACGGATAGAGCGGATTATTGAACCTCACTGTCGCTGTTTCAATGACATGTTGAGTGATTCACTATTTTTGATTGTTTTCCGTTGCAAGGATAGTTTGTTCATGTACAGGAAGAGGCGTCGTTCGACAAATGAACACAATAAGTAATGGATAATATCTACATTCAAGGTGATTTACATCAGCATGGAGTGCTAGTTTTCCACGTGGGAAAACCGTCGCGAAATTTAAGAACAGTATCCGAGGCGATTTATTAGAATTTTTTTGCATTGCACAGATTCGCTACTGCATTTTTTTTCACAAATAGTGTGACTAAAACAAAATAAATCACTTCTAACCCAGCCAGCTTTGCAGCCGTTCTCCACTCTGAAGCCATAGGCGGAGCATTTCTATAAAAAAATAAGGTATTTTTGGTCATATCTTTTCAATTTTATTTTTTTATACTCCTATTGGGGGACCTAACTTTTCCGTATGTTAGTGTAAATCACCCTGTATATATGTTCATCATTTCATTTGGATCCTGAATTCATTATCTTGAGATGATCAATACCTACCCAATTTTTCTGCGAAAAAAGTTCCATCCCAACGTGACATCTTATGTTTATCACAGAGATGTAACAAAAGTGGAACAGCACTATTACCTCATTATCACGTATCAGTAATATCATATCACATATGTTTCGTAGATATTTCATTTTCTTGACGCCCCTGTTTTCTTGCTCCTACAAAATCCTGTTTACTAGAACATTTTTCTTTAAAACTGTATTTTATAATTGCTTCTTCAGAATCATCAATGCAGTAACTGTAACCCATTTTTATATTATAATTATCGTCTCCTTTGGCAATATTTTGTTAATCTACGCAATATGCTGCCATACTAATGTCAATGAATTTAATTCGTAAGTGAAATGACCATTTTCCTGATTTGTCGAAAAATTGCTCACCCTCATCAATCAATTCATCTGTCATAATGAATTTCGACCTCAATCCATAACTTTTACTTGGGGGTTTATAGGTACCTAGTTCACTTTTATTCGTGCAAAGCGTTGCTAGTACTATCGTTGGTATAACAATTGCTTCGCGGTAGCATCGAATAAAAAATAATGATTGTAAGCCTGTTATCATGGAAAGTATACTTTATTGTTTCATTCACAAGTAATGATCGACTGTTGAAATTTTTCAACTTATAGAAGGGGATGATATCAATATACAGGATGTAATCTAAATTCTTACTTCGACATTTTTACGATAAGTCCTTAATAAGCCAGAAAAAAAAATATGAAAAATATGTATTAATGACCAAAACTTTGCGGTTCCCAATCGTTGGACAAATTTGACAAATTTTTTATTTTTTTTTCATTTTTTTTTCTAATTTAGTAGAGGCGTCATTATTCGAATCAATTATTGGACCTTCATCCTGCAAGTATGTTTAATTTAAGGTTATTCGCGTAAAACAGTTGAAATAGGCGCGATATCACTACTCATTTACTCGTTTTTTTTATCTAATTGTTATATCAAAAAGATCTGGAGAATGAACTCAATGAGAGCCATGCATGAAATCTCAAGAAATCGGCATTCTCCATTGGATCTGGAAATACTTCAGTTTTGACGAGTCTTCAATTGCATGATGGCATGAATTACCTTCTTCAAACAATTGGCCTTCTCAATAAATCCAGGAGAGGGTAGTTTAGTTTCATTAGGTATATAGAAACATTGAATTGTACTCACCAGGAATATGGATATCCTTATATCTCACAGACACTGTATGGACACCCAATTCTTTAGGTACGAAATGAACGGCGTACAATCCATCCCGGACTTCATTGATTTCTGCGTCTTCAGTAACTCCTCCCGGTGATGTCACTGTGGCACTGAGATCAAATGAAGTGATGCCTGTAAAGATAATAATTCTTGAATTTCTTTAAACAACTTTCGTGTTATTAGTGGGTGGACAATAATCAACTGGATGTTGAAAAATTGTTTCACATTTTCTAGTGATCAGCAATATTTGTTCAAAAAATTCGTCACTTAATTTTATGAACAAATATTACTGAAGTAAATAGCATAGTGTACAGAAAATGTTTGTCCTGGTAGTAATATTTTTATCTGAAACCAAAAAATATCAACCCTTTTTTTTTTAGTTTGGACTATCAGTGAAGGTTGATGGAAACTGCAACAAATCAAATTAAGAACCCGATCCTGCTGTATAGTATCAGAAAACAGATCTGGGCTATATCTATTTTTATCCAGATATCGTCTGATCAGATCGCGTCAGCATTACAACTAACCTGGCATTTTGAAGGTGAGTTTGCATTGACTTCCAACTTCGGTAATGGGTACCGCTTCCCTTTGCCTTTGAATTTTTTCTCGCTGTCTGTTTGATCCTTCCCCAGTTACCTGAAACATGAAATTCTTTGCTGTTTGAATCGTCCATCGAAAACACGATTTCGAAAATAACCATCAATAAATCGTACATCTCACCTTGACCGTGAAAGGAGATCCATCCACGTGATGATCGGCAAACTTGAGATTCACGATATAGTAGCCAGGTTCTGTTGGTTTGTATGAAATGCTGAGGGTGCCGTCCGTATTGTCATTGCACTGAATCTCTGCTTTGCTGGGTCCCTCGATGGAAAGTGACAGACCTCCAAAGCCAGCGTTTCTAGTGTCAACAGTGAAAGTGTTATCTACGTGGGTCTTTCCTTCTTTGAGCGCGTTGCCAGTTACTTTTACCTTCCTGGCATCTCCCACCTCCCTCTCACAAACGTTGATTTTGAAAGGCGAGTTAGTAATGTGGTTCCCCATTTTTTTGACCGAAACCACATGTTCGCCGATTTCTCTGGGGGTGAATGAGATACCGATGTTTCCTGTAGGTAACCGTTTCAAGAAGCAAGGTTCTTCCAAACCACTTGGGGCTTGAATGGAAGCATTGAGTGAGCGAATGTCTGCGTCGGAAATTTTACCAGGTAGCGACACCTCACTGCAGGAGCCCACAGAGATTTGGTTGCGTTTCCTACCCTCCCCTGTGATCTTCGCGTTGAAGGGCGAACCTTTGATGTGCTTATCTCCGAATCTCACAGATATTTTGTATTCTCCCGGTGCTGTGGGGAGGTATGAAACGGACACGGTGCCATCTTTGTTATCGTGACAGCTTATCTCGGCTTTGCTTGGACCTTCTACAGCCAGTGAGAGACCGCCAGCACCTGCGCCTTTCGTGGAGATGGTGAAATTGCTAGGTTCCCCAGTGACTCCATGGGTGAGACCGGGACCATATGCTGTTACGTAACCAGAACTGATTGAGTCTACGTGGATCTTGTAGGGTGAACCTTGGACATGTTCTCCGTTGAACTTGACTGCAAGTTCGTGTACACCTTCTTCGCGAGGATCGTATTTAATCGTAACTGTACCGTCGTGATTGTCTTCGATAATTGGTTTGTCAACGTTTCCACTGGGCATTTTTATTTCGGCTGGAAAAAAGAAACAGGATTAAACCACATTACAAACTGGAGGAATTCGATGTTCGGGAGTTTTATAAAACTCCAAAAAAACCTCAGTGCATCTATAAGAATTTTCAAATCCTATATCAGGATTCAGGGTGTAAATATATATATATATATATATATATATATATATATATACTTTTTATTGACGCGGCCCAAAATCCATAATTGAAATAAACAAAAACTCCCTATTCAGGCGGAGAATTACAATTGTTTCCAAATGTGTGAAGCAGGTAGCTGGGAGTATAATCAATTATCCACGATCGAAACTGGTAGACTGCCCGAACGGGTCTCATTCATTCTGTTCATGTACGAAGGCTATAGGAAGAATCGTTATTATCGATTATCTTCCCCCCTTACCAAAAGTGATGGAACACTTGCTATGACTCCTGAAGGAAAAGCCAACCTACTAGCCGATAAATTCGCCCAAAATTCTTCTGTAGATCGACAAGGAAAAGCACCACCTACCATTACCCTTGTTGATAGCCGAATGATCCGCCAGTGAACCTTTCGAGGTATTCTTTCCAATTTGGATACCAATGAAGTTGTAGGACCCAATCACAGGGGCAATATTCACGTGCCCTACTGCAGCATTAGAGGTGATGCTGAACCTTCCACCACTGCACTTATGTGTAATGGAGAAAGCGGCAAAGAGTGCCTTCAGACTGCACCAGGCATCAAACTTGAAAGCTGGAAATCTGATTGGATATCTGAAGATTCTGGTAAATATTGCTCTAGAATCCAGGTACAAGACATCAGATATTATGTCAGGTAGACACCACTTTGAAGTGAATTATGAAGTGGTTATAAACAAACACCATATATTCACAAAGAGCGGGCCTCAACTAGCAAGGAATGCATAAGTATAGTATACTGATGGTCCAAGATGGACGAAAGTGTTGAAGTGGGAGTATTAGGGCCTAGTTTTAGGCTCTCAAAACCCCTAGGCAAAGCCCCAACAATTTTTCAAGCAGAAACCCATGATATAGAAATGTGCGCCCAAGAATGCTTTGAAAGAGGCTCCAGGGGGCAACGACCTATATCCTATCAGACAGCCAAGCAGCACTAAAAGCTCTAAAGTCACACACTTGCGAGTCTAGCTTGACTTGGGACTGCAAACTATCCCTAAGATAACTGGCTACGAACAATCAGGTTACTTTGATGTGGGTGCCAGGTCACAAGGGAATCAAAGGCAATGAGGAAGCAGACTGTCTGCCAAGGAAGGGGCAAACACTCAATTTTCTGGTCCAGAACCCTTCTGTGGTCTTTCCAAAGCCTACATCAAGTAAGAGTTTCGGCGCTGGCCAAATTAAATCCCAAGACAAGCGAAAGGGCTTCTGAGCCCATCGCCAAAGAAAGTCATACAGCTTCTCGAGTTGGACAAGTCTGAAACTGGACGGGACTGCCCACCGGACATTGTCCTCTGAGGTATCACCTCAAAAAATTGGATAGATCAGACAGTGATCTGTGCCGTTACTGCGAGAAGAGGTTTTATTGGCGCACTCAGACATCAGGAACTTTGCTCCCAGGAAACTGATACGCTTCGCAAGGAGTCTCGGGTTATGAATAGATGAAGGGTAATGTACAAAAAACTTCATAGGTCGAGGAAGAGCCATATCGACCCCTCTACAATCTATAGGACCCGACTGAATTTCACCAATGGTTCCCAAGAAATGTGCTCCTGAACTTACTCTATTCTTGTGTGGACTCTTCACGTTATCGTACAATATCGAAAACTTTCCATCCAACTGGAAAACAGCTCGAGTACAGACTTTTCCCAAAATCCCAACTCGATAGACTCAGACTCGAAACTTGCCTACCATCCCTTCATCAGCAATAATTTTTCTGTCGCATGGCAACATTTTGGAATTAACTGTCTGGTGAGGTTCTTCTTCCAACGACTACAATCTCCATATATACAACAAGAACGTTACTAAATATCTCCTTTCCCTACCCAACATTATGCGGTGTATTGTGCATCTATGTTTTCCCTTATCTCGCTTGTTTTTCAAAAACATAGCTACCAGGTGTTCTCATCAACATTACAAGGCAACCTTTCTTGGAGCCAAAACAAAAAAAAAACGAAAACAAAAAAAATCAACAAAGGGGAATTAATTACTCAATTCAATCTGGTTTTTGTTTTTATCAATTTCCAAAATTTTCAGTTTATGATTTCAACTTTTATTTCTCCTTATAATAGTTCAAAATAAAAATGTCAAGAGATGAGTAGCAAGAGTTTTGATGTGCTTTACCATCGACAAAACTGTTCCTATGTTCAGATGTTCGTTTCTTGAATGTTCTGCCTGTTTGACTTATGTTGAAACTTGGGCAGGTATCACTTAGTTGATTCATATACTCCAGATTTTTTAGGCTTACCTTTGTTGTTTTTAATGAATTTACCCAAAGTAAATTAGGTATGGGAAGGAGCTATTGCATAGCAAAACACTTGTCGTGGTTTTATAATCCCAATCCAGCGAAATTAATATAGTGACGTGTTCTTGTTTAGGTTAATGGGCAAAATAAATTGACTAGCCGAATTGAAAAGTTGCATTGCTTCTTCTGCCAAATGAAGTTATGCTTGAATTAGCTATGAAAATTTTATTAATTATTCATTACATGCACCGCGGTTCCAGATCCACGGACGTGACGAAATTGCGATATGTTGATGATATCATTGATATAGAAGCCAAATAACACGACTCTGCGTACATTTCAGCAGAACTTGCCAAGAAAAATAAAACACATATCTAATAAAAATGATCAGTCTAACAAACAAGAAAACAACTTCATTAACAAGAACATAATTTTCACTCGATCACCATGTCCGAAAAATTACAGAAGTTAGTCTTTTTCTTTCAGTCTTCCATGTATGATAGAATACAATGTGATCCAAACGTATGTAACAAAAGCTGCCAAGTACGAGTTTGATATTGGAAATTTCTTATAAACTATAAAATTAAAAATCTTGACTAGTAAACCTTAAGTTTTAGATATAGAGAATATCATCAAAAGAACTTCTGTGAAAAAGACCAGTTTCGAGTATGTAACAGTTTAATAGTGAAATGTAGAGAGATCTAGTATTGAGTCGTCTAGTTCAATCTTGCATCGTAAATGAGAACTAGTATTGAATTACTACGTTTTATGGTATTTTGGACTAAAATACAAAGCATTCGTTATGTAAGTCGGTATATATTTATTGTTTCTACATTCCAACTTGAAATTCGATTACTTCGCTATTCGGCATTTTGAATTAATTTAATCCTAATTAATTCACCATAGTATTGAGTGAGTGACCTGATAGGAGTTTTTCAAACACAAAATCCTAGAAAGAGTACTTCTACAGCGATTTCTGCAAATTGCATTGAAGTTTTCAGTGAATTGCGTTAAGTAAATAAAAACAAAATTAATAAAACATGAAACACATCGCATTTCATAACATGAAGTTACCTTTAAGTGACTGTACATAAAAACAGGATAAGAACGTTAGTGGTGTGAAATCGACTCCAAAACCTTTTCCACCAATTGGAATCGAAGGAACATTTCTTAATACCGTGGGATATTCCTTGTGGTCGATTACCGAGTGAGTGACGGTTTTCAAATAATCGTCGATATAAAGACTTGTTACCTCCGACCAAGTAGCTTCGGGTACTTTCGGAATGTTTATCCAAGAAAACATCTAAACACAATTTTTAGCACAATTTGCGAAATGTTTGTTTTTGAAAATTCTCAGCAGGAACTTAGGACTTGAAATGATCCAATACTTGATATTTTTGAGAAAAAATGAAAATGAGTATATACAGCAAATAGGTCTCACTTGTCTTCATTGAAAGGGATTTCCCACCAAAAAAGTTTTGAAAAATTGCCAAGTTTGAGTCCTTTTACCGAAAAAAGTAGTGGTGAGTTGCCTTAGCTCTTTGGCAATTGAGCAAAAAAATAATATTTTCAAGTAAAATAAACACATATTATAGTTTACAAGTCTTTCTACATTTATCGATTCTACGTTTCAAATTGAAGTTAAATTCCCAAAAGTAGTCTGGTTTGAACGCATTGTATTTAGTTACTGAGCAAGGTTGAACTTGGCAACTCAATGGTAGGTATCAACTTTTCACGGTTAGGCTGTTATGTACTTGAACTTGGTTTTATTTCAGAACTGTTTCTGGAGCGATTTCTTTCTTTTTTCATGTCAATTGCTGACTTTTATTGAGATGATAACTTTTTTAATCAACAACATAATATTATTCATGCATATTGATTACTAAGTTAATATCATCATACCATGTAAACACAACTAAATAAATGTTATTATAATATATACCTGACATTTCTAATTGGCTTATTTTATACTAACTACTGTTCCTCAAGTCGCTAATGGGATCTTGATGGTTCTATGGGGATTAAAGTTTTTATTATGGTTTTTGTAGATAACTATAATCTCAAGGCAATCTAATTTTCTACCGTCATTGACCGGTTTGATCATTTTCAAATGATGAATAGGTAATAATTTTGTTACCAGATTCGATCCTGTGGTCCGCTACACTTGACTTATTCTCCTTTGGGTAGGTAGTATGAGAAACATGTGCGACTTATCCAGCATGTTGAAATTGTGAAAAAGTCTATTACAGTCAGACAAAACGTGCAATTTCTAAAAGGTTCTAAGAACATGTGGCCCATGCTACCTACCGAAGGGAGAATAAGTCAAGTGTAGCGGACCACATGATCAAATTAATATTCATAATTTGGGAATGATCAAACCGGTCAATGACAGTAGAAAATTGGATTTCCTGGAGAGTATTGTTATAAAAAAACATAATAAAAATCTACTTAATGAGGATAAAGGGCCGATGTATTCCAGCTTGTTCACTTCAATATCCCATTAGCGACTTGAGGAACAGTAATTAGTATAAAATTACCCAATTAGAAATACCAGATCTATATTGCAATGACATGTAACAATGTATTTAGTGTAGTTTACCTACTGATGATGATAACTTAGTTATGGAAATGCGCATATAGGTGTGAAGTGTGGTGAAGGGGTTACTTGTGCAATTTTTGAATAAAGCATTTCTCGTTCATTTTGAGTGATTGTGCTGAAGTTATTAAATAGAGGAGTAACGAAACCTAATTTTGATGTAATTATAGCATTTAATGGCTTCATTATAATCTATATTCGAAATATTTTCCAGCACAACTTCACTATTTCTGAAAAACGATAAACAAAAAAGCATTCTTCATTCATTTAGAGTGATGATATTGAAGTAATTGAATAGAATAGTCACGAAAACGAATTTTGATTTGTTGATCGGCATTTTGGGGCTCTGTTATAATTTTTATCGCAAATCTGTTCCGAGACAACAGACACTGTTTTATTATAAGAAAATTTGAAAGCTATGGACTTGGCAAGTGAATTTATTCTTCAAAACTCCTTCAATTTCGTTTGAACTCGAACTTGACATATACTATCTGAGAGTTATTAAAAAGTTATAAAATCGAGCATTTGAATCATCATCTGAATAAAAAATTAAAAATTTTAGTTTGTGTTAGAATAGTTGATAAATTATTAAATACTAGATGATCAACAGTTGCTTGTGTAGTTTTATATACGTGAACAATAACTTTTTTTGTTGAATCATTTTCGAATATAAAATTACTTTGTAAGAACAGTGGTCATGAAAGACTCGGTCGAAAACTGTAATGAATTCGCCTGACTGCTCCACTGTGTAAAGATTTTTTTAATATTCCACGTTCCTGATCCCGTTCAGATCAAATTTTATCATGAGATGATTTTTAAACCAACGTTTATGGAACCTCCTTTTTGAACAAAAATAATGTATAGGCCAGAGGAGTTTGTCGATCTTATGTGTGAATAATTGTTTCAATGTTGTGAATTGTGAGGAACAAAGTTTCTTTAAACACTGATTTAAAAAAAAAGTTATTTACTGTTTTTTTGTATGAGATTCTGATTCCGGGTAAATAATTGAAACTTTTCGATTTATCTTGGCTCGTCACACGTTTTTAAAAGACTCAGTTCTATTTATTGTAATCTGGATCTTATAACTAGAAATTAATTCGAGTGAAAAGATGGCGGATGAAAGTGTTTACTATTTTCACGGTTAGTTTATTTTTTTTAATTCGGATATTTTTCGTTAATGTAATTCGAAAAATTGGATAAATATTCATACGAGAAACATAATGTGCTTTATTCCGATTTCTTACTTCAAAACATACAAACATATATACTGGAATAAAACAATTAATTTTATTAAAAAAATACGTAGTTATCCCAAATTAACCTACCATAATTCTTCTTGGGTTCAAAGGACTATCGTTTGAATAATACATCCATTTCATGGGAAAACAAACAAGTTGAAATTGAACGCAGTACGTAACTCACTGATGAATCGACGATATAAAAAAAGTTTTGTCAAATATTATATTCGGCCAAGGAAGATGGGAATTTTGACTTTGCAGATTGACATAACGATTTTATACGAATATACTCTTACAGATAAAGCACACTAACCTGAACGTTTGTTCTCCAACCGAAATTTTGAACATATGTTTTGACTTTTGAACGATCATAGGAAAGAAAAAAAGTATTCGCAAAAAATCGAATGCCAGATTTCAATAGGTATTAAACAAAAAAACACTAAAATAAAAAATGTGTGTGAGTGTGAAAGTGTGTGTATATATCGACTCCATGCAACTACCCTAAGGCCAGTTTTATTCAAAATGTGTACCAACATGTTCAGAAACATTAAATGGAAGTACCAAAAATTCGAAGTTTCCACTGAATTTTGTAGCATTTGGTTGATTTAATTTCTCAAGATAACCTACTATCAGTTTCTTTTTGTGAAACAGAATTCAAAGTTATCATATCATTATTAGTTGTTGACGTTTGATATATAGTGATCCTTGATAAAACTTAAAACTATTTTAAAATATAAACTACTTCTCATACACAAAACAAAAATATAGCGACAACGTGTGTACGGCATACAGTACCTTTTATTTTGTTGAAACAAAACATTTTTTTTTGAAACTTTCCAAAACGAACCATACAATTCGACAACTTCTATTGGAAAAAATAATTCAGCTCAGTTTGCTCAATTTTTCTCAAGTTTTATAACTCTATTGGAATTACAATACATTTTCGAATCAGGCAGGAGCGACCGTCACTTGTATTTTAAAACTTTAAATTGATTATCAAGAAGGAAATAACTCGTGCGATGATTGTTGGTCATTTGTTATAAAATTCAAGATGAAATATGTCCTCCCAAATTCAATGAAATTCCATAAAACTACTCAATGCACAAACACTATCTTTTCCATGCTTCAGGTACACATCAACGCGTCTTAAACTTTATATGGGCATAACTTTTTTTTTGCACACATTTCTATCAGAAATTCCTGAAATTGAGTTGATTTTTTTGAACACCCTGTGTAGAGTCCTATCCTGCTGAAAATCGAAAAACATTGCCAGTTCTTTCTCTACCTTAAATCCTTATTAGCCGCAGTTATTATTGTACCAAAAAATGTGCTTAGATTTTGTCGGAAGCGGAGAGAGAATGATAGAAAAAAGTCACATAGAAAAATAATCACTAAATCACTAGAACATCTTGTGATACCGTGGAGAGACCCGCACGAGTTGAATTCCAGGCACTACTGATTCCTGATTCCGATCTTGAATATGCAAATCTTAGGGATAGATATTATCAGTGTCGAAAAGCAAATTTAATAAACTTAGAAACTCGACAGCTGTGCAGAAGCATAAGCAAGATGGATAATATTTGACATCTAAAAATACCAAAATATGTTTTGATGTAAAAATTAGGTTGCGACCACGAAGGTTTTTATTTTAGTTATTAATAATTTCGTATGATTCTGGATTTCGGATGCATTTCTTTGAGCGCATTCTTGGCGCTTAGCACTTTTCTGGTGCCATTCTGCCAGTTGAATGTCGTCAGAAGTTGATTGGAGCAGTCAAATGAGGTACCAACCAAATTCAAATCTTTGAAATTATCGATGATTTCCAGTTTTTTATATGACGGCCAACATAGCGAAGAAAATGTTCATGAACACTACCACCTGATGGAGATTCTGGTTTTTCTCGGACTTGTTCGTGAAACTTTCTTCAACTAGGTCACGTCAACAAAAATAGAGATCGGGTTGCTTCAACAAAAGACATACAAATTCGGAATTGAATATATCCCAATTCTGGTGGATGATTTAGTAAAAATACGATGAATATAAGTGTACTTTTTTCTGTAGGGATTCATGAAGTCTAAATCTAATCCTTTAGCGTACTAGATTCTTCAAATTTTTCAAAAATATACCAGGAATGATTGGCATTATTTTCGGGTTTTGCCTATACCGCCCAACACAGTGAAGAAAAGATTCACGAAGTACTTCTCCCTGATGTACCTGTAGTCAACGAAATTTCTTCAAGATGGTCACAGCAAAAAAAGGCAGATCAGGTTTACGACGCTTCGATGAGAGAAATAAAAATTTATATTTGAATTTATTAGAATTCTGATGGAGGATCCGGTAAAAATACAACGAATATAAGTGTACTTGTTTGAAGGTTGTAGACGATGTCTTACATTACTCTCATTTTGGACGTCCATCGTCTTAATGGATTTAAAAGGTTTTCACGACGTTTCGAATGCTTGTATCTGCAATCGTCTTCAGGTGCGGAGATTCCTACAGTGGAGAGACAAAGAGGCCGTTATCAAGATTGGATGAGCACAAGAAATGGACTCAACGAGGAAAAACGTCAAAATCGGGAATTGCACGCCTGGACTAATCACCATCGAATTCTATGGGACGACGCAAGTGTTCTACATAGAGAAGAGCATTGATTCAAACGAAAGTTCAAAGAGGCCGCCTACATCGAAGCCAATAACGCCTTTAGTCAACCAAGCGTTGAGATAAAGAACGTATGGAAACCACTAATTGCTCTTTCTGGCAAACTGCAGAGGCGCGAAACTTCACGCATCACCACACCGCGCGAAATTGCACGCACCACTGCACAAGGCGGAATTAAACGCACCACTGCACCGACAGACATATAAATTGGTAAATAGCACCTAAACTTGTCAGTATTCACCTGAAGACGATTGCAGATACAAGCATTCGAAACTTCGTGAAAACGTGTCCGACGTCCGAAACGAGAGTAATAAGTGTGATTTTTTTCTATAGGGATTCATGAAGTGAAATCTTCAGCTCTCTAGCGCTGCTGAAGTCGACTGAATATTCCTTAAATTATATTGATAAAATTCCCTAGCAAACCCGAAGAGAGGCGCTGGTGTAAGTGTTAAAGTAGCATTGTCAAATTTACATTTGTGGCTACATTCAAAATAAAAATGTTTATTTTTGTTAATAGGTTTTTATTTTGGAGAATTCACCATTAGAAAGCAAATTTGAAGCAGATGATATGTTTCATATCGAAAATGAATAGTTTCTATAAAAATCGCGGAGAAATTTAGAAAAATACTCAAGTGTAGAGGGCCCATAAAGTTATTGGATTTACCAAACGATTTTGCCATTAAAATTAAATTAAAATAATTCACTTTTATTTTATTTTTTATTTGCCTATAGACAAAATTGAAAAATGATTCTTTTTTATTCAATTTTCGGGGTTTATATTTATATATGCACTTCCACACTTGTATACATTTTCTTGGTGATTATTTTTTAATTTTTATATAGATCATAGAAGATTACAAACCAAAAAATTATGCCAAGATACGTTCCCCAACAAAAAAAACTTTCAATACATATTAGATACGGTCAGCTACAAATTATTAGGATAGGAGAACATTTTTCCCTATTCAATAATATATCTGGGATTTTTCAACAGCAAAATTTCAATTTGATCACTTATGGTCCCAAGGAATTGGCGGCGGTTCCAAAGGTTTTTATGCTTATTTTTTCACGCTTGCTGTTGTTTGTCTCTAATTGCAGGACACAAACATTTAACATGTTTTTTGGCAATGAACGCGTTTTACTCACCTATATCTGTAAATCATAATTAATGCACTGTTAATGTATGTACCAGCCAAAAATGCCTTGTTTAATTCATGTTCCACTAAATTATTCGTGAAATGTAATTAAGAATTCTATCTTGATTAAATGGTCGTTGTGATTATTAGTGTCATTAGAAGATCAGATTGCAATAACTCATTAAGATCCACAGCAAATATAGATTATTTGAATTGATTAACATATTTGTTGATTCTAGTGATGAATCTTCTAGGCCCTCGGATAGGAATTCATTTTCTTGAATATGGTTATGAAAAAAAAAGAACGAAGTACAGTACACACTTCCTCATTCTTCTTTATATTTTTTTAATTGATGGTCTTATGTATAATAAATATACTTCAACAATAACTTAACGTAAACAACTAACAATCATATGACAAATACTGTCTCATGTAGGGTTCAAATAAAACCTATTTTCAATTCGGAAATGACAAAATTTCGGAATGGAAATGGTTTCCCCATTATCGTCAGTCGAAATGTGATTTCTGGTTGTAACAATCTATCGTCATATTCTTGCCTTGTTAAACTTTTTCTTTCAGATCAGTCCACGTATGAGCTTTATAGAAGATGACTGTATCATCTGCGAAGCTTACGTGAGTACTTCAACATTTAATTGTGAGTATATGATTGATAAGGACAGTGAATAAAATTGGACCCAATACAGTTCTTTGAGATACCCCATATTCCATGATACGGGTACTACTCATCTCACCATCTATCTCAACAATTTGTTTACTGTCTTTCAAATAGCTTCTTATCAATTTATGTGGGATACTCCTAAAATAAAGCTGGTAGCTGGGAGTGATCTACAGTATCAATCGCTTTTGCGAGGTCGAGAAATACTGATACTGAAGGTTTCCATTGTCTAAACTCTCATATAGTTTCGACGTGACAAAAAGAAGAGTATCTTGTGTAGATTCACCTTGCCTAAAACCATATTGGCGAGTCGGTTGGGAGAGGTGCGTTTCTATTCTCAATTTAAGTATTTTTGCTAGGGTTGTTACTAATATTATCGGACTATAATTATTAAGATTATGTCTATACCTACCTTTAAATATAGGTTTTATTATTTCTATTTTGAATGGTTTGGGGTAGCCAGTTTAGAGTACTCGATCATGATGGTGAGTGGATATATCTCTTCCTCGACGTCTTTTATAGTTTCTGATTTTATTTCATCCACTCCGGAACATTTTTTATTTTTCAACTGTCCGATAATTTCTATAATTTCTCCAAGGAGACAAAGTGTTCATTGAATATTTTTGCCATTCCTATTTGGTTCTAAAATTTTTTCCCCATTATGGTTTCTAGTTCGTTTAATTGATTTTTCTTTTATGGAATTCCGGATATGTTCTATTGCCTTTCATAGTGACTGGCTATAATTTTTATTTTTATAAATGGTATTCCGAAAGTAACTTTCTTTCTTGTCTTTCATGATGTTATAATACTTCAAGATGTTATAATACTTCATGATGTTACAATACCTCAAGAATTCTTTTTTAATCTGAACATGAAGATGGCAGCACTCGTCAACAATAGCTGGGGAATGTGTTTGCGCATCTTTTGAAAGGTACTCACCAAAATTGCAGCCATTTTTAAAGCGCAGTTGTTGTTTGAAAAACCTTTGAGTGTGAGTGTTTTTGTGAAAATGGGAAGAAGAAAGAGTATCGAGCTGTCATTATATATTGGTTTTTGAAAAGCAAATCAAATACGAGTTGAACGCTGTACAAGGGGACTCTGCACCATCATTTACCACCGTTAAATTTTGGGTAGTTGAATTAAAAAGTGGCCATACCAACTTGGGACACGATGAACGTTCGGGACGTCCAAAAACTACAACCACTGATGATAACATCGCTAAAGTTCACCAAATGGTGCCAGACGACCGTCGAATTGAAGTTAAGAGTGATAAACCATTATACCTCAGAAACAAAAATACAGTCAAAACAGTAGACTGCGAAGGTAGAATCGGCTGGGAAAGTGATGGCGACTGTTTTTTTGGGATAGTCATGGAGTTATCTTAATCGATCATCAAAAAGGCAAAACCATTTGAAGAAGAAAAAATGTCTTTATAAGGTCTCTTTCATTTACACGATCAACTACACTCTTGGTTTTCTTATTTTTATGATTTGTTGATTGAATTTTTTATTAGTACACTGAATTAGGGTCTTTTCAGAATATCTATCAGATGTAGTTCAATGTCCAGCGTGGCTTTAGCCGGGGAAGTAGTTGTTTTCTGTTAGACATTCACAAAAAATAACTTCATTTTAATCGTGGATTTTTCAATTCACAGAAAAATCTTTCTATCAATATTCAATTGAGAATGTTTCCCTTTTCAACATGAATACCCCACAAGAGGTTATCTTGACGATGGAAGATAGTGACTAAAGTTTATCTTTCAGTCGCAGATGATTCCACATCTGATTTTATGAACATCCTGTTTATATTTTCAACAAATCAATCTATCATACCCCATGACAGGTTTTAATGTCAGAAAACACTAATTTCAAAGTGTCTCTCCAAAAGAAATGATTCTAACTTTTTCCATCTTTGCAAAGTGAGATTGCTTCTTGAAAATGTGTTTCCCATTTCTTCCAGTCTTCCTGATGATCGTGGAAGCGTGAAATAGATTTTCGTCGACAAAATGTATTGAAGACCTAGTGAATGCGATGTCTCTCCTGCGTCAATGTTACGAATGATTTCTGGTGAGTACTCTCTTTTGGAAAACATTCTTCTTTGCCTCATTCATCTTTATGAGTTCTTAATTAAGACTGGAATAGAAAATTAAATAACTATCTGAATGGAAATGCAAATTTTCAATTTCAGATTTTTTCTTTTGAGTTAGGGTCTTTTCAGATTTTCAACATGAATACCCCACAAGAGGTTATCTTGACGATGGAAGATTTTTTTTAAAAAATTTTTTTTTTAAAAATAGTGACTAAAGTTTATCTTTCAGTCGCAGATGATTCCACATCTGATTTTATGAACATCCTGTTTATATTTTCAACAAATCAATCTATCATACCCCATGACAGGTTTTAATGTCAGAAAACACTAATTTCAAAGTGTCTCTCCAAAAGAAATGATTCTAACTTTTTCCATCTTTGCAAAGTGAGATTGCTTCTTGAAAATGTGTTTCCCATTTCTTCCAGTCTTCCTGATGATCGTGGAAGCGTGAAATAGATTTTCGTCGACAAAAATGTATTGAAGACCTAGTGAATGCGATGTCTCTCCTGCGTCAATGTTACGAATGATTTCTGGTGAGTACTCTCTTTTGGAAAACATTCTTCTTTGCCTCATTCATCTTTATGAGTTCTTAATTAAGACTGGAATAGAAAATTAAATAACTATCTGAATGGAAATGCAAATTTTCAATTTCAGATTTTTTCTTTTGAGTTAGGGTCTTTTCAGAATATCTATCAGATGTAGTTCAATGTCCAGCGTGGCTTTAGCCGGGGAAGTAGTTGTTTTCTGTTAGACATTCACAAAAAATAACTTCATTTTAATCGTGGATTTTTCAATTCACAGAAAAATCTTTCTATCAATATTCAATTGAGAATGTTTCCCTTTTCAACATGAATACCCCACAAGAGGTTATCTTGACGATGGAAGATAGTGACTAAAGTTTATCTTTCAGTCGCAGATGATTCCACATCTGATTTTATGAACATCCTGTTTATATTTTCAACAAATCAATCGAGAGCATCATTAATATCTAATATAGTGAACAAGCTCCAGTCATAATTTTTCAATTTATTTTTAATTTTCTATGATCAATTACATCCATAAAAGTTTTTTCTTGTGATGTTTTCATTTTCTATCTCCATATTATTTTTTGCGATGTGGTCGGTTACTCTTAGTTTTAGTGTAGATGAAAAGTTATGAATATAATTTTTACTTTTTTAGAATGCAATTTATCATCGAATAAAAATTGAATTCATACAAATGATTAACGTATGCCGACGAGTCATCATCTTAATAAGTGTTATAAAATCAGTTCCAACCCTAATCTTGAATTTGATTTTTTCGAATACAATTCGAAGAGGAAAGTAAAGGAATTGATGAAGACAGCATCCGAATTTCTATTTCAATGTGTCCGATTTAAAAATAGTATAAGGAAAATCGCAATGACAAGTCGCTTGTTCCTTTTGCCAAAAAACTAGTGCCTTTGACGAAAAAAACTAGTCACAAGCGCTCTTCACGCATCCATCTGTTTACATACATTAAGAAAATTGTTTATCAGAATTTATATACGGCGCATATCCTCAAAAACTTCCGACGACTCAAATTCAGAATTGTTGAAAATACATGACGTTTGCTAATGTTTACAGCAATAACTGAAATAGTTTCGTGGGTGTATGAAATTCATCACTCAGTGACACATAAGGTGTCTCCATGTAAGCAGAGTGAACCCTCAAAACCAATTTTTTTTGGCAATAAAGAGGAATGCTTATTCCGATGGTCACTTTATCTCATTTGTCCTTGAGCAATATATATATATATATATTTATATATATATATATATATATATATATATATATAAACAGTGGGGAATAACGGGGATCTTCAGTCAGCACAAGTGTTGAACTATGAAAAACTCTTTAATACGTTGGACCGAGCTTTCGTTTCAATTTTGAAACTTCTTCAGGATCCTAAAATACGTAAATTACATTATTGAGCGTTCGCGTGGCAATTAGGATACCAGTGACCGTAGCCGAAGCGGAGAGATCATTTAGTACTTTGGCCAGAATAAAAGATCACTTGCGTTCGACTATGGGACAGACACGTCTTAATGGTTTGGCAATGCTCTCAATCGAATCACAATTAGCTAGGAAGCTGAATTTCGAAAGAATAATAAATGTTTTTGCCCCCAAAAAGGTCAGAAATGCGAATTTGTTTTAAAAACTTGATTGTACCTATTGTTAAAAATTGTATGGTTCCATTTATTTTACAGTTACAGTTTACATCTGTATTTAATATCTCTCAAATAGAAAAAAACTTTACAAAAAATCCTTTTTTTACCAATTGCATCAAACTTCATACAGTGTAGATAATAAAACTTCGAAAATTGTGTCGCATTGCACACACACAGTGGTTTATTCATATATTATGGTTTATGTTATTCAGAAAAAAAGAGCGGTTCATATTCTTAATGGATATTCATTCCAGTACCAAGCCAACGCCATCAGTTGGATAATATAAAAAAAAACTGATGGTATAAATAGAAAAGAAAAGGAGGTAGGGGCCCGGCTGCAATAGGGCTCTCCGGCCTTGGTTACCGTTAAAGTCCGCATCATAGGGTAATTCAGGTTGATATGGCCAGTCGAACTGCTTCCTTGTTTTACTAATAGATGTCGCCATGAATTGCCAGTACGGCGACGACCTTCCCAAGTGATCGAACTAACTGCACAGTTGTGCAGAAAAAAATTGAAAAAGTAAGTATTTTATCGTGTTTATGTAATGAGTACCTAAAACATTTTCAATGCACGATGTTTCTTTCGTAGTGAATGTATTTTCATAATGTTTTATGTATGCTATCTTATTTTATCCAAATGCCTGTAGTTTTGTTTGTATTCCAACTTCAAAATTGTGATATTTTGTTTACTGTGCCTATATTAATGTATGTATGGCCTTCCAGAGCCGGATTAGGAGGGGGGCAAACGGGGCTGCAGCCCCGGGGCCTCCACAAGAGAGGGGCCTCCACAATATACATTTTTAGGTAAAATTTCCTAACAAATACCGAAGGATATGCAAAATTATATATGAAAAATCTGGCAACGAAAGAGCAGTTCTCCCACTTTTTCCTCTCATTTTTCGTTTTAATCATTCAAAAACATGTTTCGTATTCTTGTCAAAATCCATGGTTAATATTAATCTTCGATCTGATGAATCATGTGTATATGCGAGAAACAATCACCAAGTAAAACATCATACTATTATACAAAATATTATATCGTATCGAAATTAGCAGTAAAAACAAGAACAATTGAATTTAAAAAAAAATATACATTTTTTTTATTCAATGAAGGATTTTCTGTCGATGTATTCTAGATTCACAATGAAATTCAATAATCATAAGCAAAAGAAAATAATATTTCAATTTATGAATATAATTGCATCAAATTATTTATTAGAGCCCTGTGCGCATTCCATAATAGAACAAATGTTCAAATTCTGTTGACTATTTTTCTGACGATTCTACAAACACTTTGCCCGTCTATACCTGTTTTTCCTATTTATTGGCGTTGACAAGTGTCCGCTGAGTGGCGCGCTTGTAACAGAGAAATCCCCGAAATCTGAAAGTGTGAGTCTAAGAGAAGGATGACATTCCGCAACAAATGTAAATCCTTCTGAAAAGGACTATCTATCTATCTATCCAAGATGTTCTACTATCAAATTCTTGAAAACCAAAATTTCAGAGCTAGATTCTCAAACATTGAAATTACAGTGATTATTTTTTGACATTGCTAGAAACCAATGGAAACGTTCAATTCAAATAATTCATATATTTTGGCCAATCAATAGTGGGAATATTCTACCTAGAAAATTGTCGCGGGAATAATTTGAGGTACTTTGTTTTTATTGTCTGACAACCTATATTTTTAATTTGACGTCTGTCATCAATTCGCATGAAAAGTGTGAAATGAATCAAAACCGGTTTAGTACATTATATAATTTTGCAAGGAAATGTGATTATGATCGTAACATCAAAAAATAATCTAAAGAATACCACACGAGAGTTCGATATATAGAAAATAATTATCTAGATTTTTCTCTCAAACTTGTTGGCAATAGCCACTCGAGCCAGTTGGTCTCTCTTGTCTATTGCCTGGCAACAAGTTTTCGAAAATCTGTCGAATTATTTTCACTCTCTTGTGATATTACAACTGAGAATGTGATGATGTCAAATTGCACTGGAAAGCGCTCATTTTCCAAAATGAAAAAAATAGGCGAATTACGATGAGACAAAGCCGCCTATCAAAGTTATCGCTTCTTAGCATTGAGAATGATTTTCTCCGGATGCTGGATTTGACCGAAATCATCAATGATTTTTCGTCGAAAAAAGCTCGCAAGAATCCCTTTGTTTACGCTGTAATTTAATTTATTTCTTGTATTTTATATACATATGCTCGTGTCGAAATAATTTGATTTGTTCCGCAATAAAAAAAAAAAAAACTTGTTTGAAAAATAATTAGGGGCCTCCACTCCTTTGTTGCCCCAGGGCCTCCACACCTTTTAATCCGGCCCTGTGGCCTTCTTATCCCAAGAGTCCGCTTCATATAACCATATTTGTTCAGGCTTATATGGCCATAGTGTGTTTATTATTTAATCATTTTTTTGTTTTTTTACAGATGCCTAAATACGTACGGACATCAAACCATGGTAACTGGACGCAAGAACAGTTGACAAATGCATTACATGCAATAAAAAACGAGAATATTACAGTTTATAGGGCTGCGATAAATTTTGGCATTCCAAGAAAAACCTTAGAGCAGCGTTAGAAGGAAAATAACCCTATGAAGGGAAATTTGGACCCATGCAGTACATTTGGCTATGAAAATGAAAGAAGACTTCCGCTTTATATATTCAAAATGCAATCTATGGGATTTCCCTCAACTGCAAACGATCTACGAACTATTGTATTCAAATTTGCACAGCAATTAAATCTAAGAAATAAATTCAATATAGGAAAGCAAAAAGCTGGATATGATTTTGTCCGTGGATTTTTAGCAAGAAATCCAGACATCAGAATTCGTAAATTGGAAGGGATATCTATTGCTTGCTTGAAAGGGATGAATCGTGTAATGACACAGAATCATATTTCAATCTTCTGAAAACCGTTTTGAAAGACTCTGATAGCTTGCTGCAGTACAGAAGGATTATTTTTGCCTCCAGCTTGTAATATGAAAAGCAAGAATAAAAAAGTGGAGTTTGAGGATGGCTTGCCTCCAGGCTCCGTTCTTTACATGTCACCAAAATCTGGAACTGGCTGAGGCAAAAGATATTATTTTTCTTTGTTTGCCGAGTCATACAACGCATTATCTTCAACCATTGGATGGGGATTTTTTCAAGTCTATGAAGTCATATATTTATGAGCAATGTCGAAATTGGCTTGATAACCATCCAGGCCGAAAAATTACCCGATCAGAGAATCAGCGACTCAAAAGAATGGTTCTTCTGGTTTCAGCTCTACTGGAATAAATCCATTTAATCCATTCATTATTCCTGATCATGCTTTCATATCTGACTCCTACGAATATGGAAATAAATCATCAATGCAACCAAACTTCACACATCAGGATCAATCCACAAATACACCCGAGTCGAATCCATCTCAACCAGGCACATCGAATTCCGTTCCAGAGACAGACGAAACTCCTTCGAAATTACTTAACAAGTTAAGTCCAGACCCAGAAATTGGGGAAATATAGATAGAGAAGAAGACAAATATGATTGTATAAGGTGTGATAGAAACTGAAAAAAAAAACGAGAATTGGAACCAATGCATTTTGTGTCTTAAATGGATGCATGAAAATTGTACTCCATTTGAAAATACTTGCGACACGTGCGAGAAAAAGGAGAAGAAAATGTGTGAAGATAAGGAAAATGAAGGAAAGGGCAAAGGGAAAAGAACGAATAAATTATATGGCCATCTTGTGCGACTTGCTCACACGGACATATCCGATTATTAAAATTCTAGTGAATGAATCGTTACCAAAGTCTGTAGTATAACCAAAGTTGATTAATGAAAGATTGAATAGCAAGTGCAAATTTTATTTATTTATGTTAAAATTTACTGTAATCCTATTTGCAAACGATACGGCCATATCATCCTGAATTACTATGGGATTTTTTTTATTATTCAGTTTCCGCAGATTTAGAGTTCATGAATAGTTTTTGATTTGAAAATAAGTTAAAATGACGATTATGATTTTTCCCTATCAATCGGCTACACCTGTCAAATTTCATATTTTTTTCAAACAAAATTACAAAAAATTAGGTTATTTCTCAATATTTCGAAAAATATTATATGTAAAAGTGGGTTTGTTTTTCGGTCTCCTACCCACCTACCAAATTTGAACCAATTTGGATTTTTTGTTTGTTTTCTTAACCTAACAATTTGTCGGCTAATTCAAATTTCGTAAAATCTGAAAATACCAGTTGAGTTGTAATACACTTATCTGCTCAAGGTATTTCTGTCCAAAAATGTTTCTAATTGGATATTTTCAAAAAAATAAAAATATGCAAAAAAATTATGTCATCCTTGATAAAAACTAGCTCTAGTTTCAACATTCTACATAGCAAAATTCGCTTTATTATTTTTATCACATACAAAAGAGCATTTCAGTTGCCCTTCAAATTCTTGCTAATTCAATTTTAAACAATTATTCTCCGAACTAATACTAAAAACTGAATCATCAGCCAAGGTGCTCTTGAGCTAAGAAGTATGCTATGGAAACAACATAATGGAGATTTCTACTGCCTACGGAGACCTCGAAAAAAAGAGGGGAGCCAACGTAACTACCCGTTTGACGGACGTGCACAGTGCACATTTGACAGATTCACTTTTCTGCTTAGTTTGCTTTAGTAAACATCTATTTTTCGGAGTTTATCACAAAAAAAAACTGATATTATTGTATGGAGCAAGAAATATTTTTGCCACCTGCTTGGTTCCTTTTGATGAAAAGTTTTGTGATATAGTAAAGAAAGCAGAGGATTTTTTATCAAAGTAATTCACAAAAATACAGCCATGATCTAGAGAAGCTGTTTTAGATCAATAGCAGCCATTACCAAGCAACCTGTACCTGTTTTCATATGGTCTGTACCAAACGGAAGATGACAAAAAAATATATGATAGCTTGTGGGTCTAGCCAATGCCTAAGCAGAGTCAACAGAATAACATTGCTGTGATGTGGACAAGAAAGCTGATCTGGCAAAAGAAGGCACTACGTGATAAATTATAGGACCAGAAGCCTTATTTGGAATATCGAAGAGCAAAGCGTAAGGAGTGTTTTCAGAATGGACGGAGCAAATAAAAGGCCAGAACTGGTATGAAATGGTAGAACAACAGCACTAGAAGGCATTCATGTAAAACCCATTGAAAAAAAGGAACGCTGCCGTTAGATCTGAATGGAAAAAATCTGAGGATAATAACAGTACCACTGACAAAACATTGTTAACTGTAAAAGCATCTGCACAAAGTTGGTTATGCAGAAACGGTAGAATGCTGCTTCTTCTCCAGGACGAAGAAGAAAGTAGAGTACATTTTTTAATATTCTGTGCAGATGACAACAGCTAGCGGGAGCCTAAAGACTTAGCGATTGAATCACCTAGCGTAATCATTAACATAATGGGACTGACAGGTGAACTCAAATTGATAGATCTGGTCTTTGTGGAATTGAGTGGACCTCAGTTAACAGAAATACCTGCTTGAAATTGGATATTTATGTGATTTTTGTGAAGAATCTGAAACCCGAACGTTTATTTTCTTTGTGACCACGTATTCATCAGGACTCTAAGGATGAACATGACTCGTTTTCCTACTCCTATTTGAATGAAAATTAATTAATTTTATATAGAATGTGTATAATTTTTATTTTTTTTTAAAATGGATGAATTATTCATTTCATCAAGTCAACAGAAGGAATAATTCAAATATATAATGAAATGAAAAAAAGAAATGTTGAAAATCCGTCGTCTTTCCGGACAGTTGAAATTACCAGAGTCGAAATGCGCATTTACAATATTTTTTCGTTCCTGGAGTAATTTAATTCCCACACTTTTTTGGAGTTTTCAACAATGCCACTATAAATATTAATGTTGGCTCTCCTGGCGCCAAAGACATAATCATTAAGAACTTTCCTATCTTTTTTTCAAGGTCAGTAGACATCCCCATTTAATGTCATGTAAATTTGAAATAACAAAGTATTTTACAATTTCTCTAAAATTATGAAAGAGTAATTATTATCAAGTAGTGGAATAAAAATGCGGAAAAAATTGAAATTTTACTCATTTGCGGAGAAAATACAACTCACCGACAAGTTGTGGATATTTTTAATGCACGACATCCTGAAAGAAATATCCGACAGTCTACTGTGAGCAGGATTATCTCAAAGCTCAAATCGACGGGTGCAGTGCAAAATACTTTTAAAAGACCTCATAAACCAAAAGTTTATGATGAAGCTCAATTAAGTGTATACTTGGATGTACTAGGGCATGGACAAACTAGTATAACAAATATTTGTAATGGGGCTGGTGCTAAAAGGGAAGCCGTGAGAAAAAGTTTACACAATATTGAACTCAAGCCGTACAAACCAAAATTCATAAATACTTTGAAAGAGCGAGATGTTGACGTAAGGTTGGATTTCTCTCTTTGGTTTCAAGGACAAAGTGCATAGTTCCTTGTCAAATTTTATGGACAGACAAGGCGACTTTTACCTCAAATGGGTAGTCACTTGAAAAACTGTGGATGGTGCGCACTGAAAAATCTAAAGTATGTGATGGAATGCCGAGATCAATATTCTTAAGATACATGTGTGGTGCGGTGTTTCAAACAACAGAGTGATTTCATATTTAAAAACTTAAATTCACAGAGATATTTGCAGTTTTTGAATGATGAAATAAGTCAAGTTTTAGTTGAAATGGCTCTTGATGAAAGACAAAGCTTTTGGATGCATCGCCAATTCATAAGCAGGTGTTGAACAAAGTAACTTTTTCGAGGTAAGGTAAGTGGGCGTAATATCCCAGGCCACCCAGGTCGCCAGACCTTACCCTACTAGATTTTTTCCTTTGAGGGTATACGAAGCAAAAAATCTATGATGGTGACAGTGATTTGTACATGTATATCAAATAAAGTTCCTCAGTTTTCAAGAAACGCTGTAGCCGATCTTATTTGCAGAAACTGAATAATAAAAAGAGTATCGGTGATACGGTGATACTGTATACATATGGGAAAGACACAGAGGAGACACTTATTCTAACCTAATTAACCTATTCGTTTATACTTTATTTTTCTCTGTCAAAAAAAGGAAAATGGAAAATGAAATTTGGGAGAGTTAATCTGTACTGAGTCCAAACACAGTTTCCACATTTGAAACGAATACCTTCTGCGGATTTTTATATTTCTGGAGTATTTTTTTCGGAAAATTATCAAAACCGGTTTATTTGCACTCAGAATCTCATCGATTTAACTTTTTTGAAAATGTTACAAAAAATTTTACAGTTTGGTAACTCTATGGTTTGCTTTTCCGATGTCGATTAAAATACTTGGAATAGTTCAAAAATGAGTCTGCGATACTTGACACCGCTGTGTTAATTTTAAAAATACTTTTTTATTCTGGCAAGGACGTTAGAGATTAATTTTGCAGCTGCTCGATGAATGTGATATAATTGTCGATGTTTGACAAGAGTAAAATCGATTCGAAAACATTTTTTCAAGTGTATATACTATAATAATTTTCATTATTCATTTCAACGCACTCAGTAACATGAAGCTTATAATTGTATTTTAGAATTAGTTTTTGTTTATATTAGGAATGCCAAAAATGCCGGTGTATACTTTCTTGTTCTCGCGTTTGTGCTTTAGAATCAAGATTGAATTGATGAATACAGCGTGATCAATCTCGAAATATTTTTTATAGAGGCCGTCTCCTACCTCATATCGCAATGGGGAATAATTCGTATCATAATAGGCCAGTAAATAGAGATATCTACCTCAAAATGGTTTGGACGAAGGTGATTTTTTTTGTAACAGGTTTGGAAAAGTGCATACTTTAATAATCTGAAAAATTCTCCAGCCTGGCGGGTCAGGAATTTGAAAAAAAAATATCAAAATACAAATTTTTTGTGGTTTTTCGTAAAATTTGAAAAATGGGGGTGACGCAATAAAAATTAAAATATATTCGAAGAAAGCAGCTGATTATACGTAAAAAAGGTTCCTCTAAACATTTTCTCAAATGTCAGAGTTTAGCTTCAAAAAATGATTAAAGCCAAGCAGCCTAGCGGGCGGAAAGTGGGTGCGCCAGAGCTGCTATTTCTCCGCCAAAAATGGTCCAATTTCGGAATGTAAGAATGCGTTAGAAAGGTCAAAGCCTGAGCTTTCTGGAATTCATGATTTAATGATACTACAACTTGAACTTGATTTAGAAATTTGCATGAATATGATCAAAAGTTTCCGAATATCAACTCATTAAATAAATGATTTGGTGAATTTTTTAAATGATTGAAACCTATTTTCTTTTTGCAGAAAATGATCGATTAATATGTTATTTTGAAGATTACTATATTCATTTGCCCCATTGCCATTAACGTTTCTGAAATTTGGCTAGTTAGAAAAATGAAAAATTAGATAAAAGTGCTCGAATCTCGACGGAGTAATAATATGTTTATTTCACTTCTTGAAAAGTACAAAGAGAAAATATCTATAGGTTCAATAACAAGGAGGAGAACGTCAATAAATATATCAAAGATATACAGATAAAATACCTAATATTAATGGTCCAGTAAAATGTAATGAATGAGTCATTTAAAAACAAAATCTTTAAAACTCAGGATTAATCAGAATATATGTACAAGGTAAGTTCAAATGAGTTGAAATAAAAAGTATCATCCTAGTTATATAAGTATTATCAAAATCAAATATATATATATATATATATATATATATATATATGAAAGGAGGGTAGTCGCTGACTAGTTAAGAGTAAAACTAATAGTAGGGTCTGCAGCAATGTAAAAGAAAACTCTTTGAAGTTTTTCCAAGCTTTCGGAATCGTTTATTCCATCATCAGGGAGACTACAAATGGAAAAAATTGTGCATATAAGAACTGTAAAAACAAATTATATGAGTACTTACATCTATCTTGAGGATGTTTACATATAAGTACATAATGGTATATAAGATACATTATTAATAGAAAATGACTTCTAGCTTTTGGATAATTAATTTCAAATTACATTTCTGAATGAAAAGACAAATTCTTGTACATAGAAACAACATTCAGATATTCATTCTCGGAACTGACAGTTACTAATCTGACAATGACACTTCTCATCGTAGAACAATTCAAATTCAGTTTAGGTTAGAATCACCACGTTCAGAAACTCTGACTTCTTGGTGTTTTATGTCGAGTGAAAGTAAAAAAGAATAAATTTCACTCAGATGGTTTATATCTGTTTTTTTATTGATGGAGTCATTCTCTTGATAGATAAAAGCCATTTCTAAGAAAGACCTTTTTGAAAGATGTGATTCTCTTGCAAGAACAGTTGTTGAAAGGTAGTTCATTTGGTGGTCACAATCATTGACATGTTTAGCTAAAGCACATCTCTCAGGATGTAGTCTACTATCACTCTTATGAGAAATGATTCTATCCTTCAATAATCTTTTTGTTTGGCCAATATAATTCTTATCGCAATCATGACAAGGGATACTATAAATAACATTAGTAAGTGATAAAAGAGGAATTTTGTCTTTTACTTTTGAATATATTTGTCTTATTGTAGTGACTGTTCTATTTGCAATTTTGATGTTTTCAAAAGGTTTAAAATTCTGGTCAGTTTAGGTGTTATTTCTTTTATATAAGGTAACGAAGCATAAAAAATTGAAACTTGATTCATATCAGTAACACGTTCATTATGAGAATTGTTATTTTGTCTTATGGTATTATCAACTTCTGTTAAGGATGTGCTAAATAATATTTTTTTAACTAAAGATGGTGGATAAGAATTTTGTAAGAAAAGTTCTTGAAGTTTGTTCAAATTTTTTTTATGGAAAGATATATCAGAAATTTTGAGTACTCTGTCTTTCATTTGTTTCAACAAATTCACTTTCATCGAAAATTTGTGATAAGAAAGAAATTCAAATACCTTCCTGAACTGCATGGTTTTCAATACCAATCAATCAATATTGTGTTATCAACCAATCGGATAAGTTTTGTATCAAGAAAAGGTACTGAGAGATCTAAGTCTTCTGTTTCGATTGTGAATTGTATGAATGGGTCGTAGCTATTAAAAGTATCCAAAATTTCTGTTATACCATTTTGTTGGTAAAGCTAAAATTATATCATCCACATATTTTTTGATGAAAAAATAATTCAAAGAGAGTACTGGAATCACTGTGTCTAGCAATTCATCCATAACATAAGCTGCAAGAATTGGTGAAATTGAAGATCCATAGGAGTTCAAAGTTTGTCTGAAATATTTTCCATTGAATGAAAAATAGTTGTTTTCAAAGAGGAATCTTATCAAGTTGGAAAAACAATCTTTTCAATAGTACAGTGTCTACTGATGCGAACCCAATTCTTATCTATTGCTCTAAGGCAAGTATCTAGATAAACATTACTAAAAGAGACAACATCTAAACTGGCAAGAACATAGTTATCTGGTAATTTGATTCTATTAAATTTTTTTGAGAATTCAAAGGAATCTTTGATCGAATAAATATTATCTGAATCATAAAGCAATAGACAAAATATTCGTTAAAAAGGAAGCAATTTGTTCTGTAGGAGAACCTATACAAGCTATAATAGGTCTCACTGATAAATTTGGTTTGTGAATTTTTGGTAAAGAGTAAAATTTAGGAGAAATACCATTATAACTAGTAAGCTTTTTTTTAACCGTGTCATCTATTTGATTCTTATCCTCAAGAGTTTTTATCAAATTATTATATTTTCTTTGTATTTTTGTTGTTGGATCATCATTTAGTTCAATATAGAAAGTACTGTTATTAATGATATCATTAGATAAATCTAGATATTGTTGTTTTCCATAATAACAGTAACATTACCTTTATCTGACTGAGTAAGAATCAATTCTGGGTTATCTTTCAAAATGTTCTTGACTTGTTATAAAGTTTTCGAAAAATATCATTTTTCTATAGTCAACATTAAGTAAATGGTTGGTAATCACATTAGTAGCTCTAGCTATAGTGATGTTTCTTTTTTATTGTCATTGATAGAGAGTGATGTAGTCTACATCTGCTAAAAAAAAAAAAAAACATTTTAGCAGATGTAGACTACATCACTTCCTCTATCAATGACAATAAAAAGAAACATCACTATAGCTAGAGCTACTAATGTGATTACCAACCATTTACTTAATGTTGACTATAGAAAAAATGATATTTTTCGAAAACTTTATAACAAGTCAAGAACATTTTTGAAAGATAACCCAGAATTGATTCTTACTCAGTCAGATAAAGGTAATGTTACTGTTATTATGGAAAACAACAATATCTAGATTTATCTAATGATATCATTAATAACAGTACTTCCTATATTGAACTAAATGATGATCCAACAACAAAAATACAAAGAAAATATAATAATTTGATATAAACTCTTGAGGATAAGAATCAAATAGATGACACGGTTAAAAAAAAGCTTACTAGTTATAATGGTATTTCTCCTAAATTTTACTCTTTACCAAAAATTCACAAACCAAATTTATCAGTGAGACCTATTATAGCTTGTATAGGTTCTCCTACAGAACAAATTGCTTCCTTTTTAACGAATATTTTGTCTATTGCTTATGATTCAGATAATATTTATTCGATCAAAGATTCCTTTGAATTCTCAAGAAAATTTAATAGAATCAAATTACCAGATAACTATGTTCTTGCCAGTTTAGATGTTGTCTCTCTTTTTAGTAATGTTTATCTAGATACTTGCCTTAGAGCAATAGATAAGAATTGGGTTCGCATCAGTAGACACTGTACTATTGAAAAGATTGTTTTCCAACTTGATAAGATTCCTCTTTGAAAACAACTATTTTTCATTCAATGGAAAATATTGCAGACAAACTTTTGGAACTCCTATGGGATCTTCAATTTCACCAATTCTTGCAGCTTATGTTATGGATGAATTGCTAGACACAGTGATTTCAGTACTCTCTTTTGAATTATTTTTCATCAAAAAATATGTGGATGATATAATTTTAGCTTTACCAACAAATGGTATAACAGAAATTTTGGATACTTTAATAGCTACGACCCATTCATACAATTCACAATCGAAACAGAAGACTTAGATCTCTCAGTACCTTTTCTTGATACAAAACTTATCCGATTGGTTGATAACACAATATTGATTGATTGGTATAGAAAACCATGCAGTTAAGGAAGGTATTTGAATTTCTTTTCTTATCAAAAATTTTCGACGAAAGTGAATTTGTTGAAACAAATGAAAGACAGAGTACTCAAAATTTCTGATATATCTTTCCATAAAAAAATTTGAACAAACTTCAAGAACTTTTCTTACAAAATTCTTATCCACCATCTTTAGTTAAAAAAATATTATTTAGCACATCCTTAACAGAAGTTGATAATACCATAAGACAAAATAACAATTCTCATAATGAACGTGTTACTGATATGAATCAAGTTTCAATTTTTTATGCTTCGTTACCTTATATAAAAGAAATAACACCTAAACTGACCAGAATTTTTAAACCTTTTGAAAACATCAAAATTGCAAATAGAACAGTCACTACAATAAGACAAATATATTCAAAAGTAAAGACAAAATTCCTCTTTATCACTTACTAACGTTATTTATAGTATCCCTTGTCATGATTGCGATAAGAATTATATTGGCCAAACAAAAGATTATTGAAGGATAGAATCATTTCTCATAAGAGTGATAGTAGACTACATCCTGAGAGATGTGCTTTAGCTAAACATGTCAATGATTGTGACCACCAAATGAACTACCTTTCAAAAGGTCTTTCTTAGAAATGGCTTTTATCTATCAAGAGAATGACTCCATCAATAAAAAAACAGATATAAACCATCTGAGTGAAATTTATTCTTTTTTACTTTCACTCGACATAAAACACCAAGAAGTCAGAGTTTCTGAACGTGGTGATTCTAACCTAAACTGAATTTGAATTGTTCTACGATGAGAAGTGTCATTGTCAGATTAGTAACTGTCAGTTCCGAGAATGAATATCTGAATGTTGTTTCTATGTACAAGAATTTGTCTTTTCATTCAGAAATGTAATTTGAAATTAATTATCCAAAAAATTTTCATCCTCAAGATAGATGTAAGTACTCATATAATTTGTTTTTTACAGTTCTTATATGCACAATTTTTTCCATTTGTAGTCTCCCTGATGATGGAATAAACGATTCCGAAAGCTTGGAAAAATTCCAAAAGATTTTCTTTTACATTGCTGAGACCCTACTATTAGTTTTACTCTATATATATATATATATATATATATATATATAAAGGATGTAATCTAAAATCTTGCACATCCGTGAATGACAAGTGTACAATGCCATTTTATAATGAAGTACAGTGGTTAAAATTCTGAAAAAAAAATCAAAACATGTATGTTCTTGGTAAAGTTCGACAACATTCTAATTAGCAAACAATCAGAAAACAGTCCGCCATGTTCACGAGAATTGATTTGAACATTATTGAACTAGTTCTGACACCAGTTTGGATATAACAAGGTTAGTTGATTTCTTCACTTTGAAATTGAATATCTATTCCAGGCAACCTGCAATGTATACATTTACCACAGAATCAGTACAACATTCTACATTATTCAAATGTCGAGTTAAATGTTTATTGCATTCGGCAATTGCCAATGTTTCGAATTCTTCAAAGAACAAAACATGTTCTCAATTTTTTTAATCAGATTTTTAATCACTGTAATTCGTTATAAAATGGCATTATACACTCATCATCCACGGGTGTGCAAGAGGTTAGATTACACCCTGTATATAAGTATACAGTATTGTACCTCCACAAATTTTGAATAGTAGGTACTTGATTGAACACGTCATAAGCGGAAATAGCTATTTCGACAATCTTAGTACTGCTATTCGTAGCACAAATACCTATACATTCTGAAACTCATGGATTAAGGAAACGAGAGTCAAAGGAACATTTTGAATGTATTAGAATTATCCATAGAGCTACGCGTATTAAACCAAACGGTTTTTTTTCAGGTAGAAATGTAAAGGGGGCTCCGAGTCGTTGACTGTGTGTTGTATCCGTGTGTGCGCGGCGTGGTGCGAAATCGTCTGCATGCTTATGTTTATACGAGTAGGTGAATTTCCGAGTCGAGATCATGGACGTATTTATACGTCCATGGTCGAGATCAACACGTGTTAATTATTTATCTTGCTTAACTATGACTTGCTTATCTGTGACCGTTGGGGAATGCTCCGTAGAAAATAGAAGTGGGTTTTCATATGGAAAAATTGGATTAGGTGACAAACTATTATAGTGTTAGTATTCACTGGATTACGTTCAAATCAAGACGAACTTGGAACAGGTTAGCATAGAGGCCGCATTGAAAAAAAAAACTTATTTATGCTTACTTTTTGTACTTATACAATAAAATACTTATGGAAATTATTGCTTCTCAGTTAATTTCTTCACGTAAGATACTTTTATTTTCAATAGAAATATAAAAAATTAATTTGTCTAACCTATCTTCAAGCCACTATAAGCAATTTTTCCGAAAGATTTAATGACAACTTTTTAATAAGATTTTTTTACGTGAAACTATGGCATTTGGGAAAATAACTGTGGGGACCTTATTTACTTGAAAATAGCCGCTCTTCCCGAAAATATTTTTTATTTAACCATAAAGTGGCTTAATTCCGAAATTAAGGCCAAAAACAAAAAAAAGTTTTTGGATATTTTTTTTGTATTCCTGACCAGCTTGGCTAGAGAACTTTTCAGAATATTAATCTACACATTTTTCAGAACCTATCAACAAAAAAAACATTTTCGTCCAAATAATTTTGAACTTTTACTGGCAAATTGAATACAATATGAAACATATCCATTTCTTGATATCAGATTTGATAACAATTCATTCCAAGTGAAATCGAATAAAAATTTCTAGTTGGTACCTATTAAGAAAAGCCTGAAACTGTCTTGTGAAAGGGTTCGGTAAAAATTTCAAACGTTTTAAATTATTGCTTCTGCAAATAAGAATACCTGGAAACATTTTTGAGCAAGATACCATTATACAATAATAAAAAACTTACCTGTGACGTTTCCTCCAGTACTCAAAAGTGGGATATTACTCAACTGGACTGGTCGGAAGATTTGTTGCTTTGTTGTCTGTGTTTTGGATATTCTTTCTGTTTGTACTTCGCTCTCGGTTACACTGGTTTTCTCGGCCTGAAACAAAATTTGATTGTTACAGATTATTGAAGTTCCAAATGATGATTGGTGACATTTAATACATGAGTTATCGCAAAAGCGACATATTTAAGGAACTATCGTTCGCTATCAGTCTTCAGAAACTCTTTTCAGTTGAACAGATCACATTCACTTGAAGCTCATCACAGGAAAATTATAGTGATGTTTCTAGAATCGATAAATTTCAGAAATTTATAATATATTAACCTACTAGACAGACATCAATACAGATAGCCCTGTTGATTGCACCCCCGCTTTTCACAGTAAAACCCATTATGAAGGATTTTTATTCGAGATGGTTCAGCCGTCTGATTTTAGAGAGAATAAACTCTTTACTTATAAAAACAAGAAAACAACAATGAAAACAATACATTCCCTTTTTTGAATTCATGTAAATAATAGTGCATGGTACGGGGCCCTAGGTACTCTAATGAAACTCGCCTTGCCGATTTTTTCTGTTAAAAAAAATAATAGACGATTGATCCCATCCCGTTATTTCAAATGATTAATGGAGTCGCTAACCACATATGTTATCATACTATTATTACAACAGATTTTTTATTAACCATATAAATCTCAGATATTATACCGTCAGATATTTCAGAAAAATTATTCGAGGATGTGATAGGTCGATATGATGAAATAATATACCATTCGATAAATATTTGAAGATCGGAGAAACCATTAAACATCAAATACAAATTTTGATATCGTTTTCACCCACAACCATTTGATCGGACAATTTTCAATTGAAAGTCCACCCACTGTAAACAACTGAATAGAGATCAATGCTCGTCACTGACATTTACATATTGATGTTGAGGGAGCTGAAAAGCGCTAGTCTATTTGTGAACGTGAAACAACCTAGTGAATAGATTTGAAAAGTTCCATTTCTTGTTTCAAAGTATATTTTTGAAAATTGTATAGTCTATATAATATATATATATATATATATATATATATATATATATATATATATATATATATATATATATATATATATATAGTGTGGAACAGCCAAATGGAATAAATTCGTTATTTCCCTTATTGTGCACATTTATAAAAAATCCCGAAATACGTCAATTTCAGATTTTGAAATGTCATCCTGCAATGACAAAATTTCATCCCTACTTTCAACCCCCTTCGAGTGACACTTACAATCCCCAAATTTTTGAATGGGAAGTAGGGGCATGTCATACATCATTTAAAAGGTCTTTTCATTCTCTATTCAAAACTGTTATTTTTTTCGAATTCTTTGCAGAAATAAAAAAAATCATTTGAATGACGTAATTCGCTTCAACACGCTAAAAACTAATACTAATACCATTCTTGATAATGAGAAAGTAAGAAATAGTATATTGTACACTATAGTTTTTCTACGACTATTTTAATAATATCATTAGAAATCTGTTATCTTTTCATAACAGTTTCTATCATACACTTTCATGCCGTCATTGAAAATACAAATGTTGAAAAATATTATAAAAATCACTCATTACTCTAATTGATTTCATAAAAAAATACAATTTTAGGAATTGAACCCACAACCTCCAGCGTGAAAAATCCGGGACAACCCTGAATTAACACTTCTATCCAATCTCTGTCTTATTTATGGATTGAAATTAACTCCTACAATATCAGACTAGGTGGTACCAAATTTAGAATATCACTGTTAGCCTCACCACTCATTTAGATACTGTCCTGATTATTTCATGTTTTGAAATTGATTTTATGAAAACTACCAAATGTCAAAAAATTATTATCAAAAAAGATTTGATTCGTATCAAGCAGATGTTAATAGATTTGATTTGATCTCCTATTATCTATCATCATGAAATTCGTTATTATAATGACAGTCTAGTAGCCCATTGAAAAAATTACCATGGCAATGTTAGTTTTGTTTCAATTGTTGTGGGATTATAACAACTTGTCGTTTGAATTTCGTCAACTGCAATTCAGAAACATGGTTCGTAACAGAAATGCACAAAATAACAGTTCTGCAGATGATTGGTTACGGAGACAACACTCGAACACAGATCGAAGTTGCTCGCCTATTTCACGAAAAATTTCCGGATTTGCCGCCTATATCCCCAAGGACAATAAGTAAAATAGAAAAGCAATTTCGCGAGCTTGGACATGTGAGGCAGATGAGAAAAGCAACTTCCAAAGCAATAAATATTGATACCAAATTGGATGTACTGCTTGAGTTTGAAGAAAACCTACATACTTCGAGTCGACAAGCATCCGCAACATTGGATGTTAGCCATTCATCGATTCCCTCTAAAATTATTCCAACTCAGGAGCTCATGGAAGATGATTTTGATCGAAGAACGTATTTTTGTGAACAACTGATGGAAATGTTAGATAACAATGTGATCCAATTGGAACATGTTTTGTATTCTAATGAGTGTACTTTTACGCTTCACGGACATGCTAATTGCCGCTACTGGTCTACGGAAAACCCTCACTGGATGAGAGAAGAAAATACACAATACCCTCAAAAGGTTAATGTTTGAGCAGAGATAGTTGGAAACCATGTCATCGGTCTGTTTTTCATTGATGGCAATTTGAATGGAGATATTTATTTAGCAATGCTCCAAAATAACGTTGTGCCAACTTTGGCAAACTTATATCCTGATCCAGCAAACCCACAAGTTCCAGCGAATATGATATGGTTTCAGCAAGATGGAGCACCGCAACATTACCAAATCAATGACCGACAGTACCTACACCGAATATTTCCAAATCGGTGGATAGGGAGGCGAGGATGGATTGAATGGCCAGCACGATCACCTGATCTTACGCCATTGGACTTCTTCTTATGAGGATATGTGAAAAGTATGGTATACAAAACTTAACCATTAGATTTAGTTGACTTAAGAAGAAGAATAACCACATATGTTCCATAACGTTAGAAGACACTTTTAGTTAAGATTAGGATGTTGCCAAGACTTTCGAGGCGAGCATTTTGAACACTTCCTACGTTGAAATTCATGTTATTTTTTGGTTTTCACATCATCCGGAACAACTGATGATTTTATTTTTTCTTGTTAATATTTTTAACAAATTCGAAAAAAATAACATTTCTGAATAGAGAATGAAAAGACCTTTTAAATGATGTATCACATGCCCCTACTTCCCATTGAAAAAATTGGGGGTTGTAACTGTCACTCGAAAAGGGTTGAAGGTAGGGATGAAATTTTGTCATTGCAGGATGTCATTTCAAAATCTGAAATTGACGTATTTCGGGATTTTTTATAAATTTGCACAAAAATGGAATGGAATAATGAATTTATATATATATATTGTTACGAATCGGGGTTCGTGGCCATTGAAATATTGAACTTATTATTCTCTGTTTATTTACACTCCACAACACCAAACAATAATAAGCTCTGATAATATAACTTAATCGTAATTCACTACTGAAGTAGAAAATTCTCAACAGTAATTACTCGGATATTTTCGAAATCGCTCGAATCGTCTTGTTTATTCTCGAAGAATTTCTCAGAATTCTGCGTCACGTGACAGGCGGGTCTAGGACGAAAGAAAACAAACTTCTCGCTTTCTATGAATCACCGACGTTTTGATCTTCATTTCTTTTAGATCTTTCTCAAGGCTTTTTAAAATCGTAGAAGTCTTAAGTCTATGGTAATACAAATTTCTGATGTCGTATCCTTCACAATATCGACACACGTATACAATTAAAATAGGGCAAGTTAATAAATAAATACGAGCAGTAACAGTAAAAATGTTTCCTCTTTCCTAAATGGTAGTACATTCATTACATCAGAAATTTGTACCACCATAGACTTGAGCCTTCTACGATTCTGAAAATCCTTCAGAAAGATCTAAAATGAAGATCGAAACGTCGGCACCATATCGCCGTAGGGTGTATATTTCTCGTATTCACCATTGATTGGGTTCAAATAGTCACTAAAATCTCCTCATCCGACACCAATTGTTATTAATATGGGGTTCGTGGCTGTTAAAAAATTGAATTACAAAACAATAATGAATTATCACAACTAAATAACTCAATTCCAATTCACTACTGAAGTATCGGCACGTCACTGCACTTCTAATGTAAATCAATTCATTTTTTAAATGAACTCCACCTTTAATGAATTGTCCTACCCTCTCATAGAAATTACTAGCACCCAGAAAATTATCGGTGGCTGCTTCTCGAGTTTTGGAAAATTATCGATCCTTCTGTTCATACTTTCGGGGAGCCAGTTAGCCGCGCGACATTCGTGGAATCTCACGTCGCATGGGCTAGACATGACGCAGTAGCGTACTGTATTCGTTTTCGTAACATGTATATATATATATATATATACAGGGTGTAATCTAACTTCTTACACAACCGCTAACAGTTGATAGTCCATACAAACAAACAGATTTGAAATTTTCACGATAAGTCCTTAATAAGCAAAAGAAAAAATGTTTTACGTACCTATTTCGCTGTTCCCAAAATTTGGAAAAATTTGACAATTTTTTTTTTCGAATTTTTAATCACTAATTCGTTATAAAATGGCATTACACACTCGTCGTTCCTGGGTCTGCAAGTGGTTGGAGTACACCCTGTATATTATATATATATATATATATATATATATATATATATATACAGAGTGGCCACTTTTTTAATGGGATTGTATTGAACTTTTAAACCATAAGAGTAAGAAGGTCGGTCAAATGGAGAAAAAGTTGCATTCATAGAAGCATTGTCAAGCAGTTCAAACAAATCGAGATTATCAGGGCCGGTTATTGAGATATCATAAAAAAAGTAAATTTTGTCATTTTGATTTGTCTTTTTTCCCCACTTTATTTCGAATATTATCAAAAAATGTCATTGGAGTTTTTCATTCGACAGTAAATTATCCTCATTTTGACATAATCAGATTTTGTATCCAACGTTTCTTACGCTCTGGGCCACCCTAAACCTCATTTTTTTCAATACGGACCTGCATATTTTATGACACTTTTCGAAATAACTTTTAACGCGTAATTCAACGATGTATCATACAATGTCATTCAAAGTTGATTTTCAGGTGATTTCGTCCCTTATCCAAATTTCTTTGGGTCGGATCTGTATTACATTTAGGTACCTTTAGTTTAATTAACAATATGCAATACATTTATATAAGAAAATCAACTTACTCATCTTCAACTGAATGGAACGTAACAGAATCAAAGCAAGAAACAAGTAATAATTATTTACAAATTTCAAGAGGTGAAAAACCTAATTCATAATAATTAAACGAAACTATCATTTAATGAAAGAAAAATCAAATGATTATTCGAAAGTAAATGATGAACATTAATGAAGTAAGTGTTCGAAATGTCCACCATTTTGTAAAATGCACTTTGCGGTTCTGGAACCCATACTTCTTATACATTTGCTATTTCGTCTCCTTGAATACCTTCCAATACATTCTCAATGTTCTCGCGAGGAATCATTATTGTTGGATTTGTCATTTGTTCCGTTGAAACAAATTACAGAATCGAACTTTATTTTGAGATCATTACGATATAATTTTTGCAAGGCTTGGTATTCAAATTTAAAATCATTGTATTCGCGTCTCTTGACTATTTTATTAACAGGAGTTTTTGATAAATTGCATTCACTGGCCACAATTCTCGATTTTTTTTTTGGGTTCAATTGAATTTGGGTCAGAACATTGACATCGTTGATAGACTTGTTTTTTCTTACATACACATAACTCTAGGTTTATTGAATGTATTATTTTCAAGTAGTAGGCCGTGGATAAAAAAGAAATGTCAATTATTTGTCACTTCGTTTATTATTGTGTCACAAGAACTTGTCATTAAATACTTTTCTGAGTAATTTCAATTTAACTTATTCGATATGGTAAGATACACAAATGAAGAGAAGAGAGATATGTACGAAGTGTACATAAAACTAGATAGAAATTCGTTCAAAGCACAACAAAGGTATGGTGAATTATATCCTGAAAGAACAACACCAAATATTAAAATGTTTCGACGTTTATCTACAACGTTACTTGCACATAATTCATTCATCAAACCTAGAGGTCCTTATGTACGACGAAACGAGCCTATCAATGACATCAATGTTCTGGCCCAAATTCGAATGAATCCAGGAATAGGATCGAGAACTATGGCCAGTGAATGCAATTTATCAAAAAGTGCTGTTAATAAAATACTCAAGAGACACGGATACCATGACTATAAATACCAAGCCGTGCAAAAACTATATCGCAATGATCCTGAGAGAAGGTTGCAATTCTGTAATTGGTTTCAACGGAAGGTGCGGAATAACAACAATTTTGCGCACAATATCATTTGGGGAGACGAAACGACATTCACAAATTCTGGCATGTTCAATCGAAGGAACAAACATTTTATGCCACAGAAAATCCTCACTTAATTCATGAAGTTAGACATCAATATCGTTTTCTTTGAACACTTGGTGCGGTTTGTTGAATAATAAATTACTGGGACCCTATTTTATTGACGGCAACCTAACTGGAGCAAAATATGTAGAAATTATAGCAGAAATGTTGGATGATCTTCCTATACGGTATCGGCGTAGTAGTCCATGGTTCCAACAAGACGGATGTGGTCCACACAACTCAAGAATAGTCACAGACTATCTAAATCGAACTTTTCCCGATTCATGGATTGGAACAAGAGGTCCAGTAGCATGGCCTGCCAGATCTCCGGATTTGAATCCGCTGGATTTTTATTTGTGAGGATATCTCAGGAATAAAATTTATGATACTACGAACCCGACGATAGAGATTATTCGCGGGAAGATTGAGAATGTATTGGAAGGTATTCAAGGAGACGAAATAAGCAAATGTATAAGAAGTATGGGTTCTAGAACCGCAAAGTGCATTTTACAAAATGATGGACATTTCGAACACTTACTTCATCAATGTTCATCATTTACTTTTGAATAATCATTTGATTTTTCTTTCATTAAATGATAGTTTCGTTTAATTATTATGAATTAGGTTTTTCACCTCTTGAAATTTGTAAATAATTATTACTTGTTTCTTGCTTTGATTCTGTTACGTTCCATTCAGTTGAAGATGAGTAAGTTGATTTTCTTATCGAAATGTATTGCATGTTGTTGATTAAACTAAAGGTACCTAAATGTAATACAGATCCGACCCGAAGAAATTTGGATAAGGGTCAAAATCACCTGAAAATCAACTTTGAATGACATTATGTAATATATCGTTGAATTCAGCGTTGAAAGTTATTTCGAAAAATGTCATAAAATATGCAGGTCCGTATTGAAAAAAATTAGGTTGAGGGTGGCCCAGAGCGTACGAAACGTTGGATACAAAATCTGATTATGTCAAATTGAGGATAATTTACTGTCGAATAAAAAACTCCTGTGACATTTTTTGATAATATTCGAAATAAAGTGGGAAAAAAAGAAAAATCAAAATGACAAAATTTACTTTTTTTATGATATCTCAATAACCGGCCCTGATAATCTCGATTTGTTTGAACTGCTTGACAATGCTTCTATGAATGCAACTTTTTCTTAATTTGACCGACCTTCTAACTCTTATGGTTTAGAAGTTACCAATACAATCCCATTAAAAAAGTGGCCACTCTGTATATATATATATATATATATATATATATATATATATATATATATAAAACCGTACTTCGTATTTTATTATAGTTCAACTAAGGTAAATGGTGTGTGGTGCTGCCAATTATTATTTGGTCACATTGTTAAAGACTGTAGGATCGAAGGTATCTGCCAAAAAATCATACATTTGACAAATTTAACTCAGTAACTGACATTATCGCAATTATGAAGAACAGTCGGTTTGATAATGCCAAGTTATTTTGCGGAGTTCGAATAAACTTAATTTGTAGTCCACATTCTGGCCCACGAATTATTTTCGAGATGCAATAGAAATTCAAGACTTTTCAATTCTATATTTTTTCTTGATATTTCCAAGCGACTATATGAGGAACTATTTTAGTCGTCCAAAAATGTGAATTCGAGGTTTATAGAATCTATGTTTTGAAGGAAAGTATTGCGGTATTGAATGGAATTTCTTCGAATAATTTATAGTAGAATGTTAGTGATGGGTAAAGGACTATTTGAAAAGGAGTAATTTCGAGGGCAAACATAACTCAATTGTCCTCTTTTGGAAAAATATACCACGTCACACATTTTCTTGTGTAAAATTTTGTCTATAATATTTTTATATATATTTATACCAGTCTTTTTATTTATTCGCTTGCCAATTCATAATCTGTGACTCTTTCGCTTTTGGACAAAACGTCTCCGCCATCTTGAATGTTTACCTGCATTGAGTAGAATTCGTGAATGTTCATCATATAACATCCTTAAAATGTATGGAAGTTCGTGAAATATGAGATTTAATAGAAGATTAGATAAAGTGCAATTTGTTGGATTATTTTCGTGAAAAGATTAATTCGTATATTTGAACTGAAGATTGTTCGATGGTTGATATTATTGTACAGTATTATTATTTACGCTTAGTATTAGGTGAACGAATATCTATATAGTATGTTTCATTAGGTCTATTCAATCAATATCCCACTTTGGATAAGAGAAGTATATTTGATCAATTCAAAACGTGATAATTTTAATTTTTTTAACGTTTTTTTATTTTATATGTATATATTTAATTGAAATTATATTATGTCAAGCAGTTTGACAAACTGGCATCCTTTTTTTGATTCCTAGATCTCTTTTCAATATCAATTAGTTTTATCAAGTTAAATTCAGCTGCAGTTGTTGAAACTTGGATTCTTACCAGGAATTAGTATTCACATCCAATTCAATTTTAATTCTATTCCTTACTTATTCCATATCGTTTTTTGAGCCAAAAACCATGATTGGGCATTTACTTGGGATCGGCAGTAAAGAGTAGTTGAGAGAGAGATTGATTTCATTTCTTACAGTTCATTTTTGATCGTTTAGTAGCTTCAAGACAATTCCGATTTATGAAAAGAATGAAAAATCTGGGTGTCATCAGAGTAGTTGCTTTTGACATACATAATTCTGAAGGCCGATTTATTTTTATCAATTGTGACAAACTGTGGTCTATTTTTCAGGAAGTAGAAGAATACCAAATCGGTCTTAGCGTACTGTGAATGAGAGTGTCGAAAGCTTTGGAAAAATATAGAAGAACTAAAACTGTTATATTTTCGTCATCCGTTGCTCGTATGATATCGGTTACATTGATAAAGCACTAGCGCAACTCATTCTTTCTAAAGCCTGAGTGGGTGGTTGGTAATATATCATTGCCTTGCCACGTAAGACTGTAGCTGCTTATTCAGTATTTTTCCCAGAGCTTTCGACAAACAAGGTAAAATAGATGCTGGCCACAGATCTTTCAACTCTTTCAGATCGCTGTTTTTTGGGATTGGGACTACTATGGCACGTTTCTATTCTTCGGGAAAACGAGAGTTCGTAACATGGTCTGACAGCAATATTTTTTTGATATTAATATCGTCGGTTCCATTTGCGTCCGATTTCATGTTCAAAATTATCTTATAGACTTCTGGTGTAGTACAAATGAATGTGACAGTCGTTGAGTAGTAGCTATGCTGATCGTAAATCCTATTTACAGCGGACGATGATCACGAGACCTCATGATTCATCGATGAAACTCCTATTTCAGTCTCGAGCCGAAAAATTTGTCATTTGACTTTTTCATAGTCAATATCTCCGTCCCGTTCGAAGCGCGATGGTTCATCTATTTTGAGAAGCCAATATAAGTGTTATAAATATCAATTATTTACATTTTCTTCCTAGGAATAGCAACAGGACTGAATACAAGGAAATAGTTACACACTAGTCCAAACTTTTCCTTAGATGAAGAAGATGGATTTATCTCGGCGAAAATGCTGTTTATGGAAGGTTTGAGAAAAATGTTTGGCTCTCTACTGCTCCATTTTGTGTAGAAAATCTTAGTTGTGCGAGTCAGAAACAGTCAATAATTCTTCAGTGGCAAATAAATAAATCACATCTGCTTGAATCAAAAACTTCACTGAAACACAAAATTTGACCGAAAAATCCCATTTGATGTGATTTTTATATCTAGAAGTATTCTTTAGATTTCCAAATCTATTTTCTTATACATAATGGGCAAGAAGAAAGACAATCATATTTCCTCATACGGCTTTATAATCGAATCTAACAGTTAGGCAACGCAGTGCATATCTCAGTATGGTGTTTTACAGTGTTGATGCATATTTTTTCAAGAGGATCTAGAACCCGTCATTTTACAAATAAAAACATATAAAGGAATTGCAAAATAACGGAGATATCATTATTCGGATAAAATTGAATTTCAAGTACGATACTGGCAAATTCACATCACAGTAATGCTAAACTCATATTTGAGCCATACATCGTACTGTTTTCTCATTGTCCGCTGAATGGAAAGTTCTCTATCAGCAGCCTTAATACAGTATAAGTGTGCTCTGTCATGTGTCTTGTGTTTGGTTATGTTCAAACCCACACAATGGCAGACGAAAAGAATTACCTAGCAGAACAGAAGGAGAAACTCATAAAATTCATCTGGATCCCATCACACATTGGGATATTAGGAAACGAAGAAGCGGACAGAAGAGCAAAAGAAGCCATAACCCATACAACTTCTGAAACTATAACTCAAGTGGTGGCAAGCGACTTTCGTTACACGATAAAAAATAGTTTAGAAAGTGCGTGGCAAAATCGATGGCGGACACACTCGGCTCACCCACGACCACCTCCTAAATAATAAAAATGAACCCATGTGCGAAACGTGTAACGAAAAGTTATCAATCAAACATCCTGGTAGAATGTCCACTCTTCACTCCACAGAGAAATGATAACAAGATACAGGGAACTTTGGAAACAATCCTAGGTCCAAATTGTATACTCCACAATGTTACAACGTTCCTTAACATCATAGACATCAGAAACAAACTGTAAAAATGTATATAATATTGTTCGCTAATAACCGAAATGGTTGATGCGATTTTTTTTCTCAATAAAAAAAGAAACAATTAATTTTTAAACTTTCAATTTACATAGTGTCGCAGTAACTCACACGCCGAAAGATTTCCGTTGAGAAATCACCCAAAGGGATTGTGAATGTATTTCAGAAGTGTCGTCATTAGGGAGTGTCTGAAAGAGCAGGTAGGATGGGTAGATAACTCAAAAAACTGTTGTTTTCAAGCACCATGCTCTTTTCAGCTAGAATAACAAAAAATCAGCAGATTATCATGAGGACATGACTGCTCCTTTATTTGAAAAATGTTTCAGTGTACAATTGTTACCCAATATACCATCAAGTTCCGTTATTGTGATGAAGAGAGGACATTTTGAAATTTATGGCTTCTAAAAATTTGAATATTCCCCAAAAGGCCACGAACTGACGAACTTTGTAAAAATTCTGGTCATACACTGCTGAGGTTACCTCCTTATCATTGTGTTTTCAACCATATAATCAGTTTGAGTATTTATAAATAACCAAATGACAAAATCCAATCAATGTCCAAATCTGAGCGGATGAGTAGAAAACTTTTTCAAGTGGGAAATATAATGATCTTTGGATAGATTGCATTTCACATGTGATTTCAAAAGAATGTGAATATTCCCTTTTGCCATCCATTCAACCCGTAATCATAAACCTGAATGATCCGTCTGATTCGGAGGATTGCCCTTATGATGATTAAGGATATAAATGCGTTTCATTTTCCACGCATACTGGATTTTCTTGTTCTTGTTTCTCTCTCTCTCAAATGCCTTTGCCATCTTTTATTTTATTTTTATGTCAGACATAGTTTAAATTTTATTTAATTAGGTAATTTTTATGTAGCATTGATTCTAAATAAATACATTATTATTATTATTATTCAGCACACTGAATAAACAGTAATGCTTATTTTTTTTGTATTCCACACTTTCCTGACACTTTTTATATCTTAGATCGCTTAGTGATAACATCTGCCAGTTCCAAGCCCAGGATGATAACAAAAAACGGTCACAATGTTTTTGCAAAGATACAAACATATTTAATTATTATTAACTTTCGGACCGTTTCTCTTTATGTCCCAATAGACCTACCAAAAAATGTTATTAGTGAGAATTCCTCTCGAAATCTTTTAATAATCTCCTTTTCTAGATCGTTTACTGAAATTTGTTTTTATAATCCCCATCACAGACGATCACAATTTTGGGCGGGTAATTACGGAAATTATAATTATATTAAGAAATATGTTTATATTCTTAATCATTAGGAAAGCTATTTAAATTTATTTTTATTATATTTTAGCGTAATAGGATTAGAATGAGTCAGTTGAATATCCATTTATCCCTCAGACTATGTACAATTAGATTTTGACTATTTGATATAAATCAATAATTGAAGTAATAAACTACCTGTGACTATTAAAACCTGTAATAATTTAAATCAGTTCAAAAAGCTTTTGAAAAAATCTGTTCATAACTAAATGTTACCTTGTTTGTCATCTTTTATTGTATTTTTATAATTCCATACCCAATTTAAATTGTATTTAAGTAGGTTCAGTTTTCCTATATATAATAATGTTTGTAACAAATCCTGATTGCCAACTTCTATTCTTTTTTATTCTTCACTTTCTTGATACTTTTTATATCTTAGATCGCTTAGTGATAACATCTGCTGGTCCCAAGCCCGGAAAAAAGAAGAATTTGATGGGAAATCAAAACAACAAATTATTGGAAATTCGGTTCCATTATGATTTTTTCGGCAGATTCAAATGAAAAAACATATTTAAATAAAAATAGGAAAAGTTACATTTGAAGTAAAAGAATAAATCTCCGCCTATGGTCGGCATGTTCAGTCAAAGCGGCAAATTCAACCATGTTTTGCTCAGGTTATAACCCATCCAACTGAGAATGAATATATATATATATATATATATATATATATATATATATATATATACTATATGACATATTTCAGTAAATGACTTGATATTAAATTGTTCGTGCATACAATTTTTAGAGATTATTGTTGATATATAGCAGAACCGTAAAAGGCGTTTTGGGCGTTCGTTCGCAAGTTTTAATCTAGAAGATGTTTGGTGAAATGATCTATTTTCACTAGTTCCAGTATTTTTGACAATAACCGTAAAAGCTATATCTATGCCCATATGTACAAAATCCTCATTTTGTGAAAAATGAAAGAAGCAGAAGCCTGACTCCGGTATCGCATATGGATGGCCAAATATAAATAGACAGATGTTGATGTTAAATTATAACATCATCAAACCTTAGATTTTTTGTATTCTGAAAGGATGGAAATGCTGGTTTAATTTTTGGAAGTAAAAAAACACTTAGAAATCAATTAAATCAGTTGTGTAATCAGCTGAAGACGGAAATTATCCAATACTTCTGATTTTCGAAATGTCATATGAAGTAGTTCTTGCTACATACCATTTGGAATGGAAGACTTGCAAGAAAAATATGATTATCCAATTTTTGTTGGATGGGAATACTGCAATCCGTGCAATTTTTTTTTAAACGTTTCAGTCTTGCGGGAAAAACAAGTTTGTTTGCAATCCACCAGGATATTCGAAATACTTGCGTCCTAATCCTACAGACTTCCTGTCTATCTCAATGGTCTTCCTATATGTATTTCCAATTGTGTAGATGCATAACCCTAAATATCATTTCCATACAGTGATTCATTATGTATTCATTAACAAATCATAAAAAATGTCTGGTCGATATATTTAGTTTTTATGGCATTTTTACTCAAAGATGCTATAGTATTGTTTTCGATCATCAAATTTTTATAGCGTTTCATAAGATTCTGTATGGATTGGGCGAGAGTAGGTAAAATTAGAAAATGAACGAATAATCAACAGCATCTCCAAACTAATTCAGTTACTGAAGAATTAACAGTATTATTGAATATTTGCTGATATCATCAGACGGAATTATAAACAATTCACTATTTTAGCTCGGAAGTGACATAAATTTTGCTTTGTTTCCAACAAGATAATGAATAGGTTATAAACATTTCAGATTCGCAAACTTTCATGCCTATTTGACTATATAATTCTGATCCTATCTATATTTAGGCTCATTAGGCATATGAAAGCTGGCAATTTCTTAATTTGCTTGGAAATAATTCCTCCGCGACCGAATATCAGATAGCTACTATTCATTTTGGTGGTTGTAGAAGAGATGGGGGAAGGTGGAATAGCTGAAGGCAAAAATATGACTTTTTTGTGACGAGAAGTTTCAAAAAGAATTAGCAAAATATACATTTCACCTTTTTAGCCCCTTTAAAGTCGAATATACAAAAAAATATATATTTAGTATTTGTTTCAACAAGAATTACAAACAAAAACCAAGTTGCTATCTTGAATACATCCTGAGAAATAAGAGAATTTGGAAAATCAAAATTTACCCCTTTTAGTGTCAAAATTTTGAAAAAAATCATGAATTTGTTTCCTTACAATTATATGCAAAATAGCTGAATACTAAAATATACTCGTGTTTTTTGTTTGGAAGAAATTCACGTTTTGATATTTCATAGCTGAAATATTTGTTTCAGCGAAATTTATATAGAAAAACCAAGTTGATATCTCAAAAACAGATATGTTTCTCACAATTTACACCTTTTCGCCCCTTTAGTGAATTCCGAAAAATGAGTAATTGGTTTGTAGACATTTGCATGCGAAACGATTGAAAGCAAAATTAAACTCTTTTTAGGTCGAATATTAAATCTTCAGGAATTAATTATCCATAGTTATTCCGATAACATTTACAACAAAAAACCTAGTTGATGTCCCCAGTTCGTTAAATACATGGAAAAGTTTTTTCCATTCTTTTGTTTCAACTTTTCTAGGGGTCTTGGTGGGAATATAACTAATATTCTCGAGTTTCCAGCTTCATTGATTTTTTTCTGTTTGTTGAAGTAGGTCAGGAAATCAAGACATTGCATTTTTATTATATCGAATAGTTTTTTCTTTTTCGCGACTTTGCCCTCGTGGATTTCAATGTCATACATTTTCATATAATTTTCAGATGTGATGCAAAAATATAAAATACTCGTTAAAACAAATTCAATACATGGTGCATATTAACACTATTTGTTCCTCAACGTAGAATATTGAAAAAAAAAACTATATTAGTGCACAATTGTAAGAAAAATCCCACATTTTTTTTAACCTCCAATTTTTTAATTCCTCATAGATGATTCTAGGTGGTGATTTGGTTGAAAGGACCACTATTAAGTCAATTTAAGTTGCCTTCCATTTATTGAGTAAAATGTCTTAATATCCCAATTTTCGACTTCTGAATTACCTGAATTTTTGGAATACCGAAGAAAATATATTCTTGAGCAAAAAATGAAATGAAAGTTTTGCCGTTTTTTTTCCAATGAATGATTGCAATGATTATTCAAATACGAGCAAATATGTTCATGTAAGAACACGTCTTAAATTCAACAATAACGTAGTCCTTAGTTCAATCAATTAAAAGCTTATCTTTGAAAAATTGCTTTTTACTTGTGAATATAGTCATTACTTTCAATTTTGCACTGAAAATGTGCAATGTGGGATTTTAAAAACTCTAGTTAGCGAATTAAAGGATGATTTGGGGAAATTATTTATCTGTAATGTGTAAATGTGATGGTGGTCTGGAAATGTACATACATACATACATACATACATACATACATATATATATATATATTTATATAAATATATATAAATATATATATATATATATATATATATATATATATATATATATATATATATATACCAGGTGAAAATGGGACTAGGGCCATGCCTATATCTCCTTCACTTATCAACCGATTTGAATGAAATTTTGTACATAGATATGAGACACAATTTCGGATTGACAGACATATGAAAACAAAATGGCCGACTTCAGGTTTTGCCAGAATAGCCACCAACTTCGATTTTTCAAATGGAACACCCTGTATGTTTGATGTTTTTCGGATTCTACCGCTCAAATTACATACGATAGTGTTGCCAAATTTTTATTTTACAATAGAAAAAAATCTATACTAATTTACATCAGTAACTCATAGTAATAGTCATTTCATCGATAAGATCAATAACAAAACCTACAGCAGGAATTGAAATTTTATGAACGCACTTTTAACGAAAAAATAGTTTTTTTTCAAATGGTTGCATTTTGCCATTTGATAGATAATTTAATTACCAATTCAACGATATACATTATGTACCACTTTCTTTTTGTTCAAAACTAAAAACGATCAATTATTGAATTTGTACAATATTTTATACGATGCCTACAAATTCCAATGAGTTATCAGTTTAGGTTTGATGAAATGAAAGTAAAGTAAAATACCAATTTTATTTGTCATCTCGTTTCGTTTGAAAAAGTTTTTTTTAAATGGAAAATAATAATCGTTATTTTCGAAACGAACAAATCGATATGATATTGATATACGGAGAATGTCAGAAGAACGTTGTCAATGCTAGTATGCTATACGCTGTTCGTTATCCGTTAAGACGGTACCCATCGAGGACCTATTTCCGGAAATTGGAAATGATGCTAAGGAAAGAACCAGCTGATCAAAACCACATCCATTTCATCGTCAGTGAAGAAGCTGAAACTAATGTTTTAGCATATGTTCATTTTTCTCCATCTACCTCAGTGCGAGAATTGGAAATTGAATGTGGGATCAGCAGGGAAATTGCCAGAAAAAACATAAATATCGCTCCTATAAACACAGTTTGAATCAGCATCTATATGAAAATGACCCAGAACGGAGACTAACTTATTGTCTCGAAGATACTGTTTACAGATGAGTCTAGGTTTACGAATAATGGTATGTTCAATAGGAATAATACAAGGTATTGGGCTCAAGAAAATCCTAGATTGCTGAGAAAAGGTAATTTTCAAGAAAGATTTGGATTAAAAGTCTGGGTAGGAATCATAGGAACAAGAATCATTGGACCAATCCTTTTCGATGGACCTTTGACGGGCCAAAGGTATCTACAATTTTTAGAGAACGATATTCAAAATGATATCAACGTTTTACCTGAGAACCTCAGGGAAAATATGTTTTTTCAGCAGGATGGTGCAGGACCACATAATGCTAATATTGTTCGGCAATATCTCAGTGATACCTATGGGCCGAGATGGATTGGAACAAATGGTCCAATCAGATGGCCAGCCAGATCGCCCGACCATTTTCTTTGGAGGACTTGAGAGATAGAGTTGAGCGCGCATTTCAGGAAATTCCTGCTCACGAACTGATAAATGTGATGAGGTGTACAATAAATATAGAACTAGTCTATAAGTTAGGGAAAACGGGCAACACTTCGAACATATCATTGGTCATTAATAAATAAAATGACTTTTCGATGGCTGTGTAACTCTTCTATTGAAAACAGGATAATGGTATTGTGAGTAATAATTTGTAGGTACGTTGAATGTTTCACTGTTTCAGTCGTTAGATTTGTTCAAACAGTTTGATTATATTGAAGTTATCTTTTCTGTAATGGGTTTATGATAATTACATATTGTCATGTCGATTATTTTTGGTAATTCATTATTACCATTCTGAAGTAAAGTTTGAAAGAATGAATAGATGTCATGTTACCAATTTTTTACATTGATTTCATTTTGTTAGATGGCTTCTACGTTTTGAACAAAAAGAAAGTGAATTAATTGGTAATCAAATTCTCTATCAAATGGCAGGATGGCCCTCGGTAGGTACCATTTGAAAAAACGATTTTTTCGTTAAAAATGCATTTAGAAAATTTCAATTCCTGCCGTAGGATTTGTTATTGATCTAATCGATGAGATGACTATTACTATGAGTTACTAATGTGAATTAGTATAAATTTCAGCCTGATCAAGGCCTCCTGGGCTAAAAAAAATTGAGATTTTTTTTTATTGTAAAATAAAATTTGGCAACACTGTCGTATGTAATTTGAGCCGTAGAATCCGAAAAACATCAAACATACAGAGTGTTCCATTTGAAAAATTGGAGTTGGTGGCTATTTTGGCAAAACCGGAAATCGGCCATGTCTATCAATCCGAAATTGTGTTCATTCAAATCGGCTGATAAGTGAAGGAGATAATAGGCATGGCCCTAGTCCCATTGTAACCGGTATATATTTGTATATATATATATCTAAATATGTATATATATATATATATATATTCTTTGTGTTATTTATCAATTTGCCTGCATTTCCCGGATATTTCAAATGAACAGCATATCTCCACAAATAATCCAATAGGGTTACTCATTTCATTTCAGTATGTACTTTGGTGATTTTTAAGACTATTCGCTAGTGAACAAAAGGTAAAATCGGAACACTAACGGTCTCACCCAAGTCTTTTTGACCGTCTGTCACAATCTCCTACTATCTAAACTATCTAAACTAATTATAGGCTTTCATGAGCCAAAACTATTTCAGGACTGAACGTCACATTTTTTTCTTGAATGTGTTTTTCATTAAGGCAGATTTGTCCATAACAAAAAATATCCTGATATAATGATAATAACATTTATTCACAACAAACTAGTTCACAAAGGTCAACATTCCATGAATGGGCACTGTAATTGAATGATAATTATTATGTATATATGGTTCAAGTAAGTTATATAATTGTGACTTCTAGATGGTATTATTTTACTCACTTTACTTCTCAACAAAACTATATCAATATGAATTTAATAATGGAGGAAATAATTAATATTCAAAATATAATTTTTTTTTGTTTCTATGCATTGATGAATGTGCATTATTGGTTGTTGTTCTATCTACAATTCCAGCTTTTCCTTGAATCATAATGTAGAATCAATTTCCCTCAGAGAACTCGGAATTAAATTTTAAGTTTTCGGACTTACAAAATGAAATGATCTCTGTATTACATTTTTCAGGTTTTGAAATACGTATAAAACTGGTTTTAAATCTTGTGCTATATTCGTGGTCCATTTTATTGAGTTCACCACGTTGAATGTGTTGCATCAATCTGGTAATAACAAATTTGGCTGATGTCGAGTAAGTAGTTTTTTTAAGGAGTCATCTGTATTGTTAGATATTTTTTGGAAATATATTTTATTAATATTCTCTGGATTATTTCTAATGCTTTCAATTGATTTTTGTTAGCAATAACACCCTAATTGGGGTGACTTTCAATCACAGAATAATACATGATCATAAGATATCTGATTTCGAGTATTTCACGTACTTGAATTTATATAATAGGAAACGAAGTTTTTTCGCCAAATGGTGGATATGTTTATATTGTTCATGCAACTAGAGGTGATGATCGACATATACACCAAAGTATTTGATACTGTCAGCAGACTGAATTTTAACTATCCCTTTTCCACAGGTGATGTTCAGTTCATTGCATTTTGGAGAATATTTCTCGTAAGACGTGAACGGTATGAATACAGTTTTATAGACATTTACTGCGAGTAGACGACTGTCAAACCAGTCAATTTTTATTCCGAAATCCTCCTCTGTTGCCGATTTTATCAGATCCCACGTGTTTTCATCATAAATTACGGATGTGTCATAAACTTCATGCGAAGTTTATTGAGATCTTTCAAATATATATTGAAGAGAATTGGCTACGTAATAGTACCTTGTAGAATAACAAATTTAACCGATTCACTTTTGCTGCTCACATCACCTATTTTGACAATATGTTTCCTGTTTCTTAGATTTGGGACATTTTCCGGACTGAAATATATAAATTTATCATGTACCTATCCCAGTTGGGCCTTGATGGAATTGGCAATAATTTTTAGATTTTCCGCTTGATATTATCTACGTCTTGTGATTTTTTTATTTTTCATTGGTTGGTTCTAGGAAGAAGAAATTCAGTAATTTTGTTTTCGAAAAAATCTCCTATTCGGATTTGTCTGAATGTTCATGGCCAAAATTTGTCTGAATGTTCATGGCCAAAATTTGTCTGATTTCAGAGAAATAGTCAACAAGAAGATCCGTTTCCTGTTTTTGATCATTAACTATTTGATTATTTTGAATGACTATGATTTTTTCTATTTGTTATTTGATTCACTACTTTCCACAAGCCTGATAAATTATTTTCATTTGCCAAAATCTGTTTTTGAAAATATTTTGTTCGCTTCTAGGATTTATTTATCGAGTATGTTTTTTGTTTTCCATATCGTGTTTTGTTGTCGTTTGGGTATTTTTTCCATGTCATGTAGAGTTCATGCTTTTTTCAAAAACTCTCATTATTTCATTTTTCATCCATGAGTTTCTCTTGATATTATGCTTTTTCATCTTAATATTATTACTTTTTCAGTAATGTTTTTGATTATGTCTATTAATTCTTCAACACAGTTTTCTACATTATTTGAGTTATTTACTCGCAACCAGTTCTCACTCTCAATGGGGTTAATGATTTTTTTGTCTATACAGGGTATTTCATAATTGAATGCTGATTCTCAAGAGCAATAATAAGGAAAGGAAAGGACAATTTAACAAAAAAATTTGTTTTTTCCCAATTTAACACCAACACCGCTTTGAATCTTTTTCAATTTTGGTACATGCAAAGTACGCTCAAAAATACGTTTTTTTCAGCATTAAGGTTTTTTAATTTTCATCAATCGCGTCCCTGTTAACATGCCCTGCAATATTTTTAATCAAAATAATGACACGTCACTGTTTTCTTTTAATAAATACAATTTTTAGAATTGTCCTATATCTTCTCATGAAATAGTCTCATTACTTCTTTTTTTTTTTAATTAAATGCCTTCATTTGCTTGTACCTATGCGATTTTTGCTTAGTCTTAGTCTCAATTTCACAATTTTATAATTTTATAGTAACTATTATTTAGTTTTAGTAATAAGTATCTTTCAACTATTTTGAACAAAAAATACCAAAATAAAATAAACTGTTCAAAATGTCGGCCACCTGCAAGTATATACGCTTCAGACCTCCTTCTCATTGACTCGCGTACTCTTTCTATTTCTGGAGTATTCCTTATAGCTTCACAAGACACTATTACGCGGAATTGCGATTTTTTCTCAGTTTGAATTGATTAACTGTAAACTAAGGTCTTAAGATGTCCCTACAGAAAATAATCCCCAGACTGTGTAGGTCTGGGGATCTAGCTGGCCATAACCCTGTTCCCGCATGACCTATCCAGCGATTATTAAAGTTTTGCTTTAAATATTCGCGTGCCAGAGCACCAAAATGAGCAGGTGCACTATTGTGAATGAACCACATGCGATTTTGCATTAAAATAGGAACAACAGAATTGGCAAATTATCTTCAAGAAATAAGTGATAATTATGCCCATGTAATCTGCGTGGTGGAAAAAAAGGTCCAATTAAGTAATTAATCACCAATAATTCCAGCCCACATATTCAATGAGAACTGCTCCTGGTGATGGGATTCCACGATTGCATGCCTAAAAATGATTATTATGAAAATTTCTGGTACTGTTTTTAGTAAAACTAGCTCCGTCCGTGAATAAAATTTCCGTGTCAAATAAAAGATTTCAGGCAACTCTTTGGAGAAACCATTGGCAGAAATTCACGCGTAATGAAAAGTCTCGAGGAAGTAGACCCTGAACCCGTTGAATGTGATAGTGATATAATAAATAATCATACAGATTCTTTCATACTAGAATATGGGCGATATTTTAATTATTGGCAACTCTCTTCGCACTTATTTCGGGATTTTCTTTAACTGAATTTAACCTAGCTACCTCAATTGCTAGAGTTCTTGCAGTACGAGGTGCTCTTTTTAAGTAATTATTTGGCTCAAAACTTCCTGTTTCACATAACCTTCTGTGGGTGCTTGAAATCGTTCGAGCATCAGGAACCATTCTATTTGTGAATCGCTTTTGATACAGTCGCCTGGATTCATATGCGTTCCCGTCAGCAAGTCCATACAAGTAATATATGTCTGCTGATACAGTATTTGTAAAATTCAACATGTTTTTACCCGACTGCGCGACGCAAAGGAGGGTAATGTGTTTATCAGCCTATTTATGTATGTTTGTTCCTTTGCGGTGATCTACAAACCAAACGCGTGGGCCGATTATGATGATTCTTGCGTCAATCGAATTGTCTTAATCTTGCAAGTGTTACTAAATGACAGTAATCAAAATTCAATATGGCGACAACCAGACGCCATATTGTGAATAAAGACATGAGAGTAATAATAAAAATTCAATATGGCGACAACCAGACGCCATATTGTGAAAAAGTTATAGCTTGGTACATCAGTAATTGGTTAATTTACTCGTTAGTTGGTTTATTTCGGTTTCAGTTACTATTTCGTTTCCGTTATATTTTTAATACACTATCACTTAAATATTTTGATAGAAACTTAATTAAGTACAGTCAAGCTCGACTATAACGACTTAAAAAAAATCGAAAACCCGACTGCGTAAAAAGTCAACTTTAAAAAAGATGGTAACAAGATGACCAGAAAATATTGTTCGAAAATTATGTTTTAAGGGGTAAACTATTAAACTTAATACTATAAACAATCTCACGCAGTCGGAGGCTATAATATATCTTCATTGTTAAATTGACCGCGTGAGATTGTTTACAAACTTAATTTCTTAAACATGATTTTCTGACAATATTTTCTGGTCACCTTGTTTCAATCTTCTTTAAAGTTCACTTTTCACACAGTAGGATTTTTTTCTATTTCTTTAGTAAACAAGTTTTTAAAACATAAATACACATCGCAAAGGTTTCAAAGAACAACTCGCAACAAAGGACGACAGCCCAGTGCCAAGTGCCCGATGTATCGAGACAAAATAATTCGAAACATTTCCATAAGTATGCGCGCGGATACGCACTAGTTACTATAGAAGACTTGTTGAAACAGACCGCAGTCACGTCTGACCGTCTGTCGATTCAGCTCGTGGGAAAAACAATTGTATTTGCCCATACTTGCAATTTAAAAATGTCTTCTTCAAATTGATTTTATATAAAAAAGCCGCATGTTTGCGAGATTGTGAACTGCAAGAGTAGAAGCGGTATGATCGAGTTTCATTCCATGGATTCTCATAAATTTTCGTCAACAGAAAAATATTTGGTAAATTCGTCCCAATAGAATACAACAACTATATTAATTTGATTTGTTCGAAAATATGCACAAGATGTTCATAAAATCAGATGTGGAATCACCTGCGACTGAAAGATAAACTTCAGTCCATCTTCCATATTAATTTGAATATACAAGTATTTTTCACAGAATTCCCTTCAATTTGTTTCATCCATTTACTCAAAAAGAGATTATATGATTCCAAATTTGTATATGCCTCGAAGTCTTCGGCTGTGTATGCACTCTTCTTAAACGCAAAATAATTTAAAATGTCATAATTTGAAACTTTTGGAAAGTCCTTAACATCACTGCTATAATCATCAAATTTTAATAAATAGGGATCCCAACCGTTGTTTTCTTTCAGTTTCTCAGAAAATATTTTCTGGACATCTATAGAAATATTGGAATAATCACTTTAATCGGCCATTAAATAAAAACTAACACAAATAATCAAGTCCCAAGGTGAACTAATCATATACAAGAATATTCTCATTGTTATAAAGCCCAAATCTCCAGGTATAACTCCGGTTAAACTCGAAAAATATCTATTAAATACTATTGTTGAAGGCAATAATTGTTTCGGTAGCTGTTTGGGTGTCCGCGGTCTATGGGAGGCCTAAAATTATTGTGCGCTGTGTACTATAGTTTATTTGGTGTGTAGAAATACATTTTTGAATTAACTTGTATTTCTGTTGCACTTAAGGCGCGTTTTCACGAGTCGATTTTAGTTGATCAACTAAAATCGAAATTAATTTTTGTTCGCACATGTAAACGAAAATTTATTCGTAGTTGTATAAAATGGCTGCGAACGAAATTGTCCAGGCAGGCAGAGTAGCTATTTGAGAATGATTAAACGAACAAATCAGAGATATTTTGTCAAAATTTGACAAAAAATTTAGAAAACGTTGGTTTTGGATCAGGAATTGTATATTGCGAAGAAATAAATTGGGCAGGAACCCTGCTCAAGGAGCTGACTTTGGAGGACAAGGATGCATACAAAAATCATTTGAGAATGTCCGGAAAACAATTTGAAGGACTTATTTCAGAGATTCAACTCGACTGACTACAGTTCACACGCTTCAAACGCGTTTCAACTTGTCTGAAAATCGCCTATGACGCATTAGTTGATCGATAAGTTTTGAATGGGTTAAACTTTTTCGGTTCGACAAAAATTGATCAACAAAAATCGGAATACAAGGTTCACAGGTATATTTTTGTTCGATTTTGGTTGATTAATAAAAATCGTTCAACTGAAAGCGACTCGTGAGAACGCGTCTTAGAGAATCAAAAGGCGGTCTAGTAGAACCTGATAGATTAATAATATCGGTACAGGCTCTTCCTGGAATTTATGATATAATCTGGAAGTACCACCACAACGTAGACAAAATCAAAACATTTTCAGAAAGTCACAAATTGATATGTTTTGGTTCCAAACAATTTGTTTCGAAACAAACGTAGCATCCAGTCTGTGACCGGCCTTAACGAGTGAATTCGCATAGGGACAAGCAAATGAACACATTTTATTTTTTAAATCGAAAACTGTTCGTCGGACGAAAAAAGTCATTGTTTTGATTGAAATTATTGTAGGGCATGTTAATAGGGACGCCACTGATGACAAAAAACCCTAATTCTGGAAAAATGTTTTTTATGCGTACTTTGCATGTACCAAAATTGAAAGAGAAATACAAAGCGATTTTAGAGATATTGGGAAAAAACTGATTTTTTTGTTAATCCCAACACCCTGTATCTCAGAAGTAAAGCGGTTGAAGAATTTTTCTCAAAACCATCCGAAAATTATCGCCCTTTAGGTTCAGCATTTAATTATGAAACACCCTGTATATTTTTATTTCATTCTATTTCCTTTTTCCGACTCATTCATTTCAAGGATTATGGATCGGTGAGATGAAAGCTAAGATAATGTAGTACGCATTTATGTCAATGAAAATAAAATAGTTGTTTGACAAGAGGTAAAAAAAACTGCACAAAACAATAGAAAAAAAATTCTTTTATCACATTAGGATCGAAGGAAAACTACATGCCACTTCATAGAATTTTGGAAGGTGTGATGTATGTATGTTAACAAATGAAATCTTTTGTTGAAGTGCCAATAAGTTCGCCACGAACCTATAAATAAAGATTCGATTCATTACAGAACGCATATATAATTATTGTTTCAAAACAAATTGGTCGGTTCCAAACAATACAATTCTGACACGTGTTAATGTATCGTATATTGATTGAACCATAGTGTTGATCGAGTCCTTGAACATGAAAATTTCAGTTTATTCGAACTGATAATGAATTTCTTTTCTTCGTTATGTTTCCCAGACTAGGAAACACTTCCAAGTAACAATGACACTGTAATTTCCAAAATTGATGTAGAAGACTACTGAATTGAATTTGGTACTGGAAATGTGAATTTGATAATGACAATGAACGTACGATTTACTCAAATAAAATTTCCGAAAAAAAATGAACGTATTTCCGCAAACACCTTCAAGAAATCCGTTTCACTAAGCGGTGTAGAAAGTGAGACACGGAGCTCGATATATTAATAATTGTAATTCATATCTATAAATAAAATGAGCGACCTATGTACACTGTATTTGCCGAAGATGATACAAAATCCCTCATCTATAAATAAAATTGTGTTAGATTCTGAGACGCAAAGAGAGAAAGATGAAGTAAACGCTACGAGAAATTTTCGAAGAAGAGGATTCATTTCGCACGCCGCGCGCCGGTCGATTTTTATTCTGTTGAAAGTTGTTTTCTTCGGCAGATCTCTTAGTGAGGAATATATTTTAGGAATACCTCAAATATAATCGTCCATCAAGAAACGTTCCTGAAGATGGTCCAGAATTCCGGATCAGTTGGGTTATTTGTGGTTATGTGTGTCTTATAAAATTGTTCTTTCCCCTACGTTCCTCCTTTCCAAACTATTTGATAATTTTTATTTCCGTTTAGTTTATTTGGATCTATAATCGATCTATTTTGCTCAAAGAGCTTTCCCAGTTTCATTTCTTTTTACTTCACATGTAAGAATGCTGAAATATTTTTGGCGGACTCAATTCGCTGCATGATTTTTTGGACAAATTTTATAATTTTCTTTGATATTGATATAATTCTTGCATTAAGGTTACGACTGATTACACTTTAATGAAATACATTTTTCTTAGCCCCATTTATCTCAATTATGACTGGATAAAAATATCAATATATTATACGAATATAATGAATATTTTCACCTGCTTATTTTTTTTTCGATTCAGAATTACTTCCATATCTAGGCATCGTCATACTGCCGGGGAAGTTGATGTTTTTTGTTACATATCACAAAAAATGGCAAAATTTATTACGAAAATCTATTACCTAGTTGACATATCATAAGGTGCATATTTAGATACTTACTGAATGAAAGTATAATTGTGATTTAATGTCTGCAAAATACCGAAACAAAAGAAAATAACAATCCACGAGATAATATTGTTTTTAGCGCGTCTACTTTTAACGACGAGACATGTACTTTTCTCGTTTGTGCATGATGGGGTTGTTTACTTCGTGCATTTTCGAATATTATCGTGTTAACTCGTACCACTTTTTCTCCATCTCTGACTAAATAGTTACTCCAATTAGGTACGTGAATATTAATTCTGAAAGTATTCAACTTCTTCAGATGTACTGTATATGCACGGTTCTAATATTTTTTTTTTTTTTTTTTTTTGTCTTTTCAACTTTTGTGAAGTCGGTTTTCGAATGTAATTATTATTGTAGATTTTTCCTTTTTCGTAGAATTATTCATTTCAATTTCAATATCTCAATAATCTTCAAACAAATTCTTCCCGTTTGTTCGATTGATAATCTAGTAAAGATAATAGGGACAAAAAATTATTTTGGTTGCCAGATTTGCACTAAAAAACAAAATACAATTCATTATTATGTAGAATGTGCGTCCATCAAATTGATTTGGAAAAGCGGGAACAAGGACAATAAAAGTGATCTGAATTTTAGAAAGTCTCGACGTTTATTTGACGTCTTATTCAGGACTTTTTTCAGTTATTCAGACTTGTATACCCTCCAGAAAGCATCAATTCATATTTTCAATAAAATACTCGAACAAGTTATTAATTATAGATACAAGTCTGAATAACTGAAAAAGTCCTGAAGACGTCATCAAATAAACGTTGAAACGTCGGCAACTTTCTAAATATCAGACTTTTATTGTCCTTGTTCGCGCTATTCCAAATCTCCAGATAATTCATTGTATTAGTAATTAAGTTTTCACTTAGTATTAGGTTTTAACTTTTTTGTAGGGAACACGAAAGGCAATTTAACGTGTTATTTCGTAAAAAAAAGAAGCAGACCTAAAAAATTAAACACTCCTTAATCTTCCAGCTTCTTGAAAAGTGCAGTAATAGCGGAAACATTTTACAATTAAAAACATGAACTTTTCAAACTAGTTTCATGAATCGCCTTCGAGAGTAACTAGGAAGATATGTAATTAGTTTATGCGATTAGGGGCATATCTAATAATATGTCGAGATTAATTTAAAACATGTGCATCGTATTTCAGCAGAAACTTTATAAATAAAATTTGGCTTCAAAGAATTCACAACAGCATTTCAGAATTTTATGCGTCTTCTCATAATAAATATTTTCAATAAACAATTTTGTTGATCTGGAAATAGTCTATTATTGTTAGTAAAACAAACCAACTCACAAGGTTATGAAAACTGGAGAAATCCTAATTTTCGAGAATAGCTGTGTTAGCTTTCAAGATAAGAAAACACTTCCCTAACGTACCTTCAAATAATTCTATTCAAATGTTTTCACAAGACTGAAGACAATAAAATTTCATGGGATGTGAAAATTTTATATCTGGTGGGTGCCGAAAAAGAATAAGAGCATCGACTTCGGTCGCTTTCGATAACATTCGTCAAAATATAATTTTATCAAAAGAAAGTAATCTAGTATAAACGTAATGAGGAACGGTGAAAGTTAGATTTTGTCAAATGTTGGAATCATAGCAGGTACAGAGCCTAACAAGAGACATAAAATCTATTTTTATTTCCGAATTTCCCTCGATTAATAAATTTTACGTATCTGAATTATAGCTGGGGGTGGAGCTGACGCCTGAAATCTGGCGACGCTAGTCAACATTATGGAGAGAGGGGAGCGCGTGAATCTGGCGACAACGTCTAGCCAAATACTTGACATTTTCAGAATTTTATTCAATATTTCGGGGTCTAGTGTCGCGTTTCTATGATTTATAATTGAAATTTTCATTTCGGGATAGTTTAAGCAACCAAGGATGAGGCATATACTTATAATTATCACATATTATGGTCAAACCTAGGGTGTCCATGAGGATGTTTTAAGAAATCACGAAGTAGATAATTATTCTCGAGGTATTTCTAACTAATGATCAAAAGTTCAGTTTTTTTATGATTTTCGAAAACTTCCTACAATTCAGCTTGAGAGAAAACTACCTATAATCATCGCTATTTTTTCGTAATTTTGGCTTTAGTACTTTCTGAGAATGAGATAAACCACGAAATTGTTATAAAAGCCGTTTTGGATCCAGATAATCATATGAAAGAGCTTCAATTATAAGTATTCAAAAACTATTATTTTATTACTTGCTGACCCGACAGACGTTGTCATGTCCAAATTTCGATTTTTCCTAATTTTTGTTTCCTGAAAACTTTCGTCAGCGTAGAATTTTTATTTTCCTATGTTTTTCTTTGTGTTGTTATCTAATTTATGCCTTGACTCTGCCCGCTTCCCGTTATTATCCCGTTTTTAAGTTATCTCGTTATCCCATTATCCCGTTATCTCGTTATCCCATTATACCGTTATGGATAGCGCGAAAATATCTGTGTATAACAATTTTCATAGCGATTGGTTGACGGGTATAGAAGTTGATGCGCTGCAGCTCCGTCTAGTGGCGAGTTCAAGTAAAATGGATAGCATAAAAACCTTCTCCATAGAAAAGCACTTACTTTCAAACAAAGAATCAACCAAATATGTTGTTCCTATCGTTAGTTATGATCTATCTATAGTGCATAAAAAAATATAATTTTTGCAGTTTTTCCGAATTTTTCGACTTATATTTGTAATTATCCTGGAATTTTCCAAGACGATAACGAACAAAAAAATTACGCATATCCATCATTCGAATCGTGAGTTATGGTCTGGAGTTCATACAAAAATCCCACAAAAAAAAGCACTTTCCCGAATTTTCCAATTTTCCGGGCAACTTCTCCTATTTTTTCCCCTAAAAACCTTCCACGGACTATTACGAACATTTAAAGAAAGCCAAATCGGTCTAGCCGTTCTCAAGTGATGCACTTACAAATTTTGACATTCATTTTTATAATACTTTTAATAGCCCCCCCCCTGTTAACTTTTGAACGGTTCGACGTAGAACAATGAAAAAAAAAAACGTATTGAATGATATAACCGAAACTACTTTTTGAAATGAAAGACATTCTGATTGCGTGATAGATGGCGCGGGGGGAACATCAATTTCAAATAGCATGGGGATTAGGTGGCACATCGTTGTAAGGATAACTCAATTTTCTTTTCAACAATCTAGTTTTTTTCAATTTCGTTAATACGTTTTTTCACAATATGCATTTGAAATGTCAAGTATAACAAAATTTTAAATGCATATTGTGAAAAAAAGAATTGACAAAATTCAGAAAAATTAGATGGTTGTGAAGAGAATTGAATTATCTTTTTAACGATGGTCCACTTGACCCCCTATGCAATTTGAAATTTTTAAGTTGATGAGCCCCACGCGCCATCTATCGAGCAATCACAATGTCTTCTATTTCAAAAAGTAGTATCGGTGATATCATTCAAAATAGTTTTGGTCCCGTTGTTCTATGTCAAAAGTTAACAGTGGGGGGAGAAGAGGAGGTGGCTATAAAAAGCCACACTCGCAATTGTGATTCCCCAGAACAACCATAGTTGAATGAAAAATTGGATTACCTTTTCAACGACGTGCAAATCGACCTCTATGCCTTTCGAAATTTTCAAGTTGATGTGCCCCCAGCGCCCTCTGTCGAGTAATTGTAATGTATCTTCTCTCAAAAAGTAGGACCGGTAATACCATTCAATAAATTTCATGTCTCAAACTGGTCAAGAGTTATTGAGGTAATGGTACAATTCAGATCCGCACTTATATTTGACATTTCAAATGAATATTGTGGAAAAACACAAAAAAAAAATATGATGGTTGACAAGAGAATTGAATTATCTTTTCAACGATGTGCCCTTGACCCTCCATGCTATTTGAAATTTTCAAGTTGATGTGCCTCCTGCACCATCTATCTCGGGCAATCACAATGTCTTTCATTTCAAAGAGTAGTATCGGTGATATCATTCAATACGTTTTTTTTCATTGTTGTTCTACGTCAAAACGTTCGAAAGTTAACCGGGGGGGGACTATCAAAAGCCGCACTGTATAGATTAGTACTAAGGATATTGCAGACAATATTTCCTCAATCCACAATCTTCGAAAATACCAGAGCTAAAAATTGTGGAATCGTATTTGAAAAAAATTAAGAACCTACTTTAAAAATGTTGAAAAAGCACAAAATATTTTTTTAAGTACCGGTGATTACCTACAAATGCTCGTTTACTACCTCAAATAATTCCAATTTTTATATTAGAAATTAAACCACCTACATATGTCTGTAATTCAAGTAAATCTACATATGAATATTAGAAGCCCATGTTTATACATCTAAAGCATTTGAATACTGTAACGAACCTAGGCCGGACCTGTCGCCTCCCGCGTCGCCATCGACAGCGATGAGATCATCCCCGGAGATATTCGAGAACCATCCAGTCCCTCTTCCGCGTAATGCAACGGTCAATATTGGAAACAATTGGAACATGCCGTCGCCAACTGGAAGAATTCGAAACATCGAGAATGCTGTATCGGAGATAAATAGACAGCCCTCAAGAGGGAGTGAACGGTCTGAACGAGCCCATACCATCGAGCTACACAGTGGCGTAGTAATATAAATTAAGTTGTAGATTAAGTGTTAAATAAATTAGTTAAACCAAGTTAAGTTTATTTACGTTACAATTGGTGTCGGAAGTGAGATTTTGAAAATAAACAAGTGATCGTGGAGTGGATAGTCAGAAAAATAAATTGATAGACCTTTTTGTACGCCCAAAATAGACAGTGGCCCGGTTTTCGCGAAGTGGACAATTGTGCGTGGGAATATAAACTGATACACTGTTCGCGTGAAACAGAAAATAGACAGTGGCCCGGTTTTCGCGAAGTGGACAATTGTGCGTGGGAATATAAACTGATACACTCTTCGCGTGAAACAGACAATAGACTGGTGGCCCGTGGAGAAGAATTCGCGAAGTGAATTTTTAACAAACTGATAAACTTTTTCGTGTGAAACAGACTGATACCTCGTCAAAGACAAAATGTGTTCAAGAAAAGTGCGCCTTGCGGATTTGAAGGTAGCGGAATTGAGACAGGAATTGGAGGAAAGGGAACTGGAAACAACAGGTAAAAAGCAAGTACTCCAGGAAAGACTTGCAGAAGGACTTATACAAGAAGGTGAGGACCCCGAAACATTTTTATTCGAAGTTCCCGGAGGTGATTTAAGTTTGGTAATGAATAAACTGGAAGAAAATGCTAGAAATCTGGAAGAGAAGCTTCTAGAAAATTCAAGAAGCCTGGAAGAAAATGCTAGAAATCTGGAAGAGAAGCTTGAAGAAAATTCTAGAAATCTGGAAGAGAAGCTTCAAGAAAATTCTAGAAATCTGGAAGAGAAGCTTCTAGAAAATTCAAGAAGCTTGGAAGAAAATGCTAGAAATCTGGAAGAGAAGCTTGAAGAAAATTCTAGAAATCTGGAAGAGAAGCTTCAAGAAAATTCTAGAAATCTGGAAAAGAAGCTTCTAGAAAATTCAAGAAGCCTGGAAGAAAATTCAAGAAGCCTGGAAGAGAAGTTCCTGGAAAACACAGAAGGTCTAAAAAAAGAATTGTGTGGTGTGGCTAATTTTCTAGAAGAAAGAATGGGAACCGTTGAGACAGAGATAGATAAAATTAGGGAGCAAATGAACACGGAGGTAGATAAAATCAAAGATGGGGTCGAGGCAGAAATGGACAAAATAAAGGAAACAATCAGTAAGCTAGAAAAACGAATTAATAGTGCGCCCTCCACAGAGATGGTTAACGAAAATGCAATGCTGGACTTGAGTTTGAACGTGGATAAAGTTCAAGAGGGTATAAAAGATGTCAAGGTCATTTCAGAAATAGGGAAGCTTTCCATGAAGCCGCCTCAGTTCGACGGAAAAACTCCATGGGCAAATTACCGCCGGCAGTTTGAAGCAGCGGCCAAAGCAAACGGATGGAATGCAGGGGAAAGAGCTGTAGCACTGACACTTGCATTACGTGGAGAAGCGACAAATATTCTACAAACTCTCACCGCCCAAGAACAGGAGGACTATGATCAGCTGATTAAACATCTAGAATTACGATATGGCCACGCCCATTTGGAACACGTATACCACTCCCAGCTGAAAAATCGCTGCCAAAAATCGGGCGAATCCTTACAAGAATTCGAAACTGACATTGCACGCTTGGTTCGTCTCGCATATCCAGCCATACCGGAAAATGTAATGGAGCGATTAGCGGTTCAGGCATTCTTGGATGGACTCCGTGACCAAGAAACCAGACAAGCGTTGATATTAGCTCGTCCAACACATCTCGTAGACGCACTGGCACGAGCTTTGGAATTTGAGGCAGCAAAACAATGCTGCAAAAGCCAAAGTAAAGTTCAAACGATTGAGGAAGACTCACAGGAGCCTGCTAACTTGGAAGCTGCCATAAGAAAAGTGATGAAGGAAGTGTTGCCTGAGAAAAGACATATAAGATGCCGGAATTGTCGCAAAATTGGACATGTGCGTAGCAAATGTCCAACATTCATCGACTCCGATGCAGGAAAACTAAGAAAGGTCGATGAGAAGGGCAATCGTCGGCATGTGTCCGGCAAACCCCGGTTAACAACGCATATGTCGCTATGCTTCAACGACAGAACAAGGGTGTCTTCGTAGACGGTCTCATCAATAACGAGCCTTGCACCATGCTGCTAGATACAGGTGCGACTAGGACAATTCTCGGGCCTTCCTTTGCCAGAACACCGGAACGGATTGAACTGACAATTTGGGAAGCTACGCACAGCAACAGGGAGCCAGCTACTGTATATGGCGAGCTACCGATTGAAATAATTTTGGGCAACACTAAAGTGAAACATCAGGCACTTGTAGCGGACATCGAAGACGATGCAATCATCGGAATGGACATCATGAATTCCAGAGGGTTTGAATTGGATTTCAAAGACGGCGTCCTACGTGTCAACGGAGAAGAGCTGGTACTTCATGGGAGAAGTGAAGAGTTGATCCGTGTGCTGTTGGCTGAAGATGTAAGCGTACCTGAGAGGGCTGAAACCATTCTGGAGGCTCGCCTGGACGGGAGTGCGAGCAGTGGAGACGTGGTGATGTTCGAGCCCAAACTTCATGATGAGAAAATTGGACGAGGGATTGCACTAGGGAAGACCTTGTTGCGTGCTGACAAATTTGTGCCGGTAAGGGTCATGAATGTCAATTATTTCCCAGTGACCTTGAAGAAAGGAACAATTTTGGGGCACTGCTCGTCAGTTTCATCCGTGATCCGGGCGTACGAGGTACGATTAGCCAACCCAACAACTTGCCCACAGAACTAGAGAAATTAGTTGCCATCTCTTCCAAAGACATAAAACCAGCTCAACAGCCCAAACTAAGAGATTTAGTCAAAAAGTACCAAGACATCTTCGATACCGGAAGGAAAAGGGGGCGAAAAGTGGCCAGAAAATTGACGGGGGCCCCGATCCGGCAATCAGCAAGAAGACTTCCCTTGCCAAGAAGAGAGGCTGACAAAATAGTCAGCGAATGGGAAAAGAAGGAGTTATCGAACCGTCTGACAGTCCCTGGTCCTCTCCAGTCGTACTGGTGAAGAAAAAGGATGGATCGACACGCTTTTGTGTAGACTATCGCCAACTTAATAATGTCACGAAGAAGGACAGTTACCCTCTCCCAAGAATAGATGACACCCTAGACACGTTGGCTGGTTCCACGATTTTCTCGACCCTTGATCTGAAGAGTGGATACTGGCAAGTAGAACTCGCTCAGGAAGATCGAGAAAGACTGCTTTTACCATCGGCTCAGGATTGTGGCAGTTCACCGTTATGCCATTCGGGCTCTGTAATGCTCCCGCCACATTCGAAAGATTGATGGAAACAGTACTGAAGGGACTCTCATGGAACACGTGTCTAGTGTATCTCGACGACATAATTGTGGTCGGCAGATCGTTTGAGGACCACGTGAAAAACTTGGAGGAAGTATTCCTGCGACTGAGGAACTCCGGATTGAAGCTGAGCCCTAAGAAATGCCATCTGTTCCAAAAAGAAGTACGATACCTCGGCCACGTTGTCTCTGGGGAAGGAGTAGCAGTGGATGACCAGAAGATCAAAGCTGTTAAGGATTGGCCCATCCCAAAAGACATTCACCAACTTCGAAGTTTCCTTGGTTTATGCACATACTATCGCCGATATGTGCTGGGATTCGCCAACATCGCTAAACCACTGACCAAGCTCACGGAAGGCCAAACAAAGTTTCAGTGGTCCGAAGAATGTCAAGACTCATTCAGGAAGCTGAAAGGAGCTTTGATCAACGCACCTATACTGAGCTATCCCCTACCCAAAGGGAAATTCATTTTGGATACGGACGCCAGCAACGTGGGACTTGGAGCTGTCCTATCTCAGATCCAGGAGGGACAGGAGAAGGTCATTGGTTATTTCAGCAAGACGCTTAGCAAACCAGAGCGCAATTACTGTGTCACCAGGCGAGAGCTGTTAGCTGTTGTAAAGGGAGTGGAACACTTCTACAAGTACGTGTATGCAGCTCTCAAATGGCTCTTACAGTTCAAAAATCCTGAGGGTCAAGTAGCACGTTGGATCGAGAGACTCCAAGAATTCGATTTCGAGATCGAACATCGAGCCGGAACTAGCCATAAGAATGCAGATGCCTTGTCGCGAAGACCATGTCCAGATGATTGCTCACATTGCCGACGAGCAGAAGAGAAAGAAGCAACACTTTGTAGAACCGCGGCAATGGATGACAACTGGAATGACAGCAAGATCCAGAAAGACCAAGAGAGAGACCCCGACCTTGGCTTAGTCGTCAGCTGGAAGAAGGGCAATCGAAGACCATCATGGCAGGAAGTCGCAGGTTACTCGCCGGCTGTTAAGTCCTATTGGGCACAATGGAACTCTCTTATTCTGGACAATGGGATCCTGAAACGTGTGTTGGAGGCCGATATTGGTGGGGAAGACAGACGCCAAATAATTGTTCCCAGGAACAGAAGAGAGGAAGTGCTGCGGGAAATCCATGATGGAGTCGCCGGAGGACATCTGGGAGTGACGAAGACCCTGCAGAAAGTGAGGCAACGGTTTTACTGGGCCAATTGTCAAGCTGACGTCCAGGACTGGTGCAGGAAGTGCGCTGTATGCGCTGCTAGCAATGGACCTCGAATACGACCCAAGGCCCCGATGCGTCAGTACAACGTAGGCAGCCCGTTCGAGAGAATCGCCATTGACATCGCCGGCCCGTTTCCCGTATCCGACCACGGGAATAAATACATCCTTGTGGCAATGGACTACTTCAGTAAGTGGGCGGAAGCCTATGCCCTGCCCAACCAGGAAGCCATCACCGTCGCCGACGTCTTGGTGAAAGAGTGGATATGTCGATTCGGTATTCCAATGGAGCTGCACTCGGATCAAGGCAGAAATTTCGAATCCAACCCTTTCCAAGAAATATGTCTACTGCTGAACATCCGCAAGACAAGAACCACGGCCCTACATCCGCAGTCCGATGGAATGGTGGAACGGATGAACAGGACGATCAACCGCCACTTGTCCAAGGTTGTCTCTGACCATCAAAGAGACTGGGACCAGTATCTTCATTTGTTCCTGATGGCCTATCGATCCGCAGTACACGAGTCAACCGGTCAAACTCCTGCTAGTATTATAATGGGCCGAGAACTGCGACTGCCTTGTGACCTGAAGTTTGGGATACCGCCAGGACAAGACACTGCGGGAGAGGACTACGTCAGCAAACTTCGGCAGAGAATGGACGACATCCACGAACGAGTCCGGTTGAACATCCAGAGTGCCAGCGATAAAATGAAGAAGACCTATGACATCAAGGCCGACGCCGGAGGATTTAAGGTTGATGACCTGGTTTGGCTGTACAACCCCAAACGTCGTCGTGGACTATCACCAAAGTTGCGGAACTCGTGGTAAGGCCCGTATAAGATCGTGAAAAGGATAAACGACCTTGTGTACCGAATCCATAAGCCACCCGAGGGAAACCAAGGGTCGTCCATTTCAACAGGTTGGCCCTTACGCTGGAAACCATGACCAAGTTCGCACCCTCAAGCCACCGGAGGATGATATGACGTTCGAGAAGTTTATGTCCTTGTATTCAAACGGGCAGAAAGTTCTACATGGGGTTACTAGAGAGGAGTCACGAGACCTTTTCGAGGTGCCTGCTGACTACGCACTAGCGCACTGTGTGGCAGAAGATCTTCGAATGTCCAGGGGCATTGCCGTAGTGTTCTCCAAGAAATTTGGTCAACTCCAAACACTGCGGAGCAGAATCCAGAAGTTGGTGGGGTGCTACAGTTGAAGAAAGGCCAGAGAAACATCTACTACCTAGTCACCAAGAGGCATTCCCAAGATAAACCGTCTTATGAAGATGTCTGGAAGAGTCTCACCAAACTAAGAGATACTATGGTGGACCAGAATCTGGTGGATCTAGCAATTCCAAAATTATCCTGTGGTATTGATGGGTTGGACTGGAGAGTCATAAGAAGTATGCTGGAGGCGATATTCAGATCCAGCGGCGTCAAGATTTTGGTTTGCTGTAACCCTCTTCCACGACCGATCATGAAGACCGTGGAGTGTTACTTCCATCGAACTTCACGGTGCAGATATGGGGAGTCATGCAGATATCGTCACACTCCAAGGATGAAATTTCGGGACGAAATGTCTTTAAGAAGGGGGCAATGTAACGAACCTAGGCCGGACCTGTCGCCTCCCGCGTCGCCATCGACAGCGATGAGATCATCCCCGGAGATATTCGAGAACCATCCAGTCCCTCTTCCGCGTAATGCAACGGTCAATATTGGAAACAATTGGAACATGCCGTCGCCAACTGGAAGAATTCGAAACATCGAGAATGCTGTATCGGAGATAAATAGACAGCCCTCAAGAGGGAGTGAACGGTCTGAACGAGCCCATACCATCGAGCTACACAGTGGCGTAGTAATATAAATTAAGTTGTAGATTAAGTGTTAAATAAATTAGTTAAACCAAGTTAAGTTTAACCAAGTTAAGTTTATTTACGTTACAATACATTCAGAATTAATATTCATGTACCAAGGTAAAATTTCCAACCGGAAATTTGGCGCCACCCCTCAAAACAAAAAATCACCACGATGGAGAATAGATTGAAAAACACTTTTTCATTGCAGTCTCTTGTTTTCCTAGTGTTCGAGAACCGAATATAATTTTTTATCTCGAGATGGAACTAACCTATCTGATTTCTATCCTCAGTTGCTTAGTGATAGAATCATCCGACTTCTCAGCATTGTGGGTTCGAGCCCCATTGTCGGTGTATCATTTTTAAAGACTCCAAAAGTGGTTTCGGATCCCACTATAATAAGTAAGGCCACCCATTATCTTGTTATTAAAACTTCTGAAGGTTGGTAGAACAACTAAGAGGGCGGTCAAAACACCCTTTTTTACAAACTCACCACTAATACTATGAATATACTATACAAAATTCGTTTTCCCATCCAAAATTTTCAGTTGAAGATATCTGGAGTTTTACTTATGGAGAAATATGTGGGACAGTAAACTTTTTTATATTGCCAAATTTCAACTTCTACGTCAAATAGTCTCTGTGAAAAACGGCTGTGGCAGATAGACAGACGGACATGTGAGAGATTCCGTTCATCTTTTTGATGTACAGAACTCTGTAAAAGTATAAATATAGCCATACCTATTCTTTTGGTCATAAAACTGGACATTTTTATGATTTCTCTTAACATTTTTGGCATCTTCCCTCGAATGTCTAATGGTTTCTATACGAAAATAAACAAAATAACCTTATCGTTGTTGTTGAACCACACCCCTTATAGAACCTACATAGATCATGAAAAAAAAAATCAACTCACCACAAATGTGTAAAAGCCTCCTGGAACAGTTTGACCTCCAAACTTGATGTTGATGGTATACTCTCCAGCATCTTGAACAGTGTAGTATATACTCACGGTATTATCTTCATTTTCTACGATATCTATATCCAAATCTCTGAAATTAGAATGGTATAACATACTAACTCCACTGGAAATGAACTAAATAACTTACCCTCCATCGACAGATTTTACTTTACATGTAACTGCACCATTTCCAGCGTTTTCCGTGTTTACTATAATGCAGTAAGGCTGGCCACTGCAGAGAGTTTTTTCTAATCCTTCAACTATTTTACATTTTTCTGCCTGAAAGAAATGAGGAAAGTATGTTAGTAATATTGGACAATTATGATTAAACGAAGTTACTCACATTTCCAGTAGCAAAGGTCTGTATAGCTATTGGTGTCTTCGGTACTTCTTTTCCTCCATACTTGGCATCTAACTTATATCTGCCACAATCATCTGGAACGAATGTAGCACTGAAAGTACCATCTCCGTTTTCTTTCAAATTGACTGGCCTTGGCGAACCATCCGGACCGGTTATCTTAACTTCCAAATCTGCGAAACCAGCCTCTTTCGTGTCAATTTTGATGGTTGTAGGGACAGAAGCTGGAATGCCCTTTTCAAAAATTGATGGACCACTAAATTTCACTTTTTCGGGTTCTACCAGGGGTTTAACTTTGAGCGGGAATGGGCTATTCGGTATTTCTTTTCCGTTGTAAGTAATGTGTGTCTGTAGATTGGAGCCCTCATGCGGTGGAATGTAAGAAACATCGAAAGTTCCATCGCCATTGTCGACCACATCGGGTCTTTTAGACAAAGGTTTAGAATCCGAGGTTATGTTCACTGCTACAGGAGCAGGGCCTGCTTTCGAAGCATCGATGGTGAATTTGGTTGGCACACCAGTTCTGCAATTTGCTGACTCAAGACCCGGGCCAAAAGCTTTCACCAAGGTTTCGTCAATTTCTGGCACAACTTGGACTTTGAAAGGGGAGCCAGGAATGTGGTTGTCGGCAAACTTGATGGCAACATCGTATTCACCCGGCTCCGTAGGAACATATTCCACAGAACAGGAACCGTCTCTATTATCCTTACAGGTCATTTTCGCTTCAGATGGGCCTTCTATCGCTAGAGACAGCCCTCCGGTACCAGCCTCTTTGGTTTCCACTGTGAAAATATTCGACTTGTTCAATACTCCGTTCTGGAGACCCGGGCCGTATGCGTTACATTTCCTAGCATCACAGCCTCTTCTCACGTTAACAATAAACGGAGATCCCGGTACAGGAACATTGTCATAGAATATGTCAATGGTATGTTTTCCCTCTTCGAAGGGAGTGTAGCTAACTTTGTAGGTGCCATCGAGTAGGGGTGTTATCAAATTTTCCGTCTGTGTTCCGGATGGGTTTGTTATCGTGCACGTTACTTTGCCATCGTCTGTTGATTTTGGAATACTTCTCGTGTCTACAAGGAAGTCCGTTGGTGAGTCGACGTACACACCTGGAAAAAAATTGTCAACGTTTTGTACTTTTGTATCTTCTTTGGTTTTTAGAAATTCATTATGTACCACGACAAAATAATTGTCCGGATTTTCCTAACTATGCATCAAATACCAAATTGGCAAAACAAGAAGTTACATTCTTTAGTGGGGTAATCATGCAACCATAACATATTAACTTGGAAAGCTCTTTATACAATCCCAATTTAAGGAAGTTGGTTTTGTGACTCAGTTTCTCAATTCAGTTGGAAGGAGGGTCAAAATGAGAGCCGTGATATTTTCAATTCAATTTATTTTTTCAATCGATATTATACTCAATATCTGTTTATGTGTGTTATAAATTGGTCTTTCATAATTTTTCAGTAGCCATGATATGATTGAATATATTGTTATGGAAACGAACAGTACGCCACTACATGGTTATCGCACGCCCGATGAAGTAACGGCGGAGATCTTCGAAACAAACGAAACGAACTTCCAGAAGAAGGTGCGAGAATGTTTTGGAGTTAATGACCCTATATGAGCGACAGCGAATGCGGCTACTTAGTTGTTTGGAGAATAATGAATAATAATTCGAGGTGAAGTTCAACAGTTACGTGCGTGGTATTATTTATTTGATTTTCAACGGATAATAATTAGTTCAGTATTTTAATAGCTACGAACCCCAAATTCGTAACGGTTGGTGTCAGAAGTGAGGATATTAGTGGCTGATTTGTGAGACAGTCATGGTGAATACGCGAAATACATTCTACAACGATATGGAGGCCATAATGGAAATGATCAAGCAGCAGTTTGCCGAGCAAGAAATACAAGAAAAACAAGCTGAGGAGAAACGCCAGAAAAATCTGGAGGAACGACGAGAGAGAGAGCGAGAGAGAAAGGAGTATGAGAAACGTATACAGAGAGAAAACAGGAAAAGGAGGAACGTCGACGGAAAGAAGAAGAACTGCAAGAAAGAAAGAAAAACAAGAGGAAAATGATCGATTGCAGGACAATTTCCAGAAAACAAAGTACTTTTCGAGAGGAATGTCAGGTCAGCTCGAGAAGAAGCAAAGAAATAAGTGTGGACCGTGTGAGAAGAACTATAAAAGGAAGTTGCTTCATTGAAGATTCAAGAGTTGCCACATCGCACAATCACGTAAAACCACCTACGTTCAGTTGCAGTTGCCATAGTCCCTATATGGTAGAGAAGGCTGCGGCAACAGCAAATGGATGGTACAACGAAGAGAAGTGGCCTTGAGAGGATCTGCATTAGGAATGTTACAGACTATTCCAGAAGATCAGCAGTGCAAATATGGAGACCTGATGGCTGCCCTAGAATCAAGGTACGTCTATCAACATCAAGAACATGAATGCATAAGTTGTGAAAGCCTACAGGAGTTTGAAGCGGACGTGCAGAGACTTATTCAGCTTGCCCACTCAGATGACCCAGAGGATTAAAAAAAACACGTTTCTACTCATCTACGAGAATTAGATCGTCTAGAGAGTCTGAAGCAAACTGACTCAGATGTGGTAGGAACGGAAAATTCCAGAGATTGCAGGGTGACGTTGCCACCACGGTCGTCATCACCTTGGAGGACACCCCCAAGTTCCTACTTGCGAAGATACTAGATTAGCCAATACATCGACGAACATGCGGGCTATTGAAAGCGGAGCTCCCAGGGTCCTCCCAGTCAAGAAGGCCAGAAGAACTACTGATAATCCGCCCATCAGAGAAAAGATGAACCAGTATTAAATACGGAGGACTGAGTCCAGAAGCTTGTAGGCATTTTCAGCGTGCTGAATACCTTGAAGGAGTCATCGAAATTAGACGAACGAGACTATAAATTGAAGACGAATGGACTACAGCACTCTTGAGACAGGACTTTGGAGACTTTCTGCATCGGAAAGAGAACGGAACTGGTAGACCAACCTGAATAGATATTTCGGACAGAGATCCCATTTTCAGAGCAATGTGGGCACAGTGGGATTCCCTGGTTGTGGAAAATGGACTACTTAAACTCAAAGATCAGGCAGATGTTCTAAAGGGTTCAATGTAGATATTGTTATAAAACTGTAAAATTTTGAAAAACAATAAAGATCTTTTTATCTATCTATATAATGGGTTCAATGTACAAACGACGTACAAAACTAGTGCAGAAAATGCCCAGATAGCGGTGCTACTAATGGTCCCAAGACAAGGTCCAGTGGTTAAATCAAGAAATGTAAGGTATGTGCTCCAAAAAGATCGCCATTGATGTAGCTTAGCATCATCTTCAGAAGGGAACTACGATTGCTCTATGACTTGGTGGTCAGATCACCAAGCAACCAAGAGGTAGAGGTGCAGAACTATGCAGACAAACTGAGGGACAACAGGTTGAAAATTTCCTACACAGCTTGGAAGAAGGAAGTTGCTATTGGCGAGTGACAGGATGAAAGCTCGTTATGATTTGAAAGCTAATTCAGGAGGATTCAAAGAAGGTGACCAGGTTTGGTTATACAACCCATGTAGGAATAAAGGTGTATCTCCCAAACAAACACCGAGTTGGGATGGACCGTACGAGGTGAAGAAGGTCGTTTATGGACTGCAACGCAGCCCTAGGACTGAGCTGAAGGTTGTTCATATGGAAAGACTGAAGCCCTATCATGGTGAACCGATGGCTTTTTATAGGGATGATCAAAATTAGAGGGTGCAGAGTTACGAAGACGAATACACTACGCCACTGCATGGTTATCATACGCCCGACGACACAATGACGAAAACATCAAGAGTCTTCCAGAAACAGTTGCGAGAAGGTTCTGGCGCTTACAAACTTATATAGGGGACGGCGGATGCGACGAGTTAGTTAGTTGTTTGGAGAATAAGAATAATAATTTGAAGTAAAGTTCAACAGAGACGTGCGTGGTATTCCAGCAATGAACTGTTATTTATTCAATTGTCGGAGTGCATTGTGTTTTTGTGAAGTGTAAATAAACATACAATAAATGGTTCAGTATTTTAATAGCCACGAACCCCAGATTCGTAACAATAATAACCAAAACTTGTTGAATTGAAAATATCACTGCTCTGAAGTCAACCCTTTCTCCACTAATTCTTCAACCAAATGATTGAGTAAGTCTAGCATGGATCTTAGGAATTGATTTTCACCGATAATATACAATGTGTAACTGCGATAAATTTACTTCAACTATTTTTGAACTTCATGCAATCTAGGAGAACTTTCCCATCTGTCTTAAGGAAAAACATGAAAATGAAATCAATTGTTTCTTTGCTGATGAATAAAAAGGAAACAAAAACATTCGATGCATCCAGTTAATAAAAAATCACACATGAATATGATTATCGGGACTAGTGGCTCAGTGGTACGAGTGTTAGTCTTGTGCCCACTGTTTCCACCCGACGATGCAAGATCGACTCCCAGCACATCCGGTGAATTTTTTTTCCAAAGCATCAAGAGTGGTTTCGGAACCCACTATAAAAGGTAAGGCCCCCGTGATCTTAACTCGTACAAGTTTTCATTACATTCTGAGGGTTGGTAAAACTACTAAGAAAGTGGTTAAAAAAAAACAATTTTACACAGTTTTAACGAACGAATCAAATATCTGCAATAGATATCCAATATGCTCCATTGATAGGAGCCTGTAGATTGACAAAGCAGCAATAATTCAATGGTTATTGGCATATATAACATTACACACAAAACAACACCAAATTCGTGCATCAAACGGTAATTTATAGTATTAGTTTTATAACAATATATCACACAAATCACTATCACACAAGTTTACCATGTAGTTGTATCCCACTTCCGGACACTTTGATCTTTGTCATATCTACCTCAGGTACTATGATAGCCTGAAAGGGACTACCAGGTATATGTTGATCATTAAAAGTAATATTTATTCCATAATCACCGATTTCAGTGGGCAAATAAGCTACAGAACAAGTTCCATCTCCGTTGTCTCGGCAATTGATAGCTGCTTCGCACGGGCCTTCAACTGTTACTCCAAGGCCTCCCTGACCAGCTCCTCGGGTATCGATCATGAATTCGGCTGGTCTGTTTACGATGCCTCTGTGGAGGCCTGGGCCCGATGCTTTCACTTTGAGGGGATCGCTGCCCGTCAAACAAGTCAGTCTAAATGGTCGGTGAGATATCGGCTCTCCGCCGAATGATATTCCCAGTAGGTATTCTCCTAATTGGGTGGGCGTGAAGTTTACCAAGTAGCCCTCGTGGGTTGGTATTACGTGGGCTTTCACTTTGCTTCCAGACGGACTCGTGATAGATATCGCAAACTCTGCCTTTCCAGCGTCCTGTGTTATCACTCTGAACTGTTGCAAGCTATTTACTGGTGCCGCTGTTTTAGACATTCGTGAAAAGAATGAATCAGTGGGTTTTCACAAAGCCAGCCACTTGGGCAGATTTCAATCGAGATCACCCGATAATAGCAAAGGAAAAAATTCGTAGCAAGATATATTATGGGTTCTATTAAAGAATGATTAGACGGTATGTACTGAGGTAAAACAGGGTTGTCGTTTGTATTCGCTCTTGCAGTTTGATGTAAGTATTCTGATTATATTAGTGATTTAATAATGAGCCGGAGAAAGGCTTGGTTGGAAGGAAACGGAAACATTATATGGCCATGAAAAACCAAAACCTTGCGATATGTTATATATTTTTTCCGAAACTATAAAATATTTCCAATAAAACTACAGCTGTAGGAAAATGGATCCTTTCCTCGAAAAGATAATACTATTGAGGCAAAAGTATTACAATTTACTCCGTAGAGTGTAATGCTTTTTCCTCATCGTTGGATGAATGTTTGAATATCAATATAATCTTTGAATGTTCCTAACCTACGATCTAAAGCAAGTGAGAACTTTTTGAGCTCTTCAATGACCCGAATTCCTATGGTCCTAAAAAATTGTCTTGTATTGATACAAGTCATATAATAATTTTTAATACGAATTGAAAACTCACTTGGTTCTAATCCATCGACTTTTATTTTTGTTACATCAACGATTGGTTGGACTTTAAATTTGATCGGCGTACTTGGAACTTTATGACCTCCATAATGGATTGTCAGTTTGTGAATTCCTGAATGAACAGTTTCATAATCGACTGTATATGTTTTATCACCGTTGTCTGTGAGCTTGACAGGTATTTCCTCACGAGTTTCTTCGTTCAATATTTGCACGTCCAAATCAGCATCGCCTGCCTCTCTGGAAATAATGATATCAGTGCAACGTGCGAAATAGAAGTATCGAAAAATATTTTGAAAAAACAAATTGCTTTTGAAGAAACTGTAAATCTAATTATTACCTAGCGTCGATATTGAAATGTGTTGGCACATGGGGTTTAACGCCATCTTGTATTCCAGGTCCAAAATATTGCACTTTCGAAGCATCGACGGGTTCTCCAACGTTGACTCTGAATGGAGAATTTTTCACAGCCACCCCACCGTAATTGGCTTGTACAATATGACGATTCCCACTTGTGGGTGTATAAGTACCTTCGATGGTACCATCAGCCTTTTCAACTAATTTTAAATTTACATTATTGCAATTTGCATCACAAACCTGAAAGGAAAATTACATTGAATTATGACCAAAACAAAAATATGATTTATAGTATCTTGATATAGTTGACTTGCATGTCTGGAAATTAAAGGGTTTTAATATTGAAGATCACTGAGCATCAAGTCATATAAGCTAAAATGATTGATGTGCCGTTTTTCAATAGTCTTGATCAGGATCCATATTAAGAATAAAAGAGACACTTCACTCTAATGAAGCTATTCTATAGTGAAACACGCGTTGTGGCGTCATAAACCTAAGTGAATGAAAATAATAGAGCTCTCTTTTTTAGGTTCTTGTTTAATTAGTTCTAATGCAGATCTATTTCTATCACATTAAACCGAATTAATAGGTAATTTTGTCTCCGAAAAGTCGAGTATTTACATAATTCTCTTGGTTAGTAATTGCAAATGTGAAAGGTCTGCATTTTTGTTTTCACTACTATCATTAGCAATCATCATTATGAACATTTTCATCACAAGAAGCTGTACAACTGAATATTTTCAGTCGCAATCAATCACTAGGAATTCTTGATACAATTCATGATGAACATCTTTAGGTTTCTTCGGTAATAAATTTGCTCGTTTTGTAGATATATCATTTCACTAAATATAAAAAAATGAAATATTATATATACAAGGTGTAACCTAACCCCTTGCACACCCGTGAACGACGAGTGTATAATCCCATTTTATAACGAATTACAGTTGGAAAAATCTGGACAAACAATTGAAAACTTGTTTTGTTCTTTGTAAAATTCGTCAAAATTTTGGGTAGCGCCTAATTCCAGGTAACCTGCTCAGAGGAAAACTTCGGCAATAGCCGAATGCAATAAACGTTCAACTCGACATTTGAATAAGGTAGAATGTTGAACTGATTGGGTGATAAATGTACAGATTGCAGGCTGCCTGAGATAGATATTCAATTTCAAAGTGAAGAAAACAACTAACTTTGTTATATCCAAACTGGTTGACTTCATACTCTGCTTTGACGCACGTGTTCTGAATGTCTGAATTACTACAATGGTCGTGATATTATTTTCCAAAACAAAATTCAATTGCGAATGTTTCCCTTTTTGTGTTGTTTGTTTCTTACGAGTGACTGTGATAATTATGATAAGTGCCTCAAAGCAGAGTATGAAGTCAACTAGTTCTGACTTTATCACCAGTTTGGATATAACAAGGTTAGTTGTTTTCTTCTTCTTCTGAAATTGAATATCTATCTCAGGCAGCCTGCAATGTGTACATTTACCACACAATCAGTTCAACATTCTATCTTATTCAAATGTCGAGTTAAATGTTTATTGCATTCGGCAATTGCCGAAGTTTTCCTCTAAGCAGGTCACCTGAAATTAGGCGGGAGGGGCTACCCAAAATTTTTTAGAATTTTACTAAGAACAAAACATGTTTAAAAAAAAACAGATTTTTAACCACTGTAACTCGTTATGAAATGGCATTAGACACTCGTCATTCACGGGTGTGCACACCCGTTAATGACGAGTGTATAATGTCATTTCATAAGGAATTACAGTTGTTAACAATCCGCCAAAAACATTTTGGTTTTGTTCTTTGTCAAATTCGACAAAATTTTGGGAACCGCCGCTCGCTTAATCTCAGCTGTCCTGTCCAGAGTTGCGAGTTAACGCAATTGCCGGATGCAATAAACATTTGAATAATGTGGAATGTTGAGTTGCTTGTGTGGTAAATGTACAAAAAGAGTCTAAACATTTTCATTGCAGGCTGCTTGGGATAAATAATCAATTTCAAAGTGATGAAAACAAACGAACCTTGTTATATCCAAACTGCTGGATAAAGGCAGAACTAGTAGATGACGCCAGCACAGCTTTGGGGCACTTATCGAATCACAGTGATCAAAAAATCAGTTTTGAGAACACAAAAGACACAGTATTGCAACGTTATCAAAATAATATCGGTCATCATTGTGACCCAGTGTGATTCAGAATAACACGTGTACACTGTTGCCAGGTAGTGTTTCCAAGATTCTCACACGCGCCTGTTGTACATTAAAAAGATGTCATATTATTGAATCCGATAGCTGGTCAGGTGGACGAGAGTCTTATCGATATCTGAAGCCAAGCATCGTTGGGCGTGGTTAGTACTTGAATGGGTGACCAACGGACAAGGAAGTTCCGCGTTAAATGCCCTAACAACTGTAGCGTAGTAGCATATTCGCAGCTGCAGGCGTCTTATCAATGAGCACGAGATAAGAAGATAGATATGCCGTCCTTCGGAGGGTACGTTAAGATGGCGGTCCCGAGTTCATAGATGTTGAGCTCGTTAAAGAACACTACCTCTGAAACAACAGAGGATTCGGCAAAAATTTCCGGTTGGGAGGAGTGTGCTCACCGTCGTCGGTGTTTAGCCTTGGTAGCAGAAATATGCCGACGTTAAATAAAGCAGGCAAAAAAAATGAAACAAGGAATTATTCATTGCCAATCCATACAAAATGATGAATGATCCATTATATCATAGCCGATGAATTAGATAACTATGTGCCACTAATACAAGGTTTTAAACTTCTGATTGGATTCTCAGGATTAAAGAAGTTATCTAATTCATCGCCGATGATGATATAATGGATCCTTCATCATTTCATATGGATTGGCAATAAATAATTCCATGTTTCTCATTTCAGATTCAATAGACGTTGGATTTTTCAAACCTCTACAGACTTATTTTGTACAAGAGCAAGATTCTTGGCTGCGAGCTCACATTGGTCAAGCAATAACAGTATACAAGGTGGCAAAAGTTAATGTGAAGTATCTTCCGTACACATACGAGTGTTATCCTATCGTAAATCACTCCTGCGATCGTTGTTTACATTAGAATATTCCACAACAACTGACGAATGACGATAAAAAAAACATGTGAGTGAAGGCTGAAAAACTATTCCACCAAAGGTCAGTTTGAATCGTAAAATTCATACAAATTAGGAAAAATTTCACTCACTTATAAAGTCTCCTGTTATTCATCTTGAAAACATTTTGACTAGGACTGAAATGGAAGACAAAAGTACAAATAGATTTAAATGTTGCAATAAAAAATTCCTCAATTACATTTGTAGAGTTTGCCAAAATGTTTTTCATCCAAGTTGCATAACGGAAAGGAACAAAAATTTCAAAATAATAGAGGCACAAAAAATATACTGCTTCAAATTATGTGAACAAAAGAACAAGGATGAAACTTCCAGAAATAACAATCTTCTAGAAAAACTGGCGGAAGCCAAAGAATCAAACAATTCGAAAAATCAATTATTAGAGAAACTTGAAATAGAGATGGAAGATAAAGTGAAAGAGCTAGAATCAGAAATAACACGTCTATGCAGAGAAATTGAGGAGCATGAATCTTTTTTCGCAAGAGAGAAAAGGAGATCACAAAAGTTTTTTGACGAGGTGGTCGAAGCCGAAATCAAGTTTGAAGATAAACTCAATGAACAAAAGAGTGTAATAGCACAACTAGACAAGGAGATAATCAGACTAGGAGAGAGAAATATTATTCTTCAAGAAGAAATTAAATCAAAAGATGTAGAAAGGGAAAAGTTTGCAATTGAAGCCCAGGAACTAACAGTGCTGAATAGAAATATGATAACTTCAATCAGGACATTAGAAAGTGACAATGTGTTGTACCAAAGTGAGTTGAATGAATTGAAACACAGTGTATTCAGTGATAAGAAGCAAGCTGATCTAAAATTACTGAATACATTGTCCATAATTGAAAAACAGGTTGGTTCCAAAAAGTGTGAAAAACTTTCCAGAAATAAACTAATGATACTTTCTGACCAACAAGGTCGGAATTTCAATAAAATATTTCAATCCGTTACTAACAAATTTTCAGTAGAAAGTTTCATAAAATCAGGAGCATCTTTCCTCTCTGTGATAGAAAATATCAAAGAATTAACATCTAGTTACAACCAGAATGATTGTCATTGTAGTTGCTGGATTGAACGATTTTAGAAATGGAAAAGTTCCGCCACTGAAGAATATAATGGCTAAACTGAGTAATTGTGTCCACACCAATATTGTGGTTCTCTCGGTACCATTTGGAAAGTTTGATGAATGGACTGAAAATCAAATTTATGAATTTAACGGCATTTTGAAAAATTACCTAAACCAGTTTAGACATATTTCCTTCATGGATACAAATATCAATAACTCTTTGATAAGCAAAAATTTTTTAGCAAGAAATATCGTTACAAAAATCTTGGAAAATAGTTCCGCGAATATCAGTAAAAAATCCGAATTTGAGGAAAACTCATCTACTCCACAGATCACAAACTCGCATACAACAAAAAATTCCATGTCGAAAGATTTTTTATCCCAAGTCCACAATCGAACAAGTCAAACCTAGACAACTATGATCTATCAGTACTCTTAGACACAAAGCAGATGAATTGTTTTTATTCTTGGATCAAGTTAATTTTCCCGACATTGTTCTTCTCACTGAACACTGGCTCAAAGCTAACGAATTGTTCTATATACCTAATTATGAAACTCTCTTTATTTATTGTAGATCTAATTCAATACATGGTGGTACTCTCATAGTTTCAAAATCAAGCTTTCTTGAAAATTACTCATTTCAAAGAATTGATAAATTTGATATCCATATTTCTGAAAAGTGTTTTGAATTGTCGATGATATTTTAAAAAAAACTCAATTTATATATTTTATGTATTTATCGCTCCCCCTCCTCTTGTGTGACAGAATTTTTGGATAAGCTTGAAATAATTTTATGTGATCTGCCAAATCGCGCAAACATTATTGTAACGGGAGATTTCAATATAAATTTCAGTGATAATAAAATTATCACACTAAGACTGAAAAATCTGATTGACTGTTATAATATTTGCATGCATGTTGAAGGTCCTACCAGGTTTTCTCAGTTCTCGTCTTCAACTATAGACTACATTTGTTCGAATATCGAAAATGTATCATGTTCCGTAATAAGTGCTGGTCTATCTGATCACGAGGCTGTATTGGGTAAATTTTCCATCTATCCAAATCCAAGTAATCCCCAACCAAAACGTGGTAGGATCTATAACAAGGCCAGTTATGGTAAGTTCCATCAACTATGCTCTGATACGGACTGGGAGTCCATTTTTTCTGTCAGTGATCAAATTCACGCATTTCACGAAATTTTACTTGCTGAATTCAACAATGCCTTTCCTGTTAAAATCATTAAACGAAACGAAAAAAACCTTGGATCACAAAAGGCCTGAAGACTTCCTCTGAAAACCTTCGTTCTCTGCACATGATCAGAAAGTTCACTAATAACATACATTTCCATCAATACTTTCATGTTTATAGAAGTTTGTACAGAAAACTCATTAAAATCTTGAAGCAAAATTATTACAATGATAGACTAATTGCCACAAAAAATAAACATAAGGAATGCTGGAATATAATAAATGAAATTCGTCAAACAAGTCGTAAAAATCAAGTTGACCTTCATGAGGACCTTTCTCCCAACCAGCTCAATGATTACTATTGTAATATTGCAAGCAAAATAACATCAAATATGACTTCCTCCACATACCCCATGAGTTATTTGAAAACTGAAACCCCCAAAGATTCCTTTTATTTTATTCCTACCAATACCCAGGAACTGAAAGAAGTCCTCCTGAGCATCAGAAACAAAAATTCTGCTGGGAGGATGGTATATTAGTGAATATTTTATTGAATTTGCCTGATTCTGCATTAGATGCACTAGCTTCCGCTATCAATAACTCATGGCAATCTGGGCATTTTTCTCCGTGTCTGAAATCAGCAAAGGTAATCCCGCTTTATGAAGGGGGGAAAATCGACCAACCCTCTAATTATCGGCCTATTTCATTGCTATCGACACTTTCCAAATTAATCGAAAAACTTGTGAAGACTCGCATCATGGCCTTCTTAGAACATCACAGCCAACTAAACCACAACCAGTTCGGTTTTCGAAGTAATAAGAGTACAAATGATGCAATGTTTAAACTCATCTTTATGGTCAAATTAACGATGGAAAAATAGTTGCAGCAGCGTTCTGTGACTTAACAAAAGCCTTTGATTGTGTAAGTCACAGAATACTGCTGCAAAAACTTGAATTTTATGGATTTAGATAGAGGATGTGCGCTTGACTGGTTCCAGTCTTATTTGACGAACCGGACGCAAAAAGTATTCATCGGACATAATTCTTCATTATGCGGGAACATGAACTACGGCGTTCCACAGGGATCAGTTTTGGGACCAGTACTCTTTTTTTTATACCTAAATGATCTAGCGCTTCTTAATATTCAAGGCAAGTTCACTCTCTTTGCTGATGATACCACTATTTTGTCGCACGGAAAAGATTCTTCAGCATTGAAGAAAAATATCCAGAACGATTTAGAAAAAGTTAAGGAATGGTGCGACTGTAATTTGCTAGCATTGAATATCAACAAGACCAAATTACTCTCCTACCAGTGTGACATTGAAGGTATAACTATTGGCCATGATACACCTAATAATTGACAACGAGCTGAAATTTCAAGAACACATTTTGTTTCTTAGTAAAAAACTGGCCTCAGGATGTTATGCCGTAAAAATGGCCACAAGCGAGATTGGTTCTGAAACAGCAAAAACAGTTTATTCGCCCTCGTGGAGTCCCACCTCAGATACGGAGTTGCCTTCTGGGGCGTGTGCAGCCAACAAAAGCTCGATAACATATTCATTTTGCAAAAGCGAGCATTAAGATACATCTGTAGGGTATCTCCCAAACATTCGTGCAAACCGCTATTTGTCTCTGAGAGAATACTCACTCTATCCTCTTTATTCATATTAGAAACCGTGTGCTTAGTTTTCAAAAACCGTGATAATTTAGCAAGTCATCAGATTCATCACAGAACACGAGGGATAAATAATCTGAATCTACCTCTGCCTATACCCTCCTCGACTTTGACCAGGAAATCAATTATATATGAAGGCATAAAAATATATAATCACCTACCCCTACACATAAAGTGTATTAACTCTTTTAAAAAATTTGGGATGTCTGTTGAAGATGTATTACTTGAGGGAGCTTACTATAATTTGGAAGAGTACTATTCAGAGAATTGGTAGAGTATGCAGTTTCGTTCAATTGTACGGCTATATATGTGTGTTTTGTTTGTTAAAATTTGTTTGTATCTTATGTGTATATTTATTAAAAAATGTTTTATACTCTTGTGTAATGATGCGAAATACGTTTTTAAGCGCATCTGACATACTACTTCATTATTGTGTAGTTACTATAATTGATTTTTATATTATTTACCTACAATTATTGTAAAAAATTTGTATTTTTAACTTTGTCAATAAGAACATGTTTATTCTTTGACAATAAAGTATATTTCTCAATAATATGAGTAAATCACAAAACATAAACCTGTAGCAGGTATGTAAAACTCTTTTTGAAGCCAAAGCATCTCTAGTACGAAAACGCCCAAAGCGCTTAATCATTTCAGATATGCACAGTATTTACCTGACTCGTGATTGGCGACTCCAGAATCCGGAATAGAAATTTACTACTTCATTCATAAATGCGATTGATTCCGCTTGACTTCCACAAAGACAACACAAAAATGTTCAAATTAGTTCTCGTGCACATCGCGTACTGTTTTCCGATTGGTTGCTAAGTTAGATCTTCCATTCACCAGCGAATCAGAAAATAGTAGTCGAAACGTTCGTTCGTAGATAGCTTTGTAATGCACAACAGGCGTGTTCGTTGAATGTTGGAAACATTACCTCGCAACGTGTTATTCTGAATCACACGTCACAATGATGGCCGATATTATTTTGAAAACAATACAATATGTGTCTTTTGTGTTCCTACAACTGATTTTTTGATAATTGTGATTCGATAAGTGCCCCAAAGCTGTGTTGACTTCATCTACTAGTTCTGACTTCATGTACCAGTTTGGATATAACGAGGGTAGTTTTCTTTCATCACTTTGAAATTGAATATCTATGTCAAGCAGCTTGTAATGAAAATGTTTAGACTTTTTTTGTATATTTACCACACAATCATTCCACATTATTGAGATGTTTATTGCATCCGGCAACTGCGTCAACTTACAGCTCTGAGCAGGACAGCTGAGGTTAGGCGAATTTGACAAGGAACAAAGCATATTTTTCGGATTTTTAACCACTGCAATTCGTTTTAAAATGGCATTATACACTCGTTATTCATGGGTGTGCAAGAGGTTAGATTACACCCTGTATATATATATATATATATATATATATATATATATATATATTTATATATATATATACATATATATACATACAGTATCGGAAACAATTTATCTGGGGTATAGACAGAAATCTACACGTGCAACAAGGAACGCAATGATATGATAATACCACATAAACAAGAGAGACCCACTGCTGTGCGCCCCTCCTGTTACCCCAACCGACGCATTAACTGACCACGTGGCAATGCAACACAGCGCACAGCGACTCGACTCATTCTTGCCGAGCCGTGGTTGCGAAAACAAAAGACCGTGACAATTATTACCTTTTGAAACATGGCGCCTATTTACACAACCGCAGAGAGAGTACATATCGTTAAGTGGTTCTTTGGGGGTAATTCTGTACAAGATACTAGAAATCTATTTGGCTTTTGCAGATAGACCTGTACCTTCGGAGGCGACTGTGCTTTCAATTATTAATAAATTTCAGAATTTTGGGTGTGTGGCAGCACATTGCAGAAAATGTTGTCTCACAAATCCACCACCGCATCCTAGACAAATACCCGAGGAACGGGAAATAAGAGAAACACAAGTGTGTGCATTGGCAAAAACGACACCTTGTTCGAGTAGACAGATCACCGACGAGGTGAATTTGAATGAAAGAACTGTAAGGAATATTTTGAAGAGAAACGGCTATAATTGTTTCAATGTCAAGACCACACAATAACTTTTGCCTGGAGACCATTTCAGACGTATGGAGTTTTGTGAAACGATGGTCGAAAAATGCAATAGGGCATTCCGTGTAAATGATGACTTTCTAAAAAAGGTGTTATTTACCGATGAATCGTCCTTCTCAATTCATCGAAAACACAACCCATCCGTAGTACGTTATTGGTCTCGTAAAAATAAACATTTGAGTATTGCTGTGAGGACACAGTACCCAAGCAAATTAAATGTGTGGACGGGACTTTTAGGTGATCACGTCACAGGCCCATTTTTTATTGAAGGCAATTTAAATGCAGCAAAATATTTAAAACTTTTGCAAAATCAAATTATTCCTACAGTTCGCGCTCTTCCGATTTACTTCAACGATGTGTGGTTTCAACAAGATGGTTGTCCTGCCCACAATGCGGGCACGGTGGTTACATTTTTGAATCAATTATTTCCCGATTGGTTTATTTGTACGGGAGGTACAAACAACTGGCCACCTCGATCACTAGATGTAACACCTCTCGATTTTTATTTCTGGGGCATGCTAAAATCGGAGGTATAGCGGCATGAGTTCGAACGTGCCACCAATTTAGATGAACTGAGGGCAAGAATTATTCAGTTGTGTGCTCAGGTAACACCAGTTGCCCTTGCGGCTACCAGAACAGAATTGTACAATAGATTCTGCTATTGTTTGGCCCAAAATGGTGGTTTGTTCAAACATTTAATAAAATAATTCCGTACACAAAATATTTAATTTGGTTTGTCTTTTCTTGTAAATATTTTTTTTCTCTCCATTCAAGAAATAATTGTTTTTCTGTTAGAAATAAGTTTTTTGTTTTCATTGTCTTACAGAAATATCGTTTGATTTTGTTTATGTATAATAATTTTCTTTTGTTTTCGCGGCCACCACGGCACCAAATATATTTTGATCTACCTGTCGTTCGACAGATTACATTGAATCAATGATTCAGTTTAATTTGTTCAAATTATCTGATGTGAAATTATCGTCAATAATTATTCTTCATTGCAGCGCACACATTCTCCCGACTGCTGCTGGTATGATACTGACGTCCTGAGCTGACCGCCCTGCGCCCTGACTCTCCTATCTCTGTGTCGTGACGTCGATATCCCTTCCTCGAGCGAGTCGAGGAGAAATTGTAATGCTCTCTCAACATATAGCAAGCTATTCTTTACGCTCTCATGAAACCACCATACCCAAGATAAATACTTTCCGATACTGTATAATAATACTATGTTTTTCTCAGATAATATACTATTCTTTTGTGAGCCTGCGTCATGGATTGTGAGTGGAGCGAGTGTAAAGAGATGAAGTTTTCTGTGATATATTCATTCACTAACCTTAATATCGAGAGGTGCAGACCCAGCCTTTCTTGTATCTACAATAAATTTGGTCGGATTATTCGTCTGAACGCCGCTGAGTTCGACTCCGGGTCCATGAACTTCCACCTTGTCCGGGAAGTAATCAGTATTGGGAAGGATTTGAGCAATGTAAGGACTATTGGGAATGTCTTCATTGTCACATAAAATATGTACAGCATATTCGCCAGGAGCCGTTGGGTAGTATTTAACATCTGCAGAACCGTCACCGTTGTCGTGGCATTCGATCTTTGCTTGCGATGGACCCTGTATACTGAAACCTAGAGCACCGGTTTCACCGTTTGTTTCTACGGTGAACAAAGCTGGATAGCTCACGACACCTCCTACAAGACCCGGTCCGTATGTTCTGATAGCAGTCTCTTTAAAGGGGCCCACGTTAACTTCGAAGGGAGATTTATAGATCTCGTTCCCAGCGAACTTAATCATTACTATATATCTCCCTTCTTTCAATGGATAATAGGCTCCGTAGTAGGTGTGGTCATCAATTTTCTTGATGGCACAATTTTGATGGACTCCTTCCGGTCCGATGATCTGAATTTCAGGAACACCTTCGCCAGCGCCGTCTGTGAATATTCTGAAGTCGGCTTCATCTTTGATTCGCACACCGTTGGGCTGAAGACCTCGACCGCTGGCTTTGACTTTCCTCGCGTCTGAGGAAGGTGATACCTTTACGCCGAAAGGGCTATTTGGAATGGGTTTTCCAGCAAAGAATATATTTACGGAATGTAAACCAAGTATTGAAGATACATATCCACAACGCCAGGTATCTGGGGATGTTTGCTGTACTTTTATAGGAACAGAGTTTTTGTTACCAGATGGATCGAGGATTATCACTTCCGGTACCCCTTGTCCAGCATCTGAAACGAGATCAAGCAAGTTGTCAGGAGTGAATATAACACACTAGGAAGTTATAAAATCTAAGAAAACTACAATTGAAATATTGTACTGCGGCCCACTACTAGCTTATTATGTCACCTACCAACTACGGTGGCTTCAAATGAACTGAAAAATTCTGATGAATACTCACTTTTAGTGGAAATGTCGAAGTATGTGGATTTATTAATGAAGACGCCCTCTGGTTGTAAGCCAGGACCGGAAGCGGTGACTTTGGAAGCATCTCCGGCGTATCCCTCAACTTTCACAGCATAAGGACTTTTCGGGGTATCTCGTCCAGCGAATTTAACATTTATCTTATAGTTGCCTTCATACGGAGGAGTGTACGAAACGGCATAAGTGAGATTCTTATCGTCATTGAATTTCACTTCGGCGCGATCTTTTTGGCCTCTTGGGTTTTCTACGATGACATCCACTTGTCCTTTTCCAGCGGAGAATGTTTCAACTGTGAAGGTGGCTGGAGCTCCGACTAAGGGTCCCGTGGGTTCAATTCCAGGACCGTATACTCTCACTCTAACGAAACGAAAAGGTTGTGACTATGATCATCATTTTTTTAAACCCACATTAGTGCCAGAAAAATAGCTCTTATTTAGTATGATTATTTGTACCAATAATGTAATGGACGATACTCCATCTACGAAAACATTTATCTATCTATCTGCAAGGAAACTAAATCAGACATTGGAATATTCGTTTTTTATATCACATGTAATACATTCAGTATTGAATTTTAGCTAGCGACCACTTTAAACTAAGTTCGCCATTATATTCCGATTCGATTTTTCTCTAAAAAGATTTCATAAAAGAGACAAACTCCTTCTCAGATTGAGCGATACAAAAATTGTTTATGCATACAAAACAAATCGCGATATTCTAAATATCATTTTCTCAAATATGCTTACTAATTTCGCCAGACAAATAAGGGATCTATAGTAAAAACCATCCATCCCCATCAAAGTACAAGTCTAGTAAAATAGGATAACTTACTTATTTACATTTGTTCTTGGTCTTAGCGGCGCTTCTGGCTTTATTTTGGCATTAGGATATTGCGACAAATATGTCATCATGGACTGTTCATCGATATTTGGATTGACGATTTCTTCGGGTGTTATCAGTTGTGGAATGTTTAGCCAGTTGTCGGCCAAACTCATGGCTTCTGAGGCATTTTTGACGCCCTCTTTGGAATCCCAGTCCTTAGAAAACAATAGTTGAAAAATTATTAACGCACACAAGAAAATGTTTCGATGAGAGTTTTTTTTGTATATGAGGCGTGGGGCGTGGCCTAAGAAGCTGTGAAGGACTAATACCCAGCTTCGAATATTGTTTGGTTGGTTGCTCGAGAGAAAACGTCATACCAGTTCGAATGGCGCTTTTTAAAGGTAATTTGATTGATTGTGATATTAATAATCTCTAAGAACACGAGAAAACTTAAAATATGCCCACTGTCATCGACAGGGTACTCTGAAACTGTAGAATGCAATGGTGTCTTTATTAGATTTGGTGTCCTCAGGTATTCTTTGTAGATTAAAGTACCTATACTGATATATGCTTTTATCTAATACAATTTGCTAGTAAGAAAATAAATTTACTTATATAAATTTGCAAACCAGCTATATACTAAGGGCTATAACTTTTTGATCCAATAAATTTTGTATACAAAATATTCTGAATACATACCGGCCAATCAGGACACAGCCCAGGTGCTACTGCGTCGACCAAAGCTCCAACTGCTTTTCCATCGTGCCAGTCTGTTGTGAAATTTTTGATTGGTAAGTCTGGAAGCTTTGTTTGGATCCAGTTCATCAGCCTATAACAGAATATATATCGTTCACGACTCATCACTAAATTTCTAGTCTACAGAATGTCCCCTAAACTCCTGAAGATGACACTGCAAACGCCTTATTATATATTGTAACGAAAAAGAATACAGTACGCCACTGCATCTTGTTTCGTATCTACCCGACGCGACGTGAGATTTCAATAATGACGCGTGGCTGACTGGCTGACGTCACAGCGGGCTTCCCGGAAGTAATAAAAAATCTTCAAGAATCGAGAAGCAGCCACTGATAATTTTCTGGGTACTAATGAGCTTTATAAGTGTGTTTGTGCCAGGGTAGGACAGTTTCATTCAAAGTGAAGTTCTTTGAGAAAACAAATTGATTCAGAAGTGCAGTAATAAATTTCGATAGTTATTTAGTTGTGAGAATTCATTATTGTTTTGTGTTGTGTTGTGAAGTGTAAATAATTCAGTATTTTGATAGTCACGAACTCCAGATTCGTAACACTATCATAGCAATGCATAATACAAAATTATGTTGATACGTGGTGTTGGATGGCCCCAATTTTACGAATTTCAAAAATATAGGTTTTTTAAGTCGTTGGAGTTAAAAATAATTAAGACTTGTGAAATTGTCATAATCGAAGAGAAGAGTGGAAAACTGAATATTAGAATATTGATATTTGTGATTTTCCACTAACAAAATGAGTCAAAACTTGGTGGACGACAGCTGACAAACAGTGTGAAATTCAACAAACCATATTGCCATAAACAATAATGGTTAGTTTTACCAGAATATTCCTCGATTATTTGGCTTTATTAGAATGAGAACATACTTTTCAGCATGGATCGTCATTATTGGTGTTGTACAATGGCCGATAATAGTGGTTATTTCAATACTTTGTCCTGTGGATGTCCAGAAAATAGATGTGGAGAAAGTGAAGAAAACTGAAAATTGTGATCCATATTTAATGAATTTTGGTGATTGTAGCAGTGATGTGAGTTTCAAATCACAAAAGTGCATACACAGGAGAATATTATTCTTGATCACCAAACGGAAGTACATTTTGAACATAAGATTGAACAATCCAGCAAGACATGATAACGAACCTAAGCTATCATCAAAGCTGAGCTGAGAGCAAAGGATTCGGTAGAACAGTAAAGAGCCCAAGTTTGTTTGTATGAATATTCCACAAGTACATGATATTTCTATGGTAGATGGAGGAGAACCTGTCTCCAGGCTTGAATTGATAATAAGCGGAGATTTGAAAAGGTAACGGATATTTCGGGAGTAAGGAAAGTCACAAAGGAACAAATTCTCGAATGAACAAGTTCTGAGAAAGGCCTAGAAACTACCGTTGGGAATTTTCTAGGAATGATGACCTATATAAGAGATGGCGCATCGCTGACGGGAACATTTTATTTCCGGATGGTAATAGAGTCCGGAAAGAAGATATCATAGGAGTTTCCGAGCCGGTTGAGTGGGTAGCAGAATGTGATACGAAAGGATATCCAGGAAATCCTTGAATCATTTGTCACCGAATGAATTTCATTGCTGAGGAAAGTGACGTAAGTGAGTCGACAAAAGGACTAACCAACCTGTTCCAGCACAGAATGGACACCGGTCAAGTCCATCCAATTCGACAGCCACCAAGAGGAATACCATTGGCCGAACAACAAAAAGTGGAAAGGCTCATCGAGAGAATAACCAAAGATGGCGTAATGAAAGAATCATCGAGTCCATGGTCCGCCCTGGTGGTACTGGTTTTCAAGAAGGATGGATCTACAAGAATTTGTGTGGATTATAGAAAACTCAAGAAGGACAGCTACCCATACCCCGAATCGATGACGCGTTGGTTTTCAACGTTGGACTTGAAGAGCGGATACTGGCAATGTAATGCCCCGGTGACCTTCGAGAGATTGATGGAACTGATATTGCGTGGACTCACTTGGAAAACTTGACTGGTGTATTTTGATGATTATTGGTTATGAGAAGGAATTTCGAGAAACATCTGGCCAACCTGCATGAAGTTTTCGGACGTTTAATAAGTGCCAACCTCTGGATGAATCTTCAGAAATGCTCCCTATTCTAGAAGCAAGTGGATTTTTTGGGCCACATAGCCTCAGCAGAAGGAATCCAAACAAATTAATAGAAAATAAAGGCTATTTGAGACTGGCCGAGACCAAAAGATAAACACGAGGTAAGAGGCTTCCTAGGCATGTGTACCATTACCGCGACTCCACCACATAAGTTGACACTGTTCTATCGAAAGTGTTAGAGCTTTCCGCGAGTTGAATGCAACGCTTTGTTCAATCCAGTCTTGGCATACCCACAACAAAAAGGCCTGTTCATGCTGGACACACAGATGCGAGCAATTCCGGACTTGCGGAAGTGTTATTACAAGTACAATAGTGTAAAAAAAGGTCATCGAATACTACAGCAGGGTGATGTCTAAGCCCGAAAATAATTACTGTGTCAGGAACGAACTTTTAGCATTCGTCAGAGCTGTAGATCACTTCCACAAATACTTGAATGGATGAATTGAAAAGCTAAACCAGTAGCATTTCGGGATCAAACATCACCCAAGACGACTATGAAGTTGCCCCATCTAGAATACCGTGTGCAGAAGCTTATAACATTATGATTAGTTACGTTTGAAAAATACAGATATTGTTCATTCATTTAATTTTCTAGGTAACAATGAATATCACTTCTTTTTTCCTTTCTTAAATTTAATCAAGTCAATCAAGTATGAGATGTGACTGCAATCATTCAAAAATATTTGCAACGACCAGTGAGTAAGAAGATAATTCATTTAAAGAAATGCATAAAAAATAACTTTTCAGGGTGATTCTTATTCAACCAAGGGTGCTTTTCAGAATAATGTATAACAAAACTAATACTTTGCGCAGCATTTAAGAATTTTTGGATTGCCCTAAATCGATGTAAACTATGGGTCAAGCTATCTTGGCTGAGCGTCAATCCACCACTGGTTATTATTCACCAAACGAGCAAACTTGGTTCAATATCTTATCGTTGAACCCAAGAATTGCGAACATATATTACAGAACTCCTGTTGTTGATGAAAAGCTTATTTGTATATGTTTGATTATATATTAGAACATATTTTATTGTTGCAAGTTGACTTCATTTATTATATTATTATGACGTTCTAGTAGTTGAAATACTTTTGAGATTAAATGTGACTATATCAGATGAAAACGTTTATATGTAATATGCCGTTATACCCTACTATCTTACCTTTGTTTTGGTGTTGGTTCTGTTCCACCATTGTTCAAGTCGTCTTCTCCCTCCCACATAGGCAAGGATATTGAATAATGTAAAATGAGGGTCCATATTAGTCCTAATATTAGTTTTAGCTTACAGTCTACTATATGACTTGAATCTGAAAAAAAAAATTACAATATATATTAAAAAATCGAAATGTCAAAACCGCACTCAAAACCGCGAAAAATGTGAAATTTTCTATCATGTATTTTATCAAATACATGAAATTGTCCAATATACATATCGGTGGTGAAGTTAGCAACGGAATCTCATCCACGAATTCTGACACATGAAAAATTGTGGATACATTCATGAGATATGTATATTTAGGTGGTCTCATATAACAATATATGTCTAGTTCTCTATTACTTTCTTTACAGTCATTTCGAAAGGCACCACCTACCTCGCTATGAAAAAGACGAGTTGTAGCTGCAAACTTGCACGGTTAGTCAAATTGTAGCTCATGATCTATACTATGATATGATATCAACGGAATGATTAACACCTCTTCAGTTTATTTATAAGGAACCGGAGTATTTGGAAAATCTTATATATTCCCGGATCGTTCGATAACCAAAGTGCTATACTGATTCTGCACAAGCACGGTACGTCAAATTGTAGTTGCTTATAATCTATATCACAAGATGGTATTAATGAAATGATTATCACCCCGCCAGTTTTTTTGTAATAGAGCAAAATATTTGGAAAATCTGATATATTCACGAAACTTTTGTTAAACAAAGTGCTACAGAAATGTGTTTACCAATTGTGCAGAACTTGCACGGAAGCCCAAATTGTGACACATAATCTATACTCAGGGCCGTGGAGAGAAAATCGGGGCCCAGTGGGAGTAACCTAACTCCCCATCCTGCCGAAAAAAATGTTCACCACATACGTTATTTTCAATGCCTTTTACATTTCAATGATCATTTAGAAGTATGATTTCCTTGATTTCGGGGATAATCCGGGTGCCCTTGAAAAATCGACTTGACCGATCACCATGAAACTTGGCACATCAAAGTGCATTTTCACCTTCACGTTCTCTAGGTTTATATGCTAACCATTTTACTTTAACTTGCCACTAGATGGCGCTGCAGTGCATCAACTTCTATACCGTTCACCGATCGCCATTAAATTTGGTATACACAGATATTAGAACACGGATATTTTCGCACTAGGCATTTTGCTATAACTCGCATAACGGGATATAGGGATGACGGGTTAACGGGAAACGGGATAACAGAAAACAGATTGATGGGATAACGGAAAGCGGGCAAAGTTACTGGCATAACCTATATGGAACAACATAAAGAAAAACATGGGAAAAAACAAATTCTACGCGGACGAAGTCGCGGGTACCAGCTAGTATCCTATAAAACAGGATGGTGTCAATAAAATGATTATCACCCCTGCAGTTTCGTTGTGAGGGTGTGAAATATTTAGGAAATCTGATATATTCTCGGAACTTTCGATCAACAAAGAGCTACAAAGCAGATTCTACTAATTGTGCAGACTACCACAAAACTGTATTGATAATCACATCGTTGATACCATCATCCTGTTGTACATATTATTAGCTACGATTTAACGTATCGTGCAGAATTGGTGAACTTGTTTTATAGTACTTTGTTTTCATGAATGTATTCATGAAAAATCTGATATATCAGATTTTTCAAATAGTTTGCTTCATCACAAAAAACTGAGGGGGTGCTAATCATTTGGTCCATACCATCTTGTGATAAAGATTATGCGCCACAATTTAACGTACCGTGCAAGTCAGCATAATTGGTAGAATCCGTTTTATATTGACATCAAAATCTCCGATACGACAGTTATCAAACCCACAAAGGAAATAAAATATCTTGGCATAATTCTAGACAGATATCTCAGATAGGACCAGCACATAGACAACATAATTAAAAAAATTACGTTGCATACTTCACAAATTCAAACGGATAGCAAACATACTCAATAAAAAACATAAAATTATCTTGTATAAGAGTCTAGTAGAGTCCCATCTGAGATAACTCATCTACACTCTCTTGAGGTTATGCAGAAAATATTTCTCAGATGTATCCTACGGAAAGGTTACAACTACCCTAGCGATGTACTTCATTCAGAATCTGAGATTTTTTATCTCAGACAGCTGTTATTTATAAATATTATTGTTGTACAGCATAAAAATAAAAAAGAATTAACTACTCACAACCATAAATATGATACACGTCGGAATCATATAATCGTAATATCATTAATGCTCAAATCAGTTGGACAGAAATCCTATCAGTATCTAGGACCAAAACTTTACAGTTTTCTCCCTGAAAATTTAAGATGCGAACCAAATTTCAAAAAAATATATAACAAAGTTAAAATTGTTTGTTGAGGATATACCTCGAGCAGAAATAAATAGACAAATATAAATTCAAATACTTCCTCGATTATGGACAAATATTATGTATTACGTTGTTCTCGCTCTGGAACCATTACGACTATACATTCACCTTCATTCTATAATTCTATTTATTTTCCAATAGTCTATTTCTGTATAATTATATATCTATATATTGATTGTTTTTATTTATTTATATTCAATTTAAATGTATCCAGTTTAAGCTCAAATTTATATTTTATATATACTTAGTACTTATTTGAATACATGAACCCCATTCAATGTCAGTTACAATATTTTCATCCCTTACACACAGGCAGAACATTCTGCCTCTTAAGATGTATTCTATTTGTTCACTGTTTATTTCAATATCTACATGTAGCTTTATTATAAATAATGTATGGGAAGTGAATAAATACATTATTATTATTATTATATAGTACTTTGTTTCCGACACCGGAGTTTATCAATCTCATACATATATATATATATATATATATATATATATATATATATATATATATATTTTGTGAATTTTTTCTTGAACCATGTAAATGTATCATAGGGGTATTTTCTTGGGGATTGGTTCTGTATAAATATAAATAAAACCCAGTATAGAATCTGTGTTTTTTAATTTTTTGCGACGACGTTTCTCCTGGAAGCCTCCAGGCTTTTTCAAGTCTTTTTATAACACAGATTCCAACAGGTAGAAAATAAATTGACCAAATAGGCCATCATGATTGGAACGTTTCATTTTGCACATTTTTGTGATAATCTTTGAGTATTCACTTGTAGTTTGGTAATTTTCTTTTTAACAATTACCATGCGCCGCTTGGATTTAGGAAAATTTTCCTAAACTTGCCAGAGAGCAGTACATAAAAATTGGGATAGTATTAGTAATCATTGCGATATTAACGAAGAAACATTTATGAAACTGCTAACTTTTCTTTTTGATAATACATATTTTTCCTTTAATGATAAAATATATAGACAAACCTTTGGTACTCCAATGGGAGCATCAATTTCACCTATCCTTGCGGCCTACGTAATGGATGACCTGTTGGACACTGTACTACCAGTTTTATCTTTCAAACCTTTTTTCATAAAAAAATATGTCGATGACATTATTTTGGCAATGCCAAAGGATAGTACAGATGAGATTCTCTTTACCTTCAACAACTATGACCCACATATCCAGTTTACTATAGAAACCGAAAACGTCGAACAATCCGTACCATTTCTGGACACCAGATTCGTACGTTCCAATGAGAACAAAATACTGATAGATTGGTATCGGAAAGATTGCAGTTCTGGAAGATATTTAAATTATCTGTCCTATCACAAACATTCGGTAAAAGTAAATCTGGTAAAGCAGATGAAGAACAGGGTGCTGAGAATTTCAGATGGAAGTTTCCATAATAAAAATCTTAAAATCCTTTTAAATCTCTTTTTAGACAATTCTTATCCTCCAAGTTTAATAAAAAGTATATTGTTCAACCATCACCTATTACTGAGCCACAACATAGTCATATAAATCTTAATATATCGAATAATAACACAGTGACTACTATCAGTATTGTCCCCAGTATATAAGTATACCTTGCCAGGGTTGTAAAACCAAAAAAAAAAATTGACAAAGTATATATTGGTCAAACTGCAAGATTATTAAAACAGAGATTAATATCACATAAAAGTGATTGCAGGCACCATCCAGAAAGATGTGCTCTAGCAGATCACGTGAACAAATTCGACCATCATATGAACTATGATGAAGTTAAAATATTAACTAATGAACGACACACTGCTAAGAGAACTTTTCTGGAAATGGCTTTCATATCACAGGAAAAAAATCATATGAACAAAAAAACTGATGTCAACCACCTAAGTGAAATTTATTCCTTCTTATTAGCAATGGAAAATACAGAATTTTCCTCAAATCAATCGGAGCTCATTACTAGTTATTAATATATCTTCAAGTTGGCCCAACCTTCAGTTGGTACTAACAAGAAAATTACTATAATACTTTGGCCAATAATGGCACATCAATTCATATCAGTTGGTACTACCCTCAGTTGGTACCAGTGACTGTCAAAGCAGATGACAAGTGAATAAATAATTTTCCCACCATTTATAACCTATTGTACTTTCTCAAGGCACACATGTTTCAGAATTTATATTTTTAATATTTTAATTAGTAACTGTTCAATGAATTTTAATGTGTATAATTAGTTGACGAGTTAAAACATGAGTTGCCAACTTCAAAGTCATAACTTATATTTCACCGTACTTTACATGAAGAACATTCATAAACAACATAGAAACTAATCTCAACAAAGATGTAAGTTATTAGACATTACTGAAAAGGGATACCACATCCAGACTGGCTAGTACATGGTTATCTGGTAATATTACATTGTTGAATTGATTAGTTACTTCGAAGGAGTCTTTCATATAGTACACATTGTCAAAATTGTATGCTTTCGTGAGAATATCAGTTAAAAAAGAAGCAATAGGTTCTGTAGGAATAATCAATTTGTTTACACCTAACTAGTCAGCAACGACTATCTTTCACTGTATATATATATATATATATATATATATATATATATATATATATATATATATATATATATATATATATATATATATATATATAATATATATATATATAAAATTTCCCATGTGTCAGATTTCGTTGCTAACTTCAAACCGATCACCAATATACAATACACTATTCTCTATTAATTAAAGCACAAGAAATTTCAAGGATGAAAAATTCTACGATAGCTCATGAATAAAACAGTACAAATTATGGTGCGAATTCGATGGATGCTTGTCTATTTCTTTCATCTTAAGTATCACAGGTAGGGTAGTTGTTATGGCCCACTCCACAGTATATTCCACCCTCTGGTGAGGAATTGATATTCAAAAAAATTATGTCTAATATTTTATGGGTGTCACAGCCTATATATTTCTGTAATCAGTAGAACTTATACGACCCATATTAACGAGAAATGTGTCCCGTTTCTAAATGATATTGTCGAAGAAACGTCGCGTCGCCGTTAGTTCCAGTGATTAGAGTGAGAGAGAAGAAATAGAGTATTTTAACCATAATTGGTTCTTTATGGGCAGTCATATCGGTGGCCACATTCTTATGATGATTCATGTAGATGCATTAATGTTTAAGATGAGATATGACCTCATGTTCTTGAAAAACATTGATACTATTCCTACAAAATTGTGAGTTATCGTACGGAAAATATCGATGAATAGTCGTACTGCTTGTATATGACTAATTTCCGATGACATCATCATCACCATGAGATATTGAGGAAATTTCAAAAACTAATAATTTTTCAGTTATAATCTTACTCCTATTTCAAGTCACATATTTATTCTTGAATCAAAATTTTTTAATCTTAAAACATGACCTATTTTGTATTTTTCACAATCAAAATATTTATAACGGAGTTTCGACATTTTGGAATGAACGTGGTGGCCAAATATAGGTACCTATTAAGGCTTTTTTCGCTCATCCCTTATATTTTAGTTATTTATCATCGAGATCATTTCATTTCTTGCAGAGGTATTCAAAAGGAAAACCCTAGTCTTTTTTTTTGTTACACCCTAGTTTTTTGAATAAAAATTAATATTAAATTCTGTCAATTTATCAATTTTTGGAATTTTTATGACAATTTTTGTTGAAATCAAAGACTAATTGAGTTTTGTGGACGGACGTTTTCCAATCATATTTTTATTATGAACCCGTGAAAATATGTCGGTCTTTGTCTACTACCTGCCAACACCGACCGCTCGGGGATAGCAAATTGAGTTTGAAATTTTTATTTTTATCTATTTTTTACGTATTGTGGAAATTATTATGAAAGAGTTATGAAAGAAAAGTCGTCCAGTTGCTAGCAAAAGGTAAGAATATTTTTATTACACATTTTACTGAAGAAATATAAATATAATTTGATTGTGTTTATACACAAAGTTATCAATAAAGGTTAAAGTAAAAAACATTTGTAATGTCTACTTTTTTAATATTTCTAAATAATCACGCCACGCGCTAGACCCTCGTTTACAATTTAATTTAGATGTGGTTATTCATTTGTTTAAGAAATATTTCCGCTAGATGACCCTCACAAAAAAAGTTAATCAATAAATAAGAAAGAAAACTGTCCTTAGATGCTGAGAAAGAAATACGTTCCCATTAGACTGCGCGGAGAAACAAGAGAGAACTATTATACGTAAAATAGGCGAGATCACTAATTTCTGGAAAAAATACAATTTCCAGAACGATGAGAAAAAAAAATACCAAAGAAATGTTTCTGTTTGAACACTGCGGAAACCGCGCCAGGATGTGACGTTACTAGTACATATCGCCGAGTGCCTAAGATAATTTCAGAGTTACCAAGCGTTATTCATAATAATTCTTTACCGAAAAAATAATGATATAGCCCTCGGTATACATACATAGTATCCAAGAATAACTAAATCAAGAACAGCTATCAAATGAGAAGTCTTCATTTCAATATAACACATGCTGACACCAAGTTCTGTTTCATTCATAGGAAATTCCTCAAAATAGTGACACTGGCAAATCAATGGACTTATGACGTCAAAAGAAGCGGCAATAACGCTGTGTTTGAATGTCCTCACTGAATTTGAGAGTTTTAGAGTAGCGTTTATTCGAATATTACACAATATTTTCTAGGAAAAACTATGCATACATAATATTTTATCATTATTTTTCAACTTCAAGCCCATATGGAGCAAATTTGTGAGTTTGTGATCTCGCCTATTGTCTTTACACGAACAAAGAGAGGGTTACGTGCAGAAATATTTTATGAAATGGATGAGGAACCTCGCAACTTTGTTGAAATCAAAAGCGAGAGAACAGCCTTAAATAAATCATTTGGCGAAGAGCATATCCTCTGAAAAATACTAAAAATTAAATATTTTCGAAAGCTTCAATAACATCAAGAAATTGTCATGATGGAAGTTTTCCAGAAAGGTCGCCATATACCTAAAATAGACTAGCTTTTTGCTTGCGACTTCGCTAGCGTGATTTTTCATTTCAAGCCACATCTTCAGCTAATTCCACAAACTGAGAGACATATTAATCAGAAAAAAAAATGTTAATGTGGCGTTTTTTTGGATTCTCACAAATATCAATATTTTCAAGCGGAGGTGAAATAAAAAAATAATATTTTCTGATATTTTATTACGTGAATTATGTCTAGAGAACAACTAAATAATTGAATATACAGTATACTTATTTTCATCCCCCTTGAATTTGGAACCAGAATTTGGGCATCTTTGATTATTTTTCATGGGCACAAAATGAGTGAATACTTTTTGACCCGAGGAAATATTGTGGAATTAATGGAAATACAAAGTACCACTTTTGGACACTTTCGTTTCGTTGATTTCGTTCAGAATGGATCACTGGTTGTGTAGAAAAAAAATCATGGAAGCTGTACCTCTTTGAAAAATATCAGTGAAGTTTTATTCAACACACAAATTACATCGTACATTCGAAATTTGTTTCAAAACAATGTTTTTTCTAATAAAAATCTGTGTGTCATAAATTTGTTTGCTGAAGAAATTAATTCTCTGCTACTTTTGCCTTGACACGAAGATGATACAAAAAAAATGAATATACCACGCTCGTTCTCTAAAATAATCTAAACTGGATTGTATGTATTCTTCGAACTCATGATATTTTGTAAAAAACACTGAACTACCAGGTATCTTCCATAAAAAGTATTTCCAGTTTCTATTTGAATTAATAATAGACGGATTCAATGGGATTACATCACTTTTAAATATAGGTACCCTATTCGGCAATGGAATTCAGTGTAGCACAATTTGATCATGACCGTTCACAGTGAAGGTGAATTATCACAGCTTATCTAAGAGGAAGGAGATAAGAGGTTTCCTTTCACAACGTAGAGGTTCAATTCGCGCAAGTTATTTTTCTCTTTCACTCCAATACTTGTGATATAAAAATGATTTTTATCTTTGATTTTCTCCTCCATTTCGTGTGAAAAATCTATTCGAAATTGTGTGGAATTCTCAAATGATTATTTCAGTTACAAAGGGTTTTTCAGTTACATTTGGTATTGATTTTTTAGGGGTGAACATTATTAATTTACATCTATCCTAAAAAGGCAAATTAGTTTCCCCGATATGTTACTGGTTTTTTCAAACTTTGGAATAAGTATATATTTAAACATTGCTACACAAAAAATAGGTAAAAAATTTATGAAAAAGTTATTGAAATAAAATACATTCAAGATTTTCAAAAATTCTATCATATATACCAAAATTGACATTAGGAATAGGAAGAAAGGCCAGAAAATTGTTTCAGACCCACAAAAACAATTTCACAAATTTTTTGAGAGAAAAATCTAACAGTAAACACTTATATGATCTTCCAAGAATACACAAACCACTTATTCCACTTGACTTAGACCAATTGATAAATCGATTGCATCACCATGTCAAAATATGGTAACATACTTTTGAAATTAAATTTGGAAAACATCTGATTTCCTGAAAAAATTTATTTTGAATGAAACTGAGATACTGTTGTTTATCTATTCCCGAATGATCCAGAAAACACACGAGGTCTTACAACAAAAATTGGATTGTGATAATAAACATTTCATCAACAAACTCGAATTGAATTTGAATGGAACAAGCGTTTTTACGATAGAGACACCCACAATCAAATAAATTGAGTATCGAAAAAGGTGTTGTTAAAACACCAAACTCATTTCTTCAATGATAAAATTTCAAAAATGGGATTTTCCTTATAAAAATATACTTGAATAATATGACTATCCAAAAAAAATGTCGATAGAACTACCTTAAGATTTTGAAAAATAAAAACAAACAAAAACCAGTACGACTACAACCACCACCCATAGCAATAAATGTAATACTATACCTTCGTGGTATATCTGAAGAAACCAAACGAAATGCTAACAAATTCATCGTTAGAAGAAATACTGCATAATCCATTTCAACTCGAATAAAACCGTAAAACGAAGAACATAATTCGAAAAATTGAGCGTACACTGTTGTTTTTGGCAAAACATACATGGGTGAGCACAAAAGCAATATAAATAATCGCGAAAATGGAACATTGAAATTAGCTATACATATAAACGACTGATGGCAGACTGTAACAATACAATATTGACGGAACCCAACGAAATAAAAAAAATTGAACGTGATTCACGGCGTATCAATGGCATACTTTTGGATGTGAAAGGAAAAACCCGTCCGTTAGTGGACAAAACTTCAATTTATCCTGCAGGATAGCGTGGCATGTGGAGTTTTGGAAATTCTAAAATTTCTCTGAAAACGATGCTATGATGAATTAATACACTGCCAGTGTTCATTTAATTTTGTTGCTGAAAATGTGGTCGGATGATAAACAAACTTTGAAACTTATTTGTTTTACCTTATATCCAAAATGGGATTATATTGCATAGCCCGTCTTCTTATGGGCAAAGCACACCTTGCTCATAAGAGTAACTTTCTTTTTAATATTGTAGGGAAGCGTCTTCGTATGTGGCGGGCTATTAAAGTTTTGTGCTCAAGCCGATGTCTTTCATTGGAAACTTTGCAAAATTCATGAAATATTTTTTTAAATCAAAATGCTAATACGTGAAAGATTTGACAGCCACGCCCCCGGACGTCACGGTGAGAAATCGCAATATTGAATCAAGATATGTTGAAAACTAATATTTTTGACATTTAATGTCACATGTCACCCTTTTTTTGTAAAAAAATGCCTTATGGTTGAGTGCCTCCGCACAGAATTTTACTTGCGACGCCCAACCACAAGTGACATTAAATTTCAAAAATATTGGAAAGACAAGCGAGATGTATTCACAATTTCAAATGTGCACCAATTACAAATGGTCGAAGCGCATAACAGAATTGGAAAAGTTTCTGTGGAACCCAATACAATCAAGGACAACAATGCTGGAGTGTCAAGTATCGACCAGTAGGATCAAATGCTACAGCGCTTCAAGAAAAACCATTAGATGGCCAACAAATATGGCATTGCACAATGTCGAACACAATGCTAACTTCCTTTTCCGTAAGTCGACAGGCAGTCAAATAAAATCTTTGAAATTTTGTTTTCACTCTTCTTGGTGATAAAATTCCTAAATTCAGGGAAGTAAAACCAGAAGATTTTCACTACTTAGAAAAAACAACGCCGACACGGGCTTTCCGAGTATACTATACATTTCGACGAAAAACACACTACTTTTGTCCTGTATGCAAAGAAAATCAAGCTTTATGTGTACAATACTGCTTCAATGCCTACCACCTAAAATATAAATGGTTACATGTTTTTATAGCATTCAAGCATAACTTTTGGGTTTTTTGAATACTTATTTCAGTTTTCTTTTTCATTTTACACGTTGAAAGTTATATTCGCCTTGAAGATAGATGATATTGACTAAAGTTTAACTTTCAGTCGCTGATGATTCCACATCTGATTTTATTTACATCCTGTTCATATTATTAAACAAATCAATTCATATTTGCCTATTTTTAAAATTCAATTCAAGTTTTGTTTGCCTTTGTTAGACTTCAAGAGCTATTTTTGTTTTTTTTTGAATATATGGACTTTGTTTCAGCCAAATTGGCAATCTCTAATTTTCTATAATCTAATTTCTTTTACAAAAATTTCTTTCAAGAAATTGTGAATTTTTTCATCAGCTCCTAAAGTTGTTACATGAATATACTTTTTGTGAACTTTGGTTTCATATATAATTCTGTCTACCTGGAAAAACTTTTTCAAAACCTTACTAACTTAATCTCACCAAGGTCATAGTAGCTAAGTTTCTGAAATAATAATGCAATTTGCAAAATCGGTACCTGTACACCGACTTGTGTATTTTAGAAGAAAGTATTAATTTCGGGTTCATCACCGAGAAAGATTGAATTGGCGTTTTACTACATTTTACAGTACAATACATTTTCACATGTTTTGATAATCTTTTTCTGTAGGTCAATGGATGGATTTCATGAAAGTTATAAGAATGAATAAATATTGTTTCGTTGTTTGTGATGAAGTGATGGAATTGCCTTTATTTCATGTCCTTGATTGATGTATGAGTAATCAAAACGAGTAAATCAGTGGATCCTTTTAACTTCTAAACTTTTTTTGGATTATAAATTTAAGAACTGTAAACGTCTTCAGGACAAAGTTATGAGGGGGCTCGAGTTGCTTCCAGAAAATGGTAGCAGTCGTGTGATCGAATTTGGCTTCAATCGCTTTTGGGTTTAAATTCACATGGCCTACTATGAGCTATCGTCAACTAGTGTTCCAAGCGAAAGGCAAATGATACGCCTATGTGCTTGACTTCGTTCAGACGATGACCAAACAAACATTTAACAGCTCATACTATTTAGATAATCATGGATTCGTGGAAATGTTGCGTAATCGCCGGTCGGGACAATTAAAATACGAGAACCAGAAAATACCTTCAAAATATTTCAGATACAATGCAAAGCATATTTCTGAGAACAGCAATTCGGCAACACAAAAAGGCCGTATATTTGTGTTCTCTTTTTTAACTTTTTTTGCGTTAGATAGTGATCGGATTGCGAACAATTCGAATAGCTAGGTCAGCCAACGAAAAAATGAAACTACTTTAAAATTACTCACGTGTTCGTCGGTCGGTTTGTCAGTTGCTCACATTCAGTGTTCATCGTAGAAAGTCTGTCTTTTACCTACCACCTCTCACTACCTTAAATTGTATTTTTGATAATTGTTAAAATTGAAATGAACATTTTAAATCAAATTAATTAGAAATGAGAGGAATACATTCGCAAAGACATCACCTTGTACGTGCGTGTTGCACATAAATATGCTGCTAATTTAGTGAAATGACAGAATCCACAATATGTTTTTCCTATTGAAAAGAGAAACATTCTCAATTGAATATTGAATAGAATGATTTTTCTGAGAATTGAAAAATCCACGATAAAAATGAAGTTATTTTTTGTGAATGTCTAACAGAAAACAACTAGGTACTTCCCCGGCTAAAGCCACGCTGGACATTGAACAACATCTGATAGATATTCTGAAAATACCCTAACTTCAGTCGCATATGATTCCACATCTGATTTTATGAACATCCTGTTCATATTTTCAACAAATCTTCTAATTCTTCATTGATTCTTCAATCGAGGTTGGCCATGGAAAGAAATATTTATATTGATTTTTCTACTTAAGGACATTTCTAGGTATATATATATATATATATATATATATATATATATATATATATATATATTATATATATTTATATATATATAGATGGATTTTGCATACTAAATGAGAGTTTATTACTCCACGCCTTTATTTTACCGACTTATAAATAACATGGTACGTGAAAAAATTAACTCTGAGAAAATTAATATAATCAAAGAAAATTGGTAAAAAGACCAAATTGTTGTATACTACTGGTGTGCTTAAAACGGAAAAGTATTGTGAATTCATGTATATAAAACTGACACAACCGTTTCGGCGCAATTAACTGGAAATCATCCAGTATTTTATATCTCATCTTTTTCCTATTTTCTAACAGTAACCAAATTGTTCTATTTTAGCTAGTTTGCGAAAAAATTGTGTAGTGCTAGCTCAAGTCCCTAGCTGGCACATCCGTTTCATAACTTTTTAATAACTCTCAGATAGTAAGTTCGGAGTCAAACGAAATTGAAGGAGGTTTGGAGAAAAAATGTCCTTGCCATTATATCAGAAATATTCAAATTTTCTCGAAATAAAATGGGGAAGATATTTCTACGAAAAAAGCTACAAATGCTCATTAACTTTCAAGTAAAATACGGAAATATATGTATCGATTATTGCGAATGCTATTTGGTCCTTTGAACAGAAACTAATGAAAAACAAATCGGAATAATGTTCTAATGGGTTTATTTTTCCATTTTACTTCCCTGGAAAAAATCAAAGTATTAATTTCTCCAAAACCTGAAATGCAGATGAATATATCAAAATTTATTTTCGACATGAAATGTACTGGAAATACTTTTTTGTTTATATTTTTTTAGAAATAGTTCTGTTGTGCTGGAAAATATTTCGAATATAAATTATAACAAAACCAGAAGATGTAAATCGGTTTACGAGTCTTTACTATTCAATAACTCCAATACAATCACATAAAATGGACGGAGAATGCTTTGTTGTTTATTATTTTTCAGAAATAGTAAAGTTGTACTTTCATCAAAATTAGTTTTTGCGACTCTACTATTTAATACATCAAATTTAATTTTTGCGATTCAATAACTCCACCACAATCACTCAAAATGAACTGAGAACGCTTTGTTGTTTGTCTTTTTCAGAAATAGTAAAGTTGTGCTGGAAAACATTTCGAATATGCATTATAACACTACCAGAAATGCAAATTAATACATCGAAGTTGATTATCGAGACTTTACTATTCAACAACACAATCACCTGAAATGAAAAAAAATGCTGTTTACCACATTTATATTAGCTCGCTTTCGTGTCTGTTTGTCCGGTACAAATCTTACAACCGATTTTAAACTAACTTCCCAATGAGCTAGAGACTTGAAACTTCGGAAATAGCTTGGAACTGGATGACATGAATACAATATTGTCTGTCTGTTTGTTCGTTTTCTTACGGAGCATAAAAAGTTAGGTTAGGATCACACAAACTCTCTATAGCAGAATGAACGGATAGTGAATGTGCACTAAATTTAACTGGCTTCCAAATATTCACTCAATATAACAACGAAACTATAGTAAAAATAAACCGTTTGCCTGTAATCATAATAATATTAATAAGCAATCGATTTTAAACTAACTTCCCGATGAGCTAGATACTTGAATCTTTAAACATAGCTCAGAACTGGATGACAATGCAATATTAACACTATTTCCTGTTTGTCTGTTTGTTTGTATGTCTGTGATAATAATGACCATAATAGTAATAAGGAACAATCGATTTTAAACTAACTGAAATTTGCCACATGTCTATCATTATCTCATGAAGATGTTTAAAATCGATTGAAAAATTTCACACACACAAATATCAGACTGAAAAGAAGAAAATTAATATTTACATAATTTTTTTCAATATACCACGTTTATAAAACGGACTAAAAAGTATAAAATAATTTCTCCTAGCCCCATATAGATTTTTAACCCCATACAGATTCCTTATCCCATACAGATTGCCTTGAAAATTTGTGGTTTACCTTTTTTGTAGATATATTTTCACTTCTTGGGTTATGACTGTGGATGACCCTATTTTTCGGCAATTTATGTCTAATTCGGTAAGTGTACCTAAGCAGTTTAAGTTATAAATAAAAGTAACAGTTAGAATATTTTTTTTGAATATGTTGCGACACGAAGTTTGGAAAGATAGTTCGATTATAATCCGTGTTATCCTTTTTTGTAGAACAAAAACTCTTTGAATATTTCTCGCTTGTCCCCAGACAATAATACTACAAGATATTGCAGAGTATGCATATGAATAATAAGTATTCAGTAGTGTCCTTATCTAACATTTTTCCAAACACTTTCCAGAAAATTGAGTAGCGTAAAGCTACACTCTGTTCATTTCGAAATAAACGGTAGAAGATATCAAATACTAATGTCAAGAGAACAAATTGCCGAGCATTTCATTAAAGCCGAATGAATTTTGAAGAATCAATATGCATTTACTGATTATATTTATTAATTTCAGCAAAAGATTTTAAATATAATATAGCATTATCCGTTCATTTTGGATGATTCTTTTGAAGTTATTAAATAGTCCAAAATTTTTTCTATATCTTTTGCAACACAATTTTTTGGAAAAAAAAATCAAAAAAAGAATTATTCGTTTATTTTGAGTGACGAAAACAAATTTTAAGGTATCAATCAGCATTTTCAAGCTCTGTTGAAATATCTATTCCAAATCTGTTCCAAGACAACGTACTATTTTGGATGAATGACAAACAAAAAAGCATTTCCCGTTCATTTCACGTAATTGTGGTGATGTTATTGAATAGTAAACCAATTTCGATGTATCAATTTGCGTTGAAAATTTTGGAATGGTTTTTGCCGCAATCGATACATAGATTATGTTTTTTTTCCATATTTTACCTGAAAGTTAACGAAAATTGTAGATTTTGTCGAGGGTAATATCAATAAGTTCTAGAGATTTTATCGCTCATAAATTTTTAAAATTTTCGAGAAAGCATTTTGTGCGTTTTGCGGTCTTATTATCTGATTAAACTACGGAAGCGACGCTTGAGTGGTTCAACCACTGATAATAAGGCCGCAAAATGCACAAATTAAATTTCCCAGAGGCTTGGAAAATTGATAAATTTATGCGATAAAATCCTCTAGTATGAATGATATTTGATGATAATATTTCCCCAATCACATTTAAAACTGCATGAAACTACCAGAATTCGTGTTATATTTCAATTTTCAACGAGAAAAGTTTCTTGTCGTTCCAAAATCAAAGGAATCGTGTCTGAGTAACTACCGCTCTGAGTTTGATTTCTATATGCTGCGTTTTACAGAATCATTATTTCATGATGATTATTCACCACTCTTGAGCTCACTCAAAAACCAAAAATATATATAAATTTTTCACTACGAAATAAACCGATTAAAAAAAAATCCGTCAGCAGAAATCGAACTCGAGCCTTTTGCGTATTACAATTATAACCTAACCACTAGACCATGACAACCCTTCTTGATTTCCTGAAAAAACTGAAATTCAATTATTCATTGTCTTACTTGAGATCCCGAGGTTCATTTATCGGGCTGAAAAAAGTATATTTGAATTCCAATATCAAATCAGTGTATACAGTGAGCTCAAAATCTCTATTTAGTAAATTCTGCATTTTCTGTTTCCTCATAGGAATTGAATGTGTGACATATAATTTGGACAAGAAGTACTATGTATTTATCGCGAAAAAATTGCGAAGTTAGTGTACATTTATCACTATAAAACACCGAGAAGATATTTTAAAACTTATCTGATTGGTTCTCTGTATGAAATTCCGGTCATTTGATTGGTTCAAAAATAATGAAATCGTCGAAGAAATATCATCATGATTTTTTAATAAGACAGTTTAAAAACTTCTGGCTTAACAAGTGAATTTATTCTCCAGAACTCCTTCAATTTCGATTGAACCCGAACTTGAAATATACTATCTGATAGTTATTAAGTTAGAATATTGAGCATTTGAATCATGTTCCTAACTATTCTGGATGGAAAGTTATGAAACGGCTGTGCCACCTTGACACTTAAGCTAGCACCAAACCATTTTTCATCTAACCAGCTGAGATGGAAAATGTTATTTTGTTTTATGAAATAGTTAATAAATAGTAATTAGAAACTGGATGATCTCCAGCCGATTGTGCACAATCTGGCATATTTACACTCAAAAACTTTTTATATTATTTCTTGGTGTGACTTGAAACTTATTCCTGATGAGTTCATCAGATACTTCTAAGCCCTCTACTAGACTATATATTCTGTATGTATTTGTTTCACGTTATTGCTTCAGTGTTATTCGTATCGCGAGAATTCCTGAGAGAACGTAGAACGGTTTTATGCCGATAAGAAATGAGCCATGAGGCACTCGTGCCACTATATACCACATGGTTGTTATCATCTGTTGGAAAAGTGATTTGCACTGAATGGGACGACGTGACAAACTTGGTTGCTAACGTCACTTGTTGACCAACATTTTTTTAACCATAAAAAGGATTGGTCGTGTCGATATTATCCCATATTCTCCTTTTTAGTAGTTTCTATTTTTCTCCAATCCTTGATACGGTCAATCTCGAAAAAACGCCAATTTCATATGATAAAAAATCTATCAACAAAATGTATTTCCGTATGAATCAAGATTCATCATAAATGTAATAGTTTTTGTCAACCCCATATCATTCAAATGGAAATTACAATTAATTCATGCGACTACTTTTTCTGGGGAGATCAGCTTATCAAAGCCATATTTTCTCGTGAAATTATTTCAAATTATAATAAAATATTCTAGTTGCATATTACAATGAACTCAGACAAATTAAAACTTAACGGGACTGACTTACTATGAAAGTTTGAAATCCCTATATCGAGAAAATATTTGCAGATACCCTTATGATACCAAAAATTTTGATCGTACCGATGATACCTCTCCGCTTTATACTTTCCTCGCCATTATCGTCAGTCCGACAAAAATTAAAATCCTCAAATTGTATAAGTCTACATGAATTCAATGTTCCTTGCTAGTTATTCTTCAGAAAAATCATCTAGTTGTTATTTTATAATTCTGTTGTCACTACGCTATTTATTTTTGGTGCTGTCACCAACAAACATACGGCCTTGAAACTACTGATACTTTTTCCGAATAGATTTCATCAGTTTTGGATTCGGGATATCTTTGGAAACCCAAACGGATGTCGAAGGGGTATAAATTAGTCGAAATATCGTTTTTTTTTTTTGATTCGCTAAATTCAAAACAACCTGATGTTTACTTGTCGTTATAAAAATTAATTTACCTCAAGAAAAAGGATAACCAATTCTGTTTCAGTTTTTCAATAAGGGTTGTTGGATTATAGTTTTTCTTACTTACTGCAAAGATGATCGAAGATATAAGAAACAATGATGTTTTGGAGGTGCCTCAAGAAGAAAGAGACCCATATTTGGACAACGTAGAAACTATTTGAATAGATTTCGGTTGTCAAAAGAAGTCTTCCGCAATATTGTAGATTTAATTTTCACCACACAAGTCGGTGAGATTTCTGGTGGTGGTGGACCTCCTCCAGCATATATTATTAGTCTCTTTTCAGCGGCAAATTTCTTTTTTTTGTTTTTTTTATGATTGAAGGAGTCCACCACAACTGGTATTGAATTCATTGCTTTTTGAAACTTATGACTTCAATTTTTTCACTGACAGCAACCTTTTTTTTCAGACTTCACAATATCTTGGTATTACTTTGCTTATGGAATTAGATTTTTTCTTCACTTTCGTTGAAATTATACTTTTATCTTTATATTTGGAGGGGACTCCATTCAACAGAAAATACTTGAAAACATTTTAATATATCCTCAAAAGAAGTTTCAGACATTTGTATCAATTCTGACGTTTCCGAACAGTCTGAATGTGGTACAGGTAAAAACATGTCCCCATTGAACTACTGGCCATTATACGTCTCAAGTACGAAGTATGAAAAGATTATGGAGAATTCTACAGTGATCAAGCCTACAGATTCCATTTCAAGGTAAAATTTATCGATTATGAACTATATGAACTAGAAATTCTATATTTTTTGAGGAAACCTCAATATTCATTCTCATGATTGGATTTTACTTCAAAAAATGAACCAGTTCAAATTCAAGCACTTTAAAACATAATTTTTGAGACATACCACAATATCAATCAGTTTCTCGTGTTCATCTATAATTTGTATATTTCCAGTAGGCTGGACATCGCATCCATCATGAATGACTAAGTTCTCTAAATTTCTCTCATTGTACCCAAAGGGAACCATAATTTATTTCAGAGTCCTGTCCTCATCATTACAACTTCTACAGTGACAGTACTACAAGTTGTAATTAGTACTGTTCGTATAATAAACATCAAATTTCCTTCAGTTCAGTCATTTAATTTATTATTTTAACTTATAAAGGGATAAATCTGACATGCTCACAGATTTTATTTGAATGACTCTACACCTGAGGACTTAACAATAGACATGTCCGCACTATAATGCTGTCAAAGGACAAAAACTGAGCACAAAGCTGGAAAAAGCACAGATATAAGGGGTTTTCTAGGCATCGAAACTTCAGTATGTTACACCTAAAGTATAAAATAATAATAATAGATTTTATTGATAGATTAGAGTAGTGATTCATGGACATGTTTTTTTAATTAAATTAGAATTTAATTGAAATATCCTACATATCTGTCAAGAGGCAGAATTCAAGTTCTGATTTTGTCACGTGAGTAACGCAATCAGACCCTGCTCTTCCAGTCAACATTAATTCTAGGTGACCACGATAGCAATTGCATTAGTTGATACAGGGTGTAATCGAAACTTTCTATTTCTTGTCATGTAATAAGCGATTTTAATATAATAACTTGTAATGCGATTATCAAGATCATAATGCAAAATTGACATCTATGAAGGAATGCCTTCGTGCCATATATTGAAAATTTCAATCCACCCCCATTAGGGGTAGTTTGTACTTGTGATTTTTCTAATAACTCTGCTGACCGGGGATTTCAGCTGAGATATACCATTGAAACGCTGAAATGTAGATTGCACAAAACATTTTATGTCACCATTAAAAAATTCAAATCAGTCCCATTATAAGGGTAGTTTATACTTTTTCGTGAAACTTTGTTGACCCAGGGTTTCCAGTAAATAAATTTCATTGAATCGGTAGGAAATGATTGCATAAAACATATTATTTGTGCTACCATAAAAAAATTCCAATCAGTCCCTGAGATTTTTGGAAGAACTTTGCGGACCAGGGGCACCCAATCAATATATGTTATTGAAACGCTGGAATGTGATGGCACAAAACTTATTATTCGTGCCACTATAGAGAAAATTCACATCAGCTACCCTGTAAGGGTGGTTTACGCGATTTTTCGAAAAACTGCTTACCGAGAAAACAAATATTAGAAAATAAACCTTTTAATGATCAATTCAGTCACAATTTTGTCAGAATCCGCATAGAAAATAAAATACATATTAGAACTGACCGGTACAATTTCAATCTTATCAATATTTAAAAAATACGTGAATGAAATGCAACATAAACAAATAATGGTCAATTTTGACGACGATAGTCACATTTATGAGGGGACTAATGCGAATTTTTTCTATGGTGGCACGAATAGTATGTTTCGTGCAATCATATTCCAGCGTTTCATTGAAATATCTTCACTGGATACCTCCGGCCAACAAAGTTTTTCGAAAAACCGTAAGTATTAACTACTCTTATGAGTGGGCTGATTTGTATTCTTCCTGTATCAACTAATGCAATTGCTATCGTGGTCGTTTAGAATTTATCTAATATACCTCAGGTGTAACATACTAAAATTTCAGCAAATTCTATCGATGCCTAGAAACCCGCTTATATCTGTGCCTAGTCCTTTGTGATTTTGATGAAAGCAATTGATCTACAATATTTATTTACATAAAAAAATATAGTTTTTCAAAACGGACTAAAAAGTATACAATATTTTCATAGCTATTGAAAATACACAATCATAATTTTTTTCAGGACAATCTGTATGGGGGTAAGGAATCTGCATGCGGTTATAAATCTGTATGCTGCAAGGATAAATTATTTAACCATATTCACTGCCAACAACAATTTCAACATTATGTTCAGCGAACAACAACTTTATCAAAGCACAAAGGTTTTGGAAACTAACTCTGTCGCATAAACTGCCATTTAAATCCTCACATTCAATAATAAAATTTGTACCGAACGGACATACAAACAGACAGCCAAAAAGGCGAGTTAATATTGCATTGTCATACAGTTCTGAGCTATGTTTAGGGTTTTAAAGTCTATAGCTCATTGGGAAGTTAGTTCAAAATCGACTGCAAAATGTGTACCGAACAGACAAACAATCAAACAGCCACGAAAGCGAGTTAATAAAAATGTGATAAAAAAGCATGAAATCGCACCGTGATGAGTAAGTAACAGTTCATAAAAGTAGCGAAATCTGGTATCGAACTGCCAAGTCCAACATTGTTTAGTAAATAAGTGCGAAATTCGCATTTCCAACTAATTCACAAACCATTGATTTCACGAAGTCGGTCTATATTTATTGATTCTATATTTCGAATTTGAATTTCCTGAAATAGTTTGTTTTATTGTAGTATGACTAAGAGTGGGACCTAATTTTTCGAATGCAAAACAGTTTCATGGAGTGAATTCCGTTTTGGGATGTAGATTCAATAAATATATACCAATTTTGAATTAAATGCTTTTTACTTTAGTTTGGAAATACTATTTTCGTTCTTGTTTAGGACAAGAGGGAACTGGGCTAGATTTTACCATTTTTTTACGACTGAACTTTTATATACAACTTTGTTCACAGAATTTTTTGTAGTGGTATATATCTTTCCCCTAAATATAATTTAAATGACATTATTTTCCACATTTTTCATTCATTGTGTAATAGTGCTGTATAGAGATACGAGAAATCGAGGATGCTTACTTCACGAGCTACTCATTCCTCTTAAAAAATTAGTACCTACAAAAATATGATCGAACAAAATTTAGCCTTATCTTCAATCTTTCCTCATTCAGGCTGATGGATATAATGTGCAAGTTAATTGTAACGCATTTTTATTTCTGACGATGACATATTTATTCATCAACAAAAGAATTCGTCGAATAAACAACAATTAGTTAATCGTCAGTAAACAAGCAGAGTCAAACATTTTCGCGACATAGACAAATAACCAGGTCGGAATATGTTAATAAACTTTGGTGATAACTGGAATTGGTTCAAATAATCAGCTCTTTGAATAAATCTTGCCGCCATATTACTAACGACCTTGGGTCATCAACCAAAAAACTGCTAATGCTATATGGATATATGAATATTGAATATTGCTTTTCTATTATTTTGTAGAGTTTCATATGGGTTTACTGCGAAAGGTATTCGTGAATATTTTCCCAGAAAAGACATTTTTGAAAAAATATGAAACAATAATATTCATTTTCTTATACGACTATCATCCGATTCCATTTTCATGAAAAATCCATCCAAACGAACCAAAAGGAATGGTGAAAAGATACAGCTCATTGAAAAAGTGATATTTTGTTCAAATGAATTTTCATATTATGTAGCCTATAAAACTTATATGACCTATGCTAGGTTATCTCAACAAAATGAAATGAACATTTTTGGATGAACAGATTTTGTCAACATTTTTTCAAGTAGAATACTCAAAAGTTAAAGTTTTCCGATCAGCAAATTATCATTTGATATTATCGTCAAGAACATTATTATTCCATTTTCATTATCAGGAACACATTAAAAATAACTGACACCCTGGTGACTGGATGATGAGTTATTTTCTCGGAGATAACAAAATGACACAAATCTGATTTCTGTTGAGTTATTCGAAGAAAACTTTCTCATTAAAACTGCGTCATCGGATGCTAGATCTGATAAAAATGTTCATACCCACCTCAACTTCCCTTCGCGGTTCAGATAACACTTTATCTTCATAAAGTTATCGGTGTCCCTGTTGATTTTTGTAGTAAAGTTACACGAATATACTATCACATATATCTTGAGAAATCTCAATGGAGTACACATTATATTTGAATAAATGACATCACAACGATATTCTATTTGATATACATATGATTGTAACCATGATAAGATGATACTGTTTAGATATCGCGGGAATTTCTCCTAAAATATCGTTTGGAAACATTATTTCGATGTGTATTAAGTGTTTCAGCGTTTCTTATCCCCATAGATATTATTTTGTAATTATATTTAACAATTAAAGATATAATGCTAGGACATTTCGAAATATTTCTGCTATTGACAACCAACGAAAACTAGCTAGTCGTAATGTTAATGATCCTGGACTGTTTTTTTCAATACTAATTTTCTGCCTTTTTTGAAAATCATTTCCGATTGAACATGAGGACAATGAATATTGTTCAACACAGTATAGAGTATTTTCTTGGTTGAGAAAGGACCAGTTGCTAGTTTTTTCTCTATTCAACATTGTATACAAGAAACAATTCGTTTATACCCTCACAAAATATGGATTTGATTCAAAGGTTTTTAGATTACCTTTTAGTGTATCGAAATTGATTTATAGAGTCAATCATTGTGTCAAACTAACAAAATTACGTAGAAAAAAAAATACGACGAAATAGTGCCAGATTCGAAAAAAAAAAATGTTCAGTACTGTATTTCGCAATGCAAGACATTTTAACAAAAAAGTGTAAATATATTTCATACAGGTCATAACTACTGACCTTTTGGATATTATTATCTTTGATGTACTCATCGTTGATATTATTCACGAAATTTGTTTTGATTTCTTAAAAAAAACACGATTGTCCCAGACGTCCAGGTTCATTTAAAAAATAAATAGTTAATGTAATAATGATATAAAATTTCATTATCGTATTGGTATTGCTTGCCATTGTCGACGAAAATTTATTTGATTTAATCAATTATTATGCTTTAAGTTTTTTTCTCAAATAACGTCTTGAATATTTTATTATTCAATATATTTGTCTTCCAGAATTTTGTTTCAAAAATATGCTATCTATGTACCTAACAATTTTTTGATAGAAAACCTATATGCCAACTATCTTACAAGTGTAATGATATTGAATCAGCTTCATGTATATTACTTTGTCACTAACATGTTACCGAACTAAAAATCGTTCACATAAATTGATGTAATTGTTAACACTTATGCCATTTCTATAAATAGTTTTCACCCAAGAGATGATCCAGGGAAAATAAACGAAAATCTTCAGGCGATCGATGTTTGAAAATAAATTGGCAGCAGAAGAACTAGTGCTGTTTTTGCGAGCAAGGATTTTCAGGAATGTACACTGTCTCGAATGACACTAAGAAAGAAAAAAGGACGCTCCATAAAATTTGACACTGGGAATGTAGATTGTTATCAGAAAACAGAGTTAAATATTAGAAAAATATGAAAGTGGGTGAACATAATTCAATATGGGACTGGTATTCAATGGATGAGATGACATAATTTTGACTAGGCACGATTTGCGTTTTTGCTCTAATGCCAATGATTAACCAGTAAATAAAAAACTGACTTCAAAATTAAAATGCACATTACCCACACACACACACACACACACACATATATATATATATATATATATATATATATATATATATATATATATATATGTAATGTAAGTTAATCTAATCTATATGAATATTAGAGGCCCGTGTATATACAATAGGTACATCTAAAGAAACATTTCTATTGATTTAGTCGAATTTTTCAGGAATAGCAATAGAAATAGCGATACATTTTGAAGTTGAACCTCTTATATCAAATGCAACGATATAATATTTGGCATCAGCAGTAACACGAACTTGAACATCCCAACTGAAAATGTAATAAATGGAATATAGTAGAAAGATTATATTTATTGTTTGGCTTTGCAAAACAGCAAATTTATTAAAACAAAGTACTGTCATTATAATAACTGTCATTCTTACGACTATCACTGAATATAAAATTGTTATGTAAAATGAGCTTGATTTATAATTATGCTTATCGCTCCTCTTATTTCTATTACTATTGCTGAATCGACCTTTAATGAAAGATGGAGTGCAAGTAGTAGTTTCGAGACGACACAATAAATTTTGAAAGGCACGAAGTTGAGTCGTCGAGTAAACAACTCGATCATGCACAAACATTGAGGTATACGTCTCGTCGTTGAAAGTGGTAGCGCTAAACAATATTATTTCCTGGAATATGATTTTCTCTTTAGGTATTTTGCAGACATTAAATTCACAATATTGATTTCATTCAGTAGGTATCCCAATATACAGCTAGGATGAGACGGTGGTAAGTTTTTGTAATATAACAATCAGCATAAGCACAATTTGAGATAGTGAGCGGTTGTCTTGCTGTTTGGAGTCAAATTCTCAAAGAGATCAGTAGGCTCACTATGATGACAGAAAAGTTCCATTATAAAATATTTTCTGGGTTTTAAGGATCACCAAACAAAATATGCTAAGATACTTATCTGGGTCTGTAAGATCATTATGAAAAAAGTTGCATACAAATTGGTTGGATAGTTTTCGAGAAAATCCCGGACGAACATGCATACGAACATGCAGACTTCTAATTAAGCCATTAAAAACTTGATTTTACGTATGTTTACCTTTGTGACGCCACTGGACCAATGATTGAATGCTTAAAGAAATAGGCAAAATAAAAAAGTTCCTTAACAATTTATTCCATTGATATTCTGGTTATCAATTAGATCTTCGAGAATCGAAGAAAAGTATTGAAATCATTCACAATCACATTATCTAACGCAACACACCTCAACAAAAATAATGAATATTGACGAATTATTAAAGTAACATATTTCACGTTTTTGGCCAATGGATATAATTTATCAAAAAAGTGCCCGTGTTTTTTCATTTCTTTATCGGCATTTGTGAGTTTCTTTGGTTCGCATTTATTTTTCGTTCAAGCAAATAATCTTCCCATTAGTATTCCGAAATATTTTGGTTTGTAATGAAGGAAAAGAGGATTAATGGGGAATTGATTCAAAATCTGCTACTATGAATTACATCCTGCGTAAATACTATTTTTATACATGATTGTATCACTTCATGAACATTTCTTATCACATGCATTTACCTTGATAGTGGATAATATAATTCATGGTGAATTTCAACGCATTAAATATGATGTGAACAATACAGAATATGGAAATATTGTGTGGATATTCATGAAAGGTACTCACCGATATTGACAATTCTAATTCCTTCATCGTCTTGCAGGAACTTGAGGGCCACAGACACATTTTCTAGTTTTTGCGACCGAAACGATGGTTTTTTGTTATGTTTTGGCAATCTCTTGCCAGACAGTACTTCGATGAGAGTAATGAGCCGCAATCCATCACTGAGATCTGTTTCTAAATTTCCAATATGTTTCGATACTGTTTTCAAATGTTCGTTCGCCCATCTCGTGAATGTATTTTGTTGAATTTTTTTCCATTGTGCGTCCTCAGCCAACTCGCGTTCAGTCGTCACCATTTCGTCCTCGTCATCAAACTCACAATAGTCTGCAGCGCGCTGCAGAGGCAGGCAGGGCTCAACCGGTCTGAAACCGGTGTCGGCGGCTTGGTAGGGAAACTGGCTCATCCTCGAGACCTCTCGCTCGCTCGCTTCTCAACTCACCAACTCCAATCTAGTCACCTATGACCCCTGCAACATGTCACACTATGGCTTAAAAGGCACTATGCTCCTACTGTAACTCGACTGCATATATTGCATTGTCACATTCTTTTTATACTATTCATCCTCGACTTATGCAGGATATTCAAGTATAGGAATGAGAAACCGCAAATACAAACAATTGGTATGGGGGAATAAATAATCAGCGGTCAAGTGCGAGTGGGGCCTTACAGAATGCTGATAATATTGCTGTCTGTCCGTCTTTTGGTCAGATTATTTAGCCAGCCTTCTAAAATCCTAGAAAGTTGTGACTGGACATGGTTACAGAATTTGATAACTATTTCAGGAAAAGGTCATATTTTTTTGTTTCTGGATGTGTATTTTTGGAATGATGAGGAATACATTCCTGTACGGAAAAAGTGGAAATTATATTAAAAAAAACAACTTCAAAAAAGTTTAAAAATCAATTTTTTTTTTGAGTCGCGGTGTTTACCTACAACCACACACTACTAAATATCTTTAATTGTTATATTACAGAACAAGCTATCTACATATAACCGTAATACGAGTAAATCTACATATGAATATTAGAAGCCGGTGTATATACAATACATCTAGAGAAATTTAATACTTTCGAGTCAACACGCTAATTTTCCAAAATGCAGTAAACAATCTGATCATGCACAAACTTGAAGAACATCTCTCGTCGTTAAAAGTGGTCGCGTCAAATTATATTATTTCGTGGAATACCATTTTTATTTAATTTTTTCGGTATTTTGCTGACATTGAATTCAAAATTTTCACTTCATTCAGTAGGTATCCAAATATACACCTACGTTATAGCATAGTAGGTTCAATAAAAGTGCATAAACACAATTTGCAGTTGTGAGTGGTTGTTCGTAGCGACTTAAAAAAATATTTTGTACCATTTCTTCTTTATTGTACTCGGTTTGTATTAATTTGGTATATAATCATTTACTACTTTTCAGTTCCTCGTAATAACAGGATTAAGTCGAACAGATAACGCGAGAACTCCCTGGTGGAACTTGGAATTCGAGAAGGAATGAGGGAAGGAAGCTTCTGAACAAAGCAAACATATTTGCCCAGAGAGAGTAGTACAAAAAAGCCATACGACAATCTCAAAGAGACAGTTGACGTGCCTACTGCGAGAACATCAACACAATGTCTCCAGCAGAAAGGCTCTGCAAAGTTCTCTACAAAGATACAGGGAAGGAAGTGGGTACACTGTCCCTGCCTGATGGATGGTAAACCACATCAGCGGAGGAAACTCTACAACACCTTATCTCCATACACCAATTACACCAGCCACCCTTGAGGACTATCCAAATGAGGAAAATTCACATGGACCACAAAACGGCCTCAAGAGTGGTAACGTACAAGAAGGTAAGATGGGCCGTAAAGACCTTCTCACCATTCAAATCACCAGGGGAGGATGGTATATTTCCGGCTCTTCTTCAAAAGGAACTGGATAGTATCATCCTCCTGGTCAAGAGAATATATCGAGCATGTTTGGCCCTGGACTACATACCAGAGGCATGGAGGCCGGTAAGGATAGTCTTTATTCCAAAACCTGGGGAAACCATCAGCCTAACGTCCCTTCTCATGAAAACGCTCGAAGGGCTGGTGGATCGGCACATCAGGGGCAATCGCTGCAGTGTAATCCACTGCATAAGTAACACTATGCCCACCAAGCAGGAAAGTCCACAGACACATCTCTCCACCACCTTATAATTAGGATGATAGAGAGATTAGTGGACAGTCCGCAATGGGGATCTTCATTGATATAGAAGTAGCATTTGGCAACACGTCATTTGAGTCTATCTGCCACACTGCGGCGCAGCATGGGATCGATCCAACCCTGATCAGGTAGTTCAAGGCTTTGCTATCACAGTGGATGGTAACAGTAGAACTGAACGGAAGAACCGTAGCTGCCAAGATATCAAGAGGGTGTCCACAGAGAGGAGTACCCTATGGTACCTGCTAGTCAACGAGCTTCTCCCGGAACTGAATGGGTCAGAACTGTATACACAAGCATATGCAGATGACTTTGTCATGCTGGATCAAGAACAACCAGTGAATCTCCAAGGAGAAATCCTTAAGAGAGTCAATCCAGAAAAAGCGGACTTGGTACTTTTCACCAAGAAACGGAATAGGAACTCTTCCAGAAATAGTTATCTCAGAAAGACAGCTTCCGTACAAAGGGTCGACAAAACACCTTGGAGTCATCATAGCTCCAAGCTGACCTGGAACGATTACATTTAAAATCGCCCCAAGAAGGCGGCTATCTGCTCCTATTGGGCAGGCAGAAGAGCCTTCGGGAACACGTGGGGCCTGACAACCAAAGCACTTCACTGAATATATACGGCGATTATTCGCCTGACATTAACGTTCGGATCCATCATTTGGTGGACCGGCACCACTAAGTGCAAGTCCAGAAATGAACATGATAAAGATAACGGCTCTAGAAGTTCTACTGTACCTTGTCATTGAGCACGAAGCCCTGCGTACTGCCTACAGACTCAAAGGCGCAAGTCAATGGATGGGTACGGAAGCAGACCTTGGACACTCCGCTATTTGGAACAAGGCTGTCCATCCTATGAATGGAAAAAGTCAACACCCCGCCTGTTCTGAATTCCAGAAAAGGGCCCAATATTGCCAATACCACGAGGGAGAACCCCAATCTATAGATTGTCCTTGTATACAGATGGATCAAGATTTGGGGGATATCAAGCGCAGGGGTATACGAAGAAGGAACAAATAGAGAAACATCAGTTCCCCTAGGTAAATATGCATCAGTCTTCCTGGCAAAAGTTTATGCTATAAAGTCGAGGACCCACTTCCATGGCGTAAGGATAAAATAGGAGTGTATTCAAACTGGTATCAGAGTGTAGAAACGCCATGGAAAGTTCATCGAAAACAAGTAATGTTAGCCTTATATGGGTCCCAGAACACTCTGGTGGCCCCGGGACCGAAGAAGCAGACAGATCTGAACCAATCTTGGAAATACCCAGAAGCATGGACATCTCAAACATGGAGGAACTGCGACAAAAGCAGTTTATCGAAAAATGGCAAGGGGCATGTGACAATCAAAGCTTTATAAAAAGTGGCCATCAAGGAAACTGTCAAAACGAGATTCTGTGACGGGATATCAAGAATGTGACTGGGCTCATTATGGAACACAATATCCTGAACAGGCACATGGAAGATGACGAGACATCGTCGCACATCCTCACAGAGTACCCCGCTTTGGTGTACCAGAGGGAGATCAACCTTGGGAGCATAATTCTGAATCTAAAGGATGTCAAAGAGATTCAGCTTAGAAAACTGCTCAATTTCGTCATGCCCAGCCGATTCTCAGAACGAGAGGTCGCACAATGGGCCCAAGTGAGGTATCGTCGATAAAGCTTTCTAGATCTAATTCGTAGGTGGATCAGTCTCTCTTCTCTGTTGATTAAATTATTTTGCATATACTACTCCAATTGCTTACTCCAGCTTTATCCAAGTCCTCTTTTACTTCTCGCATTCAACTAGATCTTGGTTTGCCCCTTCCTCCTATTCTACAACGTATTGTAAATTGTAGTCCTGCCTCCCGCTCTCCACACATGTCCTAGTAATCTGATTCTTTTTTTTTATTTGTATTTTTTCAATCGCGTCTTCTCCCTCCAATTCATTTAGTATTTCTTTGTAGTAGTAATACATCTTATTCGTTATTTTGTGTTTTTAGGTCCCAGTAGTGTTCTCATTATTTTTCTCTCTTGAACTCTCAGCTTTTCCTCATATTTTTTGGTCATTGTTCTCGTCTCCGATGCATACGTCATTGTTGGTTGAATTATTGTTTTGTGAACCCTCATTTTTGTTTTCATTCCAAGTATATTGCTTGTAATCAATTTTTATTTGCTTGGTATTCATTATTATTTCCTTCAATTCTGCGTTATTGCTTCCATTATTTGTTATAATCACTCCTAGGTATCTAAATCTATCTACTTCTTAGAATGGGTGCATGCCAATTTTATTGTTGCTTTTTTCACTATTTATTGTTCTGTCCGCTCTCATAATTTTAGGTTTTTCTGGGTTTATTTTCATTCCTATTTTTTAACCTTCTGTCATAATTTCCTAGCATTTCCACACTCTTTATATTCTTCATTGTCATCTGTGTTAATAGTTTATTCTGTATTCCCATTTTAGGTAGTGCTTCCAAAAGTTAATTTTTTTCAGCGAGTCGAAAGCTTGTTTGAAAGCTACGAATATCAATTCTGTTTCTATTTTATACTCATTTTGTTATTATTTGTTTGAGCACAAGTATTGCGTCTGTTGTTGATTGACCCTTCATGAATCCACATTGGTATTGTCCAATCAGGTTTCTTGTCTTGTTAGCAATTTTTTCTATATTATGGTGGATAGTATTTTTATGCCGTGTTTAAGAGAGTTAATCCATGGTAATTACTACATATCTGTTCATCACCTTTTGTATGTATTGTCCGGTCAACGAGACCTTTCCATTTTTTCTTCTATCCAGATCTTTTTTGTTAGTTGGTATAGTCTTTCTTGCAGTAGTTCTCCTCCGTATTTTTTAACTCAATACTAATGCCATCTTTACCTGTAGCTTTGCTATTTCGGCTTTTGTTAATGATTTATCTACCTCTTCTATTTTCGGGATCTCATCTGCGTCTCTCATTTCTGTTCTGTTTATTTCAGCGTCTTGCAGCGGTTCTATATTGCTTTCTTCGTCAAATAATAGTTTTTGGGAATATTGTTCTAAACTTCCTTATATCCTTTTTCGTTTTCTGCTATTTTTTCCGTTTTTGTTCTTTATTCCTACTGTTTTTTTAGGCTTCTATTTTGTTCACTGATCTTTTCATATAATTGTTTTGTGTTTCGATCGTGGCTCTCTACTTCTTTTTCTTTTCATTCTCTAGGCATGTTCTCCCGATTGCTCTTATTACTTAGGTTCTTTCCCCATATTTTCGTATATTTCTTCGTCTTCCTTATTTATTCATTTCAATCTTTTCCTTCTAATTTTAATTTTGCTTGCTACAATATTGATGTTTTTCTTTATTTCTTCCCATCCTTCATGTATATTCTGCGTATCTTCGTTTTGATGGCTCATTCATGCATGCTGTATATTTTGTTTTTGTTTTGTGGTCTTCGTTTTTTTTCATGTTAATAATAATCATTATACATACTTCTAATTCACATGAAAATGGGCTATGAACTCTGAGTCTGTAGAATCACTATGCAATATCAGCTCGATATTTTTTGAGAAAATCGGGGACATTGGTTGAATATAAAATCTCGCATATAACCACTTCTAATGTCAAATAATATCTATTTGAAAATATTTTCTGAGTCTTTAGAATCATTATACATAAATTTACATTCGAATCGGTTCGATAATAATCGCTGATATACATACTGTCTATAGGAATACTATGCACATAGTTGCGTACAAATTGTTCGAATAGTTTTCTATAAAATCGCGGACATACAAACATAAAGATCGAAAATAGAATCATATTTTTTTATAGTCGACTGAAAACATACACATTTATTCGGGCATTGCGAGTAACCAGTGTATAGTGCTGCAATACTTCTTAGAGATTCATTATTATTTATTGCTGATAAGGCTAAGCGCTCGACTGACCACTAGCAGGGACGTACTCGATACACTGAAATTTTCAGAAAAGATGATATTTTAAGAAAATTAGTTCATAATATAATCCAAACCAAATATAAAAAGGTTAAAAATCAATCAAATTAGTCATATCTATGAAATTACGTGGACAAATTTCAATTCGCGCATTAAAATGTAACAAAGGAGATAATTTACGTCCCTCGACCCTATTTATATCGAAGTTCGCACCTCTAACAATGGGCCATGCTAACGGTAACGGATACGCATTTATAATGAGTCTCCTAGATCTGTGGTAAAGGTATACATACGTACATTCTTTAAATAATCGACCCCACGATCGCTGCCGTACTTACAATTTTCTGGAAGCAACTCTGATACTTGTGACCCCGTATTACTGCGCACTGAAGCGGCTTAGAGGATTCAAAATTATTTCTCAGAGAGACAGAGAGAGAGAGAAAATCAGAAGGAACCTCTAATTTACAAGTTTCAATAACTTTTTCCAGCGACCTCGTATTAACGAGTCCGTTTAATCTACACGAAATCGATCGTTAATGACCCCTATTAACGTCCAATTTCTCTATTAATGCATAACTGTGATATATGCAGCCAAACATACACCGAAATCGACCATTAATAACTTATTAATAGTCGATTTCTCTATTAATGCATCATTGTGATTATAGGCAACTAAACTTACACGAATTCAAATACTATTCAAATGCCAAATCATATTACCTTCACGCTGTCAAATATATGTATTTTAAAATCCAAATATTATAAGTTTCCTCCTGGTTGAAGCAAATTAATATCGAAAATTTCACGTTGACCCCATTTACGAGGACGACGAAAATTTTTTGTTAAAATATCTCGATCATTAATCGCCACTAATACAGTAGTTGATTAAATAACTATTACTTTCCAAATTGGAAAACCTGAAGGAGAGTTTGTGAAACCGAATGAAAATATATTTAAAACGGAGGGATGAGGCTGTGGGCTGAATTACATAACAAATTATATATTCAGAATTTCGCACTGGAGACGTTCAGAGGGCTTAAACTTATTTATGCAAAAACTCCATGATAAATAGCGACCAAAAATTGATGCTTATATAATTAACATACAAACAGTATGAAATCTTATCAATAATGAGTCTCAAAATAATAATTCCAACTAAAATACAAAGTACACTATGGTGAATTTGTGTGATTGATGAACTCTAGGCCAAAAAAACACATTTAATGAATAAAAATCAATTCTTGAAAAACATATTTACAATACTGACACTAATCACAATTGATCTGGTTCATAATTTACATTATTGGACCCACAGCCTAGCAGAGATATTAATAATTTTAGATTTTCCATTTTCAACAATGGAAATTTTTCAAGGTCTACAAGCCTGCATTACATAAATTGACTGTTAAAACTGGGTGGGGAATAGCAATCGTGTATCTTGCCATACAAGAGTCAGACAGTCGGAAGGACACACAGACGCCGGTTGAGACCATAAGTGTTCCGTTTTCGCCTGTTGTATGCTACTCTAAAATAAAAAATGTTCGCTTTGAATTTTGGAATCTTTTGCCATTCTTGAAATCGGTTCAATACAATATATGCATTTGCATCCTAATTTTAACAAAATAGTCATGCTGCGTTCGAAGACACCATGAATAGATTTGCAGACATTCAATTATTTTTCTATAAATCTAGAAAACGAAGATAAACTCCATTAGAAGTCAGACCAAGGTGAATTACTATAACTGAATACGTTGCCACCTATTAGTCTCTCAGTGAACAAATCACATCGAGTATATGAGCTGTGTCCTAACCGCGACATCTAGCATCTTTGAGGAAAAGCACCACCGTGTGCGAAATGTAGAATACTACTAATTGCTACATACGCAACTTTCTCCTGTTTGAAACAATGACTAGCTCGAATGAGATATTAAGAGCCAACCGGGATACCGGTGAGGAAATGAAAAACAGCGGTCAAGTACGGTGTTACTCGCGCACTGAGGATTCCGTTCCTTTATCCATTTTGTATGAAGGATTGTCAAAAAGGAGTGTATATAAATCCCCAACAACGCAGGAGTTTCTCAAAGCTCCATTCTGGCACCTACACTGCTCCCCTACATATTAATGACTTCTTTCAGGAATCTCACCTGTAAATCTTCTATGACACCCAAGGAAACTCAAACCGCGCGAAATAGGAATGTGGGAACTATGAACGAGGAACTGGAGGGAATTCTGAAATGGGATTCGGATGAGCTGGTGGAGATCAATGCAATCAAGCTTATATTATCTCCAGAAAAGCCGATTTAACTATGATCACAACGATCTCAAGTATATCAATCAGTGCGCAATCGTTCATGGGGCGATCACGTCAGAACCATCGCAAAATCAGCACAAAAACTTGTCTTTTTCCCCCGTGCTCTTGATTATTTCGTGCCACAATAGCGTCTGACTATTTAAAGCTCATACAGATTCACCCCGTACTGCTCCCAAGTGTTGGGGTCGGCACCCAAGCAGATACTGAAGCTGAAAAAAGCAGTCCGTTTGATTGACGATGCTACCCTGACTAATTCTTCAACTCTTTCAAGTTCGCTGGGTGAGGATTTCACCCACCAAATTTCACGAACTTGGGACAAATTTTGTACCACCGACTTAAAACATTTCCGCAGTTAGGAATGTTGGTTTGAGGAGCATCCCACCATGATAGAATGTTCGTAGTGGTTGTAACGAAAGGTGCTTACAATTTTGCTATACGGCCGCAAACGTGTCTAATCAGATGGTAATGTGTGCGTGATTTTTGGAATTTTATATATCGAATTAAGTCAACAACCAAGCATTGTTATAATAAAGTGCTGAAGGAGGTGAATGCAAAATTTCATGAAAATTTAAACAGAGAGAATAGTAAGTACAAAATTTGTTCCTTCGTACCTCACGAAATGAAATGAAGAAAGCCTGAAAAATTGGCATTCAAATTGCCAATCTTTACGGTGCCTCCTACCTTCTGATAGTTATTCGGTTGATGACAGTAAAGCAGTAAAGATCTGAACGAAAATGTAATGTAGCATCTGACAGTGGAAAGATGAAAGCATTTCCAGGAATAAACATGCTGATGGATAGATCGGGACCACTGGAGCACATCATCTGATTTGCATGATTCATTCGTTTCAAAAGTACAGATTTGGAGAGATTCTAAGTGATATTCTTGTATATGATAATAGTGTAATTCTTCCATGAGGTAGGTACTGAAAAATGATCTGCTCATAGGGCAATTAATTTAGATCTAAAAACAACATTTTGTTTTTTTTTGTAAAATTGTTTTCAACCGCTTTCTTAGTTGTTTGACCAACCCTCAGAAGATAATGAAACTTGTACGAGTTAAGATCACGGGGGCCTTACCTTTCATAGTGGGATCCGAAACCACTCTCAACATTAGACTCATTACACATGTTAACAGAGTCAACGATTCAATGAGTCGATTATGATTTTATTAGGAAAAACAAAACATATCGCTTTTGTTGATATACTCACTTTTTTATCCTAGCTGACATAGGATAGCAACAATGTTGATTCTACAGTGCTCATTCATGTTCTTCAAACCGGGAAATTCATCTTTCTGAAAATTAAAACAGAGGTGAAAGTTCTATTTGAACTGATTCTCGTTTCAGCACCATTGAATGTCATTACTAAGAGTACTTTGTTGTGTCCATCAATGTTTCCACGTTTGCATTTATAATTATATAGAAAATATGTTCACCTTTCCCTTTGATTCAGATCTTTCATAACATCTTCCCTTTCTCTGTAGGAGAGTGACTAACGATTGTTCCATGATATTTGCTCTCAGATAGTCGCTGTCTCACGTAAAATCGGACACAAGTTGATAGCAATTCAATCATTATTTCACGTAAAAAAAGGATGACAACCTCACCTTATATTGGTTAACCCTCGTATCCAAATTGATCGTAATCTAATCTCTGACTCATGTTAAATAAAATATATCCATAAGAAATAAGGATCTACTCTGCCTATTTTTTGTACAATCACATCGATGAGATGAATAAATGATGTTATATCGCTCCATATCATATAATAAAAAGGTTGATGGGGAGGGCAAATTCTGTGAGAGGAGATTGTATGAGAGCAAATGATTTGAGATCGCATTCTCTGAGTGAAACAGATCTGGTAGCACTTTTCTCGAGGCGATATTGAGAAAACAAATTATAAGGATATATTCCGAGAATAAAGAGCGGGAAGGGAGGGCGGACGTGAAACTATGGCCCCACCTTCATATGTTCGTTTATGCTTATCCGATTGACAGAGCCTTCTGAAAACTAAACTGTATAAGCTGGAAATTTTGCGTAGATACAGAAAACAGAACAGCTTCCAATCACCTCACGGTAATTTTTAATTATCATTGGTTCAACAGGGGATGTTTGAGAGCTGTAATGACGAAACAACATATCCGGACTTCGAGACAAGAACTCATCAAAAGAGGCGCACAATGCCAGAATGAGATACAAACTGGCAGACTGCTCAAATGGACCTCTGTTTGATTCTGATCATTTGCTAAAACAGTAGGAAAAACTTTACCTCCAGTCCTCTCCCCTGCCAAAAGTAATGAAACACTCCTGAACAGAAAGCCAACCTACTAGCCGATATACTCGCCGAACTCCAGTCATATGTGGACTTTTCAGGCTAGAATACAATACGACAACTTTCAATCCAACTGAAAAAATATCGTGTACAGCCCATTTTCAAAAACGGCAGAGGACTCTTACCATAAATTATGGGCCTATCGTCATATCGCCTGTGACCTCAAAAGTGATCCATCAATATCGAGCTCGTGAGATATATTGAACGATCAGGTATTATCAGCAATAGACAATATGGTTTTCGCCACCAGAGGTGTAGATGAGACTTGCTTATCTACGTGACTCACGTATGGAATTTAAAAAAACCAGAGAATTTCTTGCTGTAGCCCTAGATATCTCCAAAGCTTTCGATTGAGTTTAGCTCCAAGGTCTCCCGTCTAAATTTCCATCCTATGGCCTGTTTCCTCAACTATGCGTTTGACTATCTAGTTTCCTTGCAGATAGATCGGAAAAATGGTAGATGGACAAGATGATGGACACATAATAGCGAAAAAATAATTATGGGCGACATGAATGCCAAATCTCCCTTCACCAAAATTGAACATACGACTGGATGTCGACATTTAACCTCAACATCTTAAATGATGGCAAGAAACCAACCTTTATGAGATAAAGAACTAAGCCTTACATGGACTCACAATATACAGAAGAGAATAGGGGACTGATAAACCTTGGAAGATGAGAATCAATATACATGTTTCTCGGTGACAGCAAAAGATAAGAAGCCTCAAAACACGAACAAAAGTAAGCCGGTATGCGATTGAGATCTATTCAAAGAACTTGTGACTAGGAGGGCTACAACCGTAGTTAGAGAAAAAAAATGCCTCAGACCTACCTAGAAGGGTTTACAGACGAATGAATAAGCGCACGTAAAAAAATGAAAGCGACATAAATAAACTATAAAGGATCACATAAGATGCAAAAAGAAGTTGCAATTTCTGATCAATCAGTCAAAGGAGAAACATTGGGATGACTCATACATGGAGCTAGAATTTGGGGTAAATGTTTCAAAAAAATTATTGAAAATATGATGGAAACCAGGCAGACGAGAAAAATGACACGTTATATTCTCCTATATAACGCCAGTGATTGCACAAAAGGGAATAAGAGAGCGACAAACAGCTCAGTTAATGTTTCGACAGACCTCTTCCCATCTTGATGCAGAGCGAAAGAATTAGACGAGTAGAAAAGGAAAGTTCAGTCCTATACCTCCAGAGGAAGGCAGAACAAGTACCGGTGCGAGCATGTGCGTTGAAGATGGAGATCATCAAACACTTTTTTATCGACGCAAGCGTTTCCTCAAGGCTTCATTCTGGCACCTAGACGTCTTCTACTACATATCACCAACCTGTTGAGATCCACCAGTAATCCTGTCTATTCGTCTGAATGAAATGATATCCCAGGGACTTCTAACCCCACAAGACAGGCATGTGGGAACTATGAACGAATATCTGCAAAGAAATTTGAAATGGGGATCGGATAGCCTGGGGGAGTTCAATGCAACCAAGACTCAAGCTTGTATTTCTTCCAGAAAAACCGATTCAACTATAACCAACGTAACGATCTCAAGTATATGTTTGGAGTAAACACTCTTTCATAGAAAGATCACTTCAGAACTATCGTGAAATCAGGTTCACGAAAACATGGCTTTCTCTACTGTCCTAAGAATTATTTTACGCCTCAGCGTCTCACCATGGAGCACAGATTCGCTCTATTCTAGAATAATGATCCCATGTGTGGGGTTCGGCACCCAAGCACACACTGAAGCTGTTGAATTCCATTCACTAAAGAGTAGTTCATTTGGTTGATGATGTTATCTAGACTAATTCTCTAACTATCGCGACATCTCTATGTTTTACATATATTTTCATGGCAGATGTTCTTCGGGAATCACATCTCCCCTTCCGCCTTGAACAGTTTATGTCAGACAAACTCGGCAGGCTCAGTCAGCACACTCTTATATTGTTAAGCTAGAATTTTGCCGAATATCGCTTTATCAGTAATTTTTTCCAACGATTACAAGAATGTTAATAACGATTACAAGAATGTTAATAACTATCGCCTCTCCCTCCCCTCCTCATAACCCTAATATTATCTTTCTCTCCAGAACAAAAATTTCCTTCTTTATTAATCCATAAAATGAAGTTAAATATCTTCAAAACTAGTGAATCAATTGAAAAATATGTCAAATGATTATAATAAAAATCGGAACATCTTTCAAATGAAGTATCATTTGATCAACGGCATCACAATAGTGCCTCTGGAGTCTACAGGGCAGCGGGGAATTCTTTCATGTTGGAAGATCGACCTACCCAAAGAATTTCAACTTATTCAGGATGTTACGTAGAGGAGAGACCTTGGATGTTATTACAAGGCGGTCAGCAATATCGTTGGGGTTGATGTTCTGCGTTTTTTCGGGAGGAGGCGCGGCAGAACCAAGCCGTCTAAGGAAGCTCCAGCCCTTCCTGCTAGAGTGGGTGAAATTCATTTCCTCAGTAGTTTCCTTCCATCTCCGAGCTCTGGCATTGTCTAAGGATCTCATTATTTGATAGGGAATTCGGGGGTCCCCCGTTTCATCGTACTGTTTTTTGAGTTCTTCGATGTCTCTTGTCGCCCCAGGAATGAATTATTTGCGGTAGCCTCGAGGTCATCAAACACCATAACTATGCCTATTCACTTTCTAGATTAGGCTTTAGTTTTTGAAAGGCTGTGACAGATTACATTGTTGTTTCATTATTATAATTCTCAAAATAATGTTGAATCATCAAACACCATAACTATGCCTATTCACTAGATTGGGCTTTAGTTTTTGAAAGGCTGAGACAGATTGTCGGACAGACAGATACTGGGGTGATACCATTGCTGTTTCGTCCCTTATCAACGTTATTATAGCCTATAGAAAAAAAAGTTGAATGTAAAAATTGTGCGAATTTTTATGAAATGCTATCAAAAATACAGTAGCATGCAGATTTCAGGGGATAAAAAAATGTAAATGGGATACCCTGTATATTATTGATTTTTTTTTAATGATCTTTTTTCCTGATTTCAAAAATATACCATATCTTATACCGTTTTTAAGTTATTAAACGTCGAATAACTTAGATTAGTTCGTGTAAATACCTATCTTATGAAAGTAATTTTTTTAAAGTAAGCTATGTAAATGACAACTATAATATATTTGTTGAGTGACATTTCTTTAATGGAATAATAAGAACGGTTTACAGTGAGGAAAAAAAAAGTTCAAATATTTATACAAAAATAGATAACAAAGATTTATTTAGGAAATTTAAATAACATGATAACTCATAAAATATGTTCAATGTGTCCACCATTATTGTCAATGCATAATGATTACGTCTTCTTATATTTATAAGTGCATTGAACATTGCTTCATTATTGACATTCAGATTCTCTATTTCAAGTCGAATCGTGTTTTTAATGAATTGAATATTATTATTAATATTAACAATGTCTTTTAGAAAAATGAATCCATAGGAATCAAGTCCGGACTGTTATGTGGCCATTTAATACTTCCATTATTTCATATCCATATTGGGAATACATTATTCAAATGTTCTTGAAAGGGTAGGACACTATGCGAGGTTGCCCCATCTTGCAACCAAATCATACTGGCAAGCTCGGCTTCCGAAAAATTCTCAATAGGTAACTCCTGTTAATATATAATCATAAAATATAGGGACAACAAATTTATTTCAAAAAATTCCGCACCAAACGCTAACAGTTTTTCTTTCTGTTTTCTTCATTTGTTTTACCAATCTTTTTCTGTTGCCTTTTTTTTCCACGGCCTTTGATTTTTTCCCATTGAAAACTACTGCCGTGGAAAAGGATGACTCATCAGTCCATAATATTTTAGTTGAATAATCGCCATCTTCATTGAAATTTTGAATCATCTGTTGTCAAAATTCCAGCCTTTACCTCTCATGAGTCTCTGTTAAAACTTGTACGCGTACATTTTTATATGGTTTGTAGTTGTTCTTTTTTAAAGTACGTTGGATTTTAGAAAAAGTTTTACCTAATTGTTCGGCTATATTTCTTAAATTACAATTATTACAATGTTTCAAAAAAGTCTATTCGCGAATTAATATGGATTGGCTTTACCTTCGAAATAAAGCAGTATATCTGTTCTTCCTGGTTTTCTTGAACTATACGCTTTTTTCTACTGAAACTGAAGGTATGATTCACCCTTTGGTAAATATTTCTGAATTTATTTTCTGACGGTGTTGGACGATTTGGATACAACACCTTATATGCAATTTTTGCTGCACGTTTATGTTTGTTGTTTTATACAGGGTGTTATGTAATAAGTGTCCGATATTCTACAGGACGATTCCTCAGTTATTTATAAGGTGAAAAGTTCATATAAGCATGGATCCGCACGGCCGTCATTTTTTATATACAAGGTGTTAAACATTTATTTTTATTTTGGTTTTTCGTAAATAATTTTCAAAATAATGTCGATATTTGGATGAAAATTGGTATTTGGGGATTTTTTAATATGATAAATTAAAATTTTATCTTAGTTTGGCCCTCAATTGTGGGGGGCGCTACCTACAGGTCTTTGCCACTTTTGGGAATTCACAACTTTGTCGTGCATGAAAAATCGAATTCCTCTATCATTTTTACGTAAAAAAGGTATTTTTTTCAGAAGTCGCTACAAGCAGCCGTTTTCGAGATATTTTGATTTAAATTTATCGATGCATCCAATCTTCTTCTCATTGATTCGCGAACTCTTTGAAAATGAAAGTATCAAGTAAGTTTATTCAAATATTTTTTTTGTGCTGTGATGTCAAAAATAATATCTTGACGGATAGTTAAATAGTTTTATATATTATTATTGTGATTATTTGTAAAAATGGTAAACTTTACCAATGCAGGGTATGCTGACATACATTTTACATACGGAATTGCTAACGAAAATGCATATGAGGCTAGACGTTTGTATCAGGAGCGTTATCCAAACCGCACAACTCCTACTTCAAAAACGTTTTCAAGAATTCACGCTCGGTTGAGGAAAACAGGAAGTTTTGAGAAAGCTAGTCATCTGTCGGGTGCACATCGGACGGTAAGAACCCCAGGAACCGAGGAAGCAGTTCTTAATTTGGTAGGAGAACACCCGGAAACGAGCTCCAGAAAAATAGCGCTGACGTTAAACATTTCTCATGTTCTGAAATGGAAAATTTTAATTGATAATTTGTTATATCCCTACAATATTTGAAGAGTTCAGGCACTACACCCTCGTGACTTTCTGCTACGTATCAACTTCTGTCTTTGGTTTCTCCAATGCCTTATTCAAAATCCTTTATTTGAAAATCAAATCCTGTTTACCGACGGAGCAAATTTCTTACACAACGCCATACGCAATTCTCACAACAATCATTTGTGGTCAGAGGAAAACCCCCATGCGATACAGGAATCACATTTCCAAGAACAGTTCTCTCTCAACGTGTGGGCAGGGATCCTTGGAGATTATTTTATAGGTCCATTCTTTATTCCGGGAAGATTAAACGGAGAGAGATATCGTCATTTTCTTGAAAAATATTTGCCTATTTTACTGGAAGATGTGCCGCTTAGACTACAAAATGAAATGTGGTTTATGCATGACGGTGTCCCGGCACATTTTAGCATCTAAGCGCGAGAATTTTCAGATCAAACCATGGCCCCCTAGGTCACCAGATCTTAACAGTTTGGATTTTAGCATCTAAGCGCGAGAATTTTCAGATCAAACCATGGCCCCCTAGGTCACCAGACCTTAACAGTTTCGATTTTTTCCTGTGGGGAGATCTAGAATCCTTAATTTACCAGACACCTATCCAAAATGAAGAAGAATTGAGTAATCGAATAAATAACTCTTGTAGAACGATTCAAAATACTCCAGGAATTTTCCAAAGAGTGCGCGAATCATTGAGAAGATTGGATGCGTGCATACAGGCAGGAGGTGGACATTTCGAACATTTATTGTGATTTTGATTTAGATTTATATGTAGTGTTCCGTTGTTTATTGTTGTTCAAAAATTTGCGTTTGAAATGTTTCTATGTTGAATTAAAAAAAAAGTTTTCAAAATTGTTTTACTTTTTGACAAACACATGCATCGATAAATTTGAATCAAAATATCTCGAAAACGGCTGCTTGTAGCGACTTTTGAAAAACATACCTTTTTCACGTAAAAATAATAGAGGAATTGATTTTTCTACTAGAAAATGTGATACATACATGCACGACAAATTTGTGACTCCCCAAAAGAGACAAAGACCTGTAGTCGACGCCCCCTACAATTAAGGGCCAAACTAAGATCAAATGTGAATTTCTCATACTGAAAAATCCCCAAGTACCAATTTTCGTCCAAATATCGACATTATTTTGAAAATTATTTACGAAAAAACAAAATAAAAATAAATTTTTAACACCCTGTATATCAAAAATGAAGGCCTGTGGACCCATGCTTACATGAACTTTTCACCTTATAAATAACTGAGGAATCGTCCTGTGAAATATCGGACACCATGTATATAACAAGTATATATTTGAACTTTTTCTTCCTCACTGTAAACCATTTTGATAATTCCATTAAAGGAATGTCACTTAACAAACATAATATAGTTTCCAAAGCTTACTTTAAAAAAAATGTACCTTAGTATAGGTATTTACAGTAACAACTAGTTATTCGACGTTTAATAACTCAAAAAATGTATAAGATAGGGATAACATATGGTATATTTTTTAAATCAGGAATAAAACATCATTCCAAAAATTCTATAATATCCCATTAAAAAAAATATCCCCTGAAATCTACCCGCTACTGTATTTTTGATAGCATTTTATCAAAATTCAGTCATAACCACACAACTTTTACATTTAACTTTTTTTCTATAGGCAATAATAACGATGATAGGGGTGATAATTTATAGTAGATAACCTGGTACTATATTTTTCTCAACAAAAAATTTCAAAATACATTCTATTCAATAGTTCGGAAACTAACATTCATATAATGATTCAGATATTCTCCTTTTCCACTGAAAACTGCAGAGTATTAATTCTTGTGTCATTGACACCAAAAAAAAAGCTACGTTTGTAATACTGTGGTTGCAATAATTATTCCAACGCCTCATTCACAAACATGACATGTTTGCGAGGGAAAGGATACGAAATCGGCTCAGGAATACGAAGCGTAAGGAGGGCATTTCCCTATATGGAAGTAAGCCAATGGAGAAAACTCTATTTTGGGAATAATTTGGCGGACATATTGCCATCAAGAGATCACGTGTCGATGCCCTCGAAAACCCAAACAATGCGTTCATTGAAAGTAATTTGATTGCCAAGTAGAGAAAAAATGACTGACGATATTCTATATAAGGAAAAGAGCACAAGACCATATATGGATATGTTTGTTCAGTCAACTCACATATAACCCAAATGGACAAGAAATTCGAGTCGGATTAAAAGGTAATAAATACAGCAACTCCTAATAACCTATTCAGCCTATTCTGCAATAACGCGATTTTGTTGTGATAGCTGGTATGTGGCATTTTACATTGAAGATGAAACTAGTTCATTCATCAGGTGATAGTTTTATTCGCATTTGAAGAATGTCTGCTTTATGCGAATTCGACAGAAGATTATATATTTATTTTTATCATTAGAAACATTGCAACTTATGAAAGTTGTCAATAAAAAATGACAGTAGTCATGGATTGATTCTAATCTACAAGATTTTATTTATATTAACATGTGTTCTTGCGAAAAATCTTGCAATTGTAATGTTTTACCCACTCATCCAGTTGACTTGAAATATGAAAAATTCGAACCTATATTGTGGTTTATGGTCACGACCGATTCGAAATTGTTATTGGGGGTCGAATATTATGAATTCCAAGACAGGGGATTATGTAATATATGGTCCGATTCTATTAAAAAACTCAGGATCTAGAAAATTCACGGATTTCAAAATTAAATCAAAATTTATGAATTTCAGATTGCGGCGCATAGACGGATTTTATATATATATATATATATATATATATATATATATATATATGAAAGAGAGTAATATCGAGGGGACTGTTAAAAACAAAATAGAAGGAATTTAATGGACATAGCCCTCAGAGAAAAGTGTTAACCGTAGACACGTGTTTCGGGCTCTCGGCCCTCATCAGTACGGTGAAGAAGTGCAAGGATGAACAACACTTGGTAGAAAACGACAAATCAACGGAGTCAACATATATAGTCAATCCCGTTAATAATGGAGTTGACAACGAAGTTTTAATTTCAAATGCACCGAAAAGAAAAAACAAAGTGTCATGTTGTTCTGTTTTCATTACAATTAGTGGAACCGATCAGGCTTGAATATATTAATCTATACATACAAAAAAAAGACCTAACTCACCAACCTCCAGACCGAACATATCAACTTACAAGCGTAAGGGTTATATACCAAACTTGGATTCCCAAATGTTTCAAAAAAGATATTTTTATGTTATCATTTTGCTTGAGAATCATTTTTTATATCCGAATTTTTTCTCCCCTATTATACAACAATTTTTATCACAAACAGAATCGATAATAGAAGAATAAATTGTGGAAAAGTTTAACATTCCAGGGGTAAGTATAGAGGTTAAAGAATAGGACTTTTCTTACAATTCCATTTACACTATGATTTGTTTTTTCATCAACCTATGTTAAAGAACAAGTAGTGTTGACATGGTACCATTTATTGAAATGGTTTTTCAAGGATAAATATTTTATTATTTGTTATGCCCTCGAAATCCATTCGGGCAAATCCTTGGGCATAAACCAGTTGTTTAAAAAGGCAGAGATTGGTGCATTAATAGATTTGAAGAAGTTCAAAATTTCCAAGAGGTATATTATCTTCGAACGTTTATTGGGGAGAGACAATACTGTGTTCCCCACAACCAAAAATTCGATTTCGACTTTACAATAGAAATCGATTATATCCAGCATTTAAATCGGCGGTATTTTTTAGACATGTTACCAACGATTTTTCCCAAATTTAATCTAAATCGAAGTATTATTTTGTGTGGACAACAATTTTAACATAACGTCATTATTCGTTTTCCTAAAATACGCTTATGTTTATATGTTAATGATATGCAACAAGCCGTATATCCGGGAAAATGCCACATCCAATCAATTTTAAACTATCTGAGCCTGTGAACAACACAATGTGATTGATTTTCTTGTTGCATTCATAGAGTAACCAGCTTGTTTAAGCATACACTAATATTTCAACCAACAAAGACAAAAATTGAAGTAATGATAATATAATTTAAGGTAAATCGAGAACCCTAATTAATTTAATACCTATAACATCCATGAAACAGTACCCACTTGACCTGTGGATGTGTCACATTATTAAAAATAAAGCACGTGGGTGCTTTTGAGAAATAAAAAAAATAGGCGATTTTCGTGAGCGGAACTGTGGAAATGAACGATAGTATTAAGCGAAATTCGTAGATTACATTCCATTATCAATATAATAATTTAAAAAAAAATCTTTTACTTCGCTTTGGAAAAATGTTTTCAATGCATGATAGTTTTGGGTGTTTCTAGTTCGATTTCCCATTTCTCTATTGAAAAGTTGGAAATGTATTTATTGAATGGACTCGATACTTGATGAAAATCCATAAGTGAAGTAAACAAAAACATTTCAATCTATGATTTTCACTAAATTGGCTCATCAAAACCATGGCACGTGTTGCTACATATAGGTATAATACATATTAACCAAAATAGCAGGTATTTCCAAAAATCGAATATAAATTACTCATAATACATTTATTTAGAAAATCTGGAAGATTATGAAATGGAGCGTACTGAAATGAACTACACCTGAGAAAGAAAAAACATTCATAAACAGGATTCACCAGAACTTACCTGAATATTCAACGTATCAACTGATTCAAAAATAAAAACAAAAATCTACTGTCCTTGAGTGCGATCTTTACGACTATTCGCAGAATTTTCGAGTTTTTTTTTTGCGTGAAAGTGACTTCTTCCAATCAATTACTTTTCAAAATGGAATAAAAGTTCGAATGCCCACAAACTCATTGCACTTTTGTAACACATTTAATTGTAGATGAAACAAGACTGAGCACGACTCGCTTACTAGAGATATGTACAGAACTAAGAATAGATCTCTCTGTCCATGAGTTTGGTTGTTTATAGACTGTCTCTTCGGTCTTAACCCCACTTTCCCCATTTGCATGAAATAGGTGTATGAGTATTTCTGCGACTACTCCATTATTTTCAAAGAACACTTTCAGTTTCTCATCATTGAATAAGAAACGTGGAATTTCAATGTATCGAATATAGAATAGAATATCAGTTATACATAAGAATATTATTCGTTATGTACATTTCCAATGCTGTTCTAGTTTGTATACAAAAATCAACCTTTTCAATGTCTTTATCTTTCGAGCCTACATTATTTTTTTTGTCTTTTAAGGTAAATCAAATCAAAAGGTAAATACAAAGAGAATACTACGCGATGGGAAAAGTTCAAGCGATAAAAATAATTTACAAAGAAGTTGACTGATACGGTCGAAATGCTGAAATTCAAGAAATGCTTGAAGATCAACTCCATTTTTGAGGATCTCAGATTTGCGGCAAAAATGTACCAGATTTGAAGAAAAATGCAATAATACGGTATAAAGAACTGGTTTTACAGAAATAATTATACTGATTTGCTGAAAAAACCAACAAGAATTGTGAGAAAAGTGTATTAGATTTTTAGAAAAACGCACCTGATTGGAGGAAAAATTGTGGGACTATCAGATTTACAGAAAAAATTACGAGAATTGCAGGAAATTATACTAGTTTTGTAGAGATAATGTACCAGATTTTTTGAATCTCAATCAGATTTGGAGAAAATGTACCAGATTTGTTCCAAATAGTTATCTGATTGCCGAAAACAACAACAGGATATTGAACAAGATTTCTAAAGAAAATTTACCAGATTGTGCGAAGATGTACCAGATTTGCAAAATAATATAACATATTTTTGGGAACTGTAAGGAAAATGTACCAGTTCTGCAGAAAAATTTACCCAATTTGCTAAAAAATGGACCAGACTTAAAAAAAAATCATTGAATTTGAAGACGAAAGATGTGCTAGATTTGCAGAAAAATTTACCAGAATTGCAGAGAAAATGTCCAGATTTGTAGAAAGAATACCAGATTAGTTGGGAAACGTACCAGATTTGTGATATTTTAACAAATTTGCAGAAAAATTTCATTTACAGGGTGTTACCAAATAAGTGCGAAAGTTTTTAGGGGCTGATTCCCTGTCGAAAATTAAAGGGGGTCTTACAAAAGCTATTATGCCTTTCCTTGAAACGTTACACGCTTCCAAAAATGAGAAATTGCTGAAGAAGAAATGACATTCCGTGGGTATGTTCTACCAATAAAAAGACTACCTATGAATATTTTTTTAATTTTGTTGTGATCTTTTAAAAGGGTGAAACATGCATCCCCCATTCCATTTTTTACTAGAACTTTCTAACGAAACAAAATTCCTCAATTTAAAAATATGTGTTGAAAAGAATGATTCATTGCAAAACTTTTTTAACTCATGTGTTGTGTCCGTAAAAGCAATAGTTTCCTAATAAAAATAAAAAATACAACATTGTGCATGAACGGATCTTCTGTAAATGGAATCGAAAAAATCTAGTAGGTGGCTGTCACGTTTTGTTTGCACAACTTGTGACTTCAATCGTAGTATTTTAAAATTATTCCGCTTATTTTAAGTTTTAATGTGGTCATGTACTAGTACCATGTTTTGTTGTAATAGAATATCAAATTAAAATTATGTGTTTTACAACAAATAATTTTCCTTTCCCGATGTCTGTTGTCCATGGAATTCCTTGTTGAGTGCCTTCACTTATTTAAAGGTCT